>CM061156.1:8593849-9252599 GCA_030710495.1 Labroides dimidiatus | reverse complement strand
TCAGACTTCCCTGCAGCAGTTGTGACTTGTTGCTTCTGCTTGTGAACAAACCTTTTGCACTGGATTGAGGCGGAGAGCAGAGCATCCCAGGAATCTTTCAGGTCCTGTATTTGCTTCTGGACTGCTGGCACTCCTTCAGCTGAGGTGTTTCTTTGAACTGATTCTCCTCTTGTGATGAGCATCTTCAGCTGGATCTCTTTCTCCTGCCGGGCAGTCAGCAAAGCCTGATGCAAAAACAAATAAATAAAAGTTATTTATTTTTATCTCTTTAATGAGCACTCGATTTAACTCGGAGCACAACAAGGCAGGTGTACCTCCAATTTGATCATGCGGCTATCCAGAACATTTTTGTCTGCAGTGGGTGCGCAGTAACTCTGCAGCATGTGGCTCGTGTCAGCCACCCAGTTCTGCAGCTCTTTCAGCCCTTGGGAGAAAAGCTGGTGCTCGGTGGCTATTCGATCAATCCGTGACGCCTTCTCCTGCAAAACGGCAAAGCAAGGCACAAACTTAACCACAAAATGCTTCAGAAGCTGAATCCACAGGAGGTTCAACTAATTATGCTTTACGTACTAAAGATTTAGTAGAAAATAACAAAAGGAAATTAATTTATGTATCCTCTTTGTGAGACTGACAGTAACAAAAGAAATAAATTAGTGTTTCGTCATGGTAAGTTAGTACCGTCACTGTTTATAATCTGTACAATATTAAGTCAGAGCTCGATCCAGTCTAGTGCCGCCGCTTCCTCTCAAGCTCTACCCCTAGAAAAGCTCGGGTGCAAAGGCAGATTGGGAGGCATTACTGTACCTTGGTCAGGTTGGTTAAAGCTAGGTACTGAGCAGAGAGCTGCGACACGCGGTGCACAAAACCCTTGCCGGCCGCATGTTCATCCCACAGCAGCTGGGCCTTTTCTTTCAGCTTGTTCAGCTGAATCTCGTGAGAGGCTAACTCCTCAAGCACAGACTGGAAGAGCACAAGCAGGTTATCAAAGAGGCATGCAAGCTGACACACAGATATCAGACAGTTAAACTCAGACACGTAGACTGAGGGGTTAGAGATGGCAACATGGCAAAAAGAAAGGATAAGACGTCTGGCTGGTGTTACCGTGAAGCTGTTTTTGGTCGTGACGTGCAATCAAAGAGCTTTTTAAGACAGTTATAAACAATTAAAAGACACTTAACACAAGTATAATTCTACATCAAACACAGTTAAGACGATGTGAGAATAGCAAAGAGAAGCAGAGAGATGGCAGTGATTCAGAAGTTAGCGAATGGCTGTTAGCTTCAGCTGTTGGATTTGTTTTAAAGAATAACAGTGAAGCAAAAACACGGTTAAAGAGCTAAAATGTTGATTTCCTGCCAGGCCTAGTCAGGTTGGCGCTGAAGCACTGAGTGGTTGTTGCGTTTGAACATGATTGGTCCTGGACATGGGGGTGGGGTGGATTTGTTCCAAGCTCTGTGGATTTTATTACCTGTAACTTGTGAAGCTCTTGCTTTTTGGCTGTGAGATCGTGGAGCCTCGTGCTGCTCTCCTGTACAGCCAGCTCGGTGGCATTCAGACACTCCTGAAGAGGCTCGGCACTCGTCTCGAAGTCTCTCATCTGAGATAAAAGGTTCTGTGACACACACACAAACACAGATGATAAAATGAGACTTAAATATTCTGATGGATGTTTTTTTTTTTTACAGATTGGTGAGGACGGACTCACTTGAAGGCCGGCCTCTCTGCTGTGCAGGTTAGTCATAATGTTTTTCCAGTCCTCCTTGGCTGTGTTCATTTTAGTGCGAACTGCATCCACTCTGTCTTTGGCTGCGACAGTAGAGACAAGCTCACCGCTGACAATCACAGCATTGAGCTTGGACTGGCCCTGCTCTCTGTCCCCAAGAAACTCCTGGTGAGAGAAGATGAGAGAAGATGCACATAAAGCAAGCGATGACATGATTTAATATTGTCAAAAATAAACATTTCATGCAAATAATTCTCTGGTACTTTCATCAAACCATGCAAGTTCGATGGGGCAGGAGTCCCTCAAGGTGGTGTACTTGTACCTCTCTTGTTTAATGTTTACATGAATGATCTTTCTGAACAACTGAAATTAACTGTATTAATGTGTGTATTTACAGAAGGTTCAAAGCTCCTGAAAGGCTACAAATCATCCAGTATGAAGGAAGAATCCACACCATTAATACTAACCTTGTTATCCATGTGCGTAGCAAATAACTGCATTATAGAACTCCTAAACATTATAAGTATACAGATAAAGACCTATGGGTCTGGGATAGAGTATAAAGTAAAGTAAACGAATGGTTGAAATACAATCAGTACCTGGATCTTCTGCAGACTAGACGAGGCCTCACTGAGGTTTTGAGGTACGTCAAAACACTTGGCCGTGTTGATCTTAGTGTTGACCAACCACTGCTGGAACTCTCTGAAGCTGGAGCGAAAACCTTGTTCCAGTAGCTTCTCTTTGCTCTGGCACTCCCTGGATGCTTGGAGACTCAAACTGAAAAAAAAAACCACAGTGCTCATTGATGTAAGCATTGCTCCAGGTCCATCTGTGTGTCTGTTGGGTCACAAGGCTGTACAATTAAAATCAAGACAAGAAAGGAAGACAGTACGTTTAGCCTTCTCGGCTGCCAAAAGAATGAACCTGTCAAACTTGAAACTTAACAAACCAAAATGTTTCTCTAGAAAAAGTCTTCATGCATTTAAACACTCTTTAATCAGCTTGAGTTTATTCGACACCCAAAGGCTGTTTTTGATCATGTGTATATCTTCCTCACCTGTTGTATTCCTTAATAAGAGCAGACACTCTCTCAGACTGGGTGCCCATGTCTCTAGAGAATCGGCACAGATCGTTGAGTTGAGTCTTCAGACTATCAGACATCGGCTCGGCTTTTACGAGTTCCTCCAAAGTTTCCTGTGCAGACAAAAATTGTTCAGCAGCTCTCAATAATAATTCAAATTAGCATATTACATCACTGCTTCTTTTCAGTTCTTTGTATTAAGCACAGCTGTGATGTACCTTTGCTATCTGCCAGCCTTTAACAGCCTCCTCCCCATCGTTTTTTCCCTCTACTTGAGCCAGCCGCAGGCGCCAGTCCTTCAGCTGACGGCCGAGGTCCCGCAGGTCCTGCTCCAGCTGTGCTGACCGGCCGTTGAACTCTTGTTCAGAGCTGGCTATCTGGGACAGGGCTGTCTCCAGACTAGCCCTGGTCTGCAGTGCTCCACGTTCCCACTGTTCCCACGAAGACACCAGGGCTGCTTCTTCTCGCTCCATGGCCTCATAGCCCCCTGAGCCGGTGTGATCCCTCGCCACTGCACCACATCTTTGGACCCGGTTCAGCCTCTCTCTGCCTCGCTGCTTAGAGTCGAGCAACTCCTGGGAAAAGATAAATGAAATGTAGCAAATAGGAAACCGTGTAGAAGATGCATTATTTACATCTTTCGCCAGCAGTGGGCAGATTTCTCTGCAGTTTAAACCCTTACCTGCACTTTGGAGAGCTTCCTTTTAATGGAACCTGAGTCTCCAGACAGATCTGACCAGCGCTGGAGTTCCTCTTTTGCAGAAATCAGCCAATCGTTGAAGTCTCTCAGAGCGTCCAAATACTGCTCATGTTCAGACACGATGTTTTGCATTGACTGCACTTTGCCCTAAAAGAAACAGACGGTAAACACTAAATATGGTGTGCAGATGAGGCATTGATTGAAAAGTCAAATAATCGCCTTGATTTCTTTCAGTAGATTCAACATTTATTTGCAGGAACTAAATCATCAGTGCCTGTTTTTTTAGATTACCTTGACAACAGCTGAGATATCAGCAAAGTGTGCATTGAGCTCCGCCCTCGACTCCGGTCCGAAGGTCTGGTCTCCAGTTTTTTCATGCATCTCTACAGCTTTGTCTGTAAGGCGTGACAGCGCTGCAGCGTGGGCATCCACGTCAGCCTGGATGGCCCTGAGGCGCTCCAGAAACGCTGACTTCTCTTTGAGGCCGGGCTGCTGAGGGAGAGTCATCCCCACTTCTTGCTCCACCGACTCCATCCACTGCTGCAGCTGACTTTTACTCTCCTGGAAGCTCGTCCACTGGGCCACCGTCCACTCCAGACGACTGAAAAACCAAAAATCTTCTCATGAGACGTCAAGTCTTATTATGAGTTGACCTTGAGTTGGGAATAATGACAGTTCTCACCTGTGGCAGCTCATGGAAGTCATCAACATGTTGGCCCAGGCATCTTTCAGGTTCTGTAGCTGTGAACAAATAGCCTCCTGTCCCTCCATTCTGTTGTGTTTTAAGACCTGTTCTCCTTTTCCTACAGTCATGTTGAGCTTCACCTCTCCTTCACCCTTCATCAGCAGGATATCCTGCATGTACGAAAACGTCAGAATCATCTCTAACATCATAGTGTGACACACTGAACTGCATTTTACAGAGCGAGGCATTCACTGACCTGTACAAGACCAAGTCTTTTCTCCAAAGTCTCCTTATTTCCAACCGTGCTGTTGAGTGAAGCCAGGCGCTCCTGGACTCCATTAAGCCAGCCCCAGGTCGTCTGCAGCGTCTCTTCAAAGGCCTGCTGCTCCTGTAAAGTCAGCTGGCAGCTGCGCAGCCTCTCCCTCACACGCCTCAGTAAAGCCTGGTGTTGTGACTGCAGCTGAGCCGACACTCGCGTCTCGCTGCCGTCTCCTCGCCCACCTTCATTCAGAGCCTGTCCCTCCTGGCACAGGCGCTCAAACGAATCCCTGCATGGGAAAGTGGTTAAATGTTTAAAGAAGCTTCAAAGAGTGTTGTGACATTTAATTGGAGGGAGTTATCACAGATCCACTGAGGGACAATTTAGGACGATGAAATCACAACGTTTTTTTCTTATGACAGCTTTAAACAGATCCAGCACCTTTCTTTGAGCACTTCTTGCTGATATTCCTCCACCTGCTCGAGCACCGCCTTTTCAGGACCCCTCTGCTTGGTTTCCAGCAGATCCGTGGTCAGTCTCTTCTCCATGTGCTCCAACCACCACCTCAGCTTCTTGAGGCGTCCCTCAAACCTGCAAAGAGTTTAAAAACCAACATCAATTAAAGCACTCGCACTTGTACGCCTCTCAGTGATGCTTAATGAAGGGCTGAAAGACATTACTGAGCGGAATTGAAACCAATATGTTGGAAAAACATATAACTTCCTGTAGTTTGAGGTGGAAAAAAAAGCCTATAGATGCACTCATGCGGCTGTGACACTGAAAATGTGTGTGCATTTAGGTCCAGATCCAATATTGTATGTGAGAGCTATTAACATTTGCATTTTGCCGAAATTATCGTCAACTTTGGACGTTGTTTGTGGCCACGCCAATACAGTTACGAAAAATTCTGTGATAACTATAAATCATCATTGTGTCTAGTACACACAAAAAAAATTAAGATGATTGGGATAAAACTGTAGGACAAGTTTGATCAAATATAGTTTTGACGATTTATAGTAACCTATAAATCGTCAAAATCGGACGTTTAACTCCAATTTTTTAAACCTCCTGTTCAGAATACACTATGGTTGTAAGAGACTTTTTAGTAGGTCTTGGCATGATAGTTATGCACACCAAAAATCAGGCCTGTAGCTCAAAGTAGCCAGAGGGGCTTCAGTTTTAGCTCACTGGGGGGCGCTGGGGAGCATGGATTGCCACGAAAGCACTGGAATCATACATTTTTTGCCATGGCTGAATTTGGTGCAAAGTTTAGTGAGATTTTGAGCATGCTGAAGGTGAGAAATTGGGGGTTAAAGTGGCAGAAAAAAAGAATAACAGAAACTAAGGTTACAATAGGGCCTTCGCCCCATTCTCAGGTTGGGCCCTAATTAGTTGACCAAGTGGTTAGGGGAGTAATTTTTAGTTGGGTACCCTTTCATCAGAGATGCACTGTCCTCCAGGATCTGTTGGTTCTGCCTGCACTGCTCCACAAAGCTGTCCCAGTCCTGCTGGATGGAGGAGAGGTGCTGCTGGACCTGTCCAGCACTGGCTTTGGGGAGATGGAGCAGAAGTTTCTCTCCTTCCTCGCAGACTTGAGTGAGACGCACTTCACCCTCCTCCACACGATCCATGGCACCCTGAATGAAAACCCAAAACCCTTCAAGTGTCTAATTTATAACTCCTGGCTGAAAACACTTCTCCACTCAGCCACATTCACACGACGTTCACATAAGTTTGGTTTTACCTTTAGCTTCTGCAGCTTGCGTTCAACGATTTGTGTGTCTCCAGATCGATCAGAGCATTCCTTCACAATCTCCCTCTGCTCCGACAGCCAACGATGAAACTCCTGAACCAGATCTGTGAAGACAGACAGTCAGAGAATCAATACCAAGAGTAGATTTTTAAGAGAATCGAGAGTGACAGAATCAGTTTGTTGAATGAATGTACTCGCAGCTGTCTTTATGTAAAGCATGACGTTTTTCAAAACACATTAGACACATCCTCATCCTGTCATCACTTTGTGAAACTACACATTTCGTTCCTCACCGTTGAACTGCTGCTGGAGACAGTTCTGCAGAGACACCAGCGTCCTTGCAGAAAGCTGGTTCACAGACTCGTAGGTTTTGATGAGGTCAGTCAGAGCCGAACCCAAACCGGCCAGCTCCTCCGAGGGATACTTCCGACACAGGGTGTTGAGACTCTCTCTGGTGGTGTCGATGCTCCCCTGCTGGTTCTGCAGCTCTTTCTGGAGGTCCTTCAAAATGTGTTGAACAAAGTAGATTCTTTAGCTTTTTTTTTTTTTTTACAATCTTCAATCCATATTTTAATAGAATTGGAGGATGCAACAAGAGCTGCACTTCACCTTCACTCTGCAGATGTCTTCTGGGTCTGATCCGGCCGGGGAGGAAACTAGAGAGTCCTCCATACTTTTTAGCCACGCAGACATTTGGGAGATGTAGTCCTCCAGCTGTTTCCTTTGAGACGTGAAGTCCATGAGGTTTCCTCTGGCCTGCTCGTGCAGCTTCTTTGTGTTGCTGATCTTTTTACGGAGGTCATTCTCCAGCACCTGATAGTTGTGCGAGAAAAGATTTGGGTGAAAAATCAGATGAAGAAGAGGGATCTATTCGGTCTACAGAGTAAGGGTTAACATTTTTTTGGTCATGAATGCAAAAATGTAAAAAATGACATTTTAATTCTCTGTCACCTGTAACTTGGCCGGGGTCTCTTCACTCTGACTGCAACTTTTCAGCTCAGCTATTTTGCTCTGCAGAATTTCAAGTTTCTGCTCCTTCTCACCCATTTCCGCCTGTGAATGTTTAAGAGATGAAAAGTGCGTTTGAACATTTTAAAGTCTTCCTTCTTTGTTTTTTAAGCACTGCATCAAATAAGGCAAAATAGGTTATGACAATGACATCATCATCTCACCTGCAGCTTGGAGAGCCTTGCAGACACTTTCTGACTGTCGTTGAGGTTGTTCAGGCTCTCATTGAGCTCAATCGCACAGCTGCTTGTCCAGCTCTCAGTGTCCTCGCTGATTTTACGAACATCGTCCCACAGCGCTAAGCTCCGGTTCAGACGCTCAATGTTGTCGTCTATCTTCTCAGACACCTAGGAGGTGGAATCAGTCAGTTACATGTTCTTTCTTTGTTTTTCAGTGTCTTGCATTTGTTTCATTGTATGTTGAAAACTGGTTACTTCAAGAAAAAAGGCATTCTTAGCCGCACTTCCATTACACCTAGAATTGCACAAAACCTAAATATCGCAATGAAAAAGTGGTAATGGAAACACCAAAATTTTGAAAAACCTCTCAAATTTGGTTAAAAAGTTGTAACGCTCTAATAAGGTGGTTTTACAGAAGTTTGGATATCAGAGTTCATCGCAAAAATGCAATGGGAACACCTTTATTGCATAAACACGTCACGTCACCAGCGCAGCAGGAGGGAGGGGCGGAGGTGTGAGTGAGTGAGAGAGTAGGCGAGCCTGTTTTGAGTTGGCGTGGTCACGAATGGGTGGTGTCATCGTTGAAGCCTCCGGACGCACGTTACAATATTTTAACGCCCTCGGCTCTTAAAATGTTTGGGATATCCATGGTCACGCTACAAAAATGTAAAACTAAGAAAGTGTTTTTGTCTTATTTCTTAATAAAAAAAAAGCATTTTTAGACTTGATATTCATCACATTCAATTGACAAGTCCAGAAACATGTCTTTTATCAAGATATTTAACGACAAAAATGAGGTCTGAATTGCTTGTAACAAGTAAAAAAAAATACTAATGGTATAAGAAAAAACTGCTTTTCTAGTGTCTTGAATAAGAATAAGGTCTTAATACAACAAACTTTTTTCTTATCCCATTGGCAGTTTTTTTTCGTTCTTCAAATTGAATCTCGTGGGACAAGATTTTGCTCAAGTTGTGCACAATTCTAGATGTAATGGAAACACCAGAAAGGCGTAACTGTGTTTTATCAAAACTTCAGAAATATCGCTTTCATTCTGCGACAAAGATGTAATGGAAACGCAGCTAATGATAGATTCTAGAAACCTCCGACTTACATCCAGCCACTGATCGACCAGTGTCTCCATGTCCTTCTTCAACATTTGAGCATCACACTCTGGGATCTTCTTCAGTTCCACTGCCAGCTGTTTTCCTTTACTGGAAAACTGGTCCAGCTCATGCTGCTTGCTCGCCATCTCGACCTTCACTGTCTCATGCTTGAAATAGAGAAAAAGACACAAAGTCATGTTAAGTATCCAGATAAAGAATGAAAAAAGTAGAATCAAGAATTAAGATACCATTTTTTTGGAGTCTTACCTTGGTTAAAGACCTCCTGGTCTCCTCGTAGTCCTTCAGAACAGAGGTAATCTCAACCAGAGGCTCGGTGCTCTCGATGATGCTGCTGATGGAGGTTTTCAGGGTTTGGTATTCTCTCATGAGCTCAACGAGGACGTTACACTGCTCTTGTCTGACAGAGGGAAAGAAATTCTCAGACTCATTTTGATCTGCAAAGAATGAATCGTTACATCCCTGTTCGGACAGGGCATTACTTCCTGGCTCAGTGTTATAGAAAACCTTCCATTTCTTCAGTACCTCTCTGTGATGAGCTTCTTGGTGTCTTCCCACGTGGTTTCCAGCAGATTGATTTCCCTCAGTACCTCCCCGGCCAGCTCTGCATCCCTCTGAGCCAGCTGGTTGCCTTTGTCTCTCAGCCACTGCTCCTCATGCTGGTGCGACTGGAGCTCGTCCTCCATCTGATTGAAGAACCTGAGCCTGAAAAACAGAGAAATAAGATGTTAGTGTGCCGAATGGTAGTAGCCCAAGTCAAAACTCAAGTTTCACAGTGCAACATTTACTGGGTTCTACCTTTGCTGCAGTGCGTGCAAGCTGGGCTCCTTGAAGCTCTGGTGATCAGCCTTCTCTTCAATGTCCTCCACAGCTTTGAGCAGCTGTTCTTTCCGTTGTCTGAAAGACGTCCACAGAGCTCCCAGAGCCTCTGCTTCACTCTGTTTAGTACCAAGCAAGTTCCTCACAGCGTCCAGCTCTGCACTGAGGGAATCCGCCAACATGCGACAGGACTTTCTAGAACCCTCCTCAGCGCCGATGTGGAGATGGCTTTTGCAAAGGCTGCTGTCCAAGTTGACGGCGAGCGTCTCAAGCTGCGTGATGTCTGGGACGATAGTAGCCAGCTCCTGCTGCAGCTCCTCTACTTTTCCCCGATCCCAGCTCCCAGCACTCTCCACAGTCTGCTTCAGACCCCGCAACACCCCTGCAGCAACGCTGTGGGTCTGCAGAAAGGCCTCAAGTCGTTCAAGACACTCGAGCTGCAGCTCAGCTGTGCGCTGGGCCTCCAGGTAGGGCTGCAGACAGCTGTCGGCTCTGCTGCGGAGGAGCTGGGCATCGGCAGGTTCACAGAACTTACAGAGCTTTTCTGTCTGCTCTTCCAAGCTCTGCCTCACACCTGACTGCTTCTGTACGGCAACCTGCGTCTCCTGTGAAATTGAACAGAACGTACTTTATTGCTCCCTGAAGGGAAATTCAGAATAGTAAAGTGATCTGGAAGATCTGTTTTTATTTTATTATTTTTTTAAAAATTTTAAATAAAAAAATACAATTTATTACAATTTCATTAAAAGTTTAAAAAGAATTTAAAATTTAAAACTATTATTTGAAATACAATTTAAATTATTTTATAAATTATAAATATAAATTATTACATTTTAATACATTTTAAAAAAATATTAAAGAATAAATATTTAATAAATACATATTATTTATTCATTTAAAAAAATCAGTCATGTTAAGATCACAACTGGAAGGTAGAATGATCGATGATTACTTGTTGCTCTAAATGAGATTCACAGATTCACAGAAGTAGAAAGCTTCTTTACTCTTCTCACCTTTACTTGTGTGGTGGCAGACTGCAGATTGCTGATGTTAATCTGAGAGGCTGAGTGCAGATTTGAGAGCATGTTCTCACTCCACTGAGAGAATTTAAGCAGAGCCTGGTCGAACTGCTCGACCAGAGAGAGGTGGCTCTGAAGGTCTTTGATTCTGGGGGTCAAATAACAGAACAGTGACTCAAGTCAGAAAAACAAAAGACCGTCTTCACCTGAAATTCTCACATTCAAGAATTTACCCAACAGGTGAAAAAGTTAATGATGCCAAGAGACCATTTTAAACGTATTATTTAGTGTTGTATAATCTTACCTTTGAGGAAGCATGTCATTCTGGACACGCAATCTCTTCTGCAAGGTCTCCAGCTCGTCTTTCAGCTGCTTCACTCCCTCTTCTGGTGCAGTGGGACACAAGGAAGTCCCCAAAGACATGAGTTCAGCATGTGCAGGCTCAAGCGACCGCACCTCGGAGTGAAGGGCCTGCAAGTAAACATGTGCATGCAAAATATATCAAACGTGTTAAGGAGGGAAAGTCATGGTCATGTTGAGCATGACCCCCCCCTCACCCCCCCTTTGGCGATAAACATTTTTTATATATATTATTTTCAGGCCCCCCCATGCCCACCGCTACCACCTAATTGCTCTGAAACAAATAGACTTTCAGACAGGTGCTTTGCTTGTAAACAAAAACATAACTCATTTGAAATAGTGTCTGTAATTTTTTTTTTCATGTATCAATCTTACTGAAAATTTAGGGGAGAGTGTCTTTGATACATATTTATTTTAGCAGAATTTTTTCCAAAATTGTCTCCACAGGAACTTTTTCTCCACCAGAAATATTTTGATTGTAACATGAACTTATTGAGAAACTACAGAAATTGTCACTTTTTGTGGTAGCTCTGCCTAACAGAGGAATTATTTTAAGATTATTTAATTCTTTGTTATAAATTAATCCAATTGTCACTCCTCCTCCCCAGTGCTATCCATACCAAGATTGTTCAGGGCTTATCTTAATGAAATATAATCATAATAAAAATAAATCATGTTCATGTTACATGTGTGAAAATGTTCAGAGCCCTCCTCTCCTGCTGTCAGTCTGTCACTCTGCAGAGCGGGGGGCTGTGTCTCACTCACTCAGTCTCACGAGTCTGATAGATTTAAGCTTTTTGTTGTTATTTGATCTGTTTGTGAGTGACAGTTAGCTCTTAGCTGTGGCGCTAGCTGCTGTGCTCTAACACGGAGAGCTGAATAAATACATGTTTAAACTTTCACGTCCGTGCAGGAACAAATGGGATTTTAATAAAGTTTTGGTGTTAAGATTTATTGCTGTTACTGATGGAAACTACGAGTGCAGTTCTTGTACCCTTTGGTGTATTTCAAACTGTTATGAATCCTCTCTGTTGTGAGGCTGATATGAGTCAGCGCAGCCCTGACTCATATACGGAGCGTGCGCACGGAAGCAAAAGTCAAATGCCACAGGCAGAGGGATGATGAATGGATGATTGATCATACATTTTTGACAACAAGCAATGAGTTTATATATGTTTGTAATTTACCTGCAAATCTTGCAGCTCTGAGCGTAGTTTGGCTTTATCGGCGGACAGACACTGACTCTCTGGTTTGGAAGCAGATTCGCCTCTCTCCAGGCAAGAAACAAAGTTTGAACGCAGTTTTTCATACCTGCAACACATCAACAAAACTGTGTATAGTGACTTCTGGTGTAACAGAAAAAAACAAACAAAACAAACAAAAAGAAAAACAAATTTATGGTCCATTCAATGGCTCTTACTTTTGCCAAAGAGAAAGCAAGTTTTCCAGAGTGCTCTGTTTGTCCTTTGCCATTTGAACATTTCGGTCGTAGCTGCAGTTAAGCTCGGTCACGGTCCTCTCTGCTTTCTCTTTGTCGCTGAGTCTCCGAGCTGCGG
Source organism: Labroides dimidiatus (assembly GCA_030710495.1). NCBI lineage: Eukaryota > Metazoa > Chordata > Actinopteri > Labriformes > Labridae > Labroides > Labroides dimidiatus. The sequence continues at coordinate 9,240,336 of CM061156.1, read as the reverse complement.
CCGACAGAGACAGTAAGGTTCCCTTCAGCTTCTCCAGATGCTGACTGACATCCTGAGGAGCAAAAACACAAGGCAGGTCCCGTCAGAGCCTTATCCGTTAGCTGGAAAATCAAAGAGTCATACGACGTAAAATCAGCAAGTCACCATGTGGTTCTGAAGAGCTTTGTATGTTTCTGAAGACGAGGTGCACGACTTGATGGGATGTTCCAGCTTTGTGTGGAACTCGCCGAGAGATGCTTGCATCTGAAATGATAAAGATGTCAACTTAGGGTACGGCTACATCTCTCTATGCTAGTCTGTGCAATGGTATGATATTTGTTTCTTTTTACCTCCTCGAGGCTGAATTTGAACTTCTGCTGATGAGAGGAACTCTCCTCCAGCTGTCTATCAAGCTGCTGCACACTCTCCTTCAGTTCCTCCCAGTACCTGCCGATCTGGGTCAGGCGGGCCTTGATGCGGGCCGCCTCACCTGAAGACACAAACTGGGCCAGAGCCTGGGAATCTGCCTCCAGCTGAGACGGAACCAAAGCTCGCTCCTTCAGCTCCGCACTGACAGCCTGGAGACGCAGGAAAGGATGCAGAACCATAAAGAGAGGAGCTCTGGGAAAGTCGTGAAGTCTTTATGAACTGGTCAGCAGAAGTACAAGACTATAAATCTTTGTCGGACACTGGGGTGCCATGTTAGATGAGTTCAGGTATAACTGCCTCAATCTTTTTTTTCCATCAAGTCAACATTGAAGTTACAACAAACCATGAAAGTAACTGTTTTACAACTAATTTTTCGTCACTGTATGAAGTCAAAAGCACAGATAATGGGGCAGTCCTTGCTGCTTTTTAACAATTAAGATAACCTCATAAAGTCATTGAGATCACTGCTAGGAGGCAGATTAAAACTGTTTTAAGCTTTAAAACCCACAAAACTGTACCTTTATTGTGCTGATCTGTTGCTCAAGAGGAAGAGAGGAAGACTTCAGGGCATCCAGCTGCTTTTCTTTATCAGATATCCACACGGAAAAGGCTTCAAATCCAGCTCCGAATTTGTCCCACTGTCTTTTCATTTCCTCCAGAGTCTTGACACTAGAGCACAAAAATACACACGTAAAGAACCCGAACAGAGAGAGACTCGCAACTTCTGGCTACTGAGACTCTATCATCAGTCCGTCATCTTACTCTTTTTTGAGACCAGCTTCCACTTTGTCCACTTGCTCGCTGAGGGAACGAGCTTGATGTGAGAGCAGAGTCTTGTTTTTGGGACCAAGTTGGATTTCAGTTGTTCTCTTCAGCAGTGTGTTCATGTGTGAGGCTTCTGCTTCGCACTGCTTCAACAATACCTGTTCACAAAAACAAGATGAGCAGAAATAGTCTCATTTTGTGTTTTATATCAGCATCTGTTCTGAACTTTGAGAATCTGATGAACTCTACATACTCTGGCCTGGTCAAGTTCAACAGCCAGGCTCTCTGGACTGCTGAAGTTCAGATCTCTCTCCATCGTCGATTTGGCCTTATTGGCAAACTCAAGCACCGCCTCTTGCTGGCTGTCAAACTCCTGCCAAGCTGCCAGTGTGACCTAAAGATGACAGATAATAACATGAAGTCACATCAGTTTTATTTAGAATCAGATCAACACATTAAACTCTGTTTCTTTGAATGCAGAGTGAAATTTATAATCAATTACTGCAATAATACCAGATCAAGATCCCAGTATTTAATGCCACTTCAGCTTGTGCCACATCATAAAGTATGCAGATGACATGCCAGGTTTGTCTTCAGCAGTGTGATGACTCAGCGTATTGAAGAGGGAAGTGTAGTTTATATTCTGCCAGCAGATCAGTGCGTCCGTAGCACAGTTGGAAACACACGGATTGTTTGCGCGCACCATGCTTAATACCTTTAACTCCCCAAAGTGCTTCCTCACATACTGATAAAAGAGTAACTATGGTTCCTTTTCAAAAGTTCCATCTCTAACCTGTCAGTGTGAGAGTGTGAAGGACAGCTCACAGGATCACTAGCTTCTAAAACAAGAAAGTCCTTTCAGCAGAGTAGAAGACTTAACAAAAACCTCCTCATCCTCCATTTAGTACAAATTCATTCACCTTGAATCTTCTGCATTCACAACTCTATCATTATCTTATTCAGCTTTTTGCTTCTTCTTGACAATAAAACTTTATCTGATCTGAAACCTGATACTTACAGCGTCTTTATTTATTTATTTATAATTTCATGAATTATATCCATCGAAAAATGTTGGCTAAATATGCTTTCCCATGTGCTGTCCGCATGAACGTGACGTGCGGGAATGAGACTCATGAGATTTGCATGAGAGAACGCGCGTGGCTTTTATGCTTTTTCAAACTCTGCGCAGGGCTGTCCATTCTCAAACTGCAGGGGGCGCTGTACCGCAAACGCACTTCTACTACAGTACTAAACTAGAGAAGAAGAAGTTGTTTATACTTTTTTTTTTTTTTTTTTTCGCAAATTTCTCTTCTCTGTCAATTTCACGCCAGTAATTGCTTAACATACAGTTATCAAGGTGATAATTTTGTACCTCGGACACGAGGAGCGCCTGTTCGTCCGCGCGGAGGTGAGCGACGTAGAAATTTCCCTTGCAAAGGACCGCGCGAGGGGGCGAGGTTGCTAAAATGACATTGGTCCGCGCGACGCGTCATGCATAAAGCAGGCTCAAGTTTACAGCGTTGCGTAAGGTAAATTACATAGACACATGGGTCTATCTGCCCTCCAATTACCAGCATCAATAAATTAATATTGGTCGACCGCTACAATATTATACATTGTAGAAATACACAATGTACACTTAAACAATCAAAGCCAACAACAGAATATTAAAAATAAAGTCGAAATAAAAGAACACATGGTAAAAAAAACAAGTAGAATAAATAAATGCAATTCTAAATACAATGAGCAGAGCTTTGTGAAGCCTTTTGTTAATGTTTTGCATAGAAAGCCTGTTAGAAAATCCGCCTTTCATTCCAAATCTGTCTCTGCACCTAAATATTTACAGCAACAGTGCTCACTTAATCAACTGTGAAATGTTTTTTTATTAACAGAGAGAGCAAGAGAATTTTCCCAGAGGGAACATTTGTCCAACAGAAAGAACGACTGTACGGTCTGTTGCTTCATAATAGAAAAAAATCACAAAAACACCAATTCAATGCAAAACAAAGCTTAATCAGTTAAATCAGTGTCTCGGTGATATCGCTCACCTCAAGGCTTTGCTCCTGTGAGTCCATATTCTGCTCCATTTTGCTGAGCGTGTTTTCCAAACTCTGCAGGTCCTGCTGCAGAGTCTCCCCCAAACCCTCCTCGGCCTGGAGCTGCTGGCCTCTGGTGATCAGCTGCTGGACGTCCTTTCTCTTAAGCTTGAGACGTTTCAGTAGTTGCTATAGAGTATGAATCACATACAGTACAAAGGGTTAATTGATTTTTTTTTAAATTCACAATTAATGCTGCATGAAATTTTGATGTCCTACAGTACCTGGTGAACAAGAAGCAGCTGCTGAGCTTCTCTGACAGTCGGACAGTCGAGTATTTTGGTGACCTCAGCCTGAGCTTCTCTCTGCCCCTGAACCAGATCATCCAAAGTAGACTGAACCTCTTCTCTGAACTGAACACAATCCCCGACAGCCAGAACCATCTTCTCAGCCTTGAAGAGAAAAATAATACATTATGAAGGCAAACACGAGGAGCTGTGCATGTCAGGTGTGAATGAAGTCACTCAAGAGCGATATGATGCCTGCATTGAGCTTGACACCTGAAACGAGCACAAACTTAACCTACCTCCAACAGAGAAGCAAGAAGACCCTTAAAATCTGTTGAGAGCTTGCTCAGTGTACTTCCTTGCCTCTGGGCATCGCTGTCAGCGCTGATCTCAATAAGGACAGCCATACGAGCTTTCAGCCAGCCAAGATTCCCCTCCTGTAGCTCTGCATCATTCCTCAACTCCTGCAACAAGACAGAAGGATGTGATGCAGCCCGTGTGGTCGAAGGCGTCGCCTGACACAAAATGTATTTACAGTATCATCGCCTCAGCAGTGATGCTGTCAGGTCAGCAGCACATCAGGAGTGACACTTCACAGAGGAGGCGAGGAGAGGACTGTCATCAGGGGGGGGACAAACTCACCGTGATGGTTGTCTTCACCTGACCATATTTTCTGGGGTCATTGGCTCGGTTTCTCAGCAGTCTCAGCTGGCTTTCTTTGGAGATGAGCCAGCAGGAAAGTTCGGCATACCTGAGAGTCCCATGAGAGAGAAAGAAATGAACTTAAATCTCAGAGAGCTTTCATAATTCATTACTGCTGGGAGAAAAAATGCATTTCTTAACACTTTCAGAACTGCTTTTTAAAAAATGTGTAAGTCTAAAGCTTTCAACTAACTCTGGAATAAGATGTTTCTCAAATAAAGATAAGCTCCTGTTAACATTCAAACTTTTTTCATGATACTTTTTCATTTCAATTATATTAATATTTTGGAAAATTTTATTAACTGTAGAAAACTTTAGGGAGCTATTTATCTGTTTATGTTTTCATTAGACTTAAAAGACATGCTGCTGAGCCTGTGAGCTGTTTAATAAACAAATGCTTAAAGGCTTTTAAACAAAGTTAAGTGTTAAAGTTTGCAGGGTCTCTGCAGGTTTCAAAAAGTCAAATATTGGACTTTTTAAGATTTTTTTTTACGACCAAAATGAATACAATTTAAGACCCATTTCACATCCATACTGACAAAAAAGTACAAAAGACATGAAGAAAAATCGGAGCAGCATGGAATTTCTTGGAAAGTATTGAATTTGACCACAGGCTGTAGGCTGTACCACACCACGGCGCAAACAGCAATCTAGCTGGTTGTGTTTGATAAACTCTGAGCTGGCTGCTCAGGTACTTTAGTTCTGTTTGTAGTTATGTTATAAAGTCCTTAAAAATGGAAGCATTTAAAAGCAAAGACTGAAGTATATGCATTTTTTAAAAATTAAAGTAACATTAATTTTTTTTAAGACCTTTCAAAATCATATTTAAGACGTTTCATGAAATTTTAAGAGAATTTTAGTCAATTTAAGGCCTATAAGGCCCAAAATAAATAAACAAAATAAAATAAAATAAAAAATAACGATGTATTGTACCTTGCATGGTAGTCCTTCCATTTATCTTGATGCTGCATGAGTTTCTGATGGGTGTTCTCGATTTCCTCTCGGACCTCAACGTAGTCTTTCCTCGCTGTTTCCAGGGTGTGGTGGACTGGGTCACCCTCAGGGAGCTTTTGACAAAGTTCCTCCATCAGCAGCAGCCTTTTCTCACAGATAGACTGTGGGCCTTTTTCCCGAAAGAAGGCCTAAAGTAGAATCATAAAATTGTTTGAAAATGTGTTTTAGAAGTAACACGTTGACAAGATAGAAGACAGTTTTCTTCCAGAGCTGGTGTTCTGCTGATTGAGGCGGCATTTTCCTGTCAGAGCCTCAGTTCATTTGGATCTTGTTCATCAAAAGTCCCCTCACGCTGCTGCTACACAGCAGTAAATCTGTATTGAATTATTTCACACTGGGTTAATCAATACATGAAACTCAGCCAGCCACTCGGCGCTCACCCTGTGCTCCTTGATGAGTCTCTCGCTGCCCATGCTGGCCAGGTGGCGGTTCTCCCTGGTCACCTCAGCCTGGCACTCCTGCAGCAACAGCATCAGCTTGCTCCTCTCCACCTCCACTTTGAGATGCAACAGGTGAAAGGGGGATTCTGTCTGGATATCCTGGCAAGGAGAAATGCAACAGTGATTTAGCCAGATCAGAACACATTCTGCATCAAATGCTTTTTTTTTCTTGAAAACTGTAGTAACTGTGAGCTATGACAGTTTCTACTTGAAGCTGTGACACAGTATTTTTGGGAAATGTTTCATTCTTATTCAAAGGTTTTATGTCTCAATTAGTAGTGTTGTACCAACCTTCCAGTGTTTGTGCAGTTTTCGGACTGTTTCTTGTAGCGACTGCTGCTCCTGCTCTGGCAAAATGTCTGTGAGCTCATCACATGCTTTGAGAAATGAGTTCAAGACTCTCTGGTCCAGCTGACCAAAGAACTCCTGTAAAACATCACCATGTGTCACGTGTGTTATCCTTGTGTACAATAAGCAGATTTTTTTTTAAAAATGTTCCCTTTAAATACATTTAAAGCAGGGTACACACATAAAGATTATTAGGCTGTTTTTGTTCCGACTTTCCTCCTTCCCAAACAAGGACGGCAAACGCCTGATTATCTTCTAAAAATCTAAATCTTCTAAATCTTCAAAACTATTCAAAGCCTGATTTTTTTATCTTCATGTGTGGGGTCTTTAACAGATAAAAAAATCAGAAAATCCTCATGTGTGCACCCTGCTTCAAGTTAACTTTGTAAGCCCTAGAACAAGGTAATAAAAAGGATGTATGAGGTGTCTGTCAGCAGCTAAAAGCAGACATGCATCAAACAAAGCTGTGCAGTAAACATGATGGTTAACCAGTCCCTGACCTCACAGAGGGATTATTTTCTTACCGTGTGTTTCTTGAGCAGCTCCTCTGGGTTGCCTCTCTCCGTCAGACAGCTCTGTGCCATTTTAAGAACCTTCTCCAGCTCCACTCGTGACTCATCAAACCTCTTCATGAGGCTGCTGTTTGCCTCCACATGCTTCCTCCACTCGGTGGACTCCTTAATCATGGCCTTTAAACGGAACACAAAAAGTCCTTTTGAATGCTAAAACGGGTTCAAAAGCTGAGTAGGATTGAAATTGACATTTTTTTTCCTCTACCTGTGAGGAGGACTGCAGGTCTGAGACTCTTTTCTGCAGGAGGCTCATGTCCATGTGCTCGAGGGTTTTACTGCTGGTCATTATTTTCTGGATGTTCTGATGGTTTTTCTCTATTGCTGTCAAACACTTCTTACAGCTGTGCGTGAAGGTCGCCAACTCCTGCGGCATTCAATGACAAGCAGGTCGTGAGCCATGAATTCACATCTTGAGGCCTCGACTTTCACGATAAAAATCTCTATTGGATTTAAGTCATTTGATGTCACTTTCGCCTTTCTATCAAAAAATTATTTCTGATTCTGATTCTGAATTTCTGCAAAATTTAGGAGATTTGTCTTGTAAATCTATGACTTTAAGCATGGTCCTAATCCTCTGTCATACCTTTCTGAAATGTATCAGTTACCTGGCATTTCTGCTTAAAGTCCACGGGCCCCTCTGAGTCAGTGGTGCTGGTGATATGACTGGCTTTCTCCAGAGCCTGGTAGAAGCCTGTGATGTTTTTCTCCATTTCCTCCAGTGGAGGTAGTAGCGACTGGGACTCCCTCAGCAGAGGCAAACATCTCTCCCTTACCTTTTCAGGGGGAGGCATGTCAATTCAAACCGAATCATAGGTGGCTTATATCAAACATTGTTTTCATGACACTTGCTTTTCCAGCTTTGGTTAACGGTTTATTAAGACAGTCTTGAAGTGAAATTTAAACACCTTGCTCAGCTGCTCTTTGATAGAAGCCATCACTTCCATCATCTGGTTAACTTCCTCCTGTGGAGTGTCTTTGGTCAACAGCTGAGCGGTCCGGCTCGCTGCCTTGCAGGCGGCTTCCATAGCTGGCACTTTGTGTTTGATTTCCTACAGCAAGTCAGGATACAGAATAATGATTATTTTGTACATAATAAAGCCAAAACTCAATCTAACCAGATAAATAATCCTAACTATTTACCTCAACATCCTGAGAAAAGGCTCTGACGTTCAGGAAGGAAACTTGGACAGGAGCAGTCATCTTCTCATTGGTTGCATCCATGAACATTTTAAGGGTATTAATCCCATCTTGGTAGTCTTGCCTCAGTTTATCTACCTCATCTGCTCTTGCATACTGCAAACGGAAAACAGGAAGACGGTAAAATTTATTTTTAAACATTTTCTAAGAGGCATTTAAGCAAGTATTTTTCAGGGTATTATTGTGTTTACATGTTTGACTTTGACAAAAAGCTCCCTCCATCTCCCATTCAGAAGGAGAAGCTGCTGCTTTAGCTCCCGTGAAACTGTGTCATCGCAGGTCTCGATGAGGAAGTTTCCGGCATCGTTCATGTCCATGTGCTGCTGCACCCAGTGGGAGAAGTTTCTGAAGAAATCCTGACAGAACAAAGAAAAGCACATCAGAGCAAGTCAAACAATGACACCTCTGTATCACACATCCAGATGTTAATGATCTAAAAGGGGCTGTGAGGACTATCTGTTTGAAGTGGATCGCTGCAACACCTTTTAGCTGGAATCGTGCGCACACTGTCATGATGACATGACTCTTAACAAAGCGTGTGTTAGTTTAGGAAATGAATGGAGATCAGATCTTCTTTTTAACACTACTTTTCTCTGTTCAAGACAACTTTTTACCAGATACAAGGTAAGATATTTATCAACAGTTACATGATAAATACTCCAAGATATGGCAGAACGGTAAAACCTTCATCAGAGTTTTCATCCCTGATTGTCTTATGAATTGGTTTTACATATTTTAAGTATTTTTGTGTTTTAATATTTTTATTGAGAAAAACGAGGAAAAAGGCCTTCCAAAGGCCTGAATGTACGATCTGCAAAGTGCTTCTTTTTTTCTTCCAAAATAATAGGATTAGTTTTTTTAGCAGTGAGAAGCCCATAAGATAGAAACACTGTTGAGCAACTTGGAAATTATTCATTATTTACGATACACCAAAGATAATCAATACTGGTTCAGGCTTAGCCTCAGTTCCATTCTGTTCTATTCTATGCAATTCTATTCTATTTATTTGTTTGTTTGTTTGTTTGTTTGTTTGTTTAGGACTTATAAAATCTGTCATTTTTGCAACATTACAACACAGACCCAGCTATTTCTGTTGTATCACTTTCACCTAAGTGTGGTGAACATAAAGTATTTTTTAAGTACTTTATTGTTTCCACTACAGCTGAAAGTTTTTTGCTCTTCTGTCCTTTTTCTGTTGGACAGTTCAGTTCCAGTGTCCACCATCACCCCAAAATTAATCACAGAAATAGTTTTCAGAAAAAAAAACACAGATCTTTACTGTTACTAAACTTTATTAGCCAGCGTGGTGTTGTCATTGAGACTTTAGCATGCTGTTAATTGATCCAGTCCTGCCCGACCTGATCGGGAAGCTAAGAAATAGCATTTAGAAATAACCTATATTGACGCTGATAATCTCATTTTAAGTTGTATCTAGAAGTGAGACTTTTTCAAGATCACTGAGAAAGTCCTCACAATCTCTTTAAAAATCTGATGTTTTACTTACACGTTTGGCATTCTCTGATTGATTGAGCATCTGCTCAGCATCCTCCAGCCACGCCTGCAGAGCTGCCACCGTGCTGCTGTACTTCTCCCAGTTAGAGATCACCTCCTCCAGCATGCTGCGGACACTCCGCACCTCCAGAGCCAGGTTCTTCCACTGAGCTGTTGCCTCGTAGAGGAACTTACTTACCCCTTCTGCTTCATCAACTGAAATGAAACCATACAGGATCAAAACGATTCAGTTAAAAGCAACATGGGAATCACCTGCACAGATTTTGATTGTGTCTGCTGATCGAGTGGCCATGTGGTTGATGCTCCGGCATGTTAGGGCAGAGAGATCGTGCTAAAACAGCATTCCCACTAATGCAATTATTGTTGCTTTGTCATGCATAATGCAAGATCATGATTTTTCAGTTCTGGGGATTGAAAGTATGTTAGAAAGAAAAAAAGCAGTCCCACATTACAAGGAGTGATGGCTGAGGAGACGGGCATAGATCAGATTTGAACGATTGTTTGACTTTGTTTGGACTTACCTCTGTTACAGGTCTTAGACCCTGTAACATGAAATCAATAGTAAGACTAAAATGTAAATAAACATATAAATATACCAAAACTGAAAATAAAACAGAGGAGATTCTTACTTGAGCTGTCAGACTTCACATAAACCTCTGCAGCTTGCTTGAGGCCCGTGTAGATGATCTCGTACTGCTCAAAGAACCTGTGGCCCTCTACGAAAGTCTGGCACAGAAAAAAGCAGAGTGAGAAGAGTTGTAGTTTGAGAGAAGAAGATCCAGCTACAACATCAATGCTTTTAACTTACAAGGTAGGTCTGTAGCAGCAGTTCAACTGATTCCCGTCTGCCATATTTAATGATCCACGATTTGAGCTTTGACTCGGCTAACACAAGGAAGGACATCAGACGATACTTCATTTCCCAGAATTCCATTTTTATCAAGTGAGCGTGTGATGATGTCGACACGAAGTTGAACCTTCAAATTAGATGAACATAGAAAAAACTTTCAACTGTAGTGGAAACAATAAAGTACTTAAAAAATACTTTATGTTCACCACACTGTGGTGAAAGTGATACAACAGAAACAGCTGGGTCTGTGTTGTAATGTTGCAAAAATGACAGATCTTACAAGTCCTAAACAAACAAACAAACAAATAAATAAATAGAATAGAATAGAATTGCATAGAATAGAATAGAATCGCATAGAATAGAATAGAATTGTATAGAATAGAATAGAATGGAACTCTTATTTTGGAAGAAAAAAAGAAGCACTTTGCAGATCGTACATTCAGGCCTTTGGAAGGCCTTTTTCCTTGTTTTTCTGAATAAAAATATTAAAACACAAAAATACTTAAAATATGTAAAACCAATTCATAAGACAATCAGAGATGAAAACTCTGATGAAGGTTTTACCGTTCTGCCATATCTTGAAGTTGCTCGGCTGGGACAGGAACTCCATTCACTGATCGATCCCTGTGGATCTGCTGGAAGGTTTGTCTGTGTGACTCCAGGTTTTTCAAGACCTCCTACGAAATGTAATCATAGATTGATTTCATTTCATGTTTTCGTCACCTGTATGATTACACTCAGCATCAAAGGCTGGCTGCGTTACCTTGTGCTGCTCCAGCTTCCTGTGAAGAACATTGGCCGTCTCTTCATGAGCATGCTGGATGGGAATGTCCTCTCTCAAGGCCAGCTCGGCCCTGTGAAGCCAGGCTCCAATCACTCCCAGAGGACCCGGCAGAGATTTGTCCAGATGGATGTGCCAGTCCAGCAGCTGCGATTGACAACCATTTATTAAAAAAAAAAAAAAAAAAAAAAAAAAAAAACACTCTACCAGACTGAGATCCTAGCATAGAGGAGGCGATGCCGATCCAAACATTTCAACATGTTCACAAGCATTCAGGCTACAAGCGCGTTTTGTGCCAGTCTAGACGAGCTGTGGATGCCCAAATGGGTAGAGTGCCCCGCGAACAAAACCTCCTGTGTTCCCATCTCCTCCACTCTGAACAAACTCTGATTCAAACGCTTGCACCCCAGTGAACATTAACTGACAGCAAGTGAGGAGAGGAGGCATTAGTCGAATATGATAGCTGTCGAATCTTCAAGCTAGAACAAACAGATTAAAATCTAACAAACAGGCCATCTATCATTTATCCTTAGGTTGTTTTTTTATTCAAGTGTGTTTAATTATTTTAATTAACTCGACTTTCTTTGTGGCGAGCTTCTGAATTATTCATGTTGTAGAGAAGTATACAGAATAATTACCCTGGCAGACACACGGTCCCATGCCTGTTTGACCAGAGCCTGATCCACAGAGAGCTTTCCTTCTTTGTTGACCGGCTGAAGCAGTGGATCCGTCTGCTTTTTCTTAATTTCATACTGTACACGGAAGCTCTTAAATGCCTGCAGAACAAAAACGGAAGATACGTGGTAAAGGAACCGAGTTTCTTGACGTTATGCAACACAGTGCTCAGCCTTCGCAGGCCTGACTCACCTGGTATTTGTCGGTGAGGTTTCCCTCTGCGCCCTGGGCCCGCAGCACGTCTCTCTCCAGCTGGTCTAAAAACACCTTCAGCTCTCTCAGCATCTTCCGCTCCTCTCTCTGTCGCAGTCAGGGGACACAGTATCTCAGATTCACAGGTACAAAGTGATTGAAGCTCTGTTTTTAAATCAGCATGCGAGGGTGTTTTCCAGAAGCATTCGACGAATCCGTTTACAAAGAACAAACCACACAGTGAGAGAAAACTAGAGCTGGTTATATCTCAGGTAGTTGAAAGACAAGAGTTGATTTAGTAGAACATACCTCAAGCATTTGCTCTATATCGTGGGCGCCAAACTATCCAGGAAAGCAGTAAGGCACACAGAAGGATGCAAACACACCACAAAAGGCATTAAAATATCAGAGGGGGGAAAAAGAGCAGACCAAAGCAGATGGGAGAGGATTGAGGCTGAAAGCACTCCAAACAAAAAGCAAAGCATGCAGCAGGATGACCTGAACTCTCACCTTAAGTACCGGCACTGAAAGTGCAAAAGTTGGAATTGAGCCAAGAAGCAGCTTAATGTGCACAAAGAAAATAAGTAGATGGAAAAAAAATCAAATGAGTGGAATGACGGCGAATAAAATATGCATGATTATATAACTGCTGTGTTCATGCTATGATTATTTTGATTCACGTGGTTCAGTGTGAAAAAAATGAAGGCAAAAGCTTGTGACAATTAAGCTAAGCGGCGGTAAAAGCGTGATCTGTTTAAAATGTTCTCTGGGATCTCTGTATTTAGTCGTTTTGCATGAACTATGAGGTTATTTTTGGGGAAATGTGAAAAGCAAGGATGCAAAACTACAACATATTTAGAGAAAATTAATTAACTTTTAGTAACAGCTTCCTAGAAATAGCCTGATTTAATCTCACAATTCAAGTGTACTATTTTAACTTTTAATCAGGTACCTCATCTTGTTGTCCATCAGCCTCAGAGTGGTGAGGGTTTGGGTAATGTTTGAGGAACTGAGCCACATACGTCATGATGGATTTCTCATCTGGTTTATCTACATCTACATCTGCAGGGCGAGAAGAACATTACTTATTTTTAAACAAACACAGGAAAACAGTACAACTCAAAGAAAACATAAACAATGGGTCATCAATACATTTTTTTGTGAAAAACACACTCAGTTCATACTGCGTACACAAACCATTTTTCACAGTATTGCCATTCTTTTCATATTTTTTTTTATTTCAGGCACAATATCAATCTAGTCAGTCTTTGTTGGAGGATTGGGTTGCAGCCATTTTTGTGTTACAGCGTTTTACTAGCTGCTAATAAAATCTTTATAAGGCATTTATCCTTCTTTGAAAGGTGGGCAGCAACGTTAACAAGATAGATTGGGGAGAATTAATTATCAATCCCAGAACCAGAAATGTTTTGTATTGTCCTAGTAACTTCCCCCCAATAAAACTGAATTTTAGAGCAATTCCAAAAAGGGACATTACTTTAAAGATTGATTTAAACTAAGGCCCCGTTAATAGACAACGCTTCACAGCGTTTCACTCGAAAACGCGGAGAAGTAGTATTATACAACGCCTATAGGTGGCGATATAACTGTAGTGTTTTGGTAGTCTACCGCCGAAGAAGAGGCTGTCTGGTGTATATATTAAATACGTCTTATCTGTGTGCAGAAGTGGAGCAACAGATGAACATTTTTGTTGAAAGGCAGTCAGCAGATTCAGCAGCACAAGTACAACCCGGTAAGTCCGCGATTTAACCGTTGTTTTTGTCCGGTTGACAAAAGTTCCCACAACGAAAGTGGAATGCGCACGCGCAAAATGGAGCGTGACGTCAGCATTTTCACTGAAAACGCCGGCTTGCTGTTTATACGGCAACGGAGGCTGCAGCGTTTCAGAAAAATTTCACTCTGGAGGGCGTTTTTAAAAAAGTTGCGTTTTAGGACGGCTGAAACGGCGTTTCCGTATAAACGAAAGGCCGGAACGCAACAAAACTTTTGTGTTTCACCATGATACCGTTGTCGTACGAACGGGGCTAGGGTTAGAATAAAGGCAAAGTTAATATGTCATAAAAAAACGTCTTTCACCCTGAGGAGGATAATCTCTCCTGTCATGACGGCTAATTATAAACGTCTACTTTCATCTCCATCCTTGACCTGATGTTACTCTAAATCAGGGTTGAACTCCTGTAACAGCGGAGACATTTCACTTCAGCTCTCTGTGCAATACAGCATCACCACTGCTGGTGAAGACAGGACTGCAGAGCCACTGCAGACTGCTTCACTTCCTCTGAAGCCCAGACACGAGCACACATAGAAAATTTTAATCCTCTTGAGGCTGTCAAGGATCTTTACAGCCCACATTTTGTCGAAAGCAATCGTGCAGAATTCATTCACTGTGCAACACGGTTTTATGAATCTCATTAATGTTTAATATTTGCTGCTTTTGCAACTTGACATTGTTACTCATGCTATCTTTTCTTCTCTGATGAATTCTTATGCAAGAAGCATTCAAGGTCAAGGGTACCTTCTGGATCCAGCAGACGGGGGATGCCCAGCTCGTTTTCTGCAAGCGCAAAGGCATCCTCTAAGTTCTCCCTGTTGCTCCTCCTCCTCACCACCTGCATGTCCACCAGGTCTGGCCTGATGGCGTGCACCACTGACTGGAATGCAACGCCGTCGCGCCAGCTGGGACCAAAGTCCTTCACCTCAATTCCATGATGCCTGCAAAAAAAAAAAAAAAAAAATGGATGGATTCATTTAAGTGCCAACGTGCTGGTTTAATACACATGCTTGAAATGTTGCAAGAAATCAACAAACAGCATATTGTCTTAAATCTTTATTTCTTTTTTTGGTGCTACAATTCATAAACATAAAAAACCCACTTGTTTTGATAATTCTTAAATGTATTTTAACTATTTATTGAATTTGATTCATCATTTTGTCTTAATTGTGAAGGTTTAGTAGGTTTTTGTGGCTCTGGAATGACTTTAATCCAGTTGAGATGAGGCAGAATGGCCCCGTTGATAGTCAAGATTGCAGACTCCCCCTCTATCTCACAAAGAAAATGTACCAACACACAAAAACCCAAACATATTGCAACGTCCGGATGTAAATTTTGTTTAGTACCTTGCCGCTGTGCTCTGCACCCATCTGAGGAGGGCCTTCTTGGCATTGCCCTGAAACTTGTTCGCCACCTTTCTCTTCATGGGAGGACTTCCTGTTTCCGAGCTGGCTAGACTCTCTACAGAGGAGTTGCTGTTAGACAGGGCCTGGAGGGCTGGCAAGTTGCTGGTTAACTCTTCAATCTGAAAACAGATGAGAGAAGGATTTCTTCAATCTGAATTTGTATTTTTGAGTCATATGATCCAGGACCGTGTGCAGTGCTGGGAGCGAGCACTGTAATTAGACTCTCAGGATATTGTGAGTTACCTGGAAGTAGAGGATAATCGTCCATATCAGCCCAAGGACAATTGATGGTCGTCCATCTGCGATGTCTGTGGCGTGAATGTTAACGAGTTTGATCTGGAACAGAAGCCAAGCAAAGGATTATTCCAGATATAAGATGCATGCAGACAGTCAAAATACGGGAGTCCAGAGTATTTTCACCCAAAAGAAGCCCCTTTGTTTGCACAAATTCATCAAAGCCAGGTCTTTGATGTAGATAAGAAGTGTAATACAGCCAAAACAAGAAAGCAGAAACAGCTTGTGGAAGAGAACCAGAATAAAAAAAAAATAAATAAATAAAAACACAAGGCACTTGTGTTCGTTTAACGAAAAGCAGAGGTAGCCCAGCACTGCAAACCCAGCTGCACAATCTGCAATATTTACATCTTTACTTTCGAGCAGTCCAGAATCTTAGGGAGCCAAGCACATTCTTAAACTGTGCTCCAGTCAAATATGCTTCGAAATGCACGTCAGAAAAAAAAGAGCTTGATGGCTGAATTATCAGAAACAGGCAGGTTGTATCCAAGAGAACACATCGTGCATTAAAGAAAAAGAATGCATACAGGAAATTATCACACAGGGCGTTTAGTGGTGACTGACCGGAGATCCTCGGTACACAGACTGAGGGCACACATGATGGGAGAGAGATCACAACAATGTAAGTCTCAGTCCTCAGGCAACCCGCGTGAAAGTGGGACACAGGCTTCATGGAGCCAAGAGATTCAGAGATGGGTTATGTAATCAAGAAGTCCTGTTTCTATCTCCTGCTCCTCTGAGCGTTGGGTATGTTGTTGACACACTGAGACAAATATCTAATCAGCAGCTTTCTTCACGAGTCCTCAATCATACCCTTGTATTCTTTCTACAGTTTATATTACAATTTCTCAACGTGGCAGTGATCGGCATCGTAAAGGTGAAATTGCTCTCATGACCGCTTGCTTACCTTTCTGCCTTCGAGGAATTTGAGTGCAGTGCCGATGTTTGAAACCCAGTGGATCCTCTTCAGCTGGCGACCTTGCTCGCGGGGCTTCAGACAGGAGAGACGGAGTTAAAATCAAACAAGCTGAGTCATACAAAGATGAGGAAACCTATATTTAACCTTCAGAAAACGGGAAAAAACAACTGTGTTTGGAGCTAGCTGCAAAGAAAGATAGTGATACTGGTCACAGCAAATTAGCAGAGCTTTAATCTTATTTATAAATTAACAGAGAAATTAAAATCTTGCAAAGTAGAACGCGAGTTAAACCAACTCTGATGACAACTTTTTATGACTGATTCTACCTGAAATTAAGCTGCAGGGGTGAACTCCTGAAAGCATCCAGCATCTGAAGCCCTGACTCATTTTCTAAGCACCAGCTTTACAGACGACTCATCAGTTTGTTTCCAGACAGCTCTGATTACTAAATCCCTATCAGAGTGTTTCTCTCCCTGTGTGTGTGTGTGTGAAGCAGAGATGGAAAGAAAACAGACAGTCAGGCCAGCAGCTTTTCACAGTAGGGAGGCTCAGATCTGATCATGGCTGTGTGCAGTGATCCGATGCATAATGGCACTAACAAAGATTTTCTCCAAACTTGCAAATGGTTACATAACGTGTGAAACAGCAACAGAGGCTGTGTCTCTGTTGCAGTTTGTGCTAGAAAAGTTTGATTCGTAACCAAAAAGTTTTTGCTGGATCTTAATTAAAATGTGTGTCACGTTCTGTGGGTTCAGGATATGAAACTCTGAGAGGATTTCCTGTAGATTGTAGAATTCAGTCGACCATCAGTTGACAATTTTCCATAAATGGACACAATGTAATTGAACTTTTTAAGAGGGGGTATTATGCTTTACTATATCTAAAACATGGCTATAAAATAACAATGCTGTATGTTCAAACTACATGTGTGCAAGTTTTTAAACCACTTCATGTAAGGTATGTCATAGAAATCCTTGAATCTGTCTGTAAACTGTTCAAAATGCTCTGTTTGAAAAACAGCATGAGATCTTCACAAGACTTCCTGAAATGATGAGGTCATCACATAAGGGTCTCCCTAACTGGCTCATGACACAACGTGTCATGAGCCAGTTAGGGGGGGCCTCAAACACCAGTGTCTGCCCATAGCTCTGCCCCTGACAGGCCTCCAGAGTGCTGGCCAATCAGAGGGAAGGGGAGCTTGTGGAGCAGGGGGCCTTAAAGAGACAGCCGCTAAAATGAAGCTAAAATAAGACTTTTCTCAAACACCAGTGTAAGAAAAATAGAGATTTCTTTGAGTTGTAGATTATGTAAAACTACAGAGGTTCTGGAGTGACAGTATAAAGCCTAAAAAGCTTTATACTGTCACAATACCCCCTCTTTAAAGAGGCTGTGAGGACTGTTTGAAGTGGATTGCAGCGACACCTTTTATCAACCCACAAACAAATCCGTGGCTTTTGGTGATTTCGTCAGGGGAAATCTACATGAATGGAAATCGAAACATCTTTTTAACACTACTTTTCTTTTTTCAAGACAACTTTTTACCGGATACAGCGTGACGAGGTAAGGTATTTATCAACAGTTACACAGCGCTGTTGTGTGAAGCATGTCAACAGGTAAACTTTCTCAGTTTGTACCGTAATTTAGAAGCCAGCTATTTTAGTTCCACTCGCAGTCTGTTGGTCTGAGATGTATCATCTGCCAAGCAGAGCTAGCATAACCTCACTCTTCATTTTATTGACAGACTCTCAAGTTTGATCAGATCACTGCAGTACAACTGCTGCATGAGGGTTGGAATGAACATTATCATAAACAGTTTAGCCTGTGCTCTATCGCGCTCCTGTTTAGCTTTCTTCTGCTTTGATGTCCTTTTTCCCTCTGACAGCTCAGCTCCAGTCTCCACCATCACTACTCAATAAATCACAGAAGCAGCTTTCAGCAGAGAAAAACGCAGATTTGTCTTCTGGTCTCTAAACTTCATCAGCTAGCATGGTGTTGTCATAGAGGCTTTAACGTGCTGTAAATCAATCCAGTCCTGCCCAACCCGATTGGGGTTATTGGCGCTAACAATCTCATTTTAAGTTGTAGATTACGATCAGGATTACATCTAGAAGTGAGACTTTTTCAAGATCACTTAGAAACTCCTCACATTCCCTTTAAAGCTTAAAATGATCACAATCAATCAAACCATAACTTTTTAATCTGGATCGTTGGGGGTCTCACCCTTTGTCAAAGTCCAAAGTTGGCTGATATATCCAATGATCTCGATGCCTAATCTCCAAAAACATGAACTTTTGATCACAAACAGCATTTATCTATCTATCTATGTATCAGGAGTACATTTTGCTGAGTCACCCAAATAACACATCTGTGCATACTTTAAAGTTCTGCTGTTGATGAAGTCTTTACAACAGGTGATCCACTTGTTGACACTGTGTGTTTAAGACAAATTATGCCTAAACAATCTAATACTATGGTTGAATCAGACGTCTGTTACAAGACGTAGACGTAGTACTTACAAGTCTTTGGCCAGACAGAACCTCCAACAAAGCCAAGAGCTTCACCCCATCCTTGATGTCCTCGAAAAGGTCATTAACCTCAAGCGGTGGTTTGTACTGGAGAGAGAGAGAGAAAATCAAGCTTTACCAGAAACCTATCAATAAATAATGCTCAGAATTATAAGAAATGAGTCCAGTTACTGAGAAAACTATGAATGTCACGTTGGAAGTGCTATAGTGTGACAGGATATTGGTATTCCAACCCATTAGTGGACATGAGGAGAAACCAAATGCTGTTTGTGAGAAACAGGCTTGTTAGCAACAGCTCCAGAGCCTCCCTGCAGCTGAAAAGATGGTGCCTTTTTCTCAGCAGTGGCTCCGTGCCCAGACCTGAGGCGATGGTACACTTTTAACCCGACTTGGGTGCCGTCTCCTGACATAATAAGCACATATTTGCAGAGCTGTACTATCAGATGAACGACAGTGTTATAACCTGCAGTGTCATACAAAGATTACCGGATGAGTCGAGGAAACAGATGTGAATTTATTTGCTGGAGAGAAGCTTTGATTAGACGGAAAGCTCAGCATGGGGATTGTTGATTTGGCAGCACAGACAGGCCATTTCACAACTCAACATATTCCATGACAGGATGCAGTTGGCAGCCTATTTGGGGCAAAGCAGTGTGAAGAGGCAAGCGTCTGCCCCTGTTATTCTTTCCATGTGCACTTCTTTTCTTCCTACTGTAGATAAGCTGTCATTCCATGTCCTGACATCTCCTTAATTTACAAACCTTTAACTTGAAGTAAAACGAAAGACTACTTCTGATGTTATTAAAACTGCAAAAGGTGCAACCAGACATAAAAGCGTTTCTTATTTGGGAATGATTCCCACCTTGGAAAATTCATTCACTAGCTTAAAAACAGAGTCACATACGACCTCTCAACAGTGGAAAAAACTGTGAAAATCAGTGGAAAAAGTGCTTACTTTACATTATCAGAGGAAACTGACACAAAGGATGGAGGAAAAGTGTGATGACAGACAACCACAGGAAGTTTTAACTGAGATAACACACTTTCAGAAATAAAAGAGCTTTCAATCAGGCCAGTACTCATCATTTCCTCACACACACAAAGCAAGGTCAGTTTTTTGAAAGAGCCCTCTATGCAACGAATTTTTCCTTTGACTAACTTTCCTGTTAAATTAGCTAATCTGGCTCACACAGCAGAGTAAATATGACCATTCAGGAGCTCCAACATGATGTGGCTTATTCTTCTTTAGTCTTATTGGTATGCACGGCGAGTGAGCTCGAGCTGAGTGCATGAATAATGAAGAATAGACCCACGGAGCGTCTCACGGCTGGCCCACCACATAACTGAGATTCTTTTAAAGTTTTAGAAGCCACTCTTTGAACTAATGCGGGCAGATCAGGCAACAACAAAAGGCCCCTCTCAACGGAGTCTGTTTGCCAGGTTACAGACTCTGCTGTATCCGAGATTATGAAATAAGAAGGTTTTTTCTACATATACTGAATGCTGGGTCCCTCAAAATAATAATCAAAGAGTGAGGTCCAGGCTTGCTCCTGTTTGAAAATGTGCTGAGACATATTTGGTGATGACTTGGCACAATACAATTTAAAGATTGGATAATCAGTGATACCAAGTTTAAACATAATTCCTGTTCTCACCTTTTAATCATGCTGAATGATGTTTTTTGGACAAATAAATGTATTTTGTTCTTAACATGAATAATAAAACAAAACTGTAACATGTAACCACAAAACAAAAACAACCAAAATTGAACAAAATTAAAATACCAAAACAGACATATTCGAAAAGGAGAGGGCAGAAGTAGAAACTTGTTAAGCCCCACCCCCTCACCATCAGTCGATAATATAGTGCTAATAAGCTTCCTTTGTGCAAATAAATATGATTCAATATTATTATAAAGTGTATAAATTAAATAATGTGTTATATTTTTCTATAAGCTGTAAGAATAAGCTGTAAAGAAGATGGATGGATGGATGGATGGATGGATGGATTGATTGATGGATTGATGGATGGATGGATGGATGGATGGATGGATGGATGGATGGATGGATGTCTTGTTTTGTTGTTTGGGGGGGGGGCAGGTTGGAACTGAACTCAGACCACATGCTTCAAGGGCTGTGGCTTTTTTCCATGGGGTAAATGAATTAACTACTGGACCAAACCAAGCAGCAACCTCTTGTCTAAAAATGTGAAGCCAAAGTGCAGTTTTTAACCAGTTTCCAGCCAGGTCCAAAAAAAACGATTTGGGTCTGTATAGTTCTTTTCTCTATCAGCACAAACTGTGCTGAGTGAATGTTTTATAACTTGTTATTTCCAAAGTTTTAAAATATAGGAGTTTTGTCCATATGAAGGAATGGCTGATTTGAATGACAGGCGGGCATCCTGTAGCTGTTGGTGAAGAAGCCAAAGGCCCGCCTCTTTACCTCATCCAAACTAAAATGAAACTAAATTTAGTTACGCACTTTCCATTGCAGCAATATCAACAATGGGCTTAAAAACTCTCAAAATCAAATGGGTGACAACTTGGACATTACATTCATAGGGATGGGTATTGATGAGATTTCACTGATACCACTGCCATAATCACTTCTGATTAATTGATCCGATTCTTTGTCGATTCCCTTATCAGCTCCTCCTGTGACTTTTCTGTGTACAAAAAATAGGCTTTACAGGTTGAACATTTTTTTTGAGTTTACAGGTAAATAGATATGACATGACACTCTCAGCATTTAACACTGTGTGTTGACACCCTTGCATGATATAACAACGTTGCACAAATTGCACTAGCATCCTTTTTGGTAAAGTGAAGCCAAGCTTTCGATCACTTCGATCTCTCTGCTATTGCCTTGGAAATTCTGCTGCTGACTGACGAACGTGATTGATGTGCGGCACGTCACATGGTGTGTAATGTAGAGATCGACAGCGGAATCGTTGAGCATAAAAGGCTAATGATGTCGATGGAACTATTTCTAATTGATTCTTAACAGGAACTGGTCATTCCTATATATTACTAAGTCTAGGGGCAAGACCAAAGTCCCAAAAAACACATAAATAAATATTAGAGCCACAACAACAAATTGAAACTTTATTAACAAACAATAAATCCTTTACCAACCATTTTGGTTGTCATTTATCAATTATGGAACCGACATGTTTCTTTTAATCAAGCCATTATCAAACTTCTGTGATTCAGCTTCCTCAATCACATTATTTTAGAATCCATCTACTCTTACACCTAAGGCTGACTTGAGACTAAATATCTCTGGGTTGTAGAAAAGTGAAGCTGACTCAGGAAGTCTTCCTGGCTTTGATAGCCCAGCTTTGGCTCAGTGGTAGAGTGGGTTGTCCCTTAATCAGAGGGTTGAAGGTTAAATACCAGATCCAACTGTCTGCTTCCTGGAGTGCCCTTAGACAAGACACTTAACCCCCAAACTGCCCCCTCAGCGGCTGTGCCAGCAGTGTGTGAATGGGTTAATGTGAAGTGTAATGTAAAAGCACTTTGAGCAGCCAGAAGAGCAGATAAAGCGCTATTTAAACACAGTCCACTTTAGACTACTGTCAACTTTCTGACATTTTAAAGCTCAAAAACTATTCAACCAATTAAGTCACAAATGTTTATGTTAATCGATAATTAAAGCAGCATTACTTCTGCCCTGGTAAATATAGTTTGTTAATTAAGGGTCACAGTGGGTTGTAATGCTGTGTGCCTGGCTCCTTGTTATTTACATGCACAAGCGTTCGAAGTAGACAACTGCCTGCAGGGATTTGTCCTCACCCTCTTGCTCTCCATCTGTACACCTCACCACCATCCCTGGCAAAGCTGTCCACAAACGCACACACACACACAAAAAAAAACAAAACACCCACACACGCTTACAGTGCCCACATACTCAAACACAGAGTACACTCAAGCACCTAAAACACACCGCAAACACCAGTTTTTGAAAAGCTCCATTATACCTCTGTAGAAACATACTACAGGAGCTCATCCATAATATACAGACGCCTCTAGTGAGCATCTTTAAAATGTCTCTGCTCTGCGAAGACCCTTTTTTCCTCTGTCATGTCTGTGCTCTCTTATCCGGGAAAGCAGCGGGCAGCGTGACCTTTTCAGAGCTTCTCCTCTCAGGAAAACAGTTGACAAGTTGTTGGTAAAGTGCGCAGAGGGTGTGTTCCTTCTCCATCATTACATCCAGCAAACTGTCATTATAAACAATCCCTCCTCCATTGAACATGATTCGATTTTAAGTGCTTCAGGAACAAGGTAAATGGTGCCATTACTTTCACTTAACTGGATAAATTCAATTATGTTGTGTAGTGTTATTAGGGGACATTACTGTTGCATGGCACGGCTCATCATCTAGTTTGCTCCCTCTGCATGTTGGGATGATGGGTCAGTACCCTGAAGTACCACTAACCATGATGAAGCTGCATAATCAAGCCCAGCAATAATGAAACAGATAAAGTCTCTTGCACAGCTTCTAGATGCACAATTTGTTGTTTTTACAAGCTTGTAAAATCTTCAGCTGCTGTCGAGTGATTTACGCATGTAACGTGTGAGGCGGAGAGCATCTGTGGAAATTCACGCTTACCTTTGCTAAATGAGAGTTGATCCATTTTGTGAAAGTCCTCTTTTGCACTGCCTCTTGCTCATCTGAAAATTAGAGGCACAAAAAAAATTGAAATATGTTGGAGGCCACAAGATCTGAAACAACACACAAACACATAACCCCCCCCCCCCCCACACACACACACACACACACGAGTGTTAGTCGTGCTTTTCCAGGATAAAGACCATTTCTCATGAGCACTTTCACCCTCTGTAACGAGGACATCACTCCTGCCAAGGTGTGCATTCGTTTAGGAGAGCAGATCTTCGTTTTAACACTACTTTTCTAGGTGCGAGACAACTTTATCAGGATGCAAAGTGACAAAGTGATGTAACAAGAAAGCTTTGTCAACTCATTTCGTACCATAGTTTAGTACCAGGCTACATTTAGCACTATTCACAGCTTGGTACTCTAAGACATGTCCTTAACATGTAACGTTGGTGAATCCTGGTTAGGTCCTAACACTGCTCATCTACCAACTCCAACCTCACCAAGCAGAGCAAATTGCTCCTTGCTCTTCATTTTATTGACAGACTCTCAAGTTTGATCAGATCACTGCAGTATAACTGCTGCATGTGGGTTGGAATGAACATTATCACAAACAGCTTACCCCGTGTTTTAACCCGTGCTCTATCACTCTCCCTTTTAACTTTCTTCTACTCTTCTGTCTTTTTTCTTTCAACCAGTTCAACTCCAGTTTTCGCCATTCCCACAAAATAAAACCAAAAATTTTTTTTCAAGAAAACGGGACAGATGTTATCTCCACTGCTAAACTTTGCCGGACGGCAGAGTGTCATCATAGGGAATTTTGGTCTACGTGCTATTTGGCTTATGAACAGGAAAAGGTATAAAAGTGAGACAATTTCAGGATCACTTATACGTTTTGCATATTAAGTTTCGACTGGCAGTAGATTTGAAACCAGATAAGTTGATCAATAATTTCTTTTGAATATGAAATCTGGCAATTACACTTTCATATTGTGTTTTTTAAAACGTCCCAGAGTGCTGTTTCCTTCTACTAATGTGTTCGCAGAAATCCAGTATAAAGAGTACACGATGGAAACTTTACCATCCAGACCGTGTTGTTTACATCGCTTCCTATGTTGAATACATGTCATTACACTTTTTAAGTTCACATTTTTGAGGGATTCAGCCAAGACTTTTCTGCAATTTATTTAGTTAGTCTGGTCAAAAGTCTATACATTTCATTAAAGTTTGAGCTATAAAGGTTGTATTGATTATAGCAAAAGTTTTATGCAAAAAAAATTAGGGTCTGACCAATATATTGGCCAGCCAATTTAATCATTAATTATAGCCATTTTTAATGCTCTTCTACATGTTTTTTTACTTGAAAATTTCTCTGAAAATGTTCTGCCTGTAATTCATATCTTTGTT
The DNA here is from genome assembly GCA_030710495.1 of Labroides dimidiatus. NCBI lineage: Eukaryota > Metazoa > Chordata > Actinopteri > Labriformes > Labridae > Labroides > Labroides dimidiatus. The sequence continues at coordinate 9,215,601 of CM061156.1, read as the reverse complement.
TTTGTCAGCATTAAGTGACTGAAAAAGAAGTTATTTTATTCATTATATATTGAAATGAATCAGCCGATTAATCGGTTATCAGATTTTTTTATTCTGCCACATATACAAATCTGCATCGTCCTCAAAAAATCCATATTGGTCAGGCCTTAAAAAAATGAGACTGCAGTATGTAAATATGTAAAGATATGCTCTGGCTGACTTGGTCTGGTAGATCATAAAGGGTTAAGAAGACGGTCCTATTCATACAGAATCAGACAAATACACTGGAATGCAATAAGACCTGATGCTTAAGGTTCACAGACGCGATATCCCAAGAAAGGGCCAGCTAATTGATTCATATTATGGATATGTTTGGATTTATAGCAACCACACCAACATAAAACACATCAAATATTAATCTCTTTGCTTTTGTACGACTTCTCCATGTAAGAGTCTCACTTTATCTGACCTAGTACCACATGATCCTGCTGCACTGCTTCTGAGGCACCGAGCAGCATTACAGCAGCCCTGCAACAAGCATGTCACTAAGTATGACTTCTCTGAAGATTAGATGTTGCAATATGAGTAACACAATCCTGCTAAGGCTAGCGTTACAGATTCTCCTGAAGAGAGCTTTCAGAAAGAGGTCATATGAGGAGATTAGAGAATGAGTGGATGGAGACTTTCTGCCTACACATGCTGCAATCCGCCGCTGCGCTCAGTATTAACGTGTGATTGTTTGGGTGAGCCCCGGCCTCTTTTGTGGTCTCTGTAATATATTCAGGCACGCTGCTTCATGCATTATGCAACATGTATAACAAAACAATTGATTTCTTTGCCATAGTGGTGCCGTTGTTGCGTCGTGGACTGATTTCTAACACCCTGTCACGCATGCCGGCGGGATAGTGCTGCACACTGCACACACACACACACAGTGGCCATTTTTAAACACCCACCCTTAGAGATATAGACAGTGGTCACGTGTTTAAGGAAGCAGTGCGAACACTATACAGGGAGCAAAGACTTGATGCTAACCTACAGGCAAATGCTTCATCACTGATGCACAGGGGATGCCCACTGAAGCATAGCACATACACACACACACACAAACACACAGATGCAGCACACACACAGCTGTGTGTATGCAGTGTATTATACTGTAACTAGTTCATGTAGCAGGGATTCACCTACAAACATTAGCATATGTTTTTTTTTCTATTTATATCCCAGATTAGCTACGTATGTGCACACAGATGAGAGATGAAGAGTGCTGCTGCCCTACTTACCACGGAGATACTGAAAAAATCCAGTCACCAGATTTAAAGAAGTCTTCCTGACAGATACATCCTTAATGTGAGCCATTCTACACCCCACTCTCCGGCTCTTTCCCTTTGCCTCTCATGAGTTCCAGGGTGCATAAATATATGTGTGAAGATAAGATCCAGAGTGGAAAAACAAGCACCAGAATCACACAGTTGTCCTTTCTCCCCCCCTAACCGTCTCTCCAGCAGGAAGCAAAACAGATCTGGCTGCCTGGTTTTCCCCCGGTGGAAGCAAAAGAGCTGCTGGAGGCTGGGATGAAAACGTCCCCTCCTCCCTGACACTCTCACACACACAGGCACACACGCTTATACACACACACACGCTCACTCACCACACACACACACACGCACGCAGATGGCAGAGGAGAAACCCCTAGCAGACAGGGTCATTTACAATCCCATCCTTCCATCTTCCTGAGCTTTTTTCATCATCCAGAGGAGCCATGCCTGTTTGGATGTGCACAGCCCCCGCTGCACTGCCTTGGCTGTATCATCGTATCGTCTGAGGCTGGAGAGAGATCAGTGAGATGCATGGTTCCACCAATCGGCACGGAGGAGGCGGTGATGTCACAGCTCTGGCTGCCTGCATTATCCAGATTCATGTGTGGTGGGCAGGGGCAGGGAGGGCTGTGTTTGCCTCTCACATCTGACTAATCTCAAACAAGACTGACACATCTCCATAAGGAAAAACATCCCAGAAGCAAAAATATACATTTCTGTTACAAAATTTGACAAAAAAATTTTAATAAACTGGCTGTTTAATCAGCTGACTCCCCAATGGACTCACTGATTAAAAGGGCCAGTACGAAATTAAAAGACTGCTGCACCAAACTCACCATGGTGCTACAAATCTTAATAATTAATGCCGAGGCTAGTGAATGACATCTACCACCTGCTCCCTCTCTCACTGTGACGACAAAGGCAGACACACCCACTCCGGGATTCCCGCTGCACATGCAGGATCATGAAAAAGCAGACCTCCTTTTGTCCTGTAGAAGACCCGCTTCAGCTCTGACCATTTCTTTTCTTTTTTCCTATACACTCCTCTGAAAACAGGATAGTATGTTACTGTACTTCATCATCTCTTGCGGAAAAATCCCTTTATTCTTCTAAGACCACCGGCAAACTAAAAGCTTCTCTTATAAGACTATAAATAGGCCTGAGCTTGTGTTTCTATTATTACTGCTCTACAGACCGCTGGTGGAGCTGGCCCAGAAAAGCTATTTGGGTGAAAATGGATTTTTTTTCTTCTTACATCAAAACAGCTAAAGGTTAGAAGTAGCAGCATTTAAAAAAAAAACATGCTGACAGCTGTCTGCACACAGAACAAAAGAGCTTTTGAAAGATACTACGACTAGTGCTCACGTTCATTTATGAGTAGCTAAATCCAAAACAAAAGCAAAAGGTCAGGGTGGGTGACTTTTCAGTGAGGACAAGTTAATATTAAACACATTACCCAAGCTAAGAGTTGTTCTCTGTTTTCTGATTTATTCGTATTCATGTGACTTTCCATTATATTTTGCAGGAACAGTCTGCCCTAGAAATAGGGCTGACGCCTCATAAGCACAAGCAGAGGGTAAAAGGTCAGCATTATAAAAACAAAACAAAACAAAACAAAAACACCCAGTGCTACTGTCAACCCAGGAAAACTTCCCAGCTGCAAAGGAGGTTGCTTGTTTTCATTTCCATCAAAAATAACTGTGGCTGTATATTGTTTGAAGGTTTAATAAGTAGGGAGGACAGATGCCGTGCATTTTACCGCTGACTTCAAAGCAATGTGTTCCTGGAGTAAGATCAGGAAAGAGGTATGAGGATTTCCCACTGATAGCATTATGAAGTGATTTGCTAGTACCGGTCAACTCAACAACTCTGAAAAATCAAACAGAGACTCCAGGTAGGGATGCACTGATCCAACTTTCCTGGTCCCAATACCAATACCTGGGTCTCTACCGCTACCGAGCCGATACCAGTGTTTAAATAATAACCTGCATGCCCTACTGTAGGATAAAACTGGTGATGTTTTGGGTAAAAGGCAAAAAATTATTAATAAAGTTGATATTTTTTTAACTTTAAAGTGTTTAAATGTTTACCAGCAGTTTGGTCAAAACGATGCTTCAGAACTTAAAGAAATTGATACTCAATTGTAAACTTCTATACCCTTCAGACTGGTAATGCTGCAAAAAAACAAAAAAAGAGCATCAGAGGTAATATTCCAGTACAACCAGTGTTACACAACTGTTCGTAACCACTTAACTGTGAACAAAGTGACAATTTTGTGGGAAAATAGAGTGAAAAAGATTTTTTGATCCAATCATAATTTAACCTTAGTGTCAATTTCTTTAAGTGACAATAAAAGTTCTAGTACAAAATATGAGAGCGCTGGTTAAAAAAAAGAAAGAAAAAAGCATAGAGCTGGTTGCCTAGATTGGCACCATAGATCGGCCCTATCTAACTGATACCCAATTCAGCTTTGAGAGTCTTGATCTGGTTGACACTCGATACCAGGATCGGATCATTGCATCGCTAACTTCAGGCTCTCGTGAAAACATGCAGCAAGGACATCCTTGCCTGACATGAAGAGCCTATATCGAGCCAGGACCCTCAGCAAAGCCCGGTCCATCATGGCTGACCCGTGCCATCCTCTCTTGGGAGAGTTTTAGCTGCTTCCCTCAGGTCACAGATACGCACTGCCAAGAAGCAGGACAAACGGGAAAAAAACTGTTTTGTCCCGGTAACAACTGGCCTGCTGAGCGATGCCACATAACACCAATGTTTTCATGTCATTACTGTTTTAAACGTTTCAATGTTGTGTTGTTATTCATTTTACTGTTTTATTTCATTCATCAAAACAAGTTGCCTATTGGACCATGAACTGGGGATGCGAAATTAAGGTCTAAACCAAGAGTTCTTCATGTTGATTCTGGCTTCTGGATGAAATCTGTAGAGTTTTCCAGGATGAAGACTGCATTTCCCATGAGCTCCATCACCCACTGTCGTGAAGATGTGGCTTTTGCCAAAGCAAGCCTCAGTTGTGGAAGCAAATGTATGGAAAACATGCTCTGCCATCTCAAGTAAATAACCTAAGCATTCACACACCCCCAACATTAAATCATAGACATTTTGCTCTGTTACCTTGCAAAGTTCTGGTTTGAAAGTTTCCTCTTCATCAAACAATAAATAAACAGAGAGCTGTAGCTTTGCTTATCCTGCTACAGTGGCAGCCATGAGTACAAAACATTATGGGAAAAGAAAAATGTATGACGAAATAAAACAGAAGTAGAAAAGTTCTAAACAAAGCAACTTCCAGGTAAGTGCCGAGTATCGACTCAATGTATTTACTTTACAAGCTATAAAGTCTCATCAGCGCAGGAGGAACACTATATCAAATCCAGTTATAAACTCATCACAACGTCTTGGATGAACAACATAAAGCTTGGTAATGAGAGCTTTACATTTCCCTAATATTCCAGCTGCTCAGTCTCAAATCCTGTCAGCTGTAACGGAGCTGTCCAGAGTCCTGAAGTGAACACAGACAGTATGTGTGTGCAGTTTACTGTATGGAATAAGATGAACGCATGTAGGTCACGCCTGCATATTCAAGCTCTGACAAGCATGAAACCCTTATGTAAAACGTCTCCCCATCACTGACTCATTACGTCCGAGTCGACTGACTTAATTAAGCCTGATGTAGCACTGGTAGCTGAGTGGCAATTAAAAGTGGAAAGCCCATCAACAAACACCGCACCACGCAGAGCATCAAACCACTAAAGCCTCTGCCATTCACGTTAGTAATGGAGTACTTAAAGTGATCGTAGGACAGATGATACCTTTGGCAATATTGCACTAGAGGTGCTTGGCTTCGCTGGCCTGTGTGGGTCACATGGGAGCACTGTAAAAGCCCACTCACTATGTTGTTGTTCCACTTAGTCAAGAGCAGCTCTACTTTGGCTCTGACAGCCAATAAGACATGATTCAGGGGCGGTCCATTCAGAGCTCTTTACCAGCGACAATTTATCACCTTCAGAGTGGTTCCCAACCTTTCAAAACCAAACTTAAATCTGCTGATCGAAAACAAAGAAATAAGACACAAAAGCAGCAGAATTTTTTAACAACTCAGGAGCTCAGACCAGCCTGAGCTAGCATGGGTGGGTGTGAAGTGGGAATAAGACTCTCTCCTCATGAGATTGTATCAGTGTCTGTTCCTGGCAGCTGCCGCTGACACTGTAGAGTAGAAGCATCTCTTACAGCTGACAACATGCACGCTTCTCTTTCTTTCACCTATGATGTAACTACTCTAACCTCTTGTTTGAAAATAGATTTCTAATAATGGATGGCTCAACCTCAGTGGTTGGGTGGGATCCTTTAAAGCCTAAACTGACAACAGAAGGTTTTTCTTAAAGAGGAATCATTTTTAGGGCTCATAAAGTTGCAAAAAATATTGATTTGAATTAATGACAAAAAAATAAAATAAAACGAAAAAAAAATAAATAAAAGTGAGCAACCTTTCTTTCCAATTCATTTTTTTTAAACTGCTTTGAGTTAAATAACAAATCAGGGTTAGCTTGAATTTATTGAGTCAATCACAGCAACCATGTGCAAACCTTTCATCCGTCTTCTACATGATGTTAGCAGCTCTTTCTTGCCTTCCCTCCTCTTCTCTGTGGTGCTGAGGAAACAGCAGCTGTGTGGCACACACCAGTGGCTTCTTTTTAACACTTTTTTTGGGATGTATAATGATCAGCTGTCAGTGTTTCTGTCCTCTGACTAGCTGAGTGGAACAGATACTTTGCATAACAACAGCTTTGGTGTATTTTCTAACTCCGCAGTATAGAAGATATTGAGATAACAAGTTTACCCAATCAGAGGCACAGCTCAGCCGACTGACAGGCAGGAACCCTGTAGCTGTTAGTGAGGAGGTTCAAACACCGCCCCATTCCCAATATGACCCCCACCACTGATTTGCTTCAAAACTCTGTCAGAAATAGACAGGTGATGTCACAGGGACTACGTCCATTTAGTTTTTCCTCACTTTTAAAGTCCATTTCACTTCTCAGCCTTACCTGTGCTCTGCACATTGTTAATTCAGTATGTCAAAGAAAGTGAAGTTTGTGTTTTTGCGACAACGCCAGCTGTAAATGCTCAACGCATTCACTCCTATAGAAACAAAAACCAGTCTGAACTGGATTCACGTCTGTTACTGTTATTTAAATAAACAAACATATTAAGACTTTCTATGAAGGTTAAGAATCACAAGCTGTAAGTGACATAACAGCAGGCAAGAAGCAATAACTGATATATGCGAACAAAGCTAAATTTGGAGCTAAGAAAGTGCTAATGGGCTAGCATCAAAAGTCTTCTGTGAGGCACAACTTGGGGTTCATTTCGTGACAACAAAGTGGTGTGGAAAGAAACTCCCACAAGCTTTGTTTAACTTTTTGTCACTGGAAGGGAAGCCAAAACAAAACTTCTCAGGCAGCAGCTGAAAAAAAAGTGCTAAAAAAGGGTTTGGATGGAGTTACTAATTTTATTTATTTATTTATTTATTTGGCTCACTGGTCTTAAAGAAGACAACATTTTAAGATATCACAATGGCAATTTCATAACAGTCTGTAAAATAAATCAAACAATGTTTGTTTCAAAGTATGTGGTTTTCTCTTTCATACTGTGCCAATTGATTACCTCTTTCAGGAAGCAAAAAAGATAACAGATTGTAATTGATTTGGCCAGTGCTAAGTTTGTTCCAAATGTCAGGTTTTTTTTGTTGTGGATGACTCTATCTCTTTCTGCAACCTGTGTTTCATAAATGCAATGGCAATGTGTATAACTCTAGTGTCAGTTAAAACCAAAATAAATAAATAAATAAGATAAAATCCAATAAGAATAATATCCACATTAACAGCCCTGTATCTGTCAGTCTAACATAAGTACGGATTTCAGAGAATTAGACGTCACCACAAAACATACACCAGCCATGTTTCATCACTTCCTGTTTGACACACAGCTTAAGCTTGAAGGAAACCCACAAGAGCCCTGGCATAATGAGAGAAACAAGCTTGTCTTGCATACTCCACCAGGCAGCTAACACACATCAAATGTACCCTGAGGGCATTTAAGGCCGCAGGGTGCTGCGACACGTGTCAGTTTTACAGCACTGAAACCAGACAGAAACTTCTCTGATATGATAACAGCAACGAGTAGATACTTATTTTCATTATCATGTCTCCAGGATGCTGCTTCTGCAAACTCTCCACAGTTGAAACAAGCAATTGAACAGTGTGTTTTCATAACATTACACATTTGCATGTGTCTATAATTCACAGCCCTGAGGGACCGCTGGTCAAGTCAAAGTAAGTCTGAAGTCTCTCTGCAGGATGTCTTTAAAGACAGGAAGCTAAACCAGCTTCTACAGAGAGCACCAATAACGACTGGCACAGTAATGTCTTCCAGATGTGATATGACACCAGGTTTCACTTCCTGACATGAAACACACAACAGCGGCTGGCACTGTGTATCTCACATTCGGTCATTTATGCACGGTTCAGTGGAAATTCACCCACCCATTAATACAGATTGGTCATGAAGGAAAATTAAATCAAATTTTTTTTTTTTAAATCTTTGTCTGATTTATCCTAATAAATATGTTTGAATCATGTTTCCGATCACTGTTGAGTTTGAACAGGAGACAGTAGGCACTATGAGAACAGCATGTACTGTAAACAACATTGGTACATCTTTCCATTTTCTTCCATTTTTTTGTTTTTCTAGTTTGAATTTTAAAAACTGGCTGCAAAGATCCTGTGTTGACACAAATACAATGACGACTAATGAAGACTATCAGATTTTTAAGGACACCTTAAAAACAAGCTTAAATCTTAACTTATTTTAAACTCAGGATGATATGCTTTCTCCTTATTGGTTTGTCGTTTGATTCAACCACTTAGCCTGAACAGAATCTAAAAAAAAAACAACCATCTGTATTTTCTGGAGACACTTCAAATGCCTTATTTCACTTTAAGTGTGATCCACGTCAGGATGTCGAGACAAGATCACACCTAAACGGCAGGTGTTTAAAGTCATGACGCATTTCACATGCCTGTTGTTTTTTGATGATGAGATGGAAATAGCTTTGCAGTGCACAGGAAACAAAGTGCCTCCAAACTGGGCAACACTGGCACAGCCACAGACGAATGTTTCGTAACAGTCACTATGGTAACAAGCCAAATGTGAAATACTGTATATCTAGAAATACATCTAAAGTGAGACAAAGCGGATGCCAAAATCCCCCAGCCATGTGTAGTGATGGTAGTAGCTAAACGCCCTTGTAACAAAAGGGGGACACCAACAAAGAGAGACTCCTGCTATCGATCCATTCTCTTACCAAGGGCAGAAGGGGTGTCAGGTTTTAGTCTCGTTCAGAGCTTTGTCTGTGCGTTCATGAAGCCACAGTTGGTGTGAAGCCAGTATCTCATGTCAAGACTCAGACCAGACGAAATGCTGCAGACGATCGTTGGCTGGCTTGACAAAGAGACAACTGAATCAAGGAACTAACTCTTTACCCAAGACTTGAATAAAAACATTTCTCAGAAGTGATCAAACAAAGGTTAGCCTCTTCCTGGAAGAAAAGTTAGAAATGACAGGTCTATTAAGTCCTCTGTGCTGACAGTGAGTCATCTTAAAAAATAAAGCAAATCACATTTCTCTTAATAACTTAATTCCAAGCCGATCCATGCTGCCAACAATAAAATATCTTTTTTTGTCGGGTCACAAGATATTTCACAAAAGTACCCTCATTTTCTTATTTTCTCAACCCTCATTTTCTTATTTTCTCAAACAAGATTATATACTATTAGAAAAAGTCAGAGACATTCCTTATTTTTTTTTGTTCCATCATGTGATTTTTCTGTAATGATTTTATTCTTTACTATCAAAGCAGAGAGGGGCCATTAACTTGCAGTACCTCTGTGATTATAATCCTTGTAATGATGGACATAGTTTAATTTTAATGAAGTTTTCCAAAGGAATGCTTTAAATGTTTCCATGTGAGTAAGTCTGTCTGTTGGTGTTTGTGTGTGTGTGTGTGTACAGCATCCTGCTTTGCAGAAGCTAGCAAACTTTAGATGGGCACACAGCCCAGGCATTGAATCAGCACAATATTTCAGCGCAGCAGTGCAGGAGGAGGGAATGTTTTGTCCTATAAACCAGCTGAGTTTAAAAAAAAGTGACACTTACCCTGCAGTTTTTGCATCACATTTGCAATGTCCACAGACGTTCGACCTAAGTGCCTTGGAGAGGCCATGTCGTCTCGTCGCGACAGTATGACAAGGTGGGTCACTGATGCTGAGAGCAGAGGATCCTTCACAACTGTCCTGAGTGGGACATCCCCTCTGCCCCTCCCTCTCTGTCTCTCTTCTTCTCTTTCTAATTTCACTGCAGGACCAGGTCCAATTGAATCTCAGGTTTCATGCAGGGAAGAGCAGGTTTACCGTCCAATAGAAGCAGGTCTTCCATTCACTGCCTGCAAAAGAGGAGTATGACAAGGTTCCAACTGATGCCACACCTATTGACAGGAAGTGTGTACTACACTGGCTGCTAAGATGTTAGATGTTTTAAGTCCTATTTCCAGGAACAGTTAAACTGTTAACAACAACTACAAAAAAACATTACACTAAAACCAGCATTGGAAACTCCAGCAAAAATATCACTCATTAAAGTCTCAGATTTGGCATATCACTGTATTTAAAAAAATAAAAGTAATAATAAAAAAGTAGTAAGTGTCTGTTTTGATATTTCTTACTTCATTCAGGTTTTCTTCCTGTCTGTTTTCATAGGTAGTACTTGATTTAAGTTTTGTCTTCTATTGTACAACTAATACTTTTTACTAAGTTTTACATAATCATATTTTCCAAAGTAAAGTTTTCTTTGAGGAGTTCCCATTGTGTGTCATTAAAAATAATAACCATGTCTAGGGACTAAGAACTTTATGAGATATCTCATTATCATGACTTGGCAATTTATATTTTTTGTTTAATTTTTAAACTGTTTCTTTTTTTTCTACTGGTGGAAGTGGGCTTCCATACAAAAGGGACGACTAATTTCGTGTTTTAAAAAAATAGCCCACACAGGTGTCTACTCATCCGTTAATTACATGCATGCTAATGGACATAGCTTTCAATCAGCGCGAAATTAACTACCGTTTATATACCTCTCCAAGGCAAAGTTAAGAAGTACCTTATTTGAATGGAGGGGTGCAACCTGTTAGCGTCAGCTCATCTCGTGGAAGTTGCTCAAACATTACTAACTCAAAAAGCTTGAAAGCATGAAAATGAAAGTTAGCGCTTGCGTAAACAGAACCCCAACAACCCAACATGCAAACATAAAAATATCATTAAAATCACAAGTTGCCTCTGGCTTTTTATCTTACCACGTTCAGGAGTGCAGAGCATGACAACTTCACAGAGGAAGTGTCTCCAACTCGCTGTGCGTGTTTCCTTGTTGCCAATGGTAACGGCGTAAATGAAACATGGTGGCGTAAAGTGAAGTTTGTTGTAACCGCAAAAAAAAAGAAGTAGTGGAAAGAATACAGCGAAAAGCTGCTTGAAAATTTGAGAAGGAGAGGTCGCAAATGTGTGGTCTGGTTCCTTATTTTAAGGGACAAAGGAGTTCATTATTTAGTCGAACAGAGAGGAATTCCGGGTGTCCTGTCTGGGTCTGTTTATGGCACCCCAGAGTGACCCCAGACTAACCCTTGTACAACTGTTAGACTGCTCTCTGTAACATTATGTCATAAAACAAAAGCAAATTAAAGGAGAATATCTCTTTAAAATAATAAAAGATTTGTATTTACTGAATTGTGAATTAAAAACATCATTATCAATACTTTATTTATCGAGTTTTGGTTGACAGGTCGTGGAAAATCCCCTGAAGTATCACTTCCTGTGTCTCTCATTAGGAAGAGTCCTCCAATGAAGACAGAGCAAGGGCTGCATACCATCTGGACCACAATCCAGTCAGGCCATTAATAAAGGATCACATGACCTCCTGCTGTACCTTTAAATGTAAGATTTTTCTAATAGGTCAGGAGTTTATTTGTACAACTTCAAAGCACTGCATGACAGTCAAAAATTTTAGAACGTTTGGAAATTATTTAGGTTAAAAAATTTTAACTTAACTACTTAATTAACTTTTAGCCATTATGGCCTTAACTATGTTTTTGAAAATGAAAAAAAAAAATAATAATCGCAAGAAAGTGCAAACTGCTTTCTTGCAGGGAAAAATAAAACAGTTTAAGCATTCTTTGTTTTTTTATATTAAAGGGATAGCACGACTCCAGTGTGAGTCATAAAAGGATCATCTTACTACAGACCATATACTGGCAGGTGACTGCAGGGATTTTGTTCTCTGTTCCTGTTCAAGGCCTCAACCAGCCAGCTGGTGGCTATAATTTCATAGTCAACATTATGTGATGAATTATGAAAAAAAAATGTGATGAATAAGCCTCATGTCAGCATGTATTAAAATAAAGTTTGACTAAAAACCTCTCTGACTTCTTAGCTCATTCTGAAAGAATAAATAAATAAATAAATAAATAAATAAATAAATAAATAAAATCCCATTTAACGCCCCATGTCTTATTGCAAAGTTGTAAGCAGTAAAATCTATATTTGCATACTGACATCCAAAATAATTTTCTAAATCAATTTGTATATTTCTTGTGCCTGAGAAGCTTCAATATTGCTGTGTAACATTTTGAAGACTGTGAAGTGTGAAATGTTGCAGTTTGCAAGGTGGATGTTCATTTTTAAGTACACCAGCTCCATCTGCTGGACATCAAAGACGAAAATGTCAAATGTCAAATACCCTGCTAAAAAACAGCTTGTACCTTTATAGTAAAGGCTCTACTTAATTGCAGCTTTTTTAAAATGTATGATGAGATCAGATAATAAAGGGATCATTTGCACCAGTATAGTGTATCGGCTGAGCTGTAGAAAGCTGGTTTGTGGTCAAGTAGGCCTGAAGACTCTGAGTGCGGAGGTGAAGTGGGAACACTCCAACAATTGAAGGAAATCCCCACAGAGACTGAGAGCTTGACAGCCTGTAGACTCTCTGGTGAACGGTTAGGGTTTCATAGTTTAGCTTATCCAGAAACCTGTCAAGACTCATGGAAACATTGTCTTTCCTCTGATTTTTTTTTTTTTTTTAACTTGGTGCAAATATATGTGGTGTGGCTGCAAAAGAACACGAGAAAACCGACACAAGTGAAGCCAATAAAGCCTTTGTTAAAAAGTATTGATCCTGAGGAAATGATGCAAAAGGAAACAACCCTGTTTCCCTGTGTTATGTCCCACACAGATAAGCAATGCACATGCTAATTTTAAAGCCAGAGAGGGAAGGAAGCATGACAGCAAAGTTTCCGCCACACTGAACACTGTGGAGGGGGAAAAAAAGCAAAGTCTGTCTTGGAAAAAGCTCAGTATTCATTTGAGTGTTCAAAGACTGTGGATTATAACAAGCTTATGGTGGAATTATGGCACAAAATGAAACGCATCCCATTTTGGAGATACTTAAGACCTTCAATCTAGGTAAGTGAGTATGTGTATGGTTTCTTGTTTTGAATATTTAAGGATATATTCTGAAAAGAAACTGTTCCTGTCTTCTGTTTGCCGTGAGAGAAAAAAAAAAGACTTTTGGAAAAAAACTTTTCCCAGACCAGTGCTTATACGTTTGTGAAATTAAAAAGTATCTTTAAATAAACCACTCAATTTGGTACTTAAATGTATTATACTACAATGTCCACATTTACCATCAGCCCACTTAGGGTGTTTATTATTATTATTATTAACTGTACAGTTGAAACGGTAAATGTGCACCACTGTATGAAACTAACTTCCTTAGAACAATTCTCAGGCCTTTCAATCTGCAATTTTCCGTTAAAAGCTTCCTTTCAATCATCTACGTCCAGAGCTGCAGCATTTGGACTATTTCCATCTCTCTTTTTTGGCGCTGTAACCTTTTGTATCATGCAAGTACAAGTAGTGTTACTTGTACATTTTGTCTTACTTCCAGCCTAAATGTCTTGAACAACATGCTGTGATTCACTCACTTCCCAAAAGATTTTATACAAAGACAGAAAACTTTAAATATCCGTTTACAGAATTTCCACTATCTTTTAAAAAAGAAGCAGAAAGTCATCCTTTTCATGCATTGCACTGGCAGTATGGCCGGTTCATAGACAGTGAACCCCCACACAGGTATGATGTAAGTTTTTATATAACATTGTGCCTAGTATAGCAGTACTCAGTCATAAAAATCAATACAAAGAACAAAATTCCCTGAAACACTTCTGGCACAGGAAGATATGCGCTTAAGAAAGCTGATGCAACAGCTCCTTGTCAGTGCTAATAGGATTTATTCCTAACTTGAAATGTTGCTCAAACAGCCACCTGGCAAAGCTATCTTCCTCTGTTAAAGACAACACAATGCATCCTGAACTACTAAACATTTCCAGGAACTTTTTTTTTTAAATCCCACTGCTTCCCCTTTCTTGACACTCTGCACTGATTTGTTCACCTCTCTTCCAGGCGATATGATTCTCGCTTTTTGTCTGTCCGTGCTTGTGGGCCTTCTGCTGGGTGCCTTGGTCTACGTCCTGCTGACCTGGGCGTCCAGGCGGCAGGCCACAGCCAGGATCACCAGACGCTCCAAAAAGAAGTCTTCGAGGTCACAAAACCCCTCAGGTGGCCAAATAGGCCTTTACAGGAGCACTTTTTTGAGCATCTACAGGCAGCCGTCTCTAGAGCCAGTGGGCCCTCTGGGGATAAAGCCCGGCATAGAGACCTCAACCTTTCGCCCGCATCCCAAGAGGAGCAGGGCAAGTTTGGAAGGGATGGGAGATGACACCCAGGCCAACATGTCTGAGGACACAGCAGCCTCAACCTCATCAGATTCAGCATCCCTGGTGCCAAACAAGAGGCACTCATTCTGGTTGGGCAGCAATGGACTGAAAGGATTCCTGCCCTCACAGACTCCCCCTCCTGCATATGACAGTGTCATCCATGCCTTTGAAGAGACATGCACTTGAGAATGTCCATGTTGAACAAAAAGAACTACAGAACGAGGAGAAATACTCTGGGATTACATAGGACTCTCTGTACATGTTTTTCTCTTAAAAAGAAACAGACTTTTGAGAGATCACACCTTTTTATGACACATTCCAGTCTGGCGCAGTTTCCTGACTGTGCCTCAGCAGCACAGTATTATGTTATATCAAACTAGGGTGCAACTAATAACACTATTTTACATCTGATTCATTTGCATATTATCCCCTCCATTCATTGTTTTCCACCCATATCACAAGATATTTCACAAAATACCCATTGTGATGCCTTTAGATGTTCTGTTTCGACCCAAATTAAAAAGCCTTTTGGTGAACAATGAAAAAAATATAGAAGCAAACAGCATTTCTTCTAAAATGAACTAGCTAATCACTGCTGTGCTAATATATGCTAGTATTTTGTAACCACTGCTGATCATCACATGATGCACAGGGAGCCTGAGGATGGATTTAGACAGATCACGTGATGAAGGAAATTTGTGATTGATTACATTGTTATATTATACTCCAATAATAACAATAATAATAATAATAAAAACATCCTATCTATTTTAGCTCATTGCTTGTGCTTTTGTTCAAACATGGAGGAAAAAAACTAACGCATGTTTGCAAAATGTGTCAACATAATTTACTCATGTGAAAAGGAGTGCAGGTTTGGTTCAAGTTAGTCACTTCATAATGATAATGATGATGACAGTGTAAGAAGTTAGACAGTCTATCCATCTCATCGAGACCGTGTGTCAGGAATGTCAATTTAACTTAAATTAAAAGATGGGGTACGCCTTTTGAGGTTGCCAGGCCCAAAGAAACCCCCTTTTTAGATGCGGAGAGTAACCTAGTACTGCCTATTAGTAGCCCGTGAACCAGCCTCCATGTCAGAAAATGTGAAAAATAAGCTTTACGGCAGGTCGTTAAGTCTGGTGGCCGTTTATGTGCCTACTGCTTACACCAGGGGTTCCGTTTCAACCAGGTATAAAGTTCGGGGTGTAAATTCCGTACTATCTGCCTCATGGCAACCCGTTTTAAAGCCACAACCCCGAAGTGCGCCAGCGGAGAAGCGCCTGGCAACACGACTGCACTGTGAACCGACTGTCTCTGGAATAAGCCTTGCCCCGGCTGCTCCAGGTACGTTAAAGTGTATTGTGTTTAACCATGTCGCCTTTATAACGAGAGGAAGCTCTTCATTTTCCGCTACAGCTCTTCGGTCTCGTGCGCATTGGCTCGAGCAGACTGCTGCATGCAGTCAGATGGGCTACAAGGCGCCTTTGAATGGCACATTTAATTGATGTAACGTAATGTAGTTAGTGGAAGACCTCTGCAGAGGAGATGGTTGGTCTTTACCCTCGACTTTTAGTCAGTACTTTTTATTGAAATTCTTCAAAGAAATAGAGAGTCTGCCGTTTTATAAAGCTTCTTGAGTGAAATGCGAATTTTTATGCATTTAACCCTTTTTTGATCATTCTAATTTTCTTCTTCATGGGAAATCTGGTGTTTAAGAGTTAACATTGTTGCCTAGCTGCTCTGCTGTTTGACGTAAAATAGAAAAAACGGACGGTATCAGTACCCATGGAGACTGCAAGTGCCCTGATCTCCAATGCAGTGTTGCTGTTGCATAGAGACTGAGAAAAACTGTGAATTTCAAGGTTGATGTACTGAATGACAACGCAGCTATTTTAAGCAAACCCCGTCTTTCTCTCTCTCTCTCCCTCTCTCTGATTCCCTCTTTTTTGTCCTTTACATTCCCTTACTTGTTGAGTAATGCTGTCTTTTCCATCCTCGCCTTTTTCTCCTCTTCGCTGCAAAAGGATCATTACACAACTCTCCAGAGTCACATCAGGAGGACATGGGGTGGGACGCTGTCACCAGAGAGGATTCACATCATTTCATGGCTAACCCAGAGGTGCAGAGCAGTTAGATTTAAATGAATGCAGACTGGGCAACATCTGGCTGTATGATGCATTTTACCCTCCCATAGATTTTATTGTAAGTACCAAGAGCAGAGCAGCCATTACCCTTCAGTGCATCATCTGAATGGAAACATGGACACCTTCAATGGAAGAATTGTGACTCAACATGCCCAGGAACTATGAGGTATGTCTTCGTATCAGAAACTCATCTTACTGTACAATTTTTGTGGGTTACTTGGTCATGTTTTAATATATTATGACATATTATGCAATCTACTGCCAAGTGGGACAGTCATTGTAGAGTCATCTTGTGCAGCCAAATGTTTCACTGATACACATAACTTCATGAATAAGTAATTCAGTATAAGAGAGATCAAAACTATTCAAAGGGACCTATTCAGGGTTTTCAAAGTATGTTGCACGTCACGTTCAAGACATGTATAATTCAGTGGTATAATGCTGCCTAATATTCAGTATCCTGCTGGATTATTGAATAAGTGCAAAGAAAGTATTGCTCAGTGAAGACATGACACGAGGAAATGGGGAATAAACAAAACTGAAAAGCAGAAGAATAAGATGACTTAAGCAGCTTTTGAGCTATTTAATGAGAAATTAAAGCTCCTATAGAGAATTTTTGACTGGCTATAAAGCAGACTGGCATTAATACTAATCTATATCTGTATCTGTGTTGTTTTCATGACTAAAACTGTCATGGGGTAGGTGTCAGATAATTCAGTTGCTGAAACAGTGTTTATTTACATCGCCACAGTGAGCAATGTATTTGACAGTTAAAGAAACAGGATAAAATTTTATTTTCTGTCTGATAACCAAAGTGAAGGTTCCTCACTCAATATTTAAAGCTTGGTTTTTATTCCAAATTTTCCTAGGGACAAGCTGCCGTTTTTGGTTTGTGTGGAGGATTTTGACTTAATGAGTGCAAACGCTGTTAAAGAGTGGAGTTACTAGCTATTCCAGTTAGCAAATAATCAGATTTGTTCAGGATATGATGGCTGACAGAAAATCTGGGGGGCTGATACTAACACTGATTGATGTACAAATTCATAGATTACAAATAAGGTGGCTTATATACAGGATATTGAGTTTTTGGAGCTGAAAAGGATCCAAAAACTCCAATAAACTGTGTTCAAACCATTTCTTAACCCTCCCAAATGTTATTTTCTGCATTTGGTAAAAATCAGTGTATAAGTTCAACACTTCTTACAATAGATATAATAATAGTTAATTAAGTGTTTTCCAATTGGAAATGTACATATGAGATATTTCAGATATATTCCAAATAATGATGCCTGTGCAGTGTCAGCATCGGACATGGTTGGGAATTAATACCCTCATCTTTTTTCTACCTGACCGAGGCCATTAATCAAGCAAGGGTATTTTGACAGACTTAAATGCAGAGCAAACATTATGTTCAGGGAAAAATGTACCAATAAACAGAGTAATGTAAGATTCAACGAGGACTTTCAGTTTTGGATCATGATCACAGATAAAAACAGACAGCGCTCGTGATGGTTTGACCAAAAGATAAACCCTGAAGCTGCTCCATAGACAGTGAATAATAGAACAGCAGCTCGAGCACTACGAGCAGCAGTCATCGTGATTGTGCTGTTATGAGGGCACCTTTAGTGATTCACTGCTGCAAGCTGTGTTCGCTGAAAGGAAGCACATTCAGATGGAATATTTTAAACAGAGCATACCGCCTCTTGTTCTTGTCACTGGGTTGATTTCTGTGTATAATCTCAGTATGATGACACACAGGCACTCAGGCTGTAAAGATATATTAATCTGAATGAATATAGTAATCCAAAAATCACTGATCTGGTATCGCTGATAAAAAATGCAGTATCACACAAAATCATCATTGCATCACCATTCCTGGGCAAAAAGTTTACAGACCTACTCTGTTGTCCCAATTCTGATAAAGCTTCAGTGAGCGACTTTTCATGTGTGTTGATTTTGGCACCCCCTGTGGCTAAAACGAGTGTGTCAGATCTCTGATAATCTTGTCCTTTAAAGGTGTACGCTGTTTTTTTTTTTTTTATTATTATTATTGAAAATGTGTCTTTACAAAGTCAAGCATATTGCTCACCGTTCAACTGTGCTGTGGAATATATAAACACACCTATCCTGTGGGAGCGGTTTAGATATTAAAGAGGGGGTATTCTGCTCTCTCATATTTTAAATACGGAGATAAAGTAAAAATGCTGGATGTCCAAAGTAATGTGCAAATTTTCTAGCTCATACATTCATATGTTGCGCTAGCTCATACACTCATTGAAATCCCTGAATCTGTTGGTGAACTGCTCAAAACGGTCCGTTCTAAAAAACTGTTGCATGAGATCTTAACAAGACTTGTTGAAATAATGAAGTCATTGCTTAAGGATCCTCTTGACTAGTTAATGACATGCTGGAGAAGTGGTCCTCAAACACAAAGGTCTGCTCAAAACTCTGTACCTGACAGGCCTCCAGAGAACTGGCCAATCAGAGGGAAGCAGGGCTGCAGAGCAGGGAGTGTTAAAGAGACAGCAGCTTAAAGAAAATGTTTCAGACAAAGGCTGAAATAAGGGTTTTCTAAAAACACCAATATGAGAAAAATAGTGATTTTTTTTCTAGCTTTAAATCATTATAGAACAACAACAGGGGTACTAGAGGTACATTAGAAAGCCTTTAAAAAGCACAGTATCCCTTCTTTAATAGAAATACATCGAATAATAAATCTTTATCGTAATGATCACTCTTCTTACTGATGACCTATTTGCTTTTGTAGGTCACATACATACTTACGTGCTACAGTTTTAATGTCAGCTAAAATTCCACAGGGGCTTTAATGTCACTTTAACAAGGTATAATGATGGAAAACGTCAGAATTAGGCCCATAAAATATCTGATGAACCTGTTTAACTGCACTTTTTTCATTTAAAGCTTTTCCTCTGTTGCAGTTGTCGGTATAATGGATTCTAAAGCCACGCAGGTCAAGTTCTCAAAACAAGTCCACTTAACTAAACCAACATTGTTTGACTCTACATGCCCTGAACATCAACAAAAGCCTGTTTAAAGTGCACTTAAGGCCAGAGACAGACAAAAACTGAGGGTCTACACTGATAGGTGTTATTATGAGGTCAAAAAAGTTGTACTCAGCAGCTCAATCTCGCCTCTTTCTCTGCTTTACCCAGCAGCCTGGTCACTCAGTAGGGATGTTGGCTGCCGTGGAACATGGTCCCATCCTCTGCAGCGACTCCAACATCCTCTGCCTCTCGTGGAAAGGCCGGGTCCCCAAGAGCGAGAAGGACAAGCCAGTGTGCCGGAGACGGTACTATGAGGAAGGCTGGCTGGCCACAGGGAACGGGAGAGGAGTCGTTGGGGTGACGTTCACATCAAGTCACTGCAGGAGGGACAGAACTACGCCTCAGAGAATCAATTTCAATCTTCGAGGACACAACAGTGAGGTATGGCTTTGAATCTGCCTCATTTTAAAAGGAATAGTTTTCCTCTGACTCTCATTTTGGATGTAATGAAACTGACTTTCAGTTTAATCTCACCTGCTGTTGCAAAATCCCTTGTTATTCTTGAAACATAAGCGTGTTTACTGTTTTAATTTAGAATGAATTGAGTTAAGCCTTTAATAATCACCATGGGGTGGCAACAGCAACGCAGAGATTTTAGGATAAGACAAAAATTAGCATATAAATTACAGGGAGTATTGGGATGTGGGTTATTAAACATGAACACTGTTATAGGTGTCTGTTGAATGCTTTGTAAACTTTCAAATTTTGCTCCTACGATCCATTAAAGTTACAGATTCAGAACACAAAGTGATGTTTTCTGTTTCGTTTTTTTTTTTTTCTTTCTCCCAGAGGCTGCCTTGCACTTGGTATTTTTGGAAGCATTTGTGCGCATGCTGTAAATGAATTAATCATGAATGATCACATATGCAGAAAGCCACCTGTGTTTGAAAACAAAAATACATTTACTGTGCTTTTTTTGGGATGCTTTTACAGGTCGTCTTGGTGCGTTGGAATGAACCCTTTCAGAAGCTGGCCACCTGTGATATGGAGGGAGGGATATTTGTGTGGATCCAGTATGAAGGGAGGTGGTCAGTAGAGCTGGTGAATGACAGAGGAGCACAGGTACTGCAAAGACACCTTCATATATATATATATGTGTATATATATATATATATATATATATATATATATATATATATATATATATATATATATATATATATATATATATATATATATGTGTGTGTGTGTGTGTGTGTGTGTGTGTGTGTGTGTGTGTGTGTGTATACATACACCTTTTTCCTGACTACCCACAGTTCATAGTGGTTGTTGTCGGTTTTGCTCTTCCAGTTGAACGTTCTAATTTTGTTGCCATGGAGACCACAAAGCTGATGATGTTAACCTAGCTCTCATACTCTCTCAAATAACCGGCTTTTATCAGCAAGAAAGTGACAAAATGAACAAAAATCGGACGTGGAGTCATAGTGTGGAAGTTTTAAAAAGTTTACTCTTAGCATTGTCTAGCATTAATGATTTCACGTGAGTTGTTTTGAGCTAGCTTGGCGTTTGTGCTCAGCCATATCATTGCAAGGCAACCGGAAGTCGATAACCGCCGGAGGAAGTCAACACCCATAGGCTTCTGAAGAAACAGGTGGATATATATATATATATATTTCCTTAACATTGCACAGAGAAATGTATGATAAAAAAGATAATTTAAAGTTTCTATGAGAAGAAAAAGTCCAAAATTTAATCATAATGTATTTTTATTACCTAAAAATAGCAAGCAAGAGTATCCACCATTCTTGATAACAGAAGGCTACATATCAACAGGGGGCAGTGTTGTAGTCGAGTCACCATGGCTTGAGTCTGAGTCAAATCCCAAGTACTTAGAGTTTGAGTCTGAGTCACCAAAAAAAAATCAGAGTTGGGTCAGAATCCAGTCCTCTTCACCTGAGTTGAGTCCAGGTTGAGTCTCCTTCATCTGAATTCAAGTCCAGGTCAAAACGTTGGCCCAAGTTCTGGAAAAGTCCCCAAACACCTGTTTTAATACCTCCCGGGGCATCTCAGTCAAGATGGCAACACTCACTCTGGAAATCGCCGCAATCATAAATGAACCTTTTTGTGTTTCAAAGTTGTTAAAACAAATTAAAGTTTGATATTTTGGTTATATTTGTCTTTTAAATCACATGCACTGAAAGCAGTTTTCTTTTGAAGTTGCTTGTCAATCAAGAAGAAGTGAGGTGCGCTTCACAGCACTGAACGAAACTGAGAGAGAAAAAGTACTTACACATGAAAATGTGTGAAGATTGTGACCTCCTGTAGTTAGTTAAATCTGATCTTTCCTCTCCTCCAGGTGAGCGACTTCACTTGGTCACATGACGGCACTCAGGCCCTCATCGCGTACAGAGATGGCTTTGTGTTGGTTGGCTCAGTCAGCGGGCAAAGACACTGGTCCTCTGAGATAAACCTGGAGAGTCAAATCACCTGTGGCATCTGGACACCAGATGATCAACAGGTATGTTTATATATCTGCTGCTACACATTAAATTTGATCTGTAACCAGAAATACATCGAAGATGACTGTTCCCCTCAAAAACTAGAACAAGCAGCTTATATAACGGTCTTTTCTGCAGCACATTTGATGCTCCAGATCATTTTGTTTTACTTAAGTTTAATGTGCAATGCTCCCCCAGGTGCTGTTTGGAACAGCAGATGGTCAGGTGATAGTGATGGACTGTCACGGACGAATGCTCGCCCATGTCCTGTTACATGAGTCTGATGGGATCGTGAGCATGTCCTGGAACTGCCCTGACTTCCTGGTGGAGGACAGCACTGAAAGTGACACAGACTCTGATGACAATATTCTGCCTTTAGGTACAAACAAGTAACCCGAGTGAGTTTGGTAACTTGCTTTTTTTCTATGAGAAGCTGATGTATTTATATTTCTTTGTTCCTCAAAGTGCGGCGAGTCAAGCCTTTGCTGACGGTCACCTTCTTATCAGGAGATATCAGCTTAATGAACAACTACGACGACCTCTCTCCTGCTGTTATCCGCTCAGGGCTGAAAGGTATGAAAATTCTGTTGCGTGAAAGGTGTAAAAATGAACAGGTTTGCTCATCAAAGGTCATGACACAGAAGATTCTTATGCATTCCACAGATGTTGAGGCCCAGTGGTGCTCCCAGGGTGACCTCCTGGCTGTGGCGGGCATGGAGAGACACGGGCTTCCTGCTGACTCTGCCTGTGCATCCATTCTGAGGAACGCACTAGTTAAGTTCTATAACGTACAAGGGGAGCACATCTACACTTTGGAAACTCCTGCACAGGTAAGTCCTTAATGTTTTGCTGGGCAATAACTAATATAATTCAGGCTGAGCATGTTGCTTTAGCTTTAACACTGTCTAATGGCATTAACCAGGACTCCTTCCCTTACAGTTAGTCCTGCATGCAGCTGCCTGTCTTTTAACAGGAACTTGCAAGCATTAACACATCGCCCCCGTCCTCGCCTCCCTCCACTGGCTCCATGTCCATTTTAGAATTAATCTTAAGATTTTATTATTTGTTTTTAGTCTTTAAATGGTCTGGTGCCTCAGTACATCTTAGACCTTATACTTGTCTACACCCTCCCAAGAGGATTGAGGTCTACTGATCAGATAAGCCTTGTCATCCCCAAAAGCAGACAAAAGACCAGGGGTGACCGTGCGTTTTCAGTGGTAGCTCCTAAACCAGGTAATGAGCTACCCACCCACGTCAAAATGGCCCCCACTTTAGATTCTTTCGAATCTCATCTTAAACCACATTTTTATTCTTTAGCTGTTTACCCAGCATGAGAGTTGAGTGGTCTCTGTTTGTTTTTTATTGTTTCTGTTTCCAGTTTCTTTATTGTGAAGCATCTGTACAACAACATGCAGTTTCAAACATAGAGAATATACTGCTTCATTGTTATGAAATATAGAAAAAACATACAAAATAAAAATACATTAAAATAATAATAAAAAATTGTTTCTAAATTCACTGGTTATTGTTGTTGTATTCAATGTATTTCTGGGTTCTTTTTATTGTAAAATAAGAAGCATATAAAAATAACTAAGAAATACATTAAAAAACAAAAAATAAAAACTATTTTTAAATTCTTTTTATAGATATATTTATCTTAACATTTTAATTTTACTTATTTATTCACCGTTTTTTGTTGTTGTTGTGCAGCACTTTGATAACCTTGTTGTGTGTTGTTTTTAAAATGTGTTATGTAAATAAAAAGGATTAGATTCGACGTAAGAGATGTCTGGTTCAGTATGAGTCCGTCCTACTAAAGTTAAATGTTAAACTTAGGAAACAACTTCTAGAACAACTTCTTATAAAAGGCTTTTAGTCATTAAACTTTGACGCTGAATTTCAAAACGTATCCAAGTACATTTTGAAGGGTTCATCATGATAAGTTTGACCTCAGAAGACTGCTTAGTTGGTCACTGGAAGTATCAAAGTGAGTTGCCAGTGAATGTTATAAAACTTTGGTCATAATTTGTTTTTCAGAGACCCATCACAACCATCTGTTGGGGTCACAGAGACTCTCGCCTGTTCCTCGCGTGCGGGCCGGCTCTCTATGTGGTGCGTGTGGAGCACAGGGTGGCCAGTCTCCAACTTTTATGCCAGCAGGGCATCGCCAGCGCTCTGCGAGAGGAGAAAGACGTTGGAAAACTGAATATGCCCTCTCTGCTCTGCTCCTATGTCACCACTGCCTTCATACCCACCATCAAGGTGCATTATTACCTTATTAACTGCTGCAATATTTATCTTGCTTGTATAATATGATGCCAAACTGCTGACTAAGACATGTTTTCTTTCAGTTGTCCAGCAGTCTTACAGCCTTTTCCTCTCTTTGTTCCAGCCCCCCATTCCTGACCCCAACAACATCCGTGACTTTGTCAGCTATCCCACAGCTGGGAACGAGCGGCTCCACTGCACCATGAAGCGAGCCGAGGACAGCCCTGAGGCAGGAGGACCCTGTTACACTCTCTACCTTGAATATTTAGGAGGTCTGGTACCTATTCTCAAAGGAAGGCGAATCAGCAAACTGCGACCAGAGTTTGTCATCATGGATCCAAAAACAGACAGCAAAGCAGGTAGTTCAAGTCATAAAGGTTCACAGTGAGGGTTTACTGAGTAGCCAAATATACTGTATACAACTGTATACTGGTATTCATCTACATTTAACTCGTGGATTAGCTGCATTTTGCTTGTTGTTCAACTACAGAAGGAAAGTGTATTATTCTACTCTCTTTTTAGCGACCACAGGCTCTGTGCTAATGCTAGTTTAGCTAACAGAAAGCACACTTATCAAACATTAGCTTATGCATGTGGTGTATACTCCTACTGCTGGAATGGTGCAATATAGAGGAGCAGTCTTTCATAACTACCACATACTGATTGATTATCAACCATATTGGCAACCTGAGGTGTTTGCAGTCAGCTACTGTACAAAGTAGTTTGTGCTTCATGTACAGTTATGCTAAAGTGAGCTGTTAGTTATGCTAATGTGACACTCACATGGTTCAGGGCCATGTGAGTGTGTATGGGGACTCACCGTTTTTTTGTTTGTTTGTTTGTTTGTTTTATCTCCTTTTTTCCAGAGGAGGTTTGTGTGAATCCCATGATTTCATACACGGACAGCTGCAACTGCTCTGATTCCAGCGACATTGAGCTGAGCGATGAGTGGGTCGGAAAGAAGTCACCAAAGTTATCCAGAGGAAACAGGTCAACCAGATTACACATGTTGTCATATTTGTTTTATTTTGTATATTTATTTCACACAAACTTGCATAAAATAAGAGGGGGAAAAAATCACATTAAGTAATATATATATATATAAAACAGTATACATATGAGGTGTGGTTAGAAACCTGTAAAGGCTTAAAACCACACAAATGTTATACTTAAAATAAAATTCAAACAACACAAGGATTATCAAAAATATTAAATGTAAAAGTTGAAAATATTCATGTCTATATAAAAAGAATATGTAAAATCATAACTTCTACATACAATTGATACAGTAAAAAAAAGAGAGGTCAAATCAAAAAAACTTTCACATAGAACATTTTTTTTAACAATGTGAATAATGACAAAGATAAATTGGTTAGATGTTCATAATGATCAATAAAATAATATCTAAAACCATAAGGTAAATTGACAGTCTTATATAGGAACCATTTTCAAAGCAGATTTCAGATCAAAAGAATATTTGATTGGAAGCCGGTTTGGCCTAGTGGTGATATTACCCCCATATCTTAAAAAATATATGTAGTTCTCAGGCAGTCGGTTTAGGATTGATTCCAGCCTGAAGCCCCTCTCCTACGTCCCTTCCCACTCTCCTTCCCTGATTTCCAGCTTTTTGTCACTGTCTTGATCTTTCAGATTAAAGGCATAAAAGCCCAAAACTTTAACTCTAAACTGGTTGATCGTCTATATGACCAATGTGTCACATTTTGAACAACATGATAATTAGCCATTTCACCTTTCTTATCTTAAAGGATAAATATGGAATTGAGGAAATCTCCCAAATTGTCACGTGCCAACCAGGAAGGCCAGAGGTCACCTCGGTTACCAACAAAGAAGCCTCCAGTTCGGTCTCCAAGTCTGACACGTCGGGAGTTTTCTATGGATGGGATCACAGAGGTATGAAAGTCCTAACAAGGTGAGACTTTGCATCAGAGCTTCTCACCCTATAGGGATTCTGTTTCACTACTGGCTAACTTCGCATTGCTTTCCTAAAAATGCTAAAAGGCCAGAATTGGAAAATCAAAACAGCTGTAGAATAAATCTTTTAGAAGGCCATTACTGAAAATAAAATACAGTTTTTAATAGGAAATCCTATTATTTCTGTCTTGTTTTTCTTCCTTTTCTTCACAGCATAACTACCTCGCTCAAGTTACGTCCAACATTTGGGGGACGAAATTCAAAATAGTTGGACTTGCTTCTTTTCTTCCAGCCAATCTTGGTGCAGGTAAATATATAAAATGACATTATGACTGCATAGACAATTCTGATGAGGAATTAACAGAATAAATGGTTTTCTTTTATGTTTCAGTCATCTATAAGACCAGTTTGCTTCACCTGCAACCAAGACAGATGACAATCTACCTTCCAGAAGTGAGGAAGATTTCTCACGATTTCATGAGCCTACCTGTGTTCAACCCAAATGTGTTCAGTGAGGATGAGGATGACTTACCAGGTAGGAGTGAATGAGAACACTCTTTGTGCTCCTGCATTTATTTTTAACACACCTCACTCTTACTCAATTCTCCTCTGTTTTTTTTTTTTTAATTTTTATTCAAGTGATGGGTCCATCAGGAGTGGCAGGAGACAACCCTCCCTGTACAGTCAACATTCCCATTGCTCCAATCCACAGCCCGGCACAGGCTATGTCTCCAACCCAAAGTATCGGCTTGGTTCAGTCTCTTCTGGCCAATCAGAACATTCAGCTTGACGTCCTGACCAACCCAACAGCCACTGCAGCAGCCGCAGCTGCAGCCGCAGCTGCTACCGCTTCCGTCCCTGTCACTGATCATGGACAGGATGCTGTTGCTTCCCCGTATCCTGTGCCAACTAGATACTCAAACCCAGGTCAGGTGATATTTAACGGGCTGGAGATGGGTCCGCTTCTTCCTGGTACTCTTCCTCCTCCCCCTCCTCCTCATCATCTTCCCCCACAGCCTCACTCGCAGCGCTCACACTCACAGCAGCCTCGCCAACCTCCATCCAAGCAGTCCCAGCAAATGCAGACACAGCAGCAGCAGCAGCAGCAGAAAATGCTTCATCATCATCAACAACAACAACAACAACAGCAGCAGCAACATCACCATCAGTCCCAATCCCAGCAGCAACTTCAGCAGCAACAACTCCAGCAGCAACATCAACAGCTACAGCAACTGCACCACCAGCAGGCGCTACTTCAACAACAGCAACATCAACAACAGCAACAGCAACATCAACAACAGCAACATCAACAACAGCAACAGCACCAGGTTCAGCAACACCAACAACTGCAACCAGGTCAACAAGTGATGCCCCAACAGTTTCATCACCAACAGCAAATGCAGCAGCAACAAATGCAGCTGCAGCACGAACAGATGCAGCAAAGACAGCAGGAGATGCAGCAGATGCAGCAGCAGCAGCAGCAGATGCAGCAGCAGCAGCAGCAAATCCGGCAACAGATCCAGGAGATGAAGCAGCAGCAGCAGCAGCTGCAGCAGCAGCTACAGCTGCAGCACCAACAAATACAGCAGGAACAACAACAGATGCAGAGGCAGCACCAACAAATGCAGCAGCAACTGAAGATGCAGATGTCACTGCCCCCTCCTCCCACCGGTTATCCAACTATTTCCTATCAACAGATTCATATTCTGCCTCAGATGCCTCCTCCAACCACTGAACCAGGGCTAAGCAGAGCAGAGCATGGGCACACTCTTAAACCAAGTCTACCGCGGACTTTACCTCCTTTCAGTGATCCTGATGTATCCATGGAGATGCAGATGAGGAAGGCTAATCCTCCTCCTCCATATCCAGGCACTGTGTCGTCTGCAGCCGCAGCAGCAGCCACAGCTGCCACGACCCCTCAAACGCTCGTCACAAACTGTGACAGCCCAAGTATCCTGGCACCAGACCCTTGTCTAAAGAAAGATGAATTTTTGCTTCATCCTGTCACTCTACCCTACCCAACACCTCTAGGGTACGAAAGGATCACAACCTTTGACAGCAGTGGTAATGTAGAGGAGGTCTGCCGGCCCCGCAGACGCCTCATTCGTAACCAAAACACATACGGTGTCCACGGCTCAGCCACACTGAAAGTCACATCCTCTGAGAATAAAAAGATTCAGCTTCCTTACAGCTCAGCAACACTGAGTCGTCTCTCTGTCCCTCGGTACTCCATACCAAGTGGTGACCCTCCTCCTTATCCAGATCCAGCCAATCAAGTTACCGCTACACTCCCTCCTCCCCAGAGAATTGACAGCAGTCTGATTCATGCCACTCTGCGCCGTGACCGCAGGGATGTAGGGCTTAAAGTGCCACAAATGATGGAAAGCTCAAGAACCCTTCCTTCCAAGGCTAAAATAAACAGCGCACTAGCACTCAGCTACCAGCAGAGGGTGCCCACTGCTTTGTACACATGTACACAGTGCAGCAGTAACAGCAGCAGTACTAGTGTCAGTGTCAGTGGGGGTGGGACTTCAAGTAGCGGCATTGCAGGTGGCACGGTGGTGAGGCAAGACTTCCCACCAGGAAAAGGAGCGCACCACAGTACCATCATTGTGCACTCCAAAGGTGCCTCGCCCATGGCCTCACAGTCGTCCTACAGCCTCTTGGGTGCTGTTGATAACAGCAGAGACAGAACTGTGTATGTAAACTCTGCCTTTACTGAAGATGAGACTTTAAATCAGCAGTGTCATCTTGAGAAGTCTGTACGTCAGCTGACTCTTGGAGATGTCAATTTGACTCTGAAAAGACCCCCGCCTTACCAGTGGGACCCCTCTACCACAGAGGATTTCTGGCTCACCCCGGAGCAAACAATGTTAGGTCCCCCACCAGGCCCTCACAAACCACCTCCACTCATCATTAGTCAAACTCAGCACTTGGACATGACTCGACTGCCATTTGTTCTCACAACTAAACCTCCAGCCAGTCCCAGCACGAGCACACTTACATTCCCATCGGGTTACCAGATATCCCTCTCTCCTTTTCCTCCAGGTGTGGCTCATGGTGGTCCTCCACTTCAGACTTTACAGAATCCTCCACCCCAGTGCAATCCCAATGAAGTGGTTGGTTCAGTCCCTTTTGGTCAACAGGAGGCAAACTTGGTGTTGCCACCTGGATATCCTCCAAATTTGGCAAACTTGGCCTGCTGCCCTCTCCCTCCAATGTATCCAGGAGCCAGCTCATGTGCTGGACTCCAACTCCACCCTGTAAACCTCCACCCCTGGAACCCTTACCCCTGTCCACCTCCCATGCAGGACCCACCAGCACCTCCCCTTCCCACCAAAATGCACCAGGTTTTAGAAAAGCCTATTCTATCCCCTCCACCCCCTACTGGGCCTCCACCACCACCCCCTCTCCCACCTCCTCCTCCACCTACTGAGCTACCACCCTCCAAAAGTGCCACAGAGGATCTAGCAGAGTCCGCCAACAACTTTGCAGAACCATCATCCCTTAACGAAAGCCCAGTGCCACAGGAGTCCGAGCGCTTCAACAAGAAGAGTCGCAAAAGACTGGACAGCCGGGCAGAAGAGGTCAACATGCCCAACGTCTCTGAGGGCAAATCCAGAAAGGAAGGTCGTGCACTCTCTGACTTCAACACTCTTATTTCTAGTCCGCGGCTTGGCAGCAGAGAGAAAAAGAAGCCAAAGGGCCAGCGAGAACAACTCAATAAAACCAAGAAGATGAGCAGGACCACAAATGAGTTCCAGGACAGCTCAGAGAGTGAACCAGAACTGTTCATTAGTGGAGACGAGCTCATGAACCAGAACCAGAGCAGTAAGAAGAGCTGGAAGAACAAGCGCAGTCTACGCATGGCCAGCGAGCTTGAGGAGATTAAGTGCCGCAAGGCCAACGAAAGAGAAGACCGCAGTTTGGGAAGCCAAGGGTTTGTCTATGTGATGGCCAACAAACAGCCACTGTGGAATGAGGCCACACAGGTTTATCAGTTGGATTTTGGAGGACGAGTCACACAGGAGTCAGCAAAGAATTTTCAAATTGAACTGGATGGTCGACAGGTAATGGGCCAAGAAATCTTGTGGGTTTAAGTGAAAAAAATTATAAAGTATTAAACATTCATAGTCAACCTTTGTGTGATCATTTTAGAAACAAGAATGCTAAATATTTCCTGGTAGCAGCTTCTTGAGTTGCTGTCTTTTTATTTGGTTTTACAATAAAAATGTAATTTTGTTATCTTGTGATAAAAGTAATCTTTCAAAAATGTTCTCCCCTTTCTTTTCTTCTGCAGGTGATGCAGTTTGGGCGAATTGATGGCAATGCGTATATCTTGGATTTCCAGTATCCTTTCTCAGCAGTTCAGGCATTTGCTGTCGCCCTGGCCAATGTAACTCAAAGACTGAAGTGAAAAGGTTTGTCCGTATCTCCACTGGCATATTCAAAAGAAGCCAAATAGTGTTGGCCACAAAGGTGCACAATGGTATTACAGCCCAGTATGTCAGGCGACAGCTGAGGCAATGTCAGTGTACAGGTGGTTCTGTTTTACCAAGATTAATATACAAGGCAGTCTCAGATGTGCTGATACTTAACAATCAGTCTGTTGGAGGCAAAGGCATTCTTGGTTGGACGAAAACAGTTACTCAGTCCTTTCTAGTTCATATATTGAATGTATTCAAGCTAACTTTAGTTATTATACAAATGTTGTTTAGTGAGGTTAAAAAAGTCAACTTTTCTTGGACGAATAAAAGGTATTAACACAAGGTAGATGGACAAGGAGTAAGAAGGTGGCAAAGATATTTCTTCTCCCTTTATGTGATCGTTTAAAATTAGTACGTATTCAGTATCTGATTGTGACAAAAAAAGTTTCTTATGTCACGTACAGTGGCTTTCATTAAGCCAAACCATATGTAAGACAGTACTGCATGGTTTTGATTCATCTTAAAGTTAATATATATGTATATATATATATATATATATATATATATATATATATATATATATATATATATATATATATATATATATATATTTACACATACACACAATAGGCTTTATCAATTATATCAATACATTTTAATTGTATCTTTACTAGTATTTTTTTGTAAAGTCCTGGTATTTTTAAAGGCACGGTTGGTAGTCATGGAAAACTAGACTGAACTTAAATGTAGCATCTCCTTGGGACTCCGTTTAGTCCCCGCCCTCCCACACTTGGAGCCCCTCCAAAACAGCACCCCCACTCACATGCACCAGCGCCGCTGATTTTCGACCGTATAATCGTGTCTGGTTCAACCTGTCTGATTCGTGTCAGACTCAAACCGGTCCTCAGCACAATGTTTTTGTTTGCACTGTTA
Organism: Labroides dimidiatus; assembly: GCA_030710495.1. Classification (NCBI taxonomy): domain Eukaryota; kingdom Metazoa; phylum Chordata; class Actinopteri; order Labriformes; family Labridae; genus Labroides; species Labroides dimidiatus. The sequence continues at coordinate 9,184,201 of CM061156.1, read as the reverse complement.
CCAATAATTAGGGTATAGGTAGTTTTTCTGCCATTCTTCAGCGTATTTGGATCCCTCTTGGTGACATGCATTGAATCAGGGCTAGAGCACACTGGTGAAATGTACGCACAGTAGGCTGGCAGAACAGCAGGAGGGGATTAGATTTGTGTAATAAATTGGATCCTAAATGCTACGATTGGTTGTTTTTCCCTCTGGATATTTTTTTCACTCTTTGAAGAACACATCTTGCATTGATTTTCATTGGGACATAAAGATCATTTTAACAAGTGTAACAAAAAGTGTATCTAAATCTGATTACCAACCCTGCCTTTAAATTATTAAATGTCCTCCTCTTTTTTTAATCAGCTGAACATGCAACAGAAGAATCTGCTGATTCTGTTACGGCAACATGTAGACTTGAGTATAGTTTATCATAGTTTGTATAATTTTCATTCATGATACTTCTATGAAGTGGAGCAATGAATGTTTTATCACAAAGTCTTTGGCCACCTTTTTGCAAATTATCATTCATTCAGATGGACTAATCCAATGGTGAATTCATTCATTCATTTTGTCAGATTTAGTCCCTCCACAGTTGTCAGTAATGGTTAACAGTAAGTGTTAATGTGCCAAACAAAACTAAAACTTGCCAAACGTGTTTTACTTGAACAACTAATGGAAAAGATGGTCCCTCATAGCAAAAGTTTGCATAAAAAACTGAGATTCTCTCACACTCAGTTGGCTCTGTGTTGTTATATTTGGGTGTTTATGATGCTACTACATCAGTAGTTTGCCTTGTTGGAGATCAGTGCTGCTTTAGATAGATAGATAGATCTTGTGTGCAATAATGCTACCTACATAGAACTGATGTTGAACTTGCAAAAGAAAATACAAAGCTGCTTGCACTGTGTACTTGGTAAACAACCCTACATTATTATATGCTTACAAAAATGTGCTTATATGTTGCTAATTAGTCATTTTGTATGTCATCTTTGCTTTAACATAGTACCAAGAGGTTTTTTTTAGTGTTTTGTTCAGAAAAAGAAAAACATTCACAAAATGTCAGAGATATAAGGTTCATTTATATTTGGTGCTAATGTATAAATGACAAAATGTGGAAATGAGAGGACATTTGTCATTTGTGAACAGAAAGTTACATTTAAGTAAAGAAAAAAAATATTATGAGAGGCTAAAGAAAAAAAATGATTTTAATTTAATAGCTTTAATTTAATGCAGCTTCAGAGACTCCAGCAAACGTGTATCAGTTATCATCGATACTGTCTAATTAACAGCTGGTTGCCGAATTTTTCTTTTTCTCTCTATTATTTGATGAAGGAAATGTGTGTTATGACCACAAATTTATGTGGACCTACAGGCTGGACAGAGTGTAATATATATGTATGTAATAAAAACATTGTTTCAAACATTTGTAATGTCATTCTTTTTTTACTCTTTAAATCTCTTACTATTTAATCACTGAGGGATCCTTCATAGAAATAGAGTTCTTAAAAATAGCAAAATAGAAAACTAATTTCATGTTTGTAAGAAATATGTTTAGAAAAGTTGTACAGGGAAGCTCTAAAATCTGAACTTTTGTAACATCCTTTTAATTCCTGACATAAATTATGAAACCTCTGTTGATATGAATAATCCAGAAATATAAATATGTTATAAATACTGAATACATTAACTTTTACAATTACCACTTTTGAAACTTTTCAGCAAGGTCTCCAACAAAATTAAGAATCAAACTGGGGAACACTTTCCTTTCAAAAGGTATTACATAAGCTTTCAGATGGGAAGCTGTTTCTTTAATCCTGGCTTAGTGAAAGAACTGCAGAGCAAGGTGAGATAACTGCTTGAATAGTAATTGGTCAGTTGCATGTATTTAGAATTAATTTGGGATTTATTAATTCTCTTTTTGTTTCATTTTTCAATGACAAAGACGCATTTAAAAAACTAAATTACACTTATCTAAAAATGTAGAGGTTGTTTTCTTAAGCTAAAGATAGGCAAAAGCACTAATGCAAATAAATAAGTAAATCTACTCTACCATGTAAATACTGTATATGGTGAAGAAATAAAAAACAGCAATGACGACCATAATGTAACTTACTTATGTAAACTACATTTTGATAACATTTAGTGGAAGTAGTGTGACTTATTTAAATATTTATTCCTACTTTTGTGCTGGCTGTGAGGTACAAAGGCCGACTAGCTTTATACCGGAAGCTGCGCCGTTGGGCTTTTATTTTGAAGGCAGTAAGCGAACATGCGTTCTGTGCGAGATTCGTCATGTGTTTCTTGTCGTCATGAGGAACCACTCCGTTTGAGAGCTGCGCTGTCTGAAGACTCGGGGCTCTAGTCGCTGAACGTCCTGCCAAGAAAGTCTTAAAACTGTCAAGTGTTTTCGGGATCCCTCCTCTCCTTTGTCATGTCACCGTCTGCAGTCTCGAGCTGAGTTTAAGAAGTCAAACATGGAGACGCACTTTGATCAGTCGACAGGTTGGTTACTTTTATTACTGTATTATATTGTATACATGTATGAAATGTCTGATAAAAACCGCTCCTTAAGGTTTATTACATCTAATTCAAATGCAGCAGATGATTTAAACTCCAAACTGACCTTAGATTCCACCTCAAGGTCTTTACTCTACATATTATTTTAATCCATTAACCCCTTTTTCTGTTCCTTTCACTCATAACCATTTCCCTTTTTTAAAAAACAGATAACGTCGCCTCAGTGGAATCATCAGAACCTCCACCGAGGATGACAAAGCAGCAGGTCCTCACTTTATTATCAATGGCATCTGTCAACTTTAGTTCAATGATCTGCTACTCAATATTAGGACCATTTTTCCCCAATGAGGTAAGATCAAAAAAAGTCACACCACAGATTAAAAATCACATGCTGAGGTATAAAAGTTATGGGGGTTTGGGGATCACTTGGGGCAACCTTCAAAAGAAGAGTTAAGTTTTGATGTCTGGCTTAATTGTATTCCAATGCAAAAAAAAAAAAAAAAAAAAAAAAAAAAATCCCTCTATACTTAATCCAACACACTCAAATACTTTACTGCTACAGCAATGGACTGATAAATGAGATCTTTTTATTTTCAAACTTTTAATCTCCTCAAATCGTGTTACAGTAACACTCTCCTCCAATTCTTCACATTTGTTATTTAATGATTTTGGGATATTTTTACCATCAGACCAAAGAACTGAAGTATTTCAAAATAAGCCTTCTTAGCAAAATCTCCGCTGAACAGAGAAAAACATAGTCCTTAAAATAAATTAACCATCTGGACAGGAGTATGATCCTGTTTAGCAAATTTAATAATTACTTATGCTTCACAGGTAAGAACAGGGTATTAAAGGAGCTAAATTCTGTTGTGAAAGACCAATTGGCTGCTGTTCAACCTGTAACTTCTCGGGAAAAAATGCACTTACAACCACTTAATAATCTCTCAATACATTCTATTCATTAATATTTTTTGGTCATGTATTTCTGTTGCCCATTCCCAGGGAGTCATATGGTCCAGTAAGTAAAGAGGAATTTTTGCAAACAGCCTGCTGAAAAGTCAATAATGTGAATGGCTTATCAGGTTTGGTACTATAAGAGAGGTTTAATAGGATCACATCAGGCTTTTGTGCACCCTACAGAACGTGTGATCGACTGAACTGCACAAAGCAAACAAACACTCATAATAATAGATCTTAACAGAGCTAAGAAAATATAATACAGTGTAATTTACTGTAACTGTGTAATTTAGTGTAACAGTGTCTTTAGGTGCAGAGTTACAGGGTGTTGAGTTAGCTAGAGTTTAGTTTGCGTCATAATAAAACGTAGAACAAGCTGTCTGGCGTTGGCAGAGATTGGGCAAATTTTTCCAAGGGTACAACCCACATACTTAGCTCTGCTGCCCATCCCACAAATACACATTTCTTACAAATGTGGCACTATTTAAAAGGGAAATAAACAGGTTTTCCAAGGATACAAGATTTATTGTCAAGAAGCATTGTTACAACAATGAAAAAAATGAAAAAACACACTGTCTCACTTTTTGTACTATGCTTATTGTTTACCCTCATCTGCGACTTTCATTAGCATCTTCGTGTTTTTGTTAAGATAACACAAGTGATGCGTAATATCTCACAACAGCAGTCAGTGAATAGATTAAAGGTTTTAACAGAAATTTGATGTGAATTTAAAGGAACAGGTAAACAAAAAATATTACTTAAACTAAATAATAGTGTTCAAAATTACGCACACCTGAAAAAGTCTGTATGGAGGAAGTTAGCTTTAAAAAGACGTGTTTGTGTGCATAAATACACTGGCATTTTTTTAACAGTTTGGAAATATTAGCCAGGAAATTATGGCTGCTTGAAATAAAAAAATTAAATTCTTCAAGTAGTTTGTTTGAGACCCTCTATAAAAAGCATAAATTTTAATTTAATTGACTTCTTTTGTTGTTAATTCATTTAACATATGGTTGTGGGTAAAAGATGCATATAACTCCTTGGTCAACAAGCATTATTGATTCCATTTAAGGGCTTTCCAACAAGTAACTAGATGATTGATAAGTTTATGAGCCAAGTTTCAGCCATGTTGAATCAGTAGATTATCATGTGTTAGACATCAGACAGCCACAGACCACTGAATGACCAACTCTGTTACATTTAGAGGTCAAAAGGCCTAAAGTAAGGTCAGTAAACGGTCACATGAAGTTACTTCAGAGCAAAGGTTTGGGCTACTTTGGTACATATGTGATGAAATAAAACAATGAGTATCGCTGGATCAGGTTTCTTGGTTATAAGTTACCCTGATGTGTTTATCGACCACACGAATGAGGCTCTTGCATCCTTTGTTCTGCTTTTGTATCAAAAATTTTTAATACATTTTATGACTATTTCTTTACAGGCGTTAAAGAAGGGAGCCAGCCAGACCGTTGTTGGTCTTATATTTGGCTGCTACGCTGTCAGCAATTTAATTGGTTCATTGATACTGGGAAAATATGTAAGTATTAAGTGTAATTTAAATCTGGCTATTGAGCATCATGTGTAATTTACTGATTTACAAACTGATTTAATCCCTCTTTTGTTTTATCAGATTGTCCAAATTGGTGCAAAGTTCATGCTTATAACGGGGCTTTTTGTGTCGTCATTCTGCACCATCCTCTTTGGGTTAGTGTTGGTTTCTGATGACGTAAAAACAATTTTTAAAGCCCAATCACTGGTTTCATAGTACAGCCATTTTGATAACAGCTTCTTCCATTCTGTATAAAAGTACTCCAGTAAGTAAAGCCTTGTACTTGTATAATCCCTCTGTTTGGCAAATGTGTGAACAGATTGTGAGCCTGTGAAGTGTTTTTTATGTAAGGGATGCAAGTAAACTTTTGCTGGAATTCCAAGGGATTTGAAGGTTATGAGTGTTTTGCTATTTTTAAGCTCCCATACTTTCAAAGACAACCTCAGTGCTTGTGTTGTAATAAACAGGATAATGTTCAGTGAAGAAACTTATCTCATTTCATGCTCTGCTGATAAGTTACATTATGGACCATAAAGCGCCCTGTACTCAACCTTGATTATAAAGATAGATGGGGGCAGGTGGCCAGTGAGGGCCGGCATATTAAAGTGTGGTCACCTGCCTGCACTGACGTCTCATCATGACAAAGGAGAGTAAAACACAGTGAAAAGTAGGTACGAATTTTTTTAAAAAGAAGGCAAAGCCAGAGCAAGAAGTCTGAGTGGTCCCATCTCCGGGGGTCACATTGGATGCTCTACTTACCTGAAGAAAATAGAGTGAGAAGCAGAGCCAGGATAAGCTGCCTGTTTGGGCTTGGACTCATCCCTGCTTGGTCACGCGGTATGCCCTACCTACCCCCTTTCTCTCATTTTCATTAGGTTATGGAGGGCAAAAGAGAGAAATCAGAGAGATGAATATGTTAAGAAATGGATAAAAAAGGAAAGTAAGGATGACAAGTCAATTCTGGCAAAAGGCGGACCTCACTGGGTTAGGCTGGATGCTCTACCTTACCCCTACTCCCCAATTTTCCAGACTGAATAGGAAACAGTAGAGCAAGAAAACCGAGAGACCAGTATGTAAAGAGATATTAGATAGAAAGTAGGAGACTCAGAGCCAGGGCAAGAAGCCTGTTTTGGCTGGAGCTTAACCTCTGAGTTAGTCTGGATGCTCTACCTAGCCCTGTTGTCCATCTTTAATAAGGGATTGGAAGAGAGAAGCCAGAAAAGGTAAAGGAAGGTAATGAGGTATTACAGAGCAGGTAAGGCAGAGCCATGGCAAGAAACCTGTTTAGGCTGGACCACATCCCCTTAATGGTAGCCTGTATGCCCTGACTACCCTTACTATCCCATTTTCATGGAGTAATAGAGGGAAAAAAAGTTAGAAATCAGAGAGAAAATGATGTGAAGAATTAAATGAAAAGGGAGAGCAACAATGAAATGTCTGTTTTAGCAAAAAGCTGGACCTCGCTGGGTTAGGCTGGACATTCTACCTATCCCTGCTCTCGTTCTCTAATGAAGGATTAGGCAAAAGACAAATATACAGAGACAAAGGTATGTAAAAGCACAGCTCAGAGCTATCATCATGTGGATAGCTAAAGATACAGACTCTGGTTGAAGGTGCTGCCCCCCAGCTTTACACAGAGAGAAACAGAGTTAAAGCTGTCATAAAAATGGAAAAAATAACTGCAAGATTACAGCGCAAAACAGAAAAGTTTTTTGACAGATGGGAACCAGTGATTCAGGCAAAGCCTGAACTCTAAGCACCTCTCATACCTTATGTAACTTCTTAAGTTAGTTTCAGCTGTATTTTACCTTGAATGTATGCACTAATATTAAGCAAGTGTAATGGGACTGCATTTCCTGTACATGTGTTTGTTGTGTAAAAACAATAAATAAATTTGGCATGGTTTAGGTGGCAGTTAAACTATTGACTGGATCCAAATACATATTTAGCTTAATTAAAAGGTTAAACAATACATGAGTGACCAGTATTCCCACAACTTTATATCTGCTGTGGGAATTAATGTAATTGCAGCGAAGGGCCCACAGATCGGGTAAGCTGAATTCACACAATGTAGCTCTTGTCACTGGAAAAATGGTGGGAACATTTGGGAAAAATATAAAGCAACACCAGCGTAATCTAATTGTGAAAAAAATGGTTCATTGGTAAATTGTATGACTGAAAAGTCACTAAACTACAGACCATGGCATACAACAAAAAATAACAGGCATTTTTTATGGCTCATGGGTATTGTTGAATTTGATATTCTTTAATTTATTTGAATAAAGATAAAAGCAAAGTGGTTGTTTAATTTGACTTCTAGTTTTCTTCTCCAGTAAGACTTTAAATGACAAACCTAACATCTCATTCAGTTTCAGTCCTTCTACTTGAAATCCCGTCTGACATAACTGGATTATTTGGTCTTTTTTTTTTCTTGTAGATTACTCGACAGAGTTCCAGCAGGGCCCGCTTTCATTTCGCTGTGCTTTGTAGTGAGGTCCATCGACGCTGTGGGCTTTGCTGCTGCGATGACCTCCACTTTCGCCATGACAGCGAAAATATTCCCAAACAATGTGGCGACTGTGTTGGTGAGTGTGGACAGCACTGGTGTGACTGAGTTGTTTTGTAGACATTAGAATCACGAGAAAACAAGAAAGCATTGTAGTAAGAGTATTTTTGAATCCACCGTTTCACAACATCTTGAGAAGCAATAATACTGCTACAACTAAACATTGTATAGGAAGGATGTATGCACTGGTTTATATTTTATTTATGTCAACATGTATTTCAATATGTTGTTACTTTTTCTTTTTAGGGTAGTTTGGAGATGTTCACAGGACTTGGTCTTATTCTCGGACCACCTGTTGGAGGATGGTTCTACCAGTCGTTTGGATATGAAGTCCCTTTTTTGCTTCTTGGATGTTTTCTTTTTATCATGGTCCCTTTCAACATTTACGTCCTGCCTACCATTGGTATCATTATTTACATACTATTTGCTTATTTCAGTCGTATAACCCATCTGTTTTGAATTAGACTGTTCATTAAAACTAAAGTGTGAGCTGTTTTTGTGCTTGTAGAGGCGGATCCCTCCCAGGATTCCTTCTTCCGGCTGCTCACGCATGCGAAAATAGTCCTGATCTGCTATGTGATATTCACTCTTAGTGCAGGTCTGGGCTTCTTGGATGCTACATTGTCTCTGTTTGCAATGCAGGAGGTATGTCACTTTCTGGGATAACACTCAGTGTAGTTGGAATTGTCATTAAGCAGAAATGTGATCTGTTGATTTTCTGTTTAGTTCAATCTTTCCTCTGGCTACGTGGGGCTCATCATGCTTGGTTTGTCATTACCATACTGCCTGGCTTCTCCACTGTTGGGGTATTTTACAGATAAGTATCCCGTAAGTATTAAACCAAAAGTAGATTACATTTTCAGTTCTTTGCGTTTACTACTTAATAGTAAACGCTATTACTTAATTTCTTGTTGATGTCTGTCGCTCAGGCCACCAGGAGTTCGTTCATGGTGATTGGAGGTGTAGCCACAGCAGTTGGCTTCTGTCTGCTAGGTCCTCTCCCTATCCTTCACATCCAAAGGTGAGCACAGAAAGTAAAGATGGTTGTTATCATACATTTTTCCTTAGGTTTTATTTCTTTGATTAAAAGACTAGAAGCACTCTTTACTCTCTAAACCAAAGCCATGTACTGTGTAAAGCAAAAACGTAGTCGGTCCTTAATGTGCTGTTTACATGACAATGGTTTCAGGATGAAACGCAAAAGTATTGTTGTGTTTTTGCCTCGTTTAAATGGAAACGGCGTTTAAAAAGACCTAAAATGCAGTTTTTTAGAAATATGCTGCGGCTACCATTGCTGTGTAAATGGCAAGTAGTAGGATTTTACTTTTAGCATCTAACTTTCTGCTCTTGGAGGTCTCTCATATTAAAGGGTCTGACAGTTGTGAAATGAAAAGCAGCACCAGATCAAGAAGGATTAAAATGAAACAAAGAATGTCACATTGAATTCTGTTTTTGAATAGGGAGCCTGTAAGAAGTAGTCAGGTCTACGTGATTTACTTAAAGTACTGTTGAGACGTCTAGCCGGTGATGGAGAAACTGCTGCATTGTTCGGGCAGGTAAATAATGAGCTGCAGACATGTAGGCTGAGGAAATGTGGCTGAGGATAAAATGTTTTTGTTGGCATTGTTTTATTTTCAAAATGCAGGATAGACAGTGCTGATTGAAGCAGCAGGTTTCCTCTCCAGTATGAGGTTTACAGAACTTATTCTATTTAACAGTATTAACTTTTCTTTCTCTCTCTCTCTCTCTCTCTCTCTCTCTATGTGTGTGTGTGTGTTTGTATGTTTAGTCAGCTGTGGTTGCTGATCCTCATGCTTGGGGTAATTGGGTTTTCTCTGGGTATGACTGCAATCCCAACGTTCCCTGAGATCATTGCACATGCATAGTGAGTGGCTTCACATGTTCTACACATATGTTCATCACCTGTTGTGTAAAACAGTTTATACATGCTATGAGAAAACAAAACACGTTCCATTCTTTCTTGTCCTCGTTCTTTCTAGTGATCATGGATTTGATGAGGGACTTAGCACTCTTGGAATGGTGTCTGGACTGTTTGCAGCAGTTTGGTCTTTGGGGTAAGTCCTCCTTCAAGTGATTTAATAACATATTCACACAGATTGTGCACAGAAAAGGGGCTGGCATTCTGATTTTGAGATGTAGTCTGGGAAGTGTTCAGAAAAGCGGTTTGAAGAGCAGCTTTACACTATGACATCCTGCTCACTATACATCAAACAGAGTGACCACGGAGGAATTCAATTCAATTATACTGTATATCAGAAAATAATCTAATTGGTTTAAAAAGTATACTTCTGCCACTGAGATTATTTATAACACTTGAAGATTGACCTGTGTCCATTGGCTAACTTCTTGTTGTTGCTCACATTGACTGAACAGGTTAAATATATTTTCAAGAATTGGTGGCTCTTGATGGGATTTTCTACCTTGGCCCTGTCACTCTGTGAAATCTTCTTTTCCAATTGCTTGTCCTCAAATAACATAGACACTGTGTCCACCCCAGTGCTTACATCATAAGCCATCCTCTGTTTATAGCTGTCTCTATCACAGCCTCTTCTGCTGTTTTTTTTTGTCCTGCTGCCTTTTCTGAGCTTGCATTTATGTCAAACCTGACACAATCTTTAAATAAGCTGACATCTTTCAGCAGATTGAAATGAGTACAGCACACAGTTGGTAAGAAATGTTGCACTGTAATGCCCAACTGTGTCACAGTACCTACAGCTTCTTATACTGCTCCCTGAGGCAACATCATCATCAGATGATATAATGAGGATGGGTCTTGTACCATGGAGAAATTCAATTCAATTCAAACAAATTTATTAATCCCTCATGGGGCAGTTAGTGTGAAGCAGGTAGTACACATAGGAAGAAAGAAACACAAATACAAAAGACATACAAGCAACAAATTACCTCTGCAAGAAGGTAAAAAAGAAAACTGTTATCACAAATTAATTTGCTCATATCTGGATCAGGGCCTTTTACCTTGTTTACACAGTAGATATGAAATAAATATGTTGGTTTATGTTACAGGATGTTTTACGGCCCTGTTGTTGGTGGACTTATTACACAATATCTATGCTTTGAATGGGCGGCTGCAATCCAAGCAGCATTGGCGTTCCTTGCTGTGAGTATTTGGTCACACAGCTGGATTTCAGGCCTTTTAAAAGTTAGAGTGGAGTATTGACATTTGTTAACTTGCATGGTATTTATTGACAACTGGGGAAATGCATTTGTCAGAGTTGTAAGTGTTAAACCAACACGAAGACATAAAGAAACATGCGTGTGATTGTCGTTTCTCACCATTCACATATCACTCAATGACAACTCTGTCCACAGGCCTTTCTCCTTGCCGTGTATTACATCTGTGAACCCCCAAAACAACAAAGGTAACATTCAACCTCAAATTAACATGAAAGTCCTAAAACATATGTTTAAATTTAATTTATTTTTCTAATTATTATTTTATGTTTGCATTCAGCATCCAGGATGACAGTCAACATACAGACGAGAGTACTCCTCTCCTGATTGACTGAAGCCATAAGCAACATGTGGAAGTGTGCTATACTGAACAAACAGGATCTTAATGTTTTATAAAGTTTTTATATCATTAATTGCTTTTTAACATTTTAAATTATACATATTTGTTGTTGCAGATATTGTAATATTTTCTACTTGCACCATGGAAGCATATTTTAACATAACGGTTTTGTTATGTATTTATGAAATGTTTAAAAGCTGTGTTTGTAGAGGGTTCTGACTTTAAGTATAAAAAGCAGTGCCACCGTGTCAATGAGTTTGCTTCACTGTGTAGAGAATTAGGCGTTCCACACAAGCTGAATGTAATGAGAACGAATAAAACCAACCACTGTAGATCACAGCACATTCCTGTTCAAGTGACAAACTTAATGTGCCTTTTGTTCTGTTAATAATCTTAGTTTTTCACATCACATGACTTGGATTTCATTTTGACGTGATGCACGCTATGCCTTCCACACTCAGAGCAACATGAGGGAAATAGGCTTATTCAATAACAAGATTATTTTTCTATCTGACAAACTATATTTCAATAAGTTACTAATTAGTGCATTAAAAACGAACAGTGAACTCAAGTAATTCCCAGGGGTGTCAAGATGAATATTTAGTAACTTTATCTTCTTAATGGGTTTTCGCAACACAGACTGTCAAAAAGACAACACATGGCGTTAAACTGCGTAACGGTTTTTACGAAACGTACCTCTAATAACGAACATTTAAATGACCTTATGTACTGTGGGGCGCGTGCCCTCTTCATGAAGCCCGCCAAAAGACAATGCAATGTTGGTTTCCTACCTACGGTAGCTTGTACAGACTACGACGGCAGCCCAGAGAGTTCAAACTTTTCGCTGGCTCTGGAACGAAGCTTTCGCGATTTCTGCGGCTTCCGCCGTTTACGCAGTTGACTATTTGCCTACCGACAAACTAGAAAGCTTAAACTTCAACAAATTTAAACGGATAAATACAGTGTTTTTTTAAAGTGTGTTAGTTAGAGTAATATATATTGCTTTGCGTGTATGTTCCAGGAACGCTTCTCAGACAGAGCAGACGTCGGACTTATTTAATTCAATGTTTTAGTTTCCGCTATAATTATTATGAAACGAACAACATTTCTGAAAATGTTTAGTTCACATAATTTAAGTTAGAAAAAGGGCTAAAAAACATAAAAGCATTATAACATACAGATACCGTATCATCAGGGATAAATGTGCCCTATAATTAAGCTACGTTTAATGGAAGAGACATGTAAAACATACAAAACAATCAAAGGAATTTATCAAACTTTAATAAACAAATTTGTAGATTTAAGTGAACAGTTCATATAAAGTAAAATACAGAGTGTGAACATGTGGGAAAGCTTTAACATATAAAAAACTATAACAATCCAACAGATCTGTACAGTTAACTGTCATTATAAAAAATATATATTTCATAACAAAATTGAAGCAGTTGAGTGTAAGAGCAATTGTATCCATGAGTTTATGTATCGGACTCAAAGGCACCATTAGTACGGCCACTCGGTCTTTTTGGGAGAGGTCTCTTAGCTTTTTTGCCTCTCCTTTGGGTGCTGCTCAGTTCAGAGGCATCTGCGTCTGAAAATATCGCTTGAGCTGATGGTCCTGGGACTCCCGGCTTTTTCACCTTCTTTTTCCTTCGAGCTCTGTGGAAGAAGCCCAGAAAAGTTTACGCTACTGTTAAATATAGTTTAAAAACTTTTTTTTTTTTGAGCATCATGCTGGTACCACAACCTTATGAAAGTAGTGTGAAGAATTTGGCGAAGCGAGCCACCTACCTGGCATCAGTTAGCTCGGGCTCTGTGTCAGAAAGCGTTGGTTCAGAGAGAAACCTAAGCTCACCAGAAGAACTAATTGCTGCAGACACCTTTAAACAGCAAGGAAGATGAAAAGAAGGAAGAAAGGATGAAATAGAACACCTAGATTGTTTTTAACTCTTCTGGATTATACATAAAACTGCTCACACACTTCCTTCAGGATGACCAGTGGCTCATTATTTGTCAAACGTTTACTTCAGCTGGATTAATTGCCTCTATTCATGTGTTGATTCATCTGTTTCGAGCATATAGTCCATGTTTTACAGTATGGCTCCCTTAAATGTCAAAAGAATGTTTCAGCAGTAGAAACTTACTGTAGCTCAGGCAGTCATAAGGAGGCACATGACGTGTAAATCCTAAAAGTATTTGCAGATTTTGAGCAAAAGTACCAGGATTGAAAAAAAAAAGCTCTGTAAGACTGTAGACCCAGTAGTGCTTATACTTCATGCTAGTTCAGCATTTACAGCAAACACTGTGACCCTCAGATAACCAGTGGGTATAACATGAGGGCTGTTTACAAGCTTAAATTGACATATAAACATACTAAAATTTGTCAATCAATGTAGAAACGCCATTCTACATTTATTATTTATTATTATAAAGCATGAAACTGGACGAAGTGACTTTTTGCGGCCAGTAAAAATAAATGAATGTGAAGGTTTATGGGTTTGTTAAAGGCTAAGACTTTTCAGTCAGTGTAAATTCAACATACTGACAAATTAAGAGAATAAGTCATTTTCAGAGTGGGGAATTGAGTGAGCAACTGATACTGAAATGCTTGGCTTGGCTAGCTAGTCTAAAAACCAAGAAGTGAGAAAGTTGTTAGAAGCCACAACACAGTTCCTAAAGCCACCTTTCAGGTCTGCTAAGTCAAGAAAGATTAAGAGACCATAGAGAAGGAGATATCCCATCACCGCTACACCCTGTTCCACTTCTTGTCCCATATTCATCACTCTTGTACTGCTCCCTTACCCTGGTTGGCGTTGACCTCTCAACAGTGTTCTCAGACGGGGCTGGTGGTGCCTCTACAGACTGGGTTGCCTCTTCATTAAAGTCTCCTGCAAAATAAAAGAACTCAGTCATACTTCATATTTAAAGGTCTGGTGCGCAGCATCCATCAGGTGCTTCTTGTAGAAAATGATCCTGAATATGGGATACTTTGTTTATAAATCTATGTTTCAGCTGACCATCTATTTTGTCTAATGTGCATTTGTCTGTATCTCTTTATTATGAAACCGCCACTTAAGAGGGAACTGACGGTTTTCAGTACATCTGAGGTTAAGTGAAGAGATTCACACAAATGACTGTGCCAGAGATAGACCGATACGTTTTCTTCAGGGCCAATACTGATTATCAGAAGTCAAGAAGGCTGATACCCAATATTTGGAGCCGATTTTCATTTGCAGTTAAAAGTTAAAATATTGGCGTCAAAATTTTGAATAACACAAAATCCAACACTCAACTTTGTTTAAATGCCTTTAAGCATGTTTATTAAACAGCTCCCAGGCTCCGGAGCATGTCTTAAATAGTTCAATGAAAACAAATAAATAGCTCCTTAAAGTTTTCCAAAATTTTAATATAACTGAAATGTTATTTTATCTTTCACTTATCTACTTAGACAGTAGTAGTGACTGCTGACAGAGAGGTAAATTTGAGCCAAAATAACCAAGTTTAAATCGATCTCTTATTGGCCATCAGATGAAAACAAAAGGCAGATGCTGATATGTACCAAAATGCCTAGTACCGGCGCCGATAATTGGCCCAACCAATAATCGGCCTGGCCGATAATCGGTTTATCTCTAGATTGTACAGTTGTATAAATGAGTAATTCACTCACTCTGGTCTACTACATAAGACGCAAGAAAATATCCCTGCTGGCCATTCACCAGACGGCCAAACCACCAGTTGTCGTTATCTTTGTAGAGCACTTGGATGACATCGCCCCGCTGGATGGTCAGTTCATCCGAGCGATTAGCTCTGTAGTCATACAGAGCAACGACCTAGGAAAGACACACCAAGATGATGAGGAGGAGGGATTATATGAGCGGAAGGTTTCATGTGACAAAGTTTACAATTACAGAGGATACTTACTATTTGCTGAACTGGGGCAGAATCCGTCTCTGCATTGACGCCTGAAGGAAAGAGGTCAGGAAGGGCCTGAGGGAAGAGAAAACATTGTTTTTATCCTGTAGAAGCAGTTTGATAGGACATTTGATAAGTGTCAGACCTGCAATCCATGCAGTATATAGTTAAGACTCAGATGTAAAAGTAGAAAGAGACAATCAAAGAAAGTTAATGAGTAGCCTTACTTGCAGCCTGAAAGATCCTCTCAGACGCTGACCGACTGGACTAAACCCTCCTGACACAGCACAAAAACATGTACAAGTATTACACCTTGGGTGTTTTACAGCAGCACAGTGCTCCCATTTTGTGTTGAAGCTACAATCTTACGAGCATTTTAAGAGCAGAGGTGAAACTATTCATTGCTTGAAGGCACATGAGTATGATATTAAAAGTACAAGCCACTCACGGTTTTGGGTGCTCAGAGCTGCCTGGGGGATCAGCTGCTCGGCTAAAGAACCAGACAGCTGCAGCTTGGAGTGCGGTGACAAGAAAGACGGAGGAGGTAATGAAGCGTTCAATCCCGTCTGCAAGGAAAGCATTTTCAATTTCACATTAAGTAACCTTAAACTGATTGCAACCCTCTACCTGTATCATGAGTAATCCCTCAGGTTTCTTTGGGCATTTTTTTTTCTGATCAGTAGTGAACTGCAAGTGGGTAGTGGGTAAGTGGGTAAAAAGGGACCGGGAGAAATGGGCTTTCATTCACATGCCTCATAAAATGATTCAAATTTTAAGATGTGTATTTTTGGTGTTTCAGTTGTCAGCACTAGGACGGTTAGTCATCAGGTATGAGCTCAATGAACACTGAGTAAACAAGTGTGTTTAAAGATTACTGATTGAAATCTCACTGTGCCAGAATCTGAAGTCAAGCTCCTCTTTGTGTGTGTCAACCCCGTTCTGCCTACAAACCAAAGACAAAAGCAGGTTATTAATCACAAAATGAAGAAATCATTCATAGAAATTGGACAATAGCTCAGATCTAAAACACAAACACTACCTTGGTCATACATGTAAGCAGGAGTTGAAGACTTGGGCTGTGGTTCCTGAAGTACAGTAAAATTACGAGTTAGTGTCAGAGAGCATCTCTGTTGAATGTTTGTATTTGTATATGCAGACATGTTAGCTTTATATAAGAATGTTGTTTACAAGAACAGAGTTCAGTGTCTCCTTTATGCATTGCATTTTTAATGCAAGCCTTGCTGTGTGTGCAAACTGATCCATGGCGGAAGATGTGTCCTGTAACCCCGGCGTATCAGGTGTGTTTCCCATTGTTCTGATGTCGGCTGACGCTGATCGGCTCATGGCTTTGATGTTGTGCGCCTCCATCTGTGAGACTGTGCGTAACAGAAAGACGGATTGACTCCCAGTGGTGAAAAGGATTGCAGGCTGGTAAAAGGATTTGTTGTGTGTTTCCACAAACCTTTGCGATCATACAGGTACACATGGACGGGCTGGCCCCGGCCGAAGGCACAGAAAGCGACCATGTTTTCATGCGGGTGGAATGACACGCCATGTAGAGCAGTGGGGTAACAAAGCTCGGAGTAGACAGCGACTTGGTCACCTGAGAGGATGAAAGAGAGTCAAATTGCAGAACACTTTCGAATATTAATTATTACAGAAAACACAAACCCATCATTGTCACCTGTGTCTGTATTCCAGACGTACGCCATCCCATCCTCACTACCAGAGAAGATGAAGTTCCCACAGGGTGTGAAAGTGCTGTAGATCCTCTCTCTGTAGTTTGTGGCTCCGGTGTACTTCTTTACAGCCAGACTGAAAGAAGTTTTAATGCAGTTAGTGTGGAAAATTCAGTGGATGTGTGTGTTTATTTGCTCAAATGGCCTTTGCTTTATCCTTTCACATTTGCTCCTTTAATGCTCCATTTATCGTAATCTTTAAATTCATAACAGAAGTCTCATCGGTACTGTTGACGGATCGCAAGTTCTGTACATGCTAAGTCTGTTTTTTCACAGATTTATTCTGTTCAAATCTGAATTGTTGAGGTTAGCCTTCCTGGGATGCACCAACTTTACTAGCAGCTCTGCAGAGCCAACATCAAACAGCAGTTTAATGTCTGTGTAATAACAGATGTCAAAACGTTTCATAAAAGGGTAAAGATGTACGTGACCAGGGTTCATCACTTCCAATCTCCCCCTGATTCCTCCCCTATCTACAATTCTGTCCTCTCTGATTAAAGGCATCGATCAGCTAGAATATCCAAACACACGTCACTGCTACTAACAGCAGCCTCAGTCAGGTATTATTTACATTCTTAAGTCCATCATCCTCAGGACGCTGTCTTTGGCGTGAATGAGCAGACACCGCCCATTCGGATGCAGCTGCAGCATGTTCACGGGGACACCCTTGAGGTCGCTCTCATCGATTTTCTGCAAAGAGATGAGATGCACGAGTTCAGAAATCCTTGCATGAGCAGAAGGAGATGCAGATGCAAGGTCACGACCCTCAGGAGTGTTTTTACACAAACCTTCTCTACACTCCAGTGGTTGCACGGCTGACGCTGCCTGCCGTCAATCGCTGACGTTCTCCACACGATGATGAGGCCTGTGTTGTCTGCGGAGAACATTCTGCTTCCTGGTTGAAACGGATAGAATCAAAACAATGTTAGGGCACGAGAATAATATACTTGATCTGCTTTATCACACAAGATAAGAAAACAGATGGTAGGAGTGTAAACGATGAGTGCCTTTGCCCTGAATAATGTACTGAGTTGGACACGCATGCTGCCATACACACTGGGCTGTTTGTGTGTGGGTTGGTGAGCAGTAGCAGCTTATAATTAAGAAATCATACAGTGTAGTTTGTTTCCTGGTAATGAAATATCATTATAGCAACCTATTCAGATCTTGATGACCAGGATAATGTAAGTTTTATGTTTCAGGCTTGAATTATAGAGATTCACGTGTGAATACAGAAGCCAGGGCACGTTCAAAAAAAAAAAAAGATAAACAAAAAACAGACATAGTCGTGCTTATCTTGTGAAGGAAAGCAGTTGGCAGTGAGCCTATCTCAGCATGCACTGGGTGAGAGGTATGCTCTTTTGAGCCGGTGTTGCACGATGTACATGTGCAACAAAGACACAACAATCATTACCTTCAGAGTCAAAACAAACTGTGTTGATGAAACTGTTGTGACCCTCAAACTCCTGCAGCAGCTGGCCGTTGACATCATCCACGTCAAGCCTCCACACTCGTACAAGAGAGTCGTAGCCTCCCGTCACTACAAGGTTCTGGGCTGAGGGATGGTACTGAGCGCAGTATACGAAGGAGGGATGCGGGAGAACCTTCTGCGCCGTTCCCTGAAGTCTCTCCACGTTCCACTCTCTGAGGGAGGAGGGTTCAATAAAGCAAGATGTGAGAAAACACGAGGAGTGTTTGCGCTACATGGAAGTGCAACAACAACAACAAAATAAAACTGCAACTACATCATTTTTTTCATCTAAAATTCACACACATACCTGACAGTTCCATCAGAGGAGGCAGACAAAAGGCTTCGATCATCTCTGGACCAGCAGAGATCATAAACTATTTTCAGATGCCCACTGAAGGCTGCTAACACTTTACCAGAAGGGATCTCATACACTGAAACAGAAAATGTATTTTAATTATCTATTTCATCCATATATCAGAGTATTTAAGCATGCTTGGAAGTGGTATGCTCCTTATGAGTGTTGACTGTGCATAAAGAGCAGGTTAATTGACTGTAGATTTCTGCTGAGCAGCTAAAGGAGCAGCATCAGTGGACGGGGTTTTACAGGGTGTTGATGAGGTGTTTCCTACCTACGACAGGGAAAGCGTCTCTGTCAGCACACGCAGCAGCCAGAATCGTCCCAGCGTGAGAGAAGAGCACCGTGAAACAGCCCATCTGGCCTCCGCGGAAAGACAGCATGGGCTTGTTAGGAATCCGACAGACCTTTAAGAGAAAGACTCGAGTGAGGATCAGTGCAGTCAGCCGCAGGAAAAGGTTCACATTTTCTCAAGGCTGTGCTCAAACAAAAACACGGCATTGTGAGTCAGTGTGATTGGTTTGTACCTGATCCGACTGACAACGTTTGAGCAACTCTGGCTGCTGATTTCGCATTGCAAACTGTTGGCTCATGAGCAGTTAATGTCCTCAAAGTGGCTGGCCCAGGGTCTCTGCCTCATGTCATTCCCTACTCTGTCCTTCTACCTTAAGTAACTATTGCAGTATTCTAATAGCCAAAGTGCACCGTGTTGTGTTTATTCCCTTGTTTGACAGATGTTTAATATTAATCAGATAGAAAAAGTATGTAGCAGGCCGTTTGAGAAAACTTGCAAAATCTGCAGTATGCCAAAGATTTTCCGGATGTCCTACTGATTCTGGAAAATTTCTCTGCATGCAAAGGACCAGTCTACCTGGCATCCTGTTTCCCGAAATGCACAGCGCTTATGCAGCTTGTCTAAAAGGGTGGCACTCAGGTTTAGGTGAATTACTGCCACCTTCTGGAATGAGTCAGTATTAAAACTATAATACAACAACACAAACTGTTGGATGGTTCGTGGGAAAGAAGTGAAGTGATGCAGGAGAAACACTGTTAAATCTTGTCACTTCTAGTTTTAAAAAGGCATTTACTACTGCAAATTCATTAAAGCCGTTAGAAACCACTAATGAACTTTTTTTTATAAACATACAAGATTATACAGAAGGGGTTCCCATAAGATGTAAAAATAGAAAGTCAATCCCTTCCAGATTTATTTGTGATAAATGATATTACTTTTGGTGTAAGATTAAAAATCAGATATGAGGATTTACTGTAATATAATCTTAATGCCTTTTCAAATTTGTCATTAATAAAAACAAAACAAAAAAACATCCATTAGCTGTAGTTCTGCTTTTCTAAAAGTAAAAAAACCAAAGTAGCATACTGCAAAACAAACCCAACAGAACATTCATTCTACATACTACATTCAAAAGTAGTGACAGTATGCAGTACTAACTAAATACTTTATATACTATATACACATGTAGTATGTTTTACGTTGTATGTAATAAGCAAATTCGAAAACAGCCAGCTTAAGTGCAAGCACCTTCCTGCTCTGTGATGCTGAGTGACAAGTCTTCATTTCATGACATTTTTTTGTGTCACGTCTCTGATGCATTACACATCAACATCCTAAAGAATTCTGAGTTGAGACCTTTTCTCAAAAAATTCTTTGTCAACATTTTTTCCATTGAGGTCTGGGGAGGCCTGTTGTAAAGATTATTCTGATTTGCTTTCACAAAACTTCTCAATTGAAGATATTAAAAATAATGTTTTGTTTTCTTATAATCAACATTGAATTGATTGCAGCTCCCTAAATTAAAAAAAAACCTTAGATAATAGCATGTAAAGGGCATTAATTGTTTTAAATCCTTTGAGTGTCTGTGTCTTCAATGTTGCATCTGCTCTTCCATATTGGTTTAAAGTGTGACAACATAATCAGACATCAGACTTTTATTCTGTGCTACAGGATTGGACTTTTAGTTTGTTTCTGCAGTTTTCTCTCTGTGTCAGAGTAAATAAATGAGGGAAGAGTTAATTCTAAATTATAGGACTCCATTTCTACTCAGTGAGGTATCATATTCAGTCTTATTGGTCAAAAATAACAATAAATAGTCTTTAAAATATGTGAAAGGTTAACTGAGATCGCCAAAATTTCCAGCCTTAGTAGAGCTATTTTTTTCCACATATCAAAGTAAATCAGCATCTCTAACTCCACTGACCTGTCCAGGTAGTCTGCTCCATCTTAAGGCTGGTGGTTTGCTCTCCACAGGCTGAGTAAGGCTTCTCTTAGTGACCTCATTTTGCAGCTCGCTGTAGGAGGTGCTCCCCCTCTCCTCCTGCAGCGCCATCATGGAGCGCATACTGGGGTCCACCTGCAGAACAAAGACCGTCTCGGCAGCAGTGCAATATTGAACCCACATTTGGTTTGACTGAACTTTGATTGAACAGACTTACGTGCTCCGGGAGTTTAATGCCCTTTACTGTAACATAAAGAGTGGATGCGTATTTCTGTCTGGGGTACTTCCTCCACCACTCCACCACCTCAATTGTTTTAGGTTGTCTCTTGGCTCGAGGCGGAGGGCAGAAGAGCTGAAGGCGAAGTTTGCTGTCAATATTCAGCACACCATTTGTGCCGACAATCTAAACGATACAAGAAAAAGTTAAGTTAGTATTAGAGGATGTGTAAAGACCTGCTCATAAAGAGCTCTCTTGATTCTTTGAATAACTGGGTACCTTGAGGAAAGCCCAGGCAATCTTTCGGAATCCTCGCTCATGTTTGTCAACATCCACGTTTGCCCTCGCTTCCTCCATACTTATAAAGTCTAGGATCTGTAAAAAAAAAAACAAAGAAACATTAATTTAAAGAGGTAAGAACTGCAATCAAAACCAAATACAGCCTGTCTAAAGCTTTGTCTCTTACTTCAAAGAAGAGTATCACTTTGGGGCTCTCATCCTTTTGTTGAACGAAGTATCCAAAGCGCTCGTTGAAGATAATCTGCTCATGCCACTCAGGGATGATGGATTTGTTCTTCTTGAAGTCAAACGGTTGGGTCATGATGGGGAGGATGTGGTCGACGTTCTCTTGCTCATAGAACGAGGACACTTGCCGATGGCTTTGAAAAGAAAAAAAACAACAACAGTTAACTTGCATATCGAACAAGTTTACAACCATCACATCACACGCCTCTGACATGAGTGTCCAGTCTCACCAGTCTTCTTTCTTCACATACTGCCCCGTGATCTCATCCACAATGTGGATCTTCACCATGGGATGTGAGATCAGGAGGTCGGTTTTGAGGCGGTCCGTCCTGTGGATGTGCACTCCCAGCACAAGGCTGTCATCAAATGTTGGTTTCTGTGGTACCTCTGCTTCAGTTTCGCTCTCTTCTTTGACAACTAAAGAAATCAAAATTTTAAAACAAACTGGGACTTTAACCGCCGGAAAAATCAAGAACTCTGAAAATGATTACTAAAAAATAAGTCACCGTGCTTTTTCTTCTTTTTCTTCTTCTTCCCTTTGGCCTCTGTCTCATTCTCAACGTCAGCATCTCGGTCAGCATCATCATCTTGATTCCTACAGAACAAAAAGAACAGCATCCTCTTTCACTTTGCTGCTAAACTGCAGCACAGTGTCTTAAAAAATTACAATGCAAAGTAATTAGCAGGTATACACACCCTTCTTCTGGCTGTAAGAATACAGATTTGAGCTTTTTCTTTTTCTTCTTCCCCATGTCATTATTTAGCGTAACATTTTGAGAGACTAAACTGTCTTCTTCATTCTTTATCCTCGACTTCCTTACAGTTCTCTCCTCCTCCTGTGCAATCTGCTGCTGGTATTCATGCAGCAGCTTGTCCTCTGCATCCTCCACCTGACTCTCCGTTTTGGCCTCTGTAGCTCCTTTGCTCTTCCCCTTCCTACTTTTTCGTTTTGTTTCCTTCTCACCACCTTCATCATCTGGCTCCAACGTGATCTCAGACTTGGAAGCGTCAACGTCCTTCTCAATGAAACTTGTGGCATCCTCAGAAACAGGGAGGGAGGGAAGCTCCCTCTTGCTCTTCCTCTTGCTCTTCGAAGTCTTAATCTCCTCTTGGTTTCTGCTGTTGTTGATGTTGACTTTTTCTGCTGTTTCTTTCTCTCTTCGCTTATTCTTAGTGTAGCGAGGACTACCCTGCTCGGGGTGATATGTGTTCTGGAGGATTGTCTCGTCATCTTCTGTATCCTTCTCAAGGTTTAGATTCTTTTTCAGATCCTGGAGCTGAAAAAAACAGAAAATTCAAATCAAAAATTCCTAACTGAGTTACATAGTGCTTTTTAATCCAAGGTAGTATTGAAGAGATCTTTTAACTACTTCAAAATCGTCACATATCACTATATCAAAAGTTTTATTTCTAAGTAATGGTCTCATCTGATCACTAAAGATTGGATGGCACATGCTAGAACACATACCACAATAGTCTCCTGAGTTTCAGTGTCCTTCTTCTTCTTCAGTTTTTTCTTTTCTGATTCGGTGCATTTCTTGAACACTTCATTGAATCTTTCCCGGGTCTTTGCCCGCTCATCACTCTCACCTATAAAAGAGGATTCACTGTCATTACTTGGAACTGTAGTCACAAGCAGGTATTACTGACATTAGTGTAAACAATGCTATCTTGCTATCTTTAAACATGAGACTGAAAATGGTGTTCCACATTGATTAATCAAGAATTTAAAGGGGTATTGGGCTGAAAGAACTTCATAAACCAACTTCTACCTAGATCAAAATGGTAGCAGTAATTTATCATTTGGTGAGGTAAAGGCATGAAACTCACCTGCTGGCATTATCAGGCACCGCGATACCTCTCATGCTGACTGCAAATAGAGAGTAGACCAGACATGGTGGCTTTCACTCTAAAAGTAAATGACACAAATACATTAAAGGTGAGTAATACAACAGTTGTATGCTACGTCCGCCTTTTGTTAAATAGGCTAGTATCTTCTAAAACATAAAAACACTGGACGACAGGGCATCCTGCTTATTAAGAGGCTAATCATTCATTCAGAAACAAGAACCTCTGAGAAGCTCGCAGTTCGCCGTCAGGTAACATTTGCTAGGTTAAGTAGCTTTCAAAGAGCTAACGTTAGCCACAAGTCATTACTGACTTACCACGTTCGGTACATTGACACTCAGCGTTTTTCCGCTAATATTTTCAGACCCACGGTTAAATAAATTCCACTTAAAGTCACTGAAACGCTGGCTATTATATATCTGTGGAGGATGACAGGGTGTTTTTACCCTGCAGTGATTGCTAGCGTTGTCCTCCCTCCGACTTTACCATCAACGCTGCAACGGTTTCCAAGCCAACCGCAGCAAGTGTAGGAGGAGCTTTACGGCCCTGCTCATGACGTACGGACAATAAACATCAAATTCACCAATGAGATTTGTCACAGTAATATCGTCACTCCGTTTGTATGTGCGTATGTTTACGTAGCTGTCTCCCATGCAGTTCAAGCAATCCTGAAAGCCCACAATCATTAGTTGGGATAACATATGAACGAAGTGTGTACATGTGAGAACAAAATAGTATTTCATAAAGCATCCACATTTCACTATTGAACTGTACTCTTCATTCTATACCGTATCACCATAACGCTTCCAACTTATGCCCAATCTAACCAATAATCGTTAAAAAGGCCGCTTTACCTTTAGAACGATTTGAAAAAAAGTTTTTCTGTTGAAGATGTATGGGGAAAATTTTGAATACATTGTTGACTGAAAGAAGTTTTTATTCCCGATCGATAAATAAGTAAAAATGGGGACATTTTTTATGAATTTATTTATTTGTTTGTTTGTTACTGGGGCAATTTCCCCCCCCTTTCCACCTGGCGAAAAGCCTCCTATAGCTCGCTCTGCTGTTAACTAACTGATGTTTACCTTACTATCACGTGACTTCAGTGGGCGTGTCATTGTGCCGCTTTCGTAAAGCAGACAGGTGTTATAACTCTCCTCAGAAGATGTAGACATGGCCTCTGGCTTTTGTAGAGATTGCTCCCGACTGCTCAAAGAGTTAATCACACGACTGAGGGAATTTTGCAGAGAGTTCGAGCAAACTATTACAGACATATGTAGACAACTGTGTCAATGCACACTCTGCTTTGGGAGTGCACCTGAGACGAGTTTTCGAAAGACAGAGTTACATTCTCTGCAGCTTTTGTGTGGTAAGCAGCTTTTGCAACCGTCATTTTTCTTTGTTGTGGAATGTGCAGCTTTTGTCTTGGATGAAGAAGCATATTCGGAGTTTTTCCTGTATTTTTAGAATGCTGTGAATAATATTTACACAGTTGTCTGAGATTTGTAATTTATATGTATAACAATATTTTTTATGTCATACAAGTATCAATCAAAAACATTGCAAAATAAAGCAAACCGATTTTTTTTAAAACTGCAAACTTAACTGTGTTTATGTTTATTTATTTGTCCATTTGCCCAGATGATGAAACTCAGCTTCTCAATCCAGAAAGTCTAAACACACTGAACAGACTTGCAACCTCAGAAAACAAAGATCTACAAATTTCTGCAGCCATGTACTATTTGCACCTCAGTCATCACGGTGAGTACAGAACTCAAACAGATTTTATATTGCCCTAGACAGTGTTCCTTATAGCTATTGCTTGAAGATTAGTGGAACATAAAATGAAACCATTGTTTACACGTCAGGTTTCTCAAGTCACTTTGTTTCAGATAGGCTCCCCAACGGGTATGACCAGTATCAGGCAAGTGTTCAACTGTCTGCTATTATTCCAGACTAGGCAGGTAATATCCATCATTGTAAGGGCTGCTATCATTATTCAGGGATTTTATTTTGAAAATCCTGCTTTATGACACCCTGAATTATGACTACCATCAAATTACTTGCACATATAAAATGACTGTTTTCTTTGTACTTCAGTTTTCTCCCTTTTCCAGATCGTTCTATTGATAAATTCAGGTTATGTCCATAGTATGCAAAGGTGTAAGGTCATACTTTTTGTGTTAGTTTACAGATTTCTGGAATTGCTTAGTTGTGGTTGATAAAA
Organism: Labroides dimidiatus; assembly: GCA_030710495.1. NCBI lineage: Eukaryota > Metazoa > Chordata > Actinopteri > Labriformes > Labridae > Labroides > Labroides dimidiatus. The sequence continues at coordinate 9,158,549 of CM061156.1, read as the reverse complement.
CTTTTTTTTCCTACCAAAAGAAAGCTGTTTTATTCTTAAACAATATTTTGGCTTTTTCTTTTTTTAATAGTACTGAACTTGTACAGCACATCTGGTGACCATAATACCTTGGTTATCAGTGAATATAATTGAGTGATAAAAAAATGTTATTTTTTCTAATCTCTGCTGTCTTTTAAGGTTTTGCTGTTCTGTGATTGTGTGTTGCAGTGAACTCTCCGCTGTCAGAGGCTTTCATGGAGCCCCTCATGACCTTACTTTTATCATCCGACCTTGATGTGCAAAAAACTGTGTCTCTCTCCTTGGTTAATCTCCTGATAGAGAACAAAGGTGAGCAGTCAAAATCACACAGGGCTGAAAGTATTTGTTTTTTTTTTTGGTTTATAATCCTTGCAACATCTTTTGCCTGTTTTTTTACGGCATATTAAATCTAATTTCAGTGTGTAAAGAGTCAGCAGTTGAAATGGGGATGCTGGTGCCTTTAATGGAGATCTTCCAGTCTGGTGATGCCACCGCTCGGTGTCACTCATGCGCCTGCATGGTTATGCTGGTCTCCTCAGGTTGGTACATACGGCAGGGACACCATCGTCTGATCTCTTTTATTATCATGTAACAGTTCCAAACTCTAAAATGCATGAGACATTATATTCTGAAAACATAGCAGCTATGTGTATTAGTATTTTTTTACAATGCTACTAATGCCATGTAACAATAAGATTTAACCGTGTAATGATAGAATAATGACTGATAATGAAGTTTATTACTTTTTTGCGAGTTTTTCCTCACAGCATTCAACATTTGCAGACCATTTTCTTCTTTTTACATAGAATCAAGCAGGGAAGCCGTCATGGTGGATGGAATCATGCCACTTTTGGCTTTAGCAAAATCCTACGATCCAAACGTGCAACAGAACGCAACATGGGCTCTGTTAAACCTCACACAGTCAGGTGAGATCAGTTTTCTTAAAAGTTTTGCATATTATTGTTCATAAAAGTAAAATCTGGTCTCGTCCTGTTTGAATTGCATCTCTCATTCTCATCTTACCTCAGATTGGTCAACAAGGATCTTGTGTCAAGCAGGAGCCATTCCTGTGCTGGTGCTTCTGCTGCAGTCTTCAGATTCAGTGGTTCAGTTTTACAGCTGCAGCGCTCTGTGTAACATTGCAGCTGAGGAGGAGCACCATCCAAAGCTGCTCAGCATGGGGGGTCATTTTTTATTAAAGTCTCTTCTGACTCTCATGTCTTCCTCTGTGAAAAAGGTATTTGCAGATATGAGTGGCTTGAAGATGAATATAACCGAGAACAAGCTACATGAACCTCTTTTGATTCCATTTGCAGAATTCAACCCAAGCATGTAGATGTCTTCAAACTCTCTCAAAGAATGGTAATACTTTATTATGATTCTTTAAATTCTGTTTATTTATATGTAACAGTTCATACTTTTGTGTAGTTTTGATCCAGGAGCAGCTGATGGAGCTGGACTGCGTGTTGCCTCTGAAAGCTTTGCTGAGAACATCATCACCTGAGTCAGCTGTTGCACTGCTGTCTGCCCTGTCCACACACACACCAAACCATGTAGGACTTCCTCAAAGGAGCATCATAATAACAGACAGCTCCTCTGTTTGAATCTCATTAAGTTCATGATATCGTCAACTTTGATTTCAGGACGTTCTTGTAAGTGAAGAACTGACGGATGACCTCAGTCAGCTGCTTCGTCATCACAGATCAAACTCCGTTACCATCAAACACATCTGCAAGATAATCACTGACCTGTGCAGCTCCAGCATGGGCCAGCAGGTATGCTCAGGCTGTAATTTGACATCACGTGTTTAATACACGTGGGTTGATTACGCTACATTGAATGCAATCATTGTTTTGCAGGCTGTGCTGGAGAGTGAGTGTGTATCAGGACTCCTCTGCTCCCTTCTGCCCCCCGCCCTCTCAAATGAGACCTTGTTGCATGTGACATCACATTTGAATCACCTGATGACCTGGGGTGAGTGAGCTAGAAATGAATTAGTTCTGTTTCTCTCTTTGAACTCGAGTATCTGCAAATCAACGTGGACCTTTATAAAATAAAACACGTCTTTATTTCGAGCAAACACAAGATGCTTGTGTTCTAAGCGCTCGGTGAAGAAACTGATACATGCATAACCCACCAAATGGTTCCCCCCAACGGTCACATTACAAAAACTGAATTCTCAGAAAACGTTTGTTTATTTTTAGTTCATGCGTCATCTTAAGACTTAACATGAGTCACATCTATGTAACAAGTCCAGAAAAATGTCCACTTTCAAGATATTAAAACACAAAGTGACACTTAGATCATTTGTCTAAAGTAAAAATTCGCAATTAAAAAAATGAAAAATTTGCTTGATTAGTTTCATGTCTTAAGACTTTATTCGTTTTTCAAGAAACTTGACGAGCAAAATTTTCAAAACTTCCCATTTGAAGATTTTTATAAACTTATTTGCAAGAAGTTAGGCCTCATTTTTGTCTATAAATTAAAAATCTTGAACGAAGAACACTTGAAACTTGCCTAGAAATCGTTATTTCAAGATATTTAAAGACCAAAATGAGGCCTGACTTCTTGTAAATAGGATAGAGAAATCTTCAGCAGTGGTGCCTCCAGGACTTTTTAAAGGGGTGGCCTGACTGGGCCACTGAAAGTCTTAGGGTGGTGCACCAAAACCCAGAACCATAACTGAATTTCATGAACTGTATTGTGCTGTTGGGGTTTAATCAACTAGTCTAAAACTACAGGAATATGAGAATCACCTGAAAAAAATTAATAGATGGAAAAGTATTTAAAGAAATGTAAGAAACTCTACCTCTCCTTACCCAGTTTGCAAAGGGGACGAGACGAGTAGATTCCATACTACTAACTTTTTTCTTTGTTTCAGATCTTTTCAAATCTAAAGTATCCAACACTATAACATCAGAACAAGTGTCAAGACTGGTGAAGCAATCCGGACAAATGCAGAATGCTCAGTTGTCCTACAGCAGTGCTCGTGTCATCAGTGAGGTGGAAATGACTGGTAATGTTTTGCACAAACAGGATGTAACCATAATTAATCTGTACAATTAAATGAATTAATTGTTTGTTTTGATGCTATTCATCTAGGAGAGATGGCGCAGTTGCTGAGACCTCACTACACTGATGTGATGAAATACCTGCTGCTGTTTATGAAAAATAAAGATGTTAAGTACCAGCAGCTTGCCATTGTAACAACTCTCAACCTCAAGAAAGGTTTGTGTTTGTGGTGCAGCTTGTCGTTTTGTAGTGGAGGTTAATGCAGCAGTTTCATGGATGTGTGCAGGAAATTTCAAATCAGCAGCTGTGAGGTTCAGCAGGTCTCACCCTGTTCTGTGCCGTCCTCCTCTGCAGATGGTGACTTTTCCTCCCTGCTGGCAGACAGTGAGTTGGAGGTTCAGCTCTGGAAGGTGCATGCGCAGACGGAAGAAACCAGACGGCTGCTGATGATGATTCAACCACGTTCTCCTTCTTCTGTTAACCCTTCGCTTTCTCAGTGAAAACACAGACATGTGCAGCCTCCATTCTACTAGTCAAGAAGCATTTTTATATTGTGTTTTATGTTTTAATACATTCATTTACATATTTTTTTAATGTTTATATGCAACAAATTCAGTGAAAACGAGGCAGAATTGTGGCATAGTATCAGCTTTAATTGGATATGGCAGATATAACAAGTCATAGGTATAAGCAATATTTATAACAACAAAAAAAATCAAATATTCAGAATTGGATACATTTTTTTTAATGCTTTTACTTAATAAATTTACTTCACTTCTACGCCTCAAACCGTCTTCGTAAAGTGATTGCACAGTATCATACAAAGCAACTCTTAGTGCAATAAATGCTTTGTGCATTTCCTTGTCTCTAAAAAAAGCGCACACAAACTGAAGCAAAGTCTTTGGAAGCAAAGTTCCGTAGCAGCTTTGAAATATGTGATTGCTATACTTCACAAGATCAAAGGGTAAGACAGGAAGTTACAACCTACAGTCGTGTGTTCGTATGGGGCAAACAGCCACTCGTGCTATTCTAATTCCACAGTGACAAAACTGAGGAAGGAAAAGTGCTTACAGAGCAAGAAATATCAGGAATAAGCAGAAAGCATATGGCTGACATATGTTGTGACTGTTAGAATGGCTATTCCTAATATTTCAGAGGCGACACTCTCCGTATACACCCAGCAAACTATCACCACGATCTACATCTACAATTTTTAGATAGTCGTTATTACTTTAAAGACTTGTACCTAAGGAAGTCATCCATAACTGTTCCCACGTTTGCCTCTGCTTACATACAGACAGGTGACCGAATGCTGACGTCCTCAGCGAGAGGGAAGGCTGTAATTTTACATGCGCTGTCAAGGTGCAGAAGGGCAGGCAGCGGAGTGACTGTGCTGCAGGGATTCCTGTTTGGCACAGAGAAGTCACAGCTCTACAATGAAGTCTTTCAAATACGTGGTCGTTTTGCAGGTGCTCAGATGACCTCTGAAAGATAAATAATAAGGAGACAAAAAAATTAATAGAATGTCTCAGAGCAGAGAAGGTAGACGAACACGATGGCTCCCCTTTAAAGAGAGGGTATTGTGCGTCTTTCTAGGCTCTATATTGTCCCTCTGGTACCACCGTAGTCGCTTTACATGATTAAGAGCTAAAAATCCCAATTTTTCTCTCACACAGGTGTTTTAAAAAAGGCTTATTTTAGCCTCTGTTGGAAACATTCTGTTTAAGCTACTGTCTCTTTAAGGCACCCCGCTCCACAAACCCCCTTCCCTCTGATTGGAGGCCTGACAGAGGCAGAGATATGGGCAGACCTTAGTGTTTGAGGCCTGTCACTCTAACATGACATGAACCACCTAAATGATCCTTACGCGGTGACCTCATCATTTCAGCAAGTCTCATGAAAATCATGTGCTATTTTTAGAACAGACCATTTTGAGAAGTTTACAGACAGATTGCGGGATTTCTAGAACATATGAATAGGAGGTGGTTGCTGAAATCTGCACACACTTAGAGTGGACATCCAGCCTTGTAACTTTAGCAACATGTTTAAAATATATGAAAGCAGAATACCCTCTCTTTAAGTTTGTACTGACTGGCTGTGGTGGATGACGCAAAGCCCACCTCCTCCATGTCATTAAATGGGACATGGGTTGAAATTAAAGCGACAACACATCAAATAAATTTTACTCAAATGTGTTTTCTGTTGTCACAGGTGGTTCAAGGTTAACATAGCAGAGTGACAGCGAAAGGACACGCAACAAACACCAACACAAACGGCACTTAACATAACCGTGACTGTCCACTTTAAATCAACACAAGTATCTGTTCCGCTTTGGACTGTACCCACCAGAGTTATCTTGAATGAAAGTTTAATGTGTTTTGGTCAGCAGAAGGGGTGTGACGTCAGTACCATGGCTCCAGCTAGAAATCTCTAATGGGGAGACTTTGGCTTTTCTAACAGGACGCACTGTACAGGGAAGAATTTTTTTTTTTCTAGCTCTGCAGTTTAGAAGATATTAAGATCGCGAGATTGCCCAATCAGAGGCACAGCGCAGTTCAAGTGACTGATGGGCGCCCTATAGCTGTTTGTGGGGAGACTCAAAGCCCACCTTATTTCCAATATGGCCACGCCGGTTGATTTGATTCAAAAATGAAACTTAGTATAACTGAACAGATTATAATTACTGTTAAAAACTATTGATTTGATTAAGCAAATTCAAACAATACTATTAAATATAAAATAATGAAATCATAAGTTGAAATATTTGTGGTGATATATATTTACTGATCAATTAAGTGGAATTAATTTATATTTAAAAATTATCTAGCTGAAATTGATTTCTGTTTTTATTTAATATCTGGATTATATTGATTTATATTTACTAATTTAATGGGGGAAAATGAGGCTTTCTTTTTAAATATAAGGATAAAACTGATTCAGATTCAATATATAAAATAAGTTATTATAACATTTATTGCAACAGTGAGCGATACCGTAATGCATTTGGATATGAGAACCTGCTGTAAATAGCAGCTCCCTGCCCTTCCATGTGCCTATGTGGAATACCACAGCCTGAGTTGGTGAGAGACCAAAAATCCCAAGAAAACTTGATACTAATAGGCATAAAAAAACTAGCCAGCATTAGAAGTGATCAGATTCTGTTAGGTTTTTTTATTTCCCACCTTGAGGATGAGTCATGAGTCTCACCTGCTCGTTGGTGAGTCTGGATTTCCTCCAGGCCTGTCAGGGTCCTGAGAGACCTGCGCTCTTTGAAGGCCACGACAGGTACCACGTCCTCCTCGTTGTTCAGCCCGAGCTGTGAGCTCTTCGTCCCCACAGGCAGCTTTACGGCAGCTTCTATGGTGCCGTTAAGCACAGGCTGCGTGTTTTCTTTTGGTTGAGCTTCTTTTGGCTGGATTCCTCCCTGCGTAGATTTCTGTGTTTAAGGGTACCAAAAAAAAAAGTCAGGGACAAGCTGCTCAGCTCTCACAAGTTAATTATCGGTAAATACTGGATCTGCGTCATGAAAGCCTAAGGGTGAAGTATTTTTAAAAAGTCTAAGAAACACTCACAGTATCTGGAGAATCTGTCCTCCTGGTTCTCCGCATGATCTCCTCAAGACGCTGAAAAAAAACAGCTTTTTGTTACATTTTATCATACTAGACTGTGTGTGAATTAATCCTCTAAAATAAGACGACTTTGTTTCGGAATTTTTCACTCGTCACCTTCTTCCTGGCTTGTCTTGCAGCCTCCTCTTTCTGCGCGATGAGTTCACGCTCTTGTTTCAGCTGCTCTGCTTTCGCCCTTTCTTTGGCTTGTTCTTCTTCTCTCTGTGTTGAACAAAAGTACACAAAATCAGGGACTCCTCCTTTGAATGAAAAAAAGCATCACTGAGGATGTTTTTAGGTGCAGATTTGACTCCCTTTGTTTCTCTCCCACCTGTTTCTGCAGGAGAGCAGCCTCCCTCATGGCCTGAGCCCTTTCTTCCTCAGCACGTCTCTGCTCTTCTTCCTCCCTCCTCTTCTTCTCCTCTATGAGACGTTGAGCTTCGGCCTGCTGTTTTGCTCGCTCTTCTGTCCTCCTGCGCTCCAGCTCCTCCAGACTCCGCCTGGACAGACATTTTTAAGAAACAGTGTTATTGTAGAGCTGTGGAAGTGTTTCTGCCGCTCATGTGGATTGGCTTTCTACCTTTCAGCCTCCTCTCTTTGAAGACGCTCCTGCTCCTCTCTCTCCCGTTGTAGTCGGGCCTCTCTTCTCTTCTCAGCAAGGAGTCGTAAGGCTGCTCCTGGGTCTGTGGTCCCTGCAGAGGGCTTACATGTGACCTCAGGAGGCTGTGGAGCTGTATGAGGAGGACATGAAGAAAAACACTCGATTGTACATCTTTAAACACTTTAAATGCTTCCCTATTTTTTTTACAAGCATCTCTCTAGCTTACTTCCATCTCCTGCCGTCCTGGTTACTGCTTCAGCCTCTTTCACAGGCAGGTTTGAACATGGACTCCCTGGTGGGTTTCCGTCTTTCATGTCCTCTTGCTGACCTTCTTGTTCTAGAGTCCTCACAGGCCTGGAGTTACCAGGAGAGAGGGCAGAGCTACAAACAGCAACATCCTCCTCTGGGACGGACGGGAGCTCGAGCTGCAGCTGGGTCGAATGCCGGCTGATTGATCTTCGGGGGCTCCTTTACGAAACGGGAAGCAGAGGAAAGAAGGGGTGACCCACTTTGTTCAGATTACTCTTACTATGATTGGTGACATTTTACCCACCGATCAGGTGAAGGAGAAGCTGTTCTGCTTTGTGTGACTTTGGCTGGTTTCGCACTGGCTTTTACAGCAGGCGGCTTAGGATTAGACGGGCTGCTCGATTTCTTCTTGGCGTTTTGTTGTCTTTCTGCTTTAAGCTAAACAAAAGAAGAAAAGAGGAGCAGGTTTTCTTACTAAAGTTGAAAAGTAAATGCAGAAACAATCCCTTATATATTCAGATTCAAAGACTCTAGAGCAGTGTTTCTCTAATTGTGGTCCTCGGACCACTAGTGGTCCGCCAACGCCTTCTAGTGGTCTGTCTTGACACTATTTTTTTTTTTTTTTGTAATGGAACATCAAAAAAAAAAAAAGAAAAAAAAGACAAGTTTGCTGGCACTCACAAAAGTTTCCTTGAACTCTCTCTAAGAGAAAACGGTTAAGCTAACTTTACTCCATCAATGAGCCTACAAGCAAAATTCTCATGTATCAGTGGCTTAAGACGGGGACAGTTAAAAGAAAATCAAATGTGGAAGAGAAAACCTCCGACACTGGCCAGGTGCAGCAGAGCACTGAGCATTGTGGACGATACAAAAGCTAACGTTAGCAGCACTACTAGTAGCCAGTACATGTACCATGACGTCATTCTATGTTGCATTAGTTGGCTATCTGAGCTGGTGGTCCATGAGTTGGGAGGTCTGGGTCTGAAACAATTTGGGAAACATGGCTCTAGAGGAATAGTTGGGTATTACCTGTGCAAGACTGATGCTTCTGTTGCTCGGACTGGGTGAAGCAGATGGCCTGTGCTGGACCGAACCGGAGTGGTGCTGGGGTTTTTTAGGGGTGGGGGTGGTGATGGTGGTATTCATGGAGTGATATGAAACTGCACGGCGACAAATATGCACAACTGAGATGGTGTTTTATGTCAAAGTTATGCAAAAAAATGGAGGAAACAATCATGGAAATGTGAACAGAGAGAAAATGAACAGCATTAGTCTATAAAAAGAGCCATGGGAGGTTAGTTGTAGCTTATAGTTGCCCTACATTAGTCTTATATTCAGCTAATTAGGTGCAGTCTGTTATCGTGGGGGGAGAATACCTTCTTCTCCCGACTGACAGGCAGCACTCTTGCTCCTGGCCAGATAAGAGCATGTAGGAGTAAGGAGCCGACTGACCAGGTTCTTCTCCCATGGTGTCAGAGATGTGCGACGTGGAACTAGCGTATTGATAAGTGTAAAGGTTTAAGCGTAGCAGGAACAAAAGATAAAGCAAGAATTTGTGTGTTAAGAAGAGATAAGGAAGAAAAACAGAGGGAGAATGGAAAGCACCTTCAGGTATTCTTACCGTTCTTTGTGAGCTTCCTCCCTCTTGAGTTCTGACTGAGGTTCAGTTGGGCTCTTTGGCTCTTCTCCTGCGTCCTACGCACTGCAGATTCATACCGCTCCTTCATTCAGCAAAACAAGCTTTAGTATTTGACCCAGAGCAGAGAAAACACCACTAAAAATACTCCCAAACTCACCTTCTCCTCCCTCAGTCTCTCTTTGCGCTTCTCCTCTACGGCAGCACGCCTCCTCTCCTCTTTGAGCCTCTGCTCCAGGAGTTTCTTTTTGCGCTGCTGCAGCTGTTGTTCATGGTAGCGCCTGGCTCGCTGCTCCCGCTCCATCCTGCTTAGCTCCCGGGAGGCTGGGGCGAGAACAAGAAGTATAAATAGAGCAATCGGTTATGGATGTTAATTGTTTTTTTAAATCAAGGACGATGCATCGAGAGTGAGGAGCTCACTCACCGAGCAGCTTCTGGTGCTCCTCTCTTCTTTCTCGTGCTGCTTTCAGCCTCTCATCCACATTTGGTCCATTTGCCACTAAGAATGTAGAAATGCAATTTGATGCAGGATATTTAATCAATAACAGACTCAAAAATGAAGAGCATTCTGCAAGTATCAAAACAATACTTTGAATTGATCATAGATGTGTGACAGAGAGGATGAATGAAGTGTATCCAACCTGCTGCAGCGCGAGGAGAGGCTGAGTCGCATATTTGGGGAGACTTGTTGACAGAGTAGACTGTTTTCTTCGTTTGTGAATTTGGTTTGGCACAGGCGCCATTGCCTGAAAGTGACGAACGAAACAGCTGCTTCATCAATTCTTTACTGTGCAAATATGTCAGATAGTTTTCCTTGTCCTTGACTAAAATACTGGCCTGTTCTTATTTGTAAGTGTATTTGTGTCTGCTTTCTTAATACCTTCTAACCTTCATCAAACTGTATCAAACTGTCTGCAGTTCTGTCAGATTTTCTTACAGGCTGTGGAACCACTGACAAACACGTCTTTATTTCAAACACTGAACATTGTAGAAGCCATCCATCCATCCATCCATCCATCCATCCAGCAGCGCTAACTAACAGCTGTGCCACTGTGTAGCCATTATAGAAGCCTTTGTATTTTTCTTATGATAATTCTTTCTCTCTTATATTTTTACTTTGTTGTTTTAGTGCAATATGGATCTCATTGGATATGAACCAAAGTTTATTATATATCCATATATGTAAACAAAAAAGAACAAGGAAATTAAAATCCCAGGAACTTTTCACCCTGTGTGTTCCAAAAATAAGATCTGAAGTAACGAAAATCATTTTAAGTTTGCTGCTCCAATAACTTTGGAAAAATCCAAGTATCAACATTCAGTTTTAGTACCTAAATTTTCAGGTTGCTTTTACCTGTTTTTCAGGTGCTCTAAGATGAATTTGAAGCTGATACATCAAAATGTAAACTCTTAGCCTCATATATAGGATTGTGATTGACTTGTTGTACCTCTCATTCTTATCTTTTAATGAATTACATTCACCTTTTTTTTAAGTTTTGTTTGTATGTCTGACTGCTCTTTGTCAGAAACTGCAGACTGTGTTGCTGCCTGTCTTGGGCCGGGACACTCTTAAAACCAAGACTTTTAATATCAGTAACTTCCTTCTGGTTTAGCAGATACAATAAATAAAAAAAAGTTGACAAATAAAAGTATCCTGTATGTTTTTTTATGGCTACAGAAGTATAACTATGAAAGTAAGTGTAGGAGCAATCCCTGCTTCTCTTTTCCATAAATCTTCTGTTTGTATTTCTCTCAGTTTTAAAATCCAGACACGTTTGTTTTTGTTGTTCTTTTGCACATCAACTTATTTTATTGTACCATTTTCCCTTTCTCACCTATCACTGAATAAACCAGACTTCCAGCATCTTCCTGTGTTAAGTATTTCAGTATGAATCTCTGGCTGTTTGTTGAGGACAGACTTAAAATATGGATTAAAAAGGGAAAAATCCCCTTTAAATAATTTAACACATTATGGTTGTTTATTATAAAACCCCTGCCCTTACTACCCTATTTAAATTATCATCTGTCTTCATACTGTATAGTATGTATACAAACGTGAAGTTTGTTACATAGCCACAGAAAAAAAAGATAACAGTTTGACCAATCTGTCCCTAAAAGCGGCTGATTTGATGAGACGTGGCCTCGGGGGGCATCTCTGAATGAAAGAGCCATTATTTTCAGCCTGTGTACAAAAAAGGCACAGCAAACATGCTAGCAACTGATCAGCGCTGATGGAAACAACAGAAACAAGCTCCTAAGGCACAAACACAAAATCTACACACAAGACCGATGAGTAATTGGTATAAGAGCATGGGAGGGGAAAAAAAACATCACATGGATGGATTCCTTTAGGGTTTCATGATAACAGAACGCTACTTATTCCTTGTATTATGCAATACATGATGAAATGACAGATTGTTTGTTGTACTCCTGTTATACCACAAAGTGATCAATAATGTCTTTATGTTCAGTTAATGCGTCATCAGTATGATCAGATGATGCTGTACTTGTGATCTAGTCTGGATTTGCCTCAAGTGAAAGCTTCTTTTAAACAAGCCTGATGCAAAGACATTTTTTAAAGAGGATCTGAATAAAAGCTACTCACCTCCTGTTCTTTCAGATCCATTCCTTTTCCTCTGACTCTCTATTGTACGTGTAGAAAGTGGTCCCTGCGATGGAGGGATGGCACTCTTCCTCTGCACAGCCATGCTGAGGATTGAGCCTGGCATGCCAATGCTCTCGCTCTAAACCTCCCCCCCTCCTTTCTCTCCTCCTTTACTCCTCCTCCTCTTTAGAATTTCTATTTCAAGATGCCTTCGGGTCCTCGCCTTGCAAGTGCGCGGTGAAAGGAACTGCCCCCTGCATCAGCTGCTTGTCCATCTGTGTCTTAACAAACCATTAAATAAAGAGAAAAGCGTGAAAGCAAAGCATCCAGTTTTACTGCTTGTCTACTGATTTCCAGATGAATCAAAGCAGGCCTGCCCACAATTTGACTGCTGTCTCCTTTAAGGTTAGGACAGTCTGGAGAGATTCTGATCTTGTCTATAAAAAGGCAACTCCCCCCTTTAAAGATCTCACCCCTGTGGGCTGCTCTGCTTTACTTTCATAATGTAGCTGTGTCACTTTAAGTCTCCCACCATGCTTGCCTGCTCACGAGATGGAAGTGGTCGAAAGGATGCAGCGTTTCCTGGAGACGGGGAAAAAATTTGAAAGCAAAGCTGAAAGCTTGGCCTCATGAATAATTAGCATGACAAAAGTGCCATAATACTCTGTGACATACATTGCATGGGTATTAAGGCTCTGAGTGAGGCATGTCCTCATTAGATAGATAGAGACATATTAACGGTATATATAATAATATTTTTTTCCCCCTGTGACAAACTCAGTGAATAAGAATGGTACGACCACTAGGTGGAAGTCTTTCTTTCTAGAGGAGAGCTGAAGTAAACCTTGCCTTTAGACACCTTCAAAACATTGACTGTGTAATATAATCAATCACAAAGCCACAGCTGCCCAATAAAATCGCTCTTAACAACATAAGTAGATTAGTAAAGAATAGCAAAAAATAAAACTTTTTCTTTGCGTATCACTGATCTGACTTTGAATGCAAAGCCACATTTAGTTGCACCAGTGCCCTATTTTGACTAAAATATCCATCCAGCACTTCATGGGATTGTTCTAAAGAACCACCCATTCACATAAACTAATAGGCTGATACCAAACTCACATTTCTTCTGGAATATCTCTCAAATTTAGAAACATTATGCTGGGAATCACAAATATTAAGGAACAGTGCTTCATATTGCTTTTATTCTAGTACTATGAGGAATACAGGCTTGAATAAAGACTTTGAACGTAAATGAAGTACCACTTGTTGGCCACAGTTATGTGGATACACGTAAGAAAAACCAACTTAAGATTCGACTTTATATCCCAAAACTTATTTAAATATTTCCATTTTATCACAAGTACAAGCACATGGAAGGATAAGAGGGTGTGAAATTTGATTAAACCACGTTTTTGAGATCGTGCCTGACTGGAAAAGCCTCACATGTCGTTTTAAAGGCTCCTTTCTTTTCAAGAGAGTGAACATTTGAGATCAGAGTATCCCTTAAGGGCTCTTTGGAAAAAAAAAAGTGACTCTCGAGGAACAGTGTGAGCAGCTCTGTTTGTTTCATATTCTGAGATTCAGCCTTTGCAACAGAAGTTAGCTCGTTTTCGTTTGCATCTTTTCCACTGCGCTTTTAAGCTGTTTAGCTTCACGGTAAGTGTGACGGTTAAGCTTAATTGTCACTGCATGCGCGTGGGGCTGCTAACGTTCACAGCTCGTGTCAAATTTAACGAAGTTAGCTAGAATAATTTGAAGCTACCAAACTAAATGGAAATCAACCAAAGGGCATGTTGCTCAACAGTAACTCACGGTCGGTTGAAAAATAAATTGCCACACCAGTTGTTGGTTTCAAAGGCTATCCGCAGGTGACGAAGAAAGCACCCGAACAGATTCAAAGGTTAAATGAGAGAAAAAGAGAGAGAAAAAAAAACTTTCACTGTGTTAAGGAGCTAGCGCACCACAGGAAATACTGATTATGTTGTGATAGTGGACACTATGGTATGGAAGCCCATTCCTGCCGGTAAAAAAAGAAAGGCCAAATAAATAAAAATTGGGAAGTCATAATAATGATATACCTAGTCATAATTATGATATACTAAGTCATAATAATGAGACACTAAGTCATAAAAATAATACTTATACTTTCCCATAATGGGATTCTTAGTCACAAGTATTAGATACCATCTAATTTTTATGAGAAACTAAGTCATTGTAACGACATACTGTCCTATAATGACAGATGAGACTTATTCTAAAATTTTTTTTTCCTTTTTCTTTCTTTCTTTCTTTCTTTCTTTCTTTCTTTCTTTCTTTCTTTCTTTCTTTCTTTCTTTCATTCTTTCATTCTTTCTTTTTACTGTGGCAACTTTCTTCCATACTTCGGACACACCTTGAGATAAATTTGAGTCAACAATAATAAAGCTAAACACATCAGTCCTTCTTCTTTGGTTGAAGCTTGCTTGATGGGTGAAGATTGTATTGCTGCAACTATTTCTTCGATATTATTATACTGTACAATGCTGTTGACGTATTATATTGATTTTGTTTACTTCTGTTCGTCCATCCACCATTAAAAGATTAAGTGTGGCCTGATGCTTTGAGACTCTTTGGCCAGCAGGTGGAGGTCTCATTTATTAATTTGACCACAACAGGCAAGCCTATATGACAAATTTCTCATTTGTTAAATAAATTATAAATGACTTTTTGTTCCCTTTCTTTGTTTCAATTGGAGATGATCTAATCCCCAGAATATCAAATTTTAGCATTCGGTTTTGAGAAATAAAGTTCCCTTGGGTCATTTTAGGTCAGATCCACCTGGTCACTACGTGCCGGCTGCCTGGTACAGAGCCCTCCCCGACTTCAACAATAACAAAGCGGTCCGGCAGTGTTTCACCAGTGAAGCTTGCCAAAATCCCCCATCAGAGAGACTGAAACGTGTCATAAGGATACACTACACCGTGGTCAGCTGGTGTGCCCGCATAGTCACTGGAGCACAAACAAAGATGGTGATAACCCGCCTACAACCAACAGCCAAAAAAGGGCTCTGGACACTGGACCTACACAGGATAGGATTGCATGGTTGGTATTAAGTCATTCTGTGGTTCACCTCAGAGAACATTGTCAAAGGTGTCAATTTAAGGGCTTGGTTGCATACTTATGCATATTCAGTAGTTTTCTCTCAATAATCATGCAAAATACAAATAGTATCTCTTCCTGCATTGTCAACATCAATTTTATCCCTTTTTGTTCTTTACCAGATCAGATATTAATCATGGGACATTGACGCGATGACTGATGTCAACTTCAGAGTGTTTACACCTGCATTCGATGACAACACCCATCTGAGAATGAGGTTGGTAAATTAGCCTACAGGGGCAAACAGTAACTTTGCACGATTGGTGACATGGTTACCGGCCTTCCCTGGAGGATCAAGGACACCTCCTCAACCCCTTGTAGCTGGTACTGGATCATGTAATTAAGGGCAGAATCCCTCAGCATGGTGGTCAGATTGGGGTCACTGGGAGTATTGCACACTTCTAGGTGAGAGTGCAGAAAAAATGTCTCTGTGACACCTCTATACAAAGGAGTTAGTTGAATAAAGTCACAAAGTATATTTGTAAACACATCTTTTAAAAGACAGCTATTCCACAAGTATGCAAAACAACATTATTAAATTTACCACATTGATAACACTTAAACGATGTTGCTCAGTCTTTACCTCCCAGAAAAATCTATTTATTTGTTGTGAACACTGATACCCAAACATAATGAGGATGCTGCATGCAACACTGACTGGAGTGTTAAATAATTTAGAGCCTTGTTTCATCGGATACCAGCAACTTTAGACGTTGACGTATGGCTTACAGACTGGCTGTATGTGTAATTGATGAGATGATGAGTTGTACTCCAGCATTCAATCGAATAATTTGCATTGAATAGAAGTTGCTAATGCATGCCGCATCAAGCAAAATACGGCATCATTACCCATTCGATCAGCTCTATGGGAAATACATCGGACCCCGTTCCTTAAGAATGTGGTATTTCTTCAAGTCAGTAATCGTCTGCAAATTATAGCAGCAGCAGCACTTGTGAAGAAGTCACCATCTAGCTTCATTCTCTAACCTTAAAACCCACACCTGAATGAAACTGAAATACAAACCCTCTGCAAATAAGTCTTGACACCGTTTCGGTGAATCCACTCAGACAGTGTGTCAGCACCCAGGCCCGGTTTGAAGCAGAAACCTTTTAAAATATTTAAAGGAAGCATTCTTTAAGCCAGGCTGGGCTGACTTTTTTTTTTTTTTTAACTTCCGTGACCTCCTATCACTGGTGACAAGGCAATTTATGGATTAAGACATGCTTTCATAATTTGAAGCACTGCAGGGCTGCTTTAGGGAAATGGTGTCAAATATGTGCTCAAATGAAAACTCTTGCTGAGTCATAACTCAAAGTTTTGATGCCTTCTTGCAGAAGCACTGTGTAATTACAGCTAGATAATCAGTTAAACTATTTTGATGCTCTGTTTGTAAAAACAGCAACTATTGATTTAGGATTTAAGAAAAATCCTAATATTTTCTTTGATCTTGTACAAAGTCAGTGCGGATTGGCAGATCTGCTCACTGTGACGTCTCTCAACAGCCTCTAGTTATAGTTACCAGTCTCGGGTTCGACACTCATGCACTATTCATCGGCGTATCACATCACTCCTGCCCATCTTCAGACTTGGACGAACCAAATTCTTTTCTGTACTGCTTTACATTGTGGCTGTATTCTTACTGCTGTCTAAAATGTTTATGTAGGTGTTTCTTCCACTGCAGAAGGGGAAAAATAGAAGGTGCTGTTTGACTTACAGAAAGACCTCTTAAAGCTACCTGGAGGAGAGGGAGAAGGACATCAGTTTCTTGTATGGTACGTATTGATACATTGGCTTTTTTTTTCTGCGAAACCATGATAAGTAAAGATCAGCAAAGCTCAGGCCGAAACATTTAGTCCGTTGTCCCAAAGACTGTTTTTTTTTTCAGGAGAAAGCAACTTGTGATACTTGTTCTATTTAAATATTGGGCATGTTATAAGGTGCATATGTAGAATTCTGGGTTTTGCATCCCGTACAGTTTCTCTTCTGATGTTTGTTAATTCCAAACTAACTTGCTGAGTCTTGTTTTTCAACAAGATGCAAAAAAGTTATCATATTGTAGAATTTCTATTTATTTATTTATTTATTTATTTATTTTTAACTTTATTTTGTGCATTATGCCATGTTATTGAGATATGGTGCATATATGAAAGGGTTCCATGTAAGAAAATAGTTTCAGAGGTAAACGAAAAAAAGTCATTCAAGTTAAACCTATAACAATTCCAAACCTAGAAATAACCAATAGAGTGTTCGATCCTGCCAGCAAATTCAAAGAGTTGAACTGTGGAATTCATTAATAGCTCTACTTTGCTGATTAATTACTGCACATTAATTATTTTAAGGGAATTATTTTTCACAATGCCTGTGAAATGTATCCCCTTTTAATTGATGCGTTAAGGTCAGCTGAGTTGAATAATTTAAAGCCCTATTGGAAGGCTAAACCAGGTGTGGTAGCAAACAGGCACTCCTTTGAGCTCACATGCTACATCATGTGATCATGTTTTTATTCTACAATTCTAAAATTCTATACTCTACAGTTTCATTTAGCAGACGCTTTAGTCCAAAGTGACATACAACACAAGCAAGAATGTAAAAAGGAAGGAAAAAAAGGAAGTGCAAAGAAAGGCTTCAGGTTTGTTGGGCCGCAGGAGCTCTGCCATTAAGTGCCCGAAGAAGCCCCCCCCCCTCCCCTTTTTTTTTTTTTTTATTATTCCATCTAAATAAAGTAGCCACAACTAAAATTCAATATCGGCAATATCGTTTAACATTCCACGACTTTCAGTGTTCAGTGCTTTCATTCACAAAGAGCTGGGTCGGAGACCTTCTGATTCATTTGACCCCTGAGGACAAAAAGAAGAAAGGTCAGATTGAGTGCCTGTCAGTTAATCCATCCGCTGGTTTGTTATAGATCTGTTTTTTAGTAATCATTTTGTATTTAGCTTTGATCTGACATTCACAGAAGATGTGCCCTATTGATACATATAATACAAGTCAGTTGTTTTAGTTAATTGAAAGTTGCGTCTTAACCACAGACATTACGGTAATTGTATCTGCAAGGTCTATGAATTATGAAATCCCTTTACATTTCTTTCACAGAGCACACAAAGAGTTGTCTTGAGCCATGAAGCGCAGCAAGCACCGAGGACACAAGGAGGACAAACATGGAGGTATCAGTGGCTAAGATGGATGACAGAGGATTAGTTCATTTAGACGAGGATATCACTTAGACCTAGAGGTTTTTTGTTTGTTTGTTTGTTTGTTTTGTAGAAAACACCTTGTTAGACCAAAGTACCTTTCTTTTAGAGTTACTCTAATCTTAAAAATATTTTACTGGGTGATCTTCAGTTGTTCTTTATTGTTTGTTTTTATCTGTTTGGACCTTTATCAACCAACTCTGCTGAAGACTTAAAAGCTTCTCTTAAATTTGCAGTCCTGTTGCGAATTTTAAATGAAAGAAAGAGAAAAAAACAAAAGAAAGAAAACAATGTTTGGTGTGGATTCTCTGTGTAACAGCAATGCACATTTCTTTATCATGCTCCTTTGTCATGTTCTCCAGATGAACCAGCTATTCTGGAGACAGAGAACCTGGATCGTGATGGTGTGTTTATGGGAGGAGGCCCAGATCCTGACACCATCTCACTGGCCTCAGTCACAGCCGTCACCACCAATGTATCCAATAAAAGGCAAGTGTACAACTTGTTTATAATCTTTTGTATTTTTCTTTTGAATTTTTATCGTTGGTTATTGAATATCTGCTTGATAATAAGACATTATGACTGATATCTCAATATCTACAGATCCAAACCCGACATAAAGATGGAGCCCAGCTCTGGAAGACCAGTCGACTATCAGGTAAGGCATTTTTTTTTTAAACTGGCTTCTACTGAATTTCTTCATATGCTAGTTGTAATTGTTTGTATTGTGTGATAATTTAATTTCAGGTCAGTGTGACAGTGATCGAAGCAAGGCAGCTGATTGGACTGAACATGGATCCGATGGTGTGTGTGGAGATTGGAGAAGATAAAAAGTACACCTCGATGAAAGAATCAACCAACTGTCCATACTACAATGAAGTGAGTCATCCATCCAAAAAAAATAGAAGTTGTTATGTATTAATTTATACTTAAAAGCCTATTGTTGATGTTTGCGGGGTTTGTCACACGCTTGTTTTTCTTTCCAGTATTTTGTCTTCGACTTCCACGTCCCTCCAGATGTGATGTTTGACAAAATCCTGAAGATATCTGTAAGTTTAATTCCTACCTCTAAACTGAGTCTTGTTATTTTCTTGTATGCTTCATGAAGCATGTATAATGTTTCAATGTGTCGTTTCCCCGAACCAACCCTCAGGTGATTCACTCCAAAAATCTGCTGCGCAGTGGGACACTGGTTGGAGCCTTTAAACTGGATGTTGGCACAATCTACTCCCAGGCCGGTAAAAAAAAACAATCAGAGAAACTCTGTTCAGTTTTTATAAATGCTGATATTGAAATTCCAGTTAATCTGGTTTCCTTTTTGTCCTTCAGATCATCAGTTTTACCACAAGTGGGCTCTGCTGTCAGACCCTGATGACATCACAAGTGGCTGTAAAGGCTATGTCAAGTGTGACATCGCAGTTGTGGCCAAAGGCGACACTATAAAGACCCCACACAAGGCCAATGAATCAGATGAAGATGACATAGAGGGGTAACCAAAGAAAGTTTGATAAATTAACTCCACCCTTAACTTTATGGTGTGGGGATAGATGGAGCCCTGCTTTTTCAGATGTTAGAATTTCTTTTTGTTCTTCAGAAACCTTTTAATACCAGAGGGGGTACCTGCAGAGCGACAGTGGGCTCGGTATTACCTGAAGATCTACAGAGCTGAGGGACTCCCTAGAATGAACACCAGCATCATGGCTAACGTCAAAAAGGCATTTATTGGAGAAAATAAGGACTTGGTGGATCCTTATGTCCAAGTTCAGTTTGCTGGGCAGAAGGTTTGTTATACTAAAGACCCTGAACTTTCCTCTGTTTTGTCCATGCCAGGTCAAAATACTGATATCAATAGCATAACTACTCCTGAAGTGGTATAAAGATTTCTTTGTTATGTGTGATTACAGGGGAAAACATCGGTCCAGAAGAGCTGCTATGAGCCCATTTGGAATGAGCAAATAGTTTTCACTGAGATGTTTCCACCATTGTGCAAGCGCATGAAAATCCAGATCCGAGACTCAGATAAAGTGAATGATGTTGCCATTGGAACACACTTTCTGGACTTAAGGACAATTTCAAATGATGGGGACAAAGGTACAGTGTCATTTGGACCGTTTACCAAAAGCTCTTGTTCAAAGAAGAGATTTAAAGAGTGTCCCATTCCATTCAAGGTGTTTATTTATTAATAAGTTATTTTTTGAAACCTTTAACGAGAAAGGATTGGACAATGGATAGAGTAGGAAACAGGGTGAGAGTGGGGAGTGACATGCAGGAAAGTCGCCACTGGCTGGACTTAAACCCAGGCAGCCTTCTCAAGTGCTTTCGCCATATGGAACGTGACCTTAACTACTAGGCCATCTGCGCTTTATTTATTTATTTTTATATCTTTTAGGCTTTCTGCCAACGCTTGGACCTGCCTGGGTCAACATGTATGGCTCCACTCGCACCTACACCCTGATGGATGAGTACCAGGAGCTAAACGAGGGCCTTGGGGAGGGAGTGTCCTTCCGAGCCCGTCTCCTCATCAGCCTCGGTGTAGAGATCCTGGACACCTCTTCTCCTGATATTTCCAGCTCTGCAGAAGTGCAGCTTGAGGGAATACCCAACATCTCAGAGGTGGGTCCCTGCTTGGATGGATGGGTGGCCATGCAGAGGAAGCCTATTGTTGCTCCTGCTGACAGGTCATTGTGCTGTGGTCTCTGTAAATAATTAATCGTCTGTATTTAGCCCACCTGGTGCATTATTGAAACGTAGATTGCTTCAGTGAGGCTTCTTTTTGATGGTTGACAAAGAAAGTCACACGGTAACTTCAAATGAGCATAGTGAGACCTTAACTCCCAAATCCTCAGGGATACAGTTCTTACCCATCAACAGCTTGTATTACAGTTATCTTATTGTTACAGGGATCAAGATTTTGTTTCTTGCCTCAGTATGTTTACATGATCGAAGCAAAGTTTATTTGTTGTGTTAGTGTGACTAAAACTGGACTTAAATTTTTTTCAAAGTCTCACGAATTTCTCAATGTCAGACGAAAACAGCACAAGTTGCTAATGTGGTTGGGGATTTATTTTCCCCTACTTTTATACACCCCAAACTAGCCCACACCTTCTGCACATCCTCCACAGTTCCCTCCTTGGGCAAGGGAAGTGAACAAAATGTATGTTAGAAAAGTATGGATCTTAAAGTTGTCCATGTTTTTACTGTTTGACATAAAAACAATTAGCCACTGGCTAATATCTTTGTCAGTTGTTTTGATATGTGACAACGTGGATTAACTGGAAGAAGGTCCAACAGTAACTATCTGAAAGGAAGCATATTTCCAACTTTTACAGCAGAGGCAAACTTATTTCTGTCAATAAAATTGATTCAAATTACATCACTAACAGCTGTTGATCCTTTCACAGACTGCCACTGGGAAGGTTGAAGAGTTCTTCCTCTTTGGGTCTTTCCTGGAGGCAACAATGATTGACAGGAAGATTGGAGACAAGCCGATAAACTTTGAGGTCACCATAGGTATTTTCCAATACGTCATAATTACAGAAATCATGAGGCTCAAAAAACATCTCTCACTCAAGGGGAGTTTTTCTGGCTGTTGAGGCTGCAAAACATCATTTTAGGAATATTACAAAGCTTTATATTGTGACATGTAGTATGTTATAGTACATTAAATACATATAGTGCTGTGTTCATCATAATGGTACACACAAGGATTTAACTAGCAACATTTTTGCTGTGTATAAGGTTACTACGGAAATGAGATTGATGGTATTGCCCAGCCAAAAACCAAGGGGAAGAAGAAAGAAGGTGACGAAGAGGAAACTGAGCTGATCCACAACTCCAGTGATGAAGAGATGGACGATGATGGGGGCCTGACTTCAGTGGCCACGACTCCTCCGATGAAACCTGTCATCACTGACCGGTCAGAGGAGAGAGTATCATCAGCATAGAGTGACAGCGAAAGTAAAAAAAACTGTGATTTTTTTCCCCAAAGTTAAAGGATGTATCCTCTATTTGTATTCCCAGAAACTACTTCCACCTGCCGTACTTTGAGAGGAAACCGTGTATTTACATCAAGAGTTACTGGCAGGATCAGAGGAGACGGCTTTATAACGCCATCATCATCGACAAAATTGCAGATAAACTGGCAAGTCGAATTAATAAATGAAATCATATTATCACACAGATATTACATGTTGTTGTGGCATGAACCTAAATTTCTTTACTGCTGCAGGAGGATGGGCTGAATGATGTGCACGAGATCATCAAGACAGAAAAGACGTATCCTGAACGCAGACTGAGAGGGGTCCTTGAGGAGCTCAGCCAGGGCTGCAGGTCTGTAGCATCAAACTCCATCTCCACATTGCCACATTGTTAACAATAAAAGGTTAAAGACTTTAATACTGACTGAGATCTACTTTTTTCAGTCAGTTTCTTGAGCTGGCAAACAAAGACCAGAACCAGTCTGGCAGAACCAAACTGGATAGAGAGAGATTGAAGCTGTGCATGTCAGAAATGGTACGTCAGATACAAAAATGTCACATTTTTTTCTTTCTTACTTGTTAAAAATTAGTATTTGAACTCTCTCTAAATGCCGGGCTCTCTCTGGGTTTAGGAGAGCATCGGCCAGCAGGCTAAAACCATGAGGACACAGGTGAAGAAAAGCACAGTGAGAGATAAACTCAAGCTGGCTCAGAATTTCCTCTCAAAGCTGCGCTTCATGGCATATGAAGTAAGATCGACATCCGTATCCGCGACAATGACACATCATGTTTTAGTTTGTGCTTATTTTATTGTGTTTATTTCGTGTTTAATTTGTTATCCTTGCAGCCTCAACACAGCGTCCCTGATGTCTTCATCTGGATGATCAGTAACGGGAAGCGCATTGCTTACGCCCGTGTCCCTTCCAAAGATATCCTTTTTTCCAGCGTGGAGGAGGAGACAGGGAAGGACTGTGGCAAAGTCAAGACGATCTTTCTGAGAGTGAGGATTGTTTGATAATCAATTCAAAAGGCAGCTCATCTAATCATCAGTTTAATGCTTTTTTTTGCCAGTATACGCATGTATCTTTTTACCTCTAACAGATCCCTGGTAAGAAAGGCTTTGGGCCTGCCGGATGGACGGTTCAATCCAAGTTAGAGATTTATCTTTGGCTGGGTCTGACCAGACACCGCAAAGACTACCTGAGCGGCCTGCCTAATGGATTTGAGGAAAATAAGTTGTCCAAAGGACCCGGTCTGCCATGCTCACCTCCCATCAGTCTCACATACATGAGTAAGACTATTCAGCTCTTTCATTTCACATATCATCAAATATTGCTTTTCATCTCCTTCCCTCCTTCTCCTTCATCTCCCTCGCACGGAGCAAAGCAAGATCCTTTTAACCAGTGACTGATTTGAGCATCTATCCACAGTGAAGCAGATCTTCCAGCTGAGAGTCCACATGTACCAGGCTCGCAGCTTGTTTGCTGCTGACAGCACAGGCCTCTCTGATCCCTTCGCAAGGGTCTTCTTCTCAACACAAAGCCAAGTCACCGAGGTGAGAATAACCGAAAAACCTGAAACACTAACCACACAGAAGTCCTGAATCACTATCAAACATCAAGGTTTTTTCCAGGTTCTGGCTGAGACTCTGTGCCCCACCTGGGACCAGCTGCTGGTCTTTGAGAATGTGGAGTTGTTTGGAGAGGCAACCGAACTGCGGGATGACCCTCCTATCATCGTCATTGAAATCTATGATCAAGACACAGTGGTAAGGGTTGTTTTGAAACAGAGAGGCCGCTTAGTCACTTTGTATTAGTGTGAGCCAACAGTTGTCCAATTTCTAGATATCAATCCTTAATCCATCTCAACCTCGTAATTTAAAGGGACTGTGAGGACTTTCTAAGTGATCTTGAAAAAGTCTCACTTTTAGATATATGCCTGATTCTAATGACAACTTAAATGAGATTATCAGCACCAATAAAGGTTATTTCTAAATGCTATTTCTTAGCTTTCCAATCAGGTTGTGCAGGAACGACAAAGTTTAGTAGTGAGAAGAGAATTGCGTGTTTTTCTCTGTCTGGTGAAAACTGTTTATGTGATTTATTTAGTAGTGATGGTGGACACTGGAACTGAACTGTCTGACAAAAAAGGACGGAGCAGAAGAAAGCTAAACAGGAGAGCAAAAGCACAGGCTAAAGACTAAAACACAAGCTAAAGGCTAAAACATGGGCTAAACTGTTTGTGATAATGTTCATTTCAACCCACATGCAGCAGTTATACTGCAGTGGTCTGTTCAAACTTCTGTCAATCAAATGAAGAGCCAGGATACGTTAGCTCTGCTTGTTGGATTAGCAGGACATAAGGATTCACTAATGTTACATGTTAGCCTACAGATACATCTGAGAACACCGGACTGCGAGAACCGATAAAGTTTACTTGTAGTCAAGTTTCAGGTGAAAAGTTGTCTTGAACAAAGAAAAGTAGTGTTAAAAAGATGATCCAATCTCCTTTAATGTCCATAACAAACACACGCCTTACTGAGTCATGTCATCACGACAGTGTGCGCACAATTCCAGCCAAAAGGTTTCGCTGCAGTCCACTTCAAACAGTCCTCACAGTCCCTTTAAGAGTCTGCCTGTCTAACTGAAGCTAAAATGTAAGACCTGGAAACCACGAATGAGACTGAAACACCCTGAACAATGGATTCTCCTCTCTGAAGCTATTTGTAGAACTGATTCAACACTGACGTCATGTTTCATACCTGATATGAATTATATTTGAAAGAATGCTTTTGCTGACTGTCTATTTTACATTTGTTCCTGGCATTATCACCTTTGTTTTGGATGACGTTTTGGATAAGTAGAGTGTGGCTTCTGATGGCTTGATATACCGTAGAAGCGCTACAATGTGTGCAGAGTAGTTTGTATTAAAAGGCATGCAAGAGGACTAAGATAAATCCATAATGACAGATGGACACTCTGATCATCTTACACCTGTTGCATTCCTTTATATATGAATAAAGACTTGTGCTTTTTGTATGTTCACCAAACAAGAACTCTCTATAACCACTAACTGCAAGAGAGATTTTCTCAAACTTATGTCTGTTTTGCAGTTTACTGGTTATTTCAGGGGTGATGATTTTGTTTTTTTCCCTTTTGGGTTCTTTTATCTCCTTACTTTTTATGTAATCTGTCAAGAAACATGTGCATGCAAAGCCATGTTTCTGCTTAATGATAGGACTTATCAAATACTCAAAGAGTTTTTTCACTAAGGCCATTGATTTACGGACTCTGATGGATGGATACGGTAGGCTAAGAAGAACATTCTTTCAAATATTCAAAGCAGAATAGATTTTTATGTTTTGCATGTTTACTTACATTTTATATGCGTTCATGCTTCCAGGGCAAAGCAGACTTCATGGGCAGAACATTCGCTAAGCCTGTGGTCAAGATGGCGGATGAGCACTATGGTCCCCCACGCTTCCCTCCCCAGCTGGAGTACTATCAGATCTACCGTGGGAACTGCAGCGCAGGAGAAATGCTGGCGGCCTTTGAACTGCTGCAGGTCAGAATTTAACCCCCCCGAACACACACACAGATAATTCTTATTCAATTCAGATCATTTTAAATGAAAAGAAACATTTTCTGATATTTTTTGCCATGCATGTTAGATCGGCCCCAATGGGAAAGCCGACCTGCCTCCAATTGACGGTCCCACAGATATGGATCGTGGTCCAATCCTCCCAGTACCACTGGGGATCAGACCAGTGCTTAGCAAATACAGGATTGAGGTAGCTATAAACTGATTAACCAGTGTGATGAATTTGTGAAGTAAAAAGTAAGTGAGATAAAAAAAACCCCAAACTGACTGGTGTTATCTTTTGATCTCTCAGGTTTTGTTCTGGGGCTTGAGGGACTTGAAGAGGGTGAATCTGGCCCAGGTGGATCGGCCTCGTGTGGACATCGAATGTGCTGGAAAGGGAGTGCAGTCTGCACTCATCCCCAACTATAAGAAAAACCCCAACTTCAGCACCCTTGTCAAGTGGTTTGAAGTGGTAATTAGTCATTTTAAGCACTCTTAGATGTTTTTTTTCATTATAGTTTTTAAAGCTCCTGTCAGGAACTTTCATTTTATATTGATTTTAGCACCACCAGTGGACTAAACGTACCCTTTTCCACTTTCTGATTTTGTAGTGTCTGTGACAAAAATATTTCATTCTCTAGGTTTTTTTTTTTATAAATCTATATTTTTTATTGAGCATTTTTGTTACATACATATCAAGTATACATTCATGTCTCCTTTTAACACAGCAGGTCTTTGTTTTATGCTGTTTATACATCTTTTATATATTTTTTTTGGGGGGGGCTTTTTATGCCTTTAATCAGATAGGGTAGGACAGTGGATAGAGGAGGAAACAGGGTGAGAGAGTGGGGAGTGACATGCAGGAAAGTAGCCACAGGTCGGACTTGAACCCGGGCCGCCCGCGTACATGGAGCGCGACCTTAACCACTAGGCCATCTGCGCTCCTCTGTTTATACATCTTAACAGATAGTTTTAGAATCAAACAATGAACAGTTTATGAAAACATTACCAAAAGGAAAAGAGGGAGAAAAAAATGGATGGAGCTTGATGGTATGCAAGCAAATATTTTGTGTTTCAAGTGGAAAACTAAATTGGAAAAAAAAAAAAGAAAAATGGAACAAAAAAAGGAAAAAAGTGAATTCCTGGAGTCTTTTTACAGGGATATCACTCATGGTAAATCCCGACTTAAAAATGAAAACAGAGCATTTCAGCAGCATGCTGTTTATCGCTTCATCTGACGCCTACCCTGCTACAGTATGTATAGACATCAAAGTTACTAAATAGAAATAATAAATCTATTTGCTGATTATTTATATTGCTTTTGTAGGTCATAAAAAGTCAACGCTTTTTATTTCAGTCTATCCCACAACCAGTTAAAAATATCCTCATGGGAGCTTTGAGCTAAATTAGAGAGAACTTCTTCCTTGAGGATTATTGTTGATTTGAAACATATTCCTTTGACGATAATCATGAATCAGACTTATTCTCCATCTTGTCTTTCAGGATTTGCCTGAGAATGAGCTGCTTCACCCTCCCCTTAACATCCGAGTGGTGGACTGCAGAGCCTTCGGCCGCTACACTCTGGTGGGCTCCATCGCTGTCACCAGCCTGCGGAAGTTCATCTACAGGCCAACAGACAAGCAGGCGAACAACTACTCGACTACAGGTGAACACAAACATACAGTCATACTCTACTCTGATGCAGCCTTAGAATCAAGATATTTGAAGTTAGTTTCATTTTTTCTTTTGCTTAAATGTAGACGTACATTGTTATGTTATCTGTTAATGTTTCAGAGGAGATTATCGTTGTCAGCATGGATACTGAGCCTTCTTTTAAGAAGATGGAAACTGTGGTCAAACTGGACTCAGTAAGTTTATGTAACCTTTATTCCTCAGAAGAAGAAGATGTGTTAAATTACTCAAGTACAGACAACTCTGGTATAATGATTATGAAACTGCTCAGACACATTGTCAGTTTGTTTACACTTACGTAATCTTTTTCCACCCAGTGCTCTGATGCTGTGGTCAAAGTTGAGGTAAGAAGAAAACTCTGCTTGTTCATAAAAATAGAAAGATGTGTTTCTAGAAATCCTGAAGCCTTACTCACAACTTCTTTGATGGATTTTTTGAATAAAGGATGACGATAAGGACGGGAAGGGGAAAAAGAGGAAGAGGAAGAAGGGGGATGAGATTGAAGAGGAGGAGCTGGATGAGAGCATGCTGGACTGGTGGTCCAAGTACTTTGCCTCCATTGAAACCTTGACAGAGGTTAGTTGCACAGGGAAAACATATGACCACTTGTATCTTCTTTTAATTTACTAATATTTCTAGCTGGATTAAGTTGATATCTATCTGTTACCACAAGAAAATGAGATTTGTTATCTCAAGATAATGAGACAAACAAGTTTATGGTTGAATAAAACAAACATGTCCAAGTCCTAAAAAA
Organism: Labroides dimidiatus; assembly: GCA_030710495.1. Classification (NCBI taxonomy): domain Eukaryota; kingdom Metazoa; phylum Chordata; class Actinopteri; order Labriformes; family Labridae; genus Labroides; species Labroides dimidiatus. Next base: position 9,130,482 of record CM061156.1, on the reverse strand, counting down.
GTGAACAAATATTTTTTTGGTGTCTTACTCCAACAGTCACTGAAGGCTCAAGAGGCTGCTCTCTCAGACACAGAGGACAAAGATGAAATGGACATAGCAGATGGTGGAGGTAAAACAAGATTATATATAAAAAAATATCTTAAAGTTTTAAATTTTAAAGAATCAAGCATGCTGTCTTTGTTCTTAACATCTACCCAAAACCACTTCGTAGCTACAATGCATAGCTTGTCTTAAAGAGACTGTGAGGACTTTCTAAGTGATCTTGAAAAAGTCTCTCTTCTATCTGCCTGATCGTAATCCACAATTTACGATGAGATTATCAGCACCAATATAGGTTATTTCTAAATGCGATTTCTTAGCTTCCCGATCAGGTCAGACAGGACCGGATTGATTTACAGTTAAAGTCTATATGAAAACACCACGCCAGCTGAGGAAGTTTAGAGTGAGAAGAGAGATCTGTGTATTTCTCTGCTGAAAACGATTTCTGCAATTAATTTTGTAGTGATGGTGGACACTGGAGCAGAACTGTCAGACAGAAAAAGGACGTCAGAGCAGAAGAAAGCTAAACAGAAGAGCGATAGCACGGGCTTAAGGCTAAAACAAGGGCTAAAAGCTAAACCACAAACTAAACTGTTTGTAATAATGTTCATTCCAACCCACATGCAGCAGTTATATTGCAGGGATCTGATCCAACTTGAGAGTCTGCCAATAAAATGAAGTGCCAAGCTGTGTTAACTCTGCTTGGTAGATGAGCAGGACATAAGGATTCGCTAAAGTTAGCCTACAGATACATCTCAGACAAGGAGCTGTGAGTAGTGTTAAATGCTACTAAACTACAGTACAAACTGACAAAGTTTGCTTGTTGTCACATTTCAAACAAGAGCGCTGCATAACTGTTGATAAATACCTAACCTAGTCACGTTTTATCCTGTAAAAAGTTGTCTTGAACAAAGAAAAGTAGTGTTAGATAAGATCCAATCTCCATTTATTTCCAAAACAAACACACTCCTTGTTCAGAGTCGTGTCATCACGTCAGTGTGCACATGAATCTGACCAGAGGTGTCGCTGCATTCCACTTCAAACAGATAGTCCTCACAGCTTCTTTAACTTTGTTGCCGTAGCAAATTTGGGATGTTTTAATCACTATATCATATTACAAATCCCAATGCATGTTCACCCTTTATGATCTCACTAACTCTTGTTTTTTTTCTACAGTGCAATAGTCAGCCTCTTAGTCCTGTAGCGCAAGAATGCCTCCACGTAGATGCTGACATGAATCCAAATTTCCAAACGTGGGACAACCGCTTTTTCTCTCCCATACATGCATATAAGACGTATGCTTGCCATGAAAGTTGTCAGTCAATCAAAATACAAAGATGTTCCCTAGCTAAACAATGATTTTAAGCTAATCATGCTGCACAGGATTAGATATTTATTACAACACAATACACACAAATCATGGTGCACATGTAGACATGTCATGACTTGATTGGGGATGTTAATGACAGGAACCAGTCCAGTTGTGAGATTCTTTTTTGAGTTTTGCAGAAGGAACACAGCCACCAGGAGGATCGTTTCAAATCCAAGTATCCCCACTGAACTGTATACTTCACTGGTATACAATTCAATGGTATGCTTGTTAGCAGTAATAGTTGGTTATGGCAACTTTCATGTGGAATTCATGTCTCGAGTGCTCTGCTCCTCCACTCCCCCACCCGTATCCCCCCTCTCCACGCCGTCCTCACTGCTAACCTGTACTCAGATATCAAACCTGATGACTCTCCTGTAAAAGGCACCAAGAAAGGGAAGGGGAAGAAGGAGAAGAGGAGGCAGGTTGATCCATTTGAGAAGAAAAAACCCAAGCTGGATGAGCTGAAGGTAGGCACTGCAGGACGTGAAGAAGCATCACTTGGAAAAAGAGACTCATTAGTCGAAAATGAAAATGAACCTAACTTTAAATCAATTTTCTATTCTCAAACAAGGTGTACCCCAAGGAGCTGGAGAGTGAATTCGACAACTTCGAGGACTGGCTCCACAGTTTCAACCTGTTCAGAGGAAAAGGTGGTGATGATGATGACCAGAATGTAACAGATGAGGACAGAATTGTTGGAAAATTCAAAGTAAGAGCACAAGTTTCTATGAAACACAACAGAACAAGTTTGGAACAGATCTGGTGTTATTTGAAACAGGTTCATACATCACTGTACGAACAGTTCCTTTGATGTTGCTTTCATTTCTGTCCTTTTTAGGGCTCACTGTGCATGTATAAAGTGTCAGACGACATGCCCAGGGACATGAACTTCGACTCTAACATGGGGATGTTCCAGAACATTCCTCACAATGATCCTATCAACGTCCTTGTCCGCATCTATGTGATCAGGGTAGGCTGTGTTTTCTAGAATACCAATCCATGTATCTAAGGGTATATTCATACCTTGCTTATTTAGGGCGGTTGTTCTGGAACAAACCTAAAGTCCGATTTATTTGAGCATATGTGAACACAGCAATCGCACTGAGATGCGGGACAAAACACTGTAGTAGGTAATAATGCGCCTAGTTGCCAACTGTTCAGTCAAAACAATAGAAGAAGAAGGAGTAGAAGAATTAGCAACAGCAGAAGAAGAAAAGGTGATGAAGCAATGATTACTGCATTGATTCGTACATAAGACGATCCTGGATGTAAGACAACTCCTTTGTCCAAAACAGATTTTTGAGACAAAAGCTCCTTGATGACTAAATCTCTTCTGCTCACTCTTCTGCTCTCCGCTCTCTGTATCGCACACGGCAAAGTTCTGCCCTGATTTCTGAGCAATGAGAGAAAAAATTGATCGCACATGGCATTTTTTTACAACTGTGGACCACAAGAGACTTGGCATGTGAACACAAACAAACCAATTGAGAACTGCAACAATTGTTTAATCTTTGCCCCTGAATCACAACAAAGAAAACAAACCACAGGTGTGAAGGCACAGATTACCCATTCTATTCTTGAATTAACCTTTTTTTTTTCTTGAAGGCGACTGATCTTCATCCAGCTGACATTAACGGGAAAGCTGATCCGTACATTGCGATCAAACTGGGAAAGACTGAAATCAAAGACAAAGAGAACTACATCTCCAAACAGCTCAACCCTCTGTTTGGAAAGTAAGAAGAAAGATTAAACTATCATGACTTACATGATCTTACAAAGTCCTTTCTATATACTTCACGCTATGAATCTCATGATAACCTGAAATATTTCCAATCTGATTAGATCCTTCGATGTGGAGGCAACATTCCCGATGGATTCTACTCTCACCGTGTCAATTTATGACTGGGACCTGGTGGGAACCGACGATCTGATTGGAGAAACCAAACTGGACCTGGAGAACCGCTTCTACAGCAAACACAGAGCCACGTGTGGAGTAACCTGTAACTATGCCATGTAAGATGTAAACACCAAACCCTCTGCTGCTCTGTGTGGAAATATGAGATTAGCAAACATCAGGATAACTTTGGTGTCTTTTTTCAGTCACTTTCCAGTTTTGTTTATGTCGCATATTTTAAATAGTTCATAGATCAACTTTATGCAATGTTTTTTCTGTAACTTTTGCTGTTATGTTCTTTTCTCCAGCCATGGTTACAATGTTTGGAGGGACCCGATGAAACCGACACAGATCTTGGCTAAGTTGTGCAAGGACGGCAAACTGGATGGACCTCACTACGGCCCTGGAGGGAGAGTGAAGGTGGAGAACCGTGTCTTCATGGCACCAACTGAGATTGAAGATGAAAATGGTACAAGCTAGTGTTATATCGTCAGGTTCTTATAGTGTCTTATTGACCAAGAAAGCACATCTCTGCTCTTGAACTCACTCTGAAATACTCAGTAACTAATTCCTAAATTGTATAAAAAGAAGGATTCAAGTTGTGTTCACTCCCAATATTTCTGTTAGGACTGAAGAAGCAAACGGATGAACATCTGGCTCTGACTGTGCTGCGGCACTGGGAGGACATCCCTCGAGTCGGCTGCAAACTTGTCCCAGAGCATGTGGAAACCAGACCGCTGCTCCACCCGGACAAACCAGGAATTGAACAAGTAATATATCCGGTCATTTAAGCTGGCTCTGCTTCATCCAGCTACACCTCGAAAGTTTTATTTACATTTTCCTTGTGTTCACTTGTTTCCAGGGGAGGATCGAGATGTGGGTGGATATGTTCCCCAAAGACATGACAGCACCTGGCCCGGCCCTTGACATTTCACCAAGAAAACCAAAGAAGTAAGCTGTTTTATGAGCTCTGTCAACTTCAGGTGCACTATAAAGAGATCATCATCATTCATTAATCATTAATTATCTTCATTTGTAGGTTTGAGCTGAGGGTGATTATCTGGAACACAGATGAGGTTGTCCTGGAGGATGATGATATCTTTACCGGAGAGAAATCCAGTGACATATTTGTGCGAGGGTAATTATCAACTGAATACGTATATTTGAAGGGTTTCATATGATGGAATACAAATACAAATTCTCAAAAATGGAAACATCCAATTCAAGATCCGTTGTCTTTTTTCCTGCGACAGCTGGCTGAAGGGGCAGCAGGAGGACAAGCAGGACACGGACGTCCACTATCACTCCATCACTGGTGAGGGGAACTTCAACTGGCGCTTCGTCTACCCTTTTGATTACCTCATGGCTGAGGAGAAGATCGTCATCTCTAAAAAGGAGTCCATGTTTGCCTGGGATGAGACTGAATACAAGATCCCCGCTCGTCTTAACCTGCAAGTGTGGGATGCTGACCATTTCTCTGCAGATGACTTCTTAGGTACTTCAGAATTTATTTAGTTGGCACATTTTTGGAAAGACGCAAGTCTGTCCTTTGATTGTTTTCTGTTACTTTAAACTTTTTGAGTTAAGCTTTCTTGCATTTAACCTGATAAAATGTCTCATCACAGGTGCAATCGAGCTGGACTTGAACCGCTTCCCACGTGGAGCGAAGACAGCCAAGCAGTGCTCCATCGACATGGTGACAAATGAAGCAGAGATGCCCATGGTCTCCATCTTCAAACAGAAGAGGATCAAAGGCTGGTGGCCATTTGTGGCCCGAAATGAAGAAGATGAGTTTGAACTCACGGTTGGTAAACATAGAAAGGACTGACTGAAAAATTTGTTTTTTGTAATGAGACTGAGGAGAATGTTGTTGTTCTTTAGGGAAAAGTCGAAGCAGAGCTCCACCTCCTGACGGGAGAGGAGGCAGAGAAAAGCCCAGCGGGTGAAGGACGCAACGAACCAGAGCCACTGGAGAAACCCAAGTATGAAGGATATTTCCTTATCACCCAAACGTCAACATTTCAATTCCTGGGAACTCTTTTAGCCTATCTGTCTCAATTTCCACACAATAATACAAAAAATCAATTAGTTCAAAGTAATCCCTTAAAGGCTAGATTGATGAAAAGTTTTAAAAATCAAAAAATTGATTTAAAATAAACAGGCTATATGTATATAAAAAAAAACATATAATGTTTAAAATAAGCAAGAAGATAAATTAGCCATAAACAGAAAATCTGAATGCTCTCATTAAAAAAGCATAAACCCGAGTAAAATCACATAAATGATCCAAAAGACAAACACTTTACTGAAACGAGGAAAGACATTTTACATTTACTTCAACCAAGTTCTGGACTTAGACCTAGGATCTCCTCGTTACATGGTAAGTTTCTGTTTCAGTATCTCTACCTAGAAACATCTTTAAGTGCTTAATATGTCTGTAAACTTTGTCTTTTGCTTTACTTTTGGTTACATAATCTCTACTGTCTCAGCATTTTGATTTAGCTTAGAGAGAAACAGTGTCATAGAATGGTCCACACTGCTTTAAGTCTGAACATGTCCGTTCTTGTCCTTCCAGCCGCCCAGACACCAGCCTTCTGTGGTTCCTCACTCCCTTCAAAGCCATTAAACACTTGGTCTGCAACCAGTACAAGTGGCTGGCCATCAAGATTGTCACGGCTCTCCTGCTGCTGGCATTGCTGGCTATTTTCCTCTACAGCATGCCTGGTTACATGGTCAAGAAAATGCTTGGAGCTTGAGATGTTCCCACAAGACATCTCTGCCGAAGGTTCCAGCAGTTTCCAGTTCCTAACCAGATGACTTCTTCTTCTTCTTCTCTCTCTCTTTCTGTCTCTCCTTCCTAACTGCAGTTCTAATCACATCATTTTTTTCCAATCTTTTTTTTTACCTTTATTGACAGAACAGCTGAGAGACAGGATATTTGGGGAGTAGACCACTGCAACAAGGAATAAAACCGTTTATACATGGGGCAAACAGCTAGGCTCCAATAATAGCACTTTTAAAACTGATGTAGACAAACTTAAGAAAAGATATAGCAGCAGTTAATTTGAAACTGAATTCAGGAATTTATCTTGTTGGTCTATAATCAGTAAATATTATCAGTAAAAAATGCTATGACTCTTAGAGGATTCTTAAACCCTCTATAACTTACCATACCAAGTCTGCCAGAGCATGTCTTTACATTTTTACATGCTGTAGTATCATATTTCTTGCATTAAACTTTTGCTGTACATCAGCACCACCACTATATCCCAAACTTTAATTAAATATATTGACTTATTTCAAAGCTGTTAGTGCTGTTGCTTCACAGCTAGAAGGTTGCCGATTCGAATCCCGGTTCTGTGTGGAGTTTGCATGTTCTCCCCGTGCATGCGTGGGTTCTCCCCGGGTACTCCGGCTTCCTCCCACAGTCCAAAAACATGCTCACTAGGTCAATTGGTGATTCTAAATTGCCTGTAGGTGTGAGTGTGTGCGTGAAAGATTGTCTGTCTCTATATGTCTTTGCGATTGGCTGGCGACCGGTCCAGGGTGTACCCTGCCTTTCGCCCTTAGCCTGCTGGGATAGGCTCCAGCCACCCGCGACCCTGAACAGGAGAAGCGGTATAGAAAATGAATGAATTACTTATTTCCAGACTAACTAAATAAACGGTCAAAAAGTAAAATGAACCATTAAAAGATGAAAAAATCACTCAAGTACAGAAATTTCATCTGTATGCCTCAAAAATGTAAATTAAAAAACAAAAAAACAAAAACATGATGACGTGTACTCAATGAAGGAAGCAATGGGAAGAATCGCAGTCTGGTTGTTTCTGTTGTTTACTCTTTATACTGGATTTCTGCAAACACACATGCTCTAGGAGATTTTAAAAACGCTACATGCAAGTGTAACTCTCCAGATTTTAAATGCTAATTAACGATCTATCTTATCTGAGTAACAGTACTACGATTTTTAACTGCTGAAACCAACACAGTAATGGAGACACTGTAATAAAAAGGCTCAAAAACATGCTTACGTCTCCATCATGTATCTGTTTTGTATTCTCAGTTTGTATCAGATCTTTCGTGGAATCTCTTTTTTTCTCTATCTTGCTGCCTTTTACTGCCTCTCATTCTGTTAATGTTTTTGTGCACCTCCAGCCGTCCAGATGTGGCCCTCCTCTGGTTCCTCATCCCCCTCAAAGCTATCAAGCACCTCATGTGCGACCAGTACAGATGGCTGACCATCAAGCTCGTCACGGCCCTCCTGCTGCTAGCCATTCTTGGTCTTTTCCTGTACAACATGCCGGGTTACATGGTGAAGAAAATGATGGGAGTCTGAGTTCACAGGGACTGATGAGAATCTTTTCAGTGGGTTTGTCAATATTAGAGATGTGCTCTGAAAATTTTACAAATTCCTTTTTATTCATAGTTTATTAAAAGAGTTTTAATGTAATAGCAGCACTACAATATATATTGAATGCACCTATAACTCATATGTAAAAAATATGCTTTAGTGTGAAACTGTACTGTTAATCTAATTTCTTGAGTACTCACCTCTGGAAAAGTATGATCATTAGTTAGAGGACATAGTTTGATTGTTAATGAAGTTTGATTTTTAGCATAGATGGCTTGTGTTGGAACTCAGATTTTCCAGGTTGAAGACTGATTTTCCATGCTGTCCTTAACTGTCTATGTTTGATAATTCAAACTCAATAAATGGACTTCTGAACAAATTGTCCTGGAGTTGTGTGATCTGTTCATTAATTCCCTTCTTGCGTGTTTCTCTGGGATATTCTAAAGAGCCTGTGCACAGCCTCTGATGTTTAAGATACTATTACAAAATGAAAGATTATCTAAAATCTCAGGAAAATAAAATTTGACAAAAAGCTCTCAGGATCAACAAATTCACAGAAAGTACTCAGCCTTTGCTTGAATTGCTTGTCAGTTACAGCACACGGATTTTATTTGAACCAGTTCATTTTTACTTCTAACACCTTTTCTCTGTTCTCCACCAGCCGCCCAGATATCGCCCTTCTCTGGTTCCTCATCCCCTTCAAAGCTGCAAAACACCTGATATGTGACCAGTACAGGTGGCTGACCATCAAGATCGTCACTGCCCTCCTGCTGCTCGCCATCCTTGGTCTTTTCCTGTACAACATGCCGGGTTACATGGTGAAGAAAATGTTGGGGGCTTAAAAACATCTGCTAGAATATACTCAAACACAAACAAATAATTCTCCTGTACGTTGTTTTCTTTGAGACTTATTGCCATTTGACAAAAGGCACCTTTAAGTATAAGATTAAGCAGTAGTCTAAGCATACTATCCAATCACTTGTTCTCATATTGACGTATACTTCTTTAAAACATTGCAGTAATGTTGTGGCTCAAATGTGTTATTTCAAAATGATAACTGGTTTTATCTTATTTAAATAACTATTTTAGTTTTTGTTTTTGTTGTGATTGCTAAAGTGACTCCTCATCTTTGTGCTGGTTTATTAACTTGACAGTTTGCAGTATTGTCTGGATTTACGATTTGTGAATAAAGTGACAACTAGCCACATTTGTAATCACATCACTGATCATCCGTTAAATTATTTGCTCAATTCTGTTGTATTTCTTTTTATTATCTCGAGAAAACAAGTCTTATTTTCTCAAGACTGAACTGATTGATTATGATCATTAGCCAGAAGATGGCATGCCAAGCTGCCTTTCTGCTGCCCACATGGCTGAAGTATGTGAAGCCCATTTCTGTGCTTCTTTGTGCTTTTACTACTTCATGAAAAAAGGGGTAATTCCTTTTTTTGTGAGAAAAAAATTGTTTAGTCGAGATAGTGACAAAATAATCCAAGATCTCGAGAAAACAGCGAAAAAAACTTATTCAAAGTAAAGGAGCAAAGAAAAGAAAAACAACAACAACAACGTGCATTTAATCATGACCTAGGTTTTGATTTAAAAGCATTACCTTTATTTACTTTCTTGATGACATATTTTTTTAAAAAAAGTTTCAAGTACACTAGTCTTTAAAAGACAAAATTAGTGCGTGGTTCTGTTTCCTTGAGTGAAAAACAACACAGATATTTAATAAATACTGCACGTTTTAATTCATTATACAGTCTATAGTTCAAACCTGTCAGAGGTAGAAAACGATAAAAGATGTCATTTTTTGTGATTCTTAAAGTCGAAATTATAGCAAGATGTTCTTTGACATATCTTGTCAGTTTTCATTCTGCATTTACTTCACAATTCGTGTTTGAACACATAATTATGATTTGATTGGCTGTCCACTGCACAAAAATGGATGACGTATGAGGAAAAAATGGATTACGTACCAATGCAAATCGTCATATGATTGGTTACAGCAAAAAAAGGTACTTAAAACTTAAAACGCAGGCGGAGATAATTAATGACAGGAAACAAATGCGCCTTTTTTTATGCAGAAATGAGTTATACAAGAAAATGTTTTGTCTGCGGTTTGAATTGAGCTGCTTTTCTTGTAACGTCTCTAAATCATCCATGGCGTAGTGCTGCCATCTTCTGACCCAAATAGAGAAGTATACAGACTGCTGCTCTCAAGTTTCCCCCCAACGGTACTGCTCAACCCGACCTCAGGCTACGTCCTGTGGATAAACTTTACAAACTTGGACATTTCTGAGGACAAAGGAGCTCCATTTGAAGAGTTTACTAGTACGGGTAAGATTTAGGGTTTCAATTTTTTCTTTCTCTGTCTTTGTTAAGTGAACAAGTAGCCTATACCGTTCGAGATTAAAGAAAGGAAAAGGAGGGACAGTTTTCTTCAAAAGCATAAAGTAACGACAGACATGCTTTAATTTTGTTTTTATTTGTTTCTAACTAAACACCACCGCAGTGAAAGTTGAAACTGAGCATCTTGGGAGTCTGTTCCAGATAGAAAGATGTTTGCAACAGTGGGAGCATTTTGGCTCAGAGCCTTCCCCAATAAAACATTTGCACGTGACTGCGGGAGCCGGGATTGACCACACATCATTCCAATTGAGGGACGACCACTCTACCATAAAGTCACAGTCACCTAAATGATGACATATTGGTGGTGTGTCCTCCCTCGCAAAATACTAACTCAGTACACCAGGGCTTACGTCTCAAATACACTGGCTGCATCTGCGTTGCAGCTCTGCTGCAAATTGACTTCGTCAACTCACACCGGCTGCGTTTAGTCCAACAAGCCGCATGACTGACAGACAGCTGGAGTCGCGAGACCGCGGAATTCCCGCGCTTTCCTTTCCGTTAATAAACCTCTTCATTCATGTTGTGCTGTTAAACCTCAAACCTGTTAATTCATGGCGTGTCTTTGCTCAATGTGTCATTTTCGTGCATTGGTAAAGCTAAGTACGATCTAGTTTTTGACACAGTCCATTTTATTTTAAAAGTCTCAGGCTCTTTTTAGGTAGTTTCCATGCACTGCTTCCTGTTCCGCTCGATCTTCCCTACTGTGATTGACGCGTCACAGGTCCGGCATCCGGCAAAATAGGATGGCAGCGGATTAGCTGCGACCTGTCGGACCAGCCACGCAGCTGAGCCGCAACAGAACGGATCCAGTGTAAGTTGACACATTGACCTGAATGGAAACCTGTTTGATCCGGCGCTATTACGGAGTGTTCCCTGTGCTGCATTGTATTTATGTTGACCTAAATTTATTACCTCATTCTGTAGATATTTAATTTGGCATTACAACTTGGTCCAATTTGATTAAATCGGGTTTTCATAGAGTTTTATTTGAACATTGTACATGTTGTGTTTGACTCCTTTTTGCTGGGACCTCTAAAGATTGGTCATAGCTTTGTTCATTGTTTTAAGTCTATTAAAGGCTGCAAAGAGGTAAATAAGAATAGATTAGGCTCAACTTTATTTTCATCACACTGGTCACAAGAACAGGTAACAAAATGCAGAAGTGCACAGCAGTGATAATAAATAATATTAACAGGTATGTACATACACAGGACAAATGGTATGAAATCAGGAGTAAATTTTATAAACAAAAACAGCTTGCTAATGATACAGCAAAGGGACTTGTATGTGGTAAATATTTTATTACTAAACTTAAGGTGTGCTGTTTATCATTTTAACCTACATCCAGAAGTTCTCTGATGATACAACCATCATCGGGTGTGTATCAAAAGGGGGTCGAGTAGGAATACAGGACTGTCATCACTGACTTTGTCGACTGTTGTGACACAAACCATCTACAGCTCAACCCCAGAAAGATGAAGGAGATGTTCATGGATTTTCACCAGTAAAAATCCAGGCTCTGGACATTGAGATGGTGGAGACCTACAGATTCCTGTGTGAATACCTCACCAATAAACTGGACTGGTAACGCAACACAGACGTCCAAGTACAAGAAGAGCCAAAAAGTCATCTCCACCTGCTGAGGAGACTGAAGTCCATTGGAGTGCGCAGGACTCTGCTCAGGACATTTTATGACACTGTGGTGGCTTCTGCACTTTTCCATGCAGTGGTCTACTGGGGCGCACGGAGCATGGAGAGGGACAGGAAGAGACTGCACAGACTGGTTAGGAGGGCCAGTTCTGTCCTGGACTGCTCCTTAGACTCCCTTGAAGCGGTGGGTGAGAGGAGGATGCTGGCAAAGCTTGCATCCATTATGGACACTCTCTCTCACCTGCTGCAGGAGACTGTGGGTGCCCTTCAGCAGCAGACTTATGCTGCGTCCCAAATCACACGCTTTCATAAGTGTACTTACAGGAAGTGGACTGTGTACACTTTGCACTTACTGGAACAGTGCATGAAATCTTCCAGGGTAGTGTTGTCTCAAATCAAACACTGCAGCTTTGTATTCACCAGAAACTTCAATCCCATTTCACAACCATATACAGGTGTTCTTCTGTTATTCACTGATTACATCCATCAACCATCATTTGATCTCTTCCCGCCCCTAAGTATGTGATTTGGGACCCAGCACTAGACTCCCACCCTGCAAGACGGAACGCTACCACTGGTCATTCCTCCTTTTTGCATTAAGACTTTACAATATATCATAACAAAACTGGACTTATGCCACACAATATGAAAAAATACAGTTACTTTGCACTTCATTTCAGTATTCATTGTTTATTTTTGTTCTATTGTACATAGTGAAATTATTCTGTTTATCTATTTTTTTTTCTAAATTTCTAATTTTTATTTCATATCTTAAGTTCCTCTTCTTGTTTGTATTTTTATTATTGTATTTTGCAATTTGATGGTTGCGAGCTGCTGTGACACACACACAAAAAAAAATCCCCCATGGGGGATAAATAAAGAATATTCTGTTCTGTTCTGTTCTGTTCTTTTCTTTTCTTTTCTTTCTATCAAATGCTCCTCAACGAGGTCCATCAAGTTGTACCTCATCCTCACATGACAGCTGTTTAGCTTTCTGTAAATACACAAGTTTTAACTATAATCAGCAACAGAACTTCAACACGTGGACTAGAGCAGCAACAATTAATCGAATAATTGATTGTTTATCAATTACTAAATTTATCTTCAACTATTTGATAATCGATTAAGCAATTTAAGTAATTATTTAAGAAAAGAAGTCCAAATTCTCCAATTTAAGCTTCATAAATATGAAAATTTTCTGGTTTCTTGCTTCTTTATGACAGTCCTGAATATCTTTGGTTTGCAAACAAGACATTTAGTGATGTCATCTTGGACTCTGAGGAACATTGACATTTTTCACAATTTTTTGAAATTTTGAGGACCTCGCCTCTCTTATCTTATTCGTCATGATAAATTTTCTTGATATGATCCATATGTTTTTCTGGTTTATCAATGGATTAAGGGTTAACTTCAGTTGGGGCTGAAGTGAGCTTTAAAGCTGCAGTACCTCACCTTGGACACAAGGTGTCTCTTTTCACCAAATAACAGAGCAGCTGTGTTTGCACAGCAGAGGATGCGGACTGATACTGAGTCATCTTAAGCTGTTTTGTATGACTGAGCTTTCTGGGCAGCGGAGGAACAGTTGGCTTAAAATGAAACCTGTGTGTACGGTCTCGTCTGAGCCAACCTGCCCAGTCATTCCAGTTGATGTGAGTTTTTACTCTCAATCTGTCATGCATTTATGACCGTCTGTAACTTTGACATTAGAAGCCTAATAAAGAAAGCAACTCATTTACTGGAACTTTGCCACAATGACAGATTTCAATTTGTTTTTTAGTGGAGGCCTTAAGCAAAATCTTCCATCGCTTCCCTCCCTCTCTGCCACACCTTGAGTCAGGTGCTGAGAATCTGGGTCATTTTCATGTTCTAGCAAATCCTTTAATTATCTGTGAGGCCTGCGCGGCCTCCGGGGGCCCTCTATTACAGCACTACCTGCATGAGGGTGTGTCTGCTTCACACACACTGCTGCTCTAATGGCATGAACCTGCTGTGGCTCTGCCTCATTTGGCACTGTCAGTATGTGGCTTCATCACGCCTCCTCCAATCAGTCACTCGCACTCCAAATAAGGAGATCCACGACCTGTAATCAGTCCACTGGTGGAGGTGACAAGTGTCCTCCCTGCGGCGGATTTTAGGGCCTGTTTTGTGAGTGTGTTTTCCGCTCACATGTGAGTGTGTGAGGCTTCAGTTTCGTGGTGCTTTTCTTGTGTGACTTCATTGTTCTACGTGTCAGGTTTCTGGTCTGCTTAGCAGAAAGTATTGACAAATAAGAAGTCTGGGGAGTATTCTAGAAAGAACCCCACAGAGTCTTTACTGACCTCATTGAAACCACGAGAACAGAATCGTAATCCTCTAAGGTTTTTATGTTCATTAACCTTATTCAGTTGGGTAAAAAAATCTAAATCGGTGTTCTGTTTTTCTTAATTGTTGCTGAAGTTAGGCCTGGCTTTGAGGGTCCCTTTACTCCACTGGGTGACTCAAGGCAGGTGAGAGAGCATAGTTTGGAGCAAGAAACTCTGAATTCAACCTGGCTGGTTGTACTGTAGTGACATCCTTAAATTCACTTAATCAGGAGTCACTTAGTTCATCCTGACATACAATTCATTTCCCAAGATGCAATAAAGTGAAGAATAAGATAATGTAGCAGATTACATTTTGTCTGTAAATGGAAAGTGTGGTTTGATATCATTACATTAAATCTTTAAGGTGCTGTGAGCCTGAAATGATCTCATTTTTACATATCTGCCATTTCATAATCCACAATTTTAAAGGAGATTATCAGTGCCAAAATCGGTTATTTCTCAGTATCCGTGGTCAGGTTGGATTATCCCATGATAACACAAATCCATTTACGGTTCACAGAGCAAAAGTCCCATTCATGACACTATGCTGGTTCGCAGAGTTGAGAAGGAAATTATTTCCAATATTTATTTTGGTGTAACGGTGGACACTGGAGCTGGACTGGCAAAAAGAAAAAAGACAGAAGAGCAGAGGAAAGCTAAACAGGAGAGAGATAGAGCACGGGCTGAAACAGAGGGGAAGCTGTTTGTGTTAATGTTCATCTCAACACACATGCAGCAGTGATACTGCAGTGATCTGTTCAAACGTGAGAGTCTGTCAATAAAATGAAGAGTGAGGTTATGTTAGCTCTGCTTGGTGAGGTTGTAGCTTGTAGATGAGCGTTTCTGACGTCCGTTTCTGAGATGGATTTCTGAAGCAAATTGGCCGGTGCTGCCATATTGGAAATGAGGCGGGCTTTGAGTGTCTACACTAACAGCTATAGGGTGCCCATCAGTCATGTGAGCTGAGCTGTGCCTCTGATTGGGCAAACTCGCAATCTTAATATCTTCTAAACTGCTGAATTTAAAAAAATTTACCATGTCTTTGCAACAATCGGTGATGGTGCTCAAGGGAAACAGTCTTCATCCTTTAAAATACTACTGATTCTGGCCAAAGGTGTCACTGCAATCAACTCCAAATGAATTGAAATATCTCAAGAACTCCTGGAAGGAATATCTTTAAATTTGAAGCATATGCTCCATCATGGACTTAAGCGTGAACTGATCAGAATTTAGGCGTTCAGTATCAGTGTGACTATATTCCCTCAAAAATTTTCCGGACCGTAGCCTGAGGGATAAAAGGACGAAGTAACAAGATATCAGATCTAAATCTGATTCTCAGTCTAAATTGAGATACATCAAGTGTTTACTAGATGCTAACCATTATCTACAGAATACCCTAAATTTCAGAGTTAGAGGTTTCCAACAGGCTTAAGGTCAACAAACCAACTGTGTGTTTGTGCAGGTGTTAGAGGACAAAAAGGTGTGTTTTAAATTCTGTTCGACAGCTGAGTGTCAGGTTGGCATTGGAGAGTGGTGGTGCGAGTGACAGCGTCATGGTGCATTTGTTGAGCGTCAGTTAGGCTGAGTTTGGGGTGGGTAAAGTGTGTGTGTGTGTGTGTGTGTGTGTGGGGGGGGGGGGGGGTGCAGAGGTCCCTGAAGGGCGGAGAGGCTGACAAAACGAATGGTTCCGTCAAATCAGTGTAAGACCTGAACATTTGCATTTCCACTGAAACACAGATGCGGTGAAGAAAGCTCTCCCCATTGAGGGGAAAAGATGTTTGACGTGTGAATGAGCAAATGCGTTGGGTCCTTGCGGAAACACATTCATGCCTTCACACGGCTCTTTCTCTCAGGTCCTGCTGGAAAACTTCAGCCTCTCATACTCAGTTTTTCCCTACATGTGGACAGCTTGGCAGTCAGGGCCTCCTGCATTCAGGGTTGGACCAGCAGAAAAGGGAAAATGGCTCATTGATGAAGCGCTCTTCCTCCCTTTGACCTTACTGTGTACTAAATGTCTAAACACTGTTTTACTGAGGCCAAGAATATATTCTGAAACAGCCTCCAAATACATCTCTGACATCCTTTAAACCAGGATGTTGACGTTGAATTCCACCTAAGACCACTTTAGGCCAATAATTTTCCGGACTGGAATTTGCTAACTTTATTTTCCTTTCAAATGTTGACGCAAATTAATACCATGCCTACAACAGACTGATATTCCATGAAGTATAATTGTATCTTGGCATCAGTCCCTTTCCAATGAAAGACATTTTGTTGCTTAATTACAACATTTCCACAGTTTCTCAGTTTGGAATCAGCAAAGTAAATCTTTTTATGTTTATCGTCTAAGACTGATCTTACATCCAGAGTTTGATCCTAGTACTCCATTTTTACACTGACATTATTATGTAGCAGAAAGTAGAGATGGGCATTTCAAGCAAAAATACTATTCAAAATCACTGGCATATAATCAACGATGAATCAAATAAAACCAAATTTCTGCAGTTTTTTTTAGCTTTGATTCAGGGATGAATTTTCAAATATTCAAATAATTGTTTGATTAAAAAAAATCAGTTGTTCATGTTACTATTATCTCATTTTTCTTCAATTGTTTTTTTGCAAGCCCCTGGTTTTAATTTGATAAATCAGACAGATATTGTTTGTAGGGCATTTGAATACTGTTCCCTTTTTTGCCATTTTATACCAAAAAGTTCCAGAAAAACACGATAAAGCATCAGTACCAGTTGCCATTTAAACAGGAGCAGCACTTTGAGATTCAGAACGTAAGAAAAACGCAGACATCTGCTGAGTTCAAAACAGTCTAAAAGAAACTTTACCAAAGTTAAACAAAGAGAGGTTATGTGCACACTTTGCTCAGTATAGCTTCAATATATACAGTGTATATGTTGATTATTTCCATTTCTGTATCATAATTAACTCACCTACGACAAATTTGAACAGTTGAAAAGTGAATTTCTATCCCTTTATCTTTGCTTTGAGGATGGGAAACTGTTCGATTATTCACTGAATAATTAGCTGCGACTATCGAAAAAGTATTTGTTTTGTAATATACTAATTCTAACTGTATACTATTAGAATAGTAGCAGTATTGTTTTACTGCTACCTGGCATTAATGCTTTCTTCTTATTTTATAATCAATTAGCAAACAGCCTTTGCTTTGGCTAACATTTTGGTTCTGCTGCATTAAAGCCAGGCTCTCATAAAATAATGAAAACATAGTTCCTAGTCATTGTATCGATATAGCTGCATGAACAATTTGGCTATATAACGAATGCATGGCTATTTGAAAGTTGGGAATCATTCCTATGACAAAGTTGCAGTTGTCACCTTAAAGCATTTTGGACATGTTCTGTTTGTATGAGTATCATCTGAGATATGGAGGACAGTCATGTTTAAATGACTACTTTATAACTACACTTGATGTAGAAACATCAAACCTCTGTCTATGACTGGTCACAAGGTCCATAATTAAACAGGACTTAAAGCTTAAAGCTCTTAAAAATTGACAAAATTTGCAACAGATTCAGACATTGAAGATAATTTGGGCTTTTTTTTTAAAAAAAAACAGGGATGGGTGTTTCAGGCGAAAAAAAAAAACTATTCCAGAGTTATTGCTGAAGATTGAACATTATTTGCATAGCCCCAACCGTGACAATGGCATCATCTGGCAGTTTTATCATAATACAACCAGGGGCTGCTGGTAGGTTAATATCACATGAACTATTCGCTTCTATTATTATTATTTTTTTTTTGTTATTAAAAAATTAAATACTGAACCATTGAACTTTTAACTTTTTTATGGATAACCCATAACCCAAATCAAACACTATGTTGATGTTGGTTAAATCTAACCACAGCCTATAAGACAAGATCACATGCCAAGACTTTGACACTATCCCACAGTAACAGCACTTAGTACATGTGTCAGTACTGAAGCTAAAAATATGATGCCAAGCAGCCAATGATTGTGTGTTTCACAAACCTCTTTTATATAAACTCCTTTACATCCTTAATGTTCAGACTGAGTGGGACTGATTTTTCGACTTTCTACAAACTCAGAACCTTTTTCTTCAGCCCAGGTGTTTTCCCTGAGGTAACTCTTAAAACAGGGCAACTCACTATCCATTTCCTGTCTGTAGGCATGTGAAATGAGACACTAGCAGTCTCAAAGATGGTCTTTAGAGACCCACAAGATGACAGACAATGAAGGAAAGTCACCATATTTGGAGGACTCCTCGTGCTGCCTTTCAGTCATGTCAGTGAAAAAAGTGAAAAAAAGCACGGCTCATACCTGGCAGTGCTCCTGTGTAAAGCCTCAATAACAGTCTGCAGGTTGTTGACGGTTTAAACGTGTGGCCAGCTGTAGCGGTCTAGAAAGCTGCCGTTTTGTTAACGGTCACGGCTTATCTCCAGCACGGCTTTGCATAACGAGAACACTTTCCCACGCTGCTTTACATGGATTTTATTTCAAGAGGAATTGTTTTGAATGGAAGTGTGCATAAGAGGCGCATTCACAGCTGCCCGTTGAGCAGTATAAATCAGTTAATAAGGATATCGCAGAGGACTCACAACCTTTGATTCTTGTATTACTTACATGGGAAAGGATTATAACTTATAAATATAAAAAAAACCTTGCAGGTTCAAAGGTATTTTGTGCAGTTAATCACTTAACTGCTTTGGCAAGACATCCTCTTCTAACCGTGCTGCATTCAAGCTTAACAGACTATAGCCCGAGGTGTACAACCCGCCAAAAACAGGAGCAAAAGTTCCCTGGCCCTGCCCATATCTGCGCTCCATGTTTTCCATAGTCAAACGTGCGTTGTTTGCACTGTAAATAATCAGTTTATAATATCCTGGATATCCAGATAAGAGGCAAATATTTTTTTAGCTACATGTTGATAAGTTTGGTAGTTTTATCCATATTCTGCAGTAAATTGCTTACACTCTTAATGTTTTTATCACCTTAGGCCTCCAAGTGTTTATAAATGAAGGTAAAACTAACTCAAATGCAACAATAAAACGTTTTCACTTTCATGCATCTGTTTGATATTTAACTATATGTTAGATATTAGAATTGGAGTTGCATGTTAAAAGTGCACATTGTACTTGTTAAAGAGCATTTCGTCTTTCATGTTGTTTCTCTCACAGAGGTGTCCTGGACTCTAACCAGCAGCTTTCCTCTGCAGGTACACAGCAGAGCATGAATTAGACTAATCGCTGCTGGCAGGAGAGAAAATGGGAGCAGTTATTAAAATTAATGCGCTCCTCCTGCGGTCTGTGAGTATGGCAGAGCTGGGCTCAGGGCGGACCAGCCCCATTGAACATCCATCCTTCCTCTCCTTCACAGAACTTCAGTGTGTACGTGTCTTTATTTTTCCTGCGTGCACACGTGTCATCTCTGCTTATTCTCAAGTGCAGCTTCCTTTCCACTTGGCCTTTTCAGATGCAGGTTTTTTGGGCACTGATCAGAGTGTCGTATTTGTCCAACCAAGCTAATGCCAGCTTCCCCTCAGTCCAAAAAGCCCAAGGGCCCCGGTCTGCGTTGTGTCTTTACATGGTCCGCTAAGCTTCAAACAGACGCCTCACTGTACTCCCGCCTGGGCCCGTCCTCCTTCACTACTTTGAAGTGGGAATTCTTGCACTTAGCACATTCTAACGTCATCACAGTTTGGTTAAGATGGGATCCAAATGCCGAGGCTGGCTCTGGTTTATTGGCTCCTTATGAACTGCACACTTCATTCTTGCTGTTTCTCTCCAGTGAACATGACCTTAGAAACTCACTGGGCCACCTAGGCTGCTTTAACACAATGCTGGGATGCTATAAATGCTATTTTCTGTCTGATAGCGTCACAATTATCAACCAATCAAATGTTGTTTCATAATGCTAATTATCTGCTGGTCAGAGTAGCATGAATTAGTATAGCTTAGGGTGACCAACAATCCTCTTTTGCCCAGACATGTCCTCCTTTTTGGTCGTAAAATTATGTCTAGGGGGATTTATTGAAATTCCCTAAAATGTCTGGGTTTGCTCATCTTGTTCTGCAGACCATTAATATTTATTTAAAAAAAAAAATAATAATAATAGTAATGATAATAATATGTGTAATAAAGCACTGTACTGGGCCACAGAAATTATTCTGATGTACCTTCATGTCAAGATGTTGAGCATGCATGTCCCATGGGTCATGACCATTAACTGTATAAAAATGGCGCAAAAAACCCAGGCCACTCCTTCTCTCAGATCAAAACAGAGAACATTATCTGACCACCTGCGCTGTGCT
Organism: Labroides dimidiatus; assembly: GCA_030710495.1. Taxonomy (NCBI): domain Eukaryota; kingdom Metazoa; phylum Chordata; class Actinopteri; order Labriformes; family Labridae; genus Labroides; species Labroides dimidiatus. Next base: position 9,110,123 of record CM061156.1, on the reverse strand, counting down.
CTCAGATAGAAAATGCCAAAGTGTAAAGCCCCGTTTCCTCCAATTGGTTCAGTTTGGCTCATCTCGATAAGGCACGCATTTCGTAGCGTTTCTATTGACTATTTTGGGATCGTCCCAAAATAACTTAACTGTACTGTAAATGCACCTTAACAGATGAACTGCAGAAAAAGTACCCCTTTTCATCGTGGTCGTGACCAGTGGGAAGCAATGTAAACTATTTGCAAAGCTGGCACCTATAAGTCATTTACAAATAAAGGTTATGAAGACTTGGGAAACCACACTGCCACATAAGCACCTTTTTTCCACAGACATTGTTTATGAGATAGATAGATAGATAGATAGATAGATAGATAGATAGATAGATAGATAGATAGATAGATAGATAGATAGATAGATAGATTTAGTAAAACAAAAAAGGAATGTTTTAAATACTTGTATGGTTTATGAAGGTACTTCGTCATCTTTGAGTATCTTCCGGTATTCTTGCAGTATCTCCAAGGGCTGGGTAGGGTGTCCTCTCTTGGGGTTTTCAGAATATTGTCACCCTAGTATAGCTGCTTACAATGTATATACGCCACAACCTCTCAATTTGATAAATAGGATAAAAGGTCAAATAACTATTGTAATTGTAGGAACATTTCTGGTGACATGAATAGCTCAAACCTTGGACTTTACAAAGTGTTGTTATGAAAGGTATCATTGGGCAAATGTGCTATTATTCCCGTGGATCATCTTCCCGCTCTCTCCTTCCTCTGTGTATCAAAGGCTGGTTAAAAGCACATGAAACAAATTAGCTCTAGGAACAAAACAAACTGTCATCTCCAAGTCATAACCTAACTGTATTTAACGGTACCACTGTCACATTGCCTCTGTGTTTACACTAATGACAGCTGCAGGAGCACAAACACTTCCACGTGTGTGTGTGCCTTCACACACCATATTTCATAATTCAAACAAGCGCAGATAACAATCTAACAGTATTACTCGCCCCTCTAAGCGGACCTGCAGGGGCTTCTTGTTACATAACCCTCCTTGGTCATCATTTGCCCATCATGTTTTCCGACTGCAGCAGAATGACTCGCCTGTCGAGCAAAGTGTTTTCCATGTGAAGCCTCTGGGCCGTGGGCTGCAGTGGTGGTGGCTTGGTCTGACACACAGGCCTCTTGACAAGCTCCAGGATGCCATTAGTTTGAGTGACGGTGGCTGTGTGTATTCGGGCCTCTGTTTGCTCTTTTTGGCTTGTTGCCTCTGTTGCTAACTTCTCTGAGCGGCTCTGTCTCTGTTTTTCTGATGTATATCAACACCTGATGGAGCTTTTGATACAGAAATAGACCTGCAGCTGTGTTACTTCAGCTGGAGGGATTGAGCAGAAGCAGTGGTGGATGGTAACTGAGAACATTTCATCAGGTACTTTTATTACACCTTAAGTAGGTGATTTTTCTTTGTCCACTTGGGGGCAGTGTTAGCAAGTTTTAAAAACAAGTTTGATCAAAACACTGAGCTATTTAATGCCTTCAAATTGCTAATTTGGTTGAAAACCATTCTCAGTAAAGAAGTCAGGCAGAGAGTGACAGTGTTGTGATTTAGAGTAGCTTTTTTCCTTTTCTTTTGTTTTTTTTTAACTCTATTTTTGGTCTCCACCTTCTGAGCAAAAGTTTCTAGCTCGAGTCAACAACTATGTCCATTCTCTCTTTATTCTATGGAATTATAAATGTGGACATGTGTGTTGAGTAGATTTGCAAACTAACAGAAATCACAATTTAAGTGTCAGCAGTGGGTAAGTCAGGAAATAAACTTGCACATTGTACAAGTTGGCACCAGAGTTCTTGGCAAATTAAGTGAGAAATACCTCCAAACATCTAAGTAGCTGCAGTTATCTTCCTGAATGCTATTTTAGCTCTTCCTAGCAAAAATATACTTACTTGCTGGCACACTGTTGTTGTCAGCACTGAAGAGCATAGAAGTGAGTTGAATAGATCTTCCCTCTGGATTGGCCCTTTGTTTCTGATATCTGATCTAGCTATTTTAGGAGCATTTCCAAGTTGTTGTTTTTTTCATTCTACCTTTATTTTGACAGGACAAATCAAAAAGAGACAGGAAATAATGAGAGGAGAGAAAGGTGATAACATGCAGCGACTGTCATCCCTTTAACAGAGAATCTTAATGTTATATTTCACATTGTACTGAAGCGCAACGTCTGAACTCTTGGTATTCTTCGTCTAACTGTACTCATACTCAACATCAACATCTTCCCTGCACCAGCTCTGAACTTTATCAAGGTGGGTGAGCTCTGCAGCTTGTAGCCAGGTCAGCTGCTCCTCTAACTTTCCCCCTCAGTGTTGAAATTTCAGGTCTATTCGCAAAACGTGCGCTTAGCCCCAAACTTGGCACAGCCTGCTGTAAAGAGACCCACCTTGGGACTTGTAGCCGAGCACATGGCAGCAGCTCCACAGGAGGCTACAGTGAGGCCGCTGTTTGCGCAGGTGTGCTACAGTATGACGTCTGATTATGAAATATGCTGCACATTCATAGCCTTTGTTTTTGCAACCATTTGGTGCGTTCAAAAGAGCCCCCATTTGAGAGTGAAGGAAAACAGGGTGATTTCCGTCCCGGGTCGGTTCTGTGGTTTCACCCCCTCTCCATGAAAACACTCCTCCTCCTTCACCCTTGAAAGGCAACGAGGGTGAAAGCAGAGGGGGTAGAGTCGGCGTTTATTTATAGAGGTTACCTTGATGTGTGCACTGACAGCTGATACCCCTGACGTGAAGCTGTGTGCAACCTTTGACCTCTGTAGAAACACTCTCACAGCTGATGAAGAAGATGAGGAAGGGATTTCAGAGTGCATGGTGTCTTTAATCGATGTGCACGCTATTCATCTGTGGAGTTTATTAGTTAATAAAATTACGGCCAAATTCTACTGGATCTCTCTTTGGTCCATCTCAATCTCCACTCCGCTCCATCACCAGATCTGAAATCCCCACCTGGATCAAATACGCACAGCTTCTGTTGTTGCCAGATGCTGGAGCAACAGCACATCAATTTGGACAGAGTAGACCAAGTAGGACAGGAAATCAGGCCTTGAAACAACAATAAAACACCCTTTTGACTTTCAAAATAAAATACCCTGTCCCAACAGTTTGTATTTCACTTTGCTACAACAACAAACGGATATAATGAGTGGGGCCAGGCCAGGGATCAACAGATTTGAAAGGCTCATCATTGGCAGTAGATGAGTGGGACCTTCTAGGTCCTGCCACTCCAGCTGTGTGGCGGTCCTGCTATGGTGGCGTACCAAACATGCAGATAAAGGAGCAATGCAAAAGAGGAGAGACTACCATGGATCTGGTGTGAGTCTGGCATTAGCTTCCAACACTTCCAACTGTTGAAGACTGTTGTCTTGCTTTTTGAATGGTAAAGTTTTGAAGGCAACCTTTTGCGTGAGGGTGAATAATAAGCCAGACTAAAGTGTAGTGGTGCTGAATATTCAAAATAATCACAGCAATCAGTAATTACATGTTCAAAGATGAGAAGCAGAAGTCGGTTGGTTTGAAGCTCTGTATTTGTTTTTTCATAGAATTGTGAAAAAGAAAAAAAAGTTCTGCCTACAAAAGAGGTCAAGTTGCAAAGAAGCGTAATTTGGCAGCAACAAAAACAACATCTGCTGCATTTACTCATGTTGATTTTGGCACAGAGCTCAGCGTGGTTTGTGTAGTCCGACTGTGGTCCCCTCATGGGAGCTTCTCCTTCTTCCTCCTCCTCCTCCTCTCCCCCTCCCTTTATTGCACTTCATGAGGCAGTTAAGTTATTTTACATCATGTCTGCCCTTCACAACAGCCCTCCCCCTTTCTACAAATCTTTCTTGTCATTATGAAAATAGTGCTCTGCTGCAGCTTTGCACGCCAGCGTCTGGCGGTAGAAAGGCCCCTCTGTGGACGTGAAGTCAGGTCCGGTTTGTATTAAAGTGTGGGTTTCATGGAGCAGGAGGGGGAAGATGAGTGATTGCTCGCAGGTGACTGTAGAACACGGTCCTCGATAGGTGAGGGTAATTTAACGTGTGACAGGAGAAGTTTCCGATGTCAGGTGTAATTACAACAAATGGCTGTGGTTGTAGCTCAGGTGCTGCTGTGAAAACTACAGAAGTGGAGTACAAATCAACATATTTTGAAAACGCTTTCACATCTACCCACATTTTCTTTATGAGTAAAAAGATTCAAGACTTTTGACCCAACATTTGTCCACCAGTGAGAAAGGCCTTGGAAAAAGTAGCAACAAAAACCTGCATAAAATCTCAAGCAGAACCAGATTCATTGGGGGACAGTTGTCTGTAAAGAGGTTAAGAAAGTGAGATAGAGTGAGAGAGAAAAACATGTTGGACTAATGTTTTTTTTCTATCCCAGGCCTGCAACTACATTTTTTTTTACACACAAATTAATCTGTATCAGGTAATGTACCCACACACATTGACATGTGCTTCTTTTGTCTCTTTTTGCACAAGGTTAAACGTAAATAGTCTATTTGGTTTGGTTAAAGCAGACATGGGACTCAAACTTCAGTCTTGGTTGCTTGAGTCATCCATCTCTTAGTCACCCTGGATTAATGTAGTTTTATTGCTGATGTGCAAATAAACATTTCTCTGATCCCTGCATCTAAGTCGATGTACCAAAGCTTCTTTCTGTCCAGACTGTGCCTGATTCTTGGAGACAACACTGGAGACTGATGACTTAATAAATCAAACTGTGAATTCATAGACATCACCTGCGATACATTTCCCTGCAGCCAGTTGCACACTCAAAATTCTGGCATTGTATTGCGTTTTTTTTATTGAGCTGAGCCACGCCTGAGTTATTATGCTGTTTAATTAATGTCTTTAGATGCCAACTCTCACGTGGATGAGTCAAAACGGCAAAGCAGATGTGCGTACAGGTTAAAACAAATTTCAAATTAAATTTGAGAGGAATAAACTGTGAGAGCTCACATAAAAGGCCTTCAGCCTTTTTTGATTAACCTTTATTTCACCAGGCTAATTCCCATTAAGATACAAAATATCACTGACATGTTTGCATGAATTTTTTAATACAAATGGGACAGGACCCAATATGGACCGTTGTGGGACACCATATTTTTTTCATATATTGAAAATTAATGAAGATTAACCATCAACCCTGACACATTGCTTCCTAATGCTGAGGTAACTTTTCAGTTATGGAGGTTAACTTGAATCATTATTTTTTTGTTTGAATAACACAACACAGCATGGCATGCTTTCACACTCGCTCTCCTAAACCAGGAACCTCTGTGCTGTGAGTGGTAAATGATCAGTAGTGCTGTCTCTCTGGAGGTTCAGTCATTAAAAGCTGCAGCAGCTTTGATCCCTGACATTTGTATTATCTACTCTGTAAAATAAATGAAATACAAAAATGCAACGGCATAAGAATACAGTAATCAACATAAAATGAATGCAGGAACTAGGGATGTTCGGAAACAAGTAGATAAAAATAAATAAATAAGTCACTAGGTGGTGTGATCAACCCTCACTTGTCCCTCAGTTGTCTCTTGATACCAGATCTTGAGTGCTCAGTTTTCTGCAGTGTTGCATGCTACAGAAACATCAGTAGACACTGCTTTCCTCAAGTAATGTTCTCCATTAGGGGGTGATATGGGGAAAATATTATTTTTTTAGTACCAGGATCTGGATTTTTTTCAAGGTTGTTTTTCATATTTAGACATGCAAACAATATTTTTCACCTCAAAATTTTCTTATTCTGCTTTTTTTTTCTGCACACTTTCATAACTTAAATCTAGTTTTCTGTCCTCTAATGCGTTTTTTGAACAAGTTCATTGAGCACATTTTCACATGATAAACACATTCTTTTAAACACATCAGCTGTAAGAGTTCTTGAGTTTCTGCAGTATGTCCAGAGCTTTTACTTTATATAAGTAGCACAATCCAAAAGTAGTTTTGTGAGATGTTACTAGAAATACTCTGCTTTTGTTTTTGCATTCAACAAATTTAAAGGTACAAATAATTTAGAAAATGATTAGTGCCAGTGCCATAATTCATTCACCCAAAGCTGGGGACTGAATGAAAATGGACATTGGGCCCAGATTGGCCCCCAGGCCTAACTTTAGTCATGCCTGTCTTAGTTTGTACGGTTTAAACTGATGTCCACACACAATTCATGAGTAATAGCCCAAAGCAAACTCAACAGATTCAGTCCATGGTGCAAACCCTGTTATGACTTGCACACAAACTGATTTATTTTGGTTTCTTCATCGTGCTAACCAGCAAGTGTAGCAGCATCACAATGATCATAACTATAAAACACATTGAATTCACGCATTCACAACTGTTTATAGCCTGAAAGCTAAGGAAAATATGTCTCAAATCAGTAACCTACTATCTGCACATCCTGAAAAAACTTCTTTTTCTCTTGTTATATAAAGATGCCATAACATAACGTTTTAATATCCCAGCACAGATGTAATTCTTTTACTACTGCTGGTTTAAGGGTGACATTATAAACATAAAACATACAAAAAGACAAGGACACCCTTTACTGCTTCCAGTAAATCATTATAACCTAAAACAAAACAATAAAGGAAAGACTTCTAGAACCAGACTATGGAAAGTTACTCAGTCATCTGGTCTACTTTTGTACTTATGACATTTTATCTGTCATTTCCTCTCATGCAGCTGAAGCCGCTGAAAGTGGAAATGCCACAAACCCTTGGTGCTCACATGAGACACAAACAGCAGAGGCATGATACGACCTGTTTGGAGAGCGGCATGTCTTTTTCTAAATTGATGCAAGTTCCTAATAGTCTTTAATCCCCATCCATCATCTTGGCAGGCCCATCCCTTCGCCGAGCTCAGCGATTGGCCGGGAGCCAGTGGCCAGACAGTACACAGAGTTCAAAAGTATTGTGATGTAACAGTGGGAACTCTACCTGAGGGCTCTTCTTTTGTCTCACCTGAGCTGCTTTTGACCTCTGTTAGTCAGCATGCTTTACGTTACTGATTGATATTGTCTGTACTCACAAACACACACCCTGCAACCTTTCATTACTGCTCACAAGGCTCCTTTAATGTTTGTTCTGTCTGTTCTGACATGTCAATCACACAAGCAGGCTGGCACGTACACACAGCGAACACTCTCACAAACACACACACACTTAGACTCTGACAAGTAACAGAGGTGGAAAATAGGTTATGCAAACTGGAAATGCAGGTTTTGGTGCTTTGAGCAGCAGCCGCAGCCACTGTGTTGTGTATGTTTGTGTGTGTGTGTGTGAATAGCTGTCCAAAGGCTGGATGAGTAAGCAGGTCTGTCTCTTTGTCTGTGAGTTCATCACTGACCTCATTCTTTAATTTCCCTGGAAAACAACTTGGTCAGGCTCTCATGGGGCCGCCATTACCAGGTCTAGACAATGACTGAGAAACCAGCAGTGGAAACGCTGATTGCAGAAAATCCTTTCTTGTCAGCCACAAGTTTTTGATCTGAATGATTAAAATCAATTCACTGGAACCTCAGAGAAATTTAAACTTCCACTTAGGTTCAGAGCAGTGGTTAAGATCCACATCGTGTTATCCTTTAACGTTACCAGAGTGTGAACGTGCAGAATCATAATTTCATCACAACATCTAATTTAATTCTAAGTTTTTGGATAGTCATACAAGAACATAAAATCACTTCGAACACAAATTCACCCACAATGCTGTGAATTATTATTTGTTTTTTATACTTCAGAGCCTGGGATGAATATAGAAGGATATCCAATATTATCAGCTAAGCTAAAACAACCACTTAACCCTTTAAGCCTCTTTTTGTTGTCTGTGCTTGAAAAATGACATACCCAAACTGAAAGGAGTATATCTCTGCATCTACAAGGTCTATTTGAGTCATTCTGGTGTCATTATAAAGGGAACACATGTGAAATTCATTTAGATGTGTCAGTATTGGTATTTATGTCACTGGCTCAGAGTAATAAGTAAAGCATTATTCAGAAGAACAGAAAGCTCGATTGAAGTATGACTTAATGGCTTCTGTAGCTGAGTTTCTCCTGTTTAAACTGATGTGCAATATGACTACATTTATACGTGATAACTGCTTCATTTAAGGCCTGATGGTGCGAAGCAACCTCAAAGCTCCCCAAATGGGGGACCTTGGGGTAAAAAAGGAGTTAAAGGTAGTATTGGTAATCAAATTTAGATACACTTTTTGTTATACTGGTTAAAATTATCTTTATGTCTTGATGGCAATTAATGCATGATGTGTTCTTAAAACAGAGCAAAAAATATCTGCTGTCTATAGCAGGAGTAAACCTGAAAAAACATCAACCAATCCTAGTGTTTGGCAGCCAATTTTTTGAACCGATCAAATCCCATCCTGCCCGCCTCCTGAGTGTACATTTTGCTGGTGTGCTCCAGCCCTGATTCAATGCGCATAACCAAGAGGGATCCAAGTACGCTGGACAATGGCAGAAAAACTACCTATACCCCTATTACTGGTAACTTAGTGCAAACAAAAACAATGTGCTGAGGACCAGTTTGAGTCTGTGGTTTTGAATCAGTCACGATCATATGGTCATGAATCAGTGGCGCTTGTGCGTGCGAGCCAGAGCGTTGTTTTGGAAGAGCTCTGAGTGTTGGGGGTGAGGGCTAAAACGGAGTCCTGAGGAGATGCTACAATCAAATTCATGCTAGTTTTCTGTGACTACCAACTGTGACTTTAAGACTCTTATTAAACTGGGTTTCAATGAGGGTTACCTTGCTACAGGGATTGCCTCCAGTGGCTTCTCAAGGAATTGCAGTTTTTGACACTTAAACAATACCTTAAAGAACTCCTTTCTTATACTACAATTAAGGAAGTTTCTTGTAAAATTTTGTGCCAAAAGTTCCTGTCCTCTGAAACTGTTGAAAAACACGTCCTGACTGGTGCTACAGAGGTCACAGGGTGATCGGGTAAGGGGAGCAAACACCCACTCCCAACTGCCCTTTCATCGCCCCCCTTGTCCTGTGCAGCAGGTGCCACAATGTGACATTGACCGGGAATCTCTGGACGTTAGGAATGCGAGTGTCTGATCACCGATCCTCTGGGACGATGTGAGGCAGATCTGTGACAGCACGGCTGTGATCTGGGGTACAGAAGGCAACAGACATAGCCAGACTGGACTGTGGGTTACTTTCCAATGGGCACCCAACACCTTTGATGTCTGCTCATCGCCACTCACACGACAGTTGGCTCCTTTCTACATCCTCATCTGTCCCTAACACACCGTGAGACCACCCATATTTGAAAAAATGTCCCGCCAGGTTTAAGTTTTCTGAAGAATGCAGCCCATCTGAGCCCCATCCAGCCCATCTGGACCCCTCTTAACCCAGTAAACTCTGCTGTGATTGCTGCCCGTATGTGTTTATTGGTGTGTGGCCTCGTCATTGGGGACAGATGAGAGCTCCTGTAAGCTAATTCCAGAGTCTCAGTATCATCTTAAGAAATTCACATGTGCTCACTTGTGCTGAGCGGCACGGAGTCGATAAATTCCTGAGATTAATTTACACTCGTCTGGTGTGAATGGAATTCATTCAACTCAAAATCCACGCTGGCTTGAATGATGAGATGGATTTCTTTTCCTTGTTTCCTATTTGGCAAACCCACAAAACAAAGATTGAAGGCATAAAGGTTGACGATAGATTAGTTTAGGGGGGGTTAAAGGTACTTTTCAATCTTTTTTTTTGTACTTTGTTCAGAGTGCTTTAACCCTGCTTCACCGTTACTCATTCAGCTCAAAGTCTTTCTGCATTTTGTTTATTCAGACCAACGGCAGGTGATTGGCTTTGATATATAAAGAATTGGATAGTGTTTATGGGAGTCTGTCGGAGCAGATGTGAAATGTAAGGGCTGTTAAAGACGAAGGTAAAAGGTGAAGTGGCTGTTTGAACAGATAAGGCAGATAGGACGGAGGGAGGGAAGACGGTTTTCTGATGCAACCAAACCTGACTGTTTGGATCTTGAGACGAGAGCTGCACCTGTCTGTGTCAGTGTGTCGTGTGTGTTGTGTGTGTGTGTGTGTGTGTGTGTGTGTGTGTGTGTGTGTGTGTGTGTGTGTGTGTGTGTGTGTTTGTAGGTGTGTGTATCTGAGATAACTACCAGAACATGACATGACAGTTTGTCGGAAATTGACAGATTGTTGCTCTGCATTATCTAAATATTGATTATTTCAGGGGATATGTCCAATATTTGTTCTTAAATCAATCACTCAGTGAAAGAAAAGCAAGGTTTAAAAAAAAATGTGTTAGCTGATTGCTTCAAATAAACTAGTGTTACAACTTAGGACATTTTTGATAATTGGCTTTTTTTCTATGGACACACTTTAGCAGCAAAGCTCCTGCTTAACATTTGTGAAGGCGGTCATGGTCCTCAGAGGATAGATTTTGCATCTCAATAACTGACATTCTGATCAGCCCAAGACAACTATAACAAAACGTTATCATGCTTTCATTGGCTTGGATGCACCAGTTCGACTCTTAATTGCAATACCAATACTGATTTTTAGGCTTTGGTATCAGCCAGTAACAATATTGCTGCTAGAGCTGTTGGCAAAACAAGTGTGAAATACCTCCAAACTGTTGATCTGCTGTAGCTACCTCCCTTAATGCTGTTCTAGCTCTGCCTAGCAAAAATACATTGACCTACACCACTGATAAACAGTCTAACTTTTTGGGTCCTCATAGGATACCCAATACCAGGATCAGATTGGTGGATAGCTTACTATATATTTCTTACTATATTTTAGCCATTTGCTTGAATAGAATAGAATAGAATAGAATAGAATAGAATAGAATAGAATAGAATAGAATAGAATAGAATGTGCTTTATTGATGCCCGAAGGGAAATTCAGAGTTATTGGTTTTCATCATTATTCCTTTGATTCTTACTACCTTAATGCCCTACAGACACAGTCATAGTCACTTTTAAGAGAACAATAAATGAGTGTATTATCTCACCCACATTATCAGCTAGACATTTTACGAGTTTGCAATAGTGAGTCAGAGATCCTTCACCCACATGAGGAGTGTGAATGTATGTGTCACTATTGTTTTGTTGTAGCTGCTTTCAAGTCATCGGGTAAAGCGTAGTGTATGAGCACTAATATTTTTAAAGTGTCTGGACCTTAACACACAAAGTCCATGGTTGACCTCTGAGCAGGTGAATCAGTGTGAAGCACTTGCTGAAGACCAAAGCTTGTAAATTCTTTGGAATTGCTTCTGGCAATTGGTGATAATTTCAACCATGTGCTACATTAATTGTATCAGTTAATAAAGAAACAATTTCATGTTTTTCATGTTTCTGATTTCCTTGCTAGGTACAAACTAAACACAGTGTGCAAACTTTAAGGGAAGTTCAAGTGACCTTTCAAGAAAAAACGTGACTTGATCTGAAGCTTTTGATTCAACCAGCCATCTCTTTGCTCTTAGTTTTGGTGTGTTGTCTCTGTACACAGTAGTTGTGATGAGTCCACATGATTAATTAAATAGTGATGCTGCAGAAGCTTCATGTATTCCTGGTATTAGACAATATTACCTGCTTTCCTGTCCACGCTGTAATTACATTGCTCACATCTGACACTCAAACTGGTATTAGAACATAATTGTGCTGATGTGTTTGTGTATTATGCACATAGAAACACACCCAGCATGTGATCATGCAGAATCAGAATCTAAATAATGATCGACATAACAGGATATTAATACCTTTGACCTCTAAATCATTCTAGGAATTATCAGCTAACCAAGCAGCCACACCAAGAAAAGAGACAGAGAAATATGTGACACAATTTTTCATTTTTAATGTAGATAAAAAGAAAATTCTGTATTCTTGGTAAGCAAATATTTATCACAGTACAATGAGTTTTGTCCTGCACTTTTTATACTGTAAAAATAAAACCCCTTCTGTACAAATTTCCCTTTACCACATACTTACACACACATGTACTCACACCTACTGTGGCTTAATAGTGGTTTTAAAGGCCATTTTTTACAATAATGCTCACTCCGCAGCTTTCTCACAAAGCTGGCAGGCTGGCAGGTCCAAGCTAGATTGAGTCAATGAGACCATTATTTCTCTCCCACAGCAGCCAAACCAATAACCTGCTAAAGGGAAAGCCAGGAAAACCCAAGTTTCTGATGAGCCCATAGGCAAAGCCAAGGAGAAACATAAAGACTCTGCTCAGACTGAAACACCTTTCATTGAGGCATAGAGATATTCACTCTCTTATCAAGTGTCTGGATTCTGTGGGTCAATTTAAAAGGATCACTATAAATAGCCATCCATCCATCCATCCATCCATCCATCCATCCATCCATCAATCCCTAAGCTTCTTTCTTTCTTTCTTTCTTTCTTTCTTTCTTTCTTTCTTTCTTTCTTTCTTTCTTTCTTCTTTCTTTCTTTCTTTCTTTCTTTCTTTCTTTCTTTCTTTCTTTCTTTCTTTCTTTCTATCTATCTATCTATCTATCTATCTATCTATCTATCTATCTATCTATCTATCTATCTATCTATCTATCTATCTATCTATCTATCTATCTATCTATCTATCTATCTATCTATCAACCTTCCATCCCTCAAACCTTCCACCCAACTTTCCATTAACCCATCAAACCTTTCATCCAAACTTCTACCCATCCATTCATCAAACCTTCAATTGATCGATCCAACTGTCTAGTCTTCTTTGCATCCATCTATCCATCCATCCATCCATCCATCCATCCATCCATCCATCCATCCATCCATCCATCCATCCATCCATCCATCCATCCATCCATCCATCCATCCATCCATCCACCCACCCACCCACCCATCCAATATTTCATTTAACCTTGTGTAACTTGCCCTCTAGAAATGAAAAAGTCTCCCCACAGAAAACAGCAACATGTTTGTTTTCTGGATTGTTATGATTTAAAGGGTTTAATTGACTGTGGTTGGAGCAGAGGATTTATTGTCTCTAACAACCCTGTTCTAATAAACTGTTGGCCTCTTTTAAAGTTTAGTCTAAGGTAAATTACAAATTGGTTTATCAGGTCTGTGATGTTCAAAATTATCTTTAATGGGAAATCTAAGATTTCAACAATCTTATGATTTTATGAAGTTAACCGTTAACTTTGCATCCAGAACTGACTCAAATGAAGTACAGTACAGACACACAGTCAGCACAATGACTGTCTGCAGGGTAGGGGAACAATCTCAGGTAGCTTGTGCGTCATTTTTCTTTGCCTCCACATTCAACACATCTATAACCAGGCCATAACCTAGTTGATGTCTTTATGAAATAATCTAGTCTACTGCAGGGTGAGTTCATGTAGAGTATAGAGTGGCAGGGTGTGGAAGTGTGTCCCCACACTGAAGCTCAAACCTGAGCGTGGACAGGTTAACTGTTTTATTCTGTATACACATTAAGGTCTGTGACATTACAGATCATTGTCCTGTATAATTTGAGCCATCAGGGAAAACAATGAATAAAGAGTGCGGGAGGGCACTGTGTTACTGTAGTGTGGGAAAGAGGTATATTGAAGGCTGTTGTTCACCAGCAGGGGGCAGTGGAACGCTTCCCACTGGATATCTGGGGCCTTATTGTCAGGATGCAGGTCACACTCTAGTTATCTCCCTGTTTCCTTCTTCTTCTTCCTCTATCTTTGCTTTGCAGTCTTTCATGTTGCCTGTTTGATCCTCCACTCTTTCTTTCTCTCCTCTTCCTGCTTTCCTATTTTCTATTTTCTATTTCATAGCTTGATCTCAGTACTTTCAGTACCCCCGCTTTTAACCAGATTACTGTATTGGTTTGCAGGCCCACTCGAGCAAGATGTGAGGTCGGTGTGTTTTTCGGAGGCGGGATGGAAGATTTGTAGAGTACAGAAGGTAGGAAGGTGGGAGGGATAAATCACACGAGTAGGTGAAAGAAGCAGCACAGAGAGGAGGATATGCTGTGTGTGGTGAGAGTGAGCGTGGGCTGTAGGTGAGGCGAGGTGGTCTTAGCATTGTGTTGACTTTGAAACACAAGATCACATGCTGAGGGGAGCGTCCAGAACCGAACGTCTGGCCAAAGCTGGCGTTCTCTTTCTGTGAGAGCTGCTGCGGTTTAGGGAAGCTGAAAAGTGTGATGGGGGAGGAATTTGTCTGCGTTCAGTTGTGGTCATTTATGGGGAGAAGGGTGTGAGTGTTTGTGAGCCTTTGTGTGTGTGTGTGTGCGTGTGTGAGCCTGTTGTTGTGTAATATGCTATTAAACCATGAGATTTGGTGTCAGCACTAAAGTGGACGAAGTGCAACTGTAAAGCAACATAGACGTACTTCGTCATTACAAGTAAAAACCCTGCATTCATTAAACCTACTTCAGTCAAAGTACAGACGCTTTATCAGCAAAATGTGCTTAAAGTTTCAAAAAACACTTCAAAGTAAAATGAACTCTGTCACTGTTATGTAGTACACTTCATTCATACCGATTAACCAAATGTAAATAGCATTTTCAGCTGTAGTGGAGCTAGATTAAATACTTTGTACTCAGTAAATTATATCCAGTGGCTCTTAACCTAAGAGTCGCATGATTAATCTGAAAGGTTATGAGGTGATTTATATGACATGAAGTTTATACACCACACACTTGTTTTAACCTTTGTTACTTTGGAAATATTAACTGTTTCATCAGGCATTGCAAACAAGTAAAAAATTCTCAAGGAACAAGAAAGAAGAACTTCCTGGTTACTGATAAGAAAGATCATTAGTACTGGTCGGCAAACTAGAAATACTCCTCCAGAGTCAGTTTTACCGCCTGTTGGGGGCGCTGGTTTATCCCAGTTGGCCAAGCAGGTGCCCCATGTACAGAGGCTACACTGGCCATAGGATTGATTCCCCTTCTCGTTTCACACATTTCCTGTCACTTTCATGCTGTCCTTTCAAAGGCAAAGAAAAGCACTAAAAAAGGGATTATTACCTCAACTAGAAAAACTTTTTCCTGAGAGGTCATAGGTCACACAACTTGGAAACCACCAATTGAATATTTTCATTTAAAACACCCTTCTTTCCATATTTTTGTTCCTTTTTCTGCAAGAGCTAGTTATTACAGATAGAAGTGGGTGATTCAGAGAATATTTCAATATTACCTATTATTCTGATAATAAAAACTTGTTAAAAACAACAGATTTTCATTCCATTATCTACAAGTGTGCACATTCCGACACAGTAGGTGGCAGTGTTGTGCACACACAGAGAAGAAGAGGAAGAAGCACGGCAGCATCAAGATGTTTGCACCATCTCTGTGGTTGTTTTTCACCACTTCAGAGGAATATTACAGAAAAGCAACTAACACAACATGTGACTCAAAACAAATCCTGTGAGTCATCATCGTAAAAAAGAGATGTCCTCAAAGAAACAAGAAGGAGCAGTAACCACGGCTAGCATAAGGTGCGAAAACTGTGCAAGTGCCAAAGTCTCAATCTGATGACAGCAGATGGTCAACAAAAATCTAGCGAGCAAATAACAAAATTGCTGCTTTAACTGCACTTGATGAAAAGTCAAAATTTTAATCAGTACGCCTCCAAAGTCAGATCTACAACTCAGAAAGTCAGATGAATCTCCCCAGCCCGACATAGAATTCATGTTATGTGCTGCTCACGTAAACAGTAGTTATGTGTTTTGTTGTACATTTGTGAGGCTAGGAAGTGCTGGGAGCACTCAACTTTGGGGTGATGTTGTTCTGAGCTTAAAGTTCTGACTTTCAGTGTAAAATGAACACACCGTAGGGCACGGCTCTCTCGCTCACTCCCCAGGGTCCTAAAGAGGAACAGGTAGCTGCCTGCAGTGCTGACAACTTGACAACTTTGTGGCTATATTTAGAGACTTTTCAGACCTCTCTTGTGACTCTTTTTCAAAAGTGAATCTAATGACTTTTCTTTAATTTGGAGACTGATGTGAAAGTATATATTGGTCATCGAGCCCCTACCCTATACAAAACACTTACAGGCAGACTCCTCACTCGCAGCACTCCCGCCAAGCTGCATCCAGGGCAGACGACTGCATACAAATGAATCACACTTATGTTTGTCTCTCTTCAGGAATCAACAGAAAAAAGTTCCTTTATAGTTATAAATGTATATACAGTACTTTTTACATGCTTTCTTTCTCTCCTACAATATTATTTCTTTCTCCTACAGTGTCCATGACAATTACATGCGAATGACTTGTTATGGAAGTTACACAGTGCTGTCATTTTGCAACTTTTAACGACTTCTGGGACAACCAATAGCAACTTTCCTTACTGAGAAGTTGGAAAAACTGGCTGCTTGTGACGGTGCATCAGGCATGGAGTGGAAAAGTAACTCATTGAGTTGCTGTGTAAAGCTTGGTCCCTCCCAGTTCTAAAATCCTATCTGCACCCCTGGATGTTGGCCTAAAATTATCCATAATCTGTATTTATTTTTAATCAAAAATGTAGTGCAGTCATCTCATATCAATAGTTTTATCCCAGTAGCAGACACAGAAATAGCACCTTGGTACAGAGCTGGAGTAAAAGTACTTTCCTCCACTCTTTCTGAAGTTGGTGGAGGCGTGTACCAGGACCAGAGAGGTTTGGAGGGTAATTGCTCAAACGCGAGTGGTCTTGTGTTTGTGTCTGAGTGAGTGGGTGGGTGAAGGTGTTTTTTTTTTTTTTTTTTTTTTTTTTTTTGATGGGGGATTGCATCCATTCCCTGCTGGATGGTGAAAAGTGCAGCGCAGCAGAAATGCATTCCAAGGTGGGGGGGAGAGCTGCATGGGTTCCACGACTATCAGGTTCTTTGGCTGGGCTGCGGGTTTGGCTCCACGGAGGCTTAATGGCAGGAAAAGAGGGGAGAGTGTATAGATGATTAGTAGTGAAGGGGCCAAAACCAGAGAAAAAAATGTTTTAGCCCCAACCTTTTATTGTTTATAGATAAAACGCTCTGCCAGAGTCGTTAAAAGGCGAGGGAAAGGGGAGAAAAATCACAGCCTTGGACCATTAAAAACAAAAACCGATTCACTTTAAGAAGAAAAAGCTGCTTGTTATGTGATGTTTACTGTGTCTTTGCATGCTGATACGTGTGTGTGTGTGTGTGTTTGTGTGATGTGTAGCTCAGAGAAGCCTGCAGCAAACCCTGCAGCCCTTCTGACTGCTAATGAACTTGGATCGGCGTCCATGAACGTTGGGGCTGAAAGGGCTCTTTCTCCGTCCACTCAGCTGTCACTCGCTGACCTACAGCTCTCTGATTATGTCACTGTCGCTTAGAAGGCTCCGCATTCATCCATCATTAGGCTGCAAGTCTGGACGCCCCAATCAAATGCCCTATTAAAACCTTTTACTGGTCTCTTTCAGTGTGTTCGCTGATTGCAGCTGCTGCTTCTGAAGCGGGAAAACAAGTGAGCCAGAATCACTGTTTTATCTCTGCTTCTTTGACTCTGTGATCAAATAAAGGTGAAAAATAGGAATTTAAACAAGTGTTCATAATTTAACTAAACTAAAAAGGCTTGATCCCGTTTCCACTCTTCAGCTCATTGAACACCAGGGTTTCAGTGGTAGAAAGTAAAAGAAACATTAAGTCTACTTTTCTGACTCCAGCAAGAGATGCTTCACTCATTACTCACACATGTATTGAGCAGCTGTAGTTACTCTACAAGGGATTAATATTAAACATTCCAATAATATATTCTTTCTTTTAAAGTTGCCTGAGAGAAGAAATATTTTTATGGAGCCATCATTTCAGAGCAGGATTACAAAATAAAAGCACAGAAATGTGATGCTAAATTTTATTTTTAAGCACGGACACAAAGGATAAATCTTTTTTCAGTCTCTCAGTTTGCCTTCTTAGTGTGTGTATTTAGAACAAGGTGGTTTCTGGGTTTTCTTTATGGATGGACTCATCTTGTTTCGGGAGTTAACCGCGCTCCAGAGACAGCAGAGTTGAAATTTGCCCTTGTGAGGGTATTTTTAAGCCTCTGAAACTGTTCTGTATGCTTTTATTTTGCTGCACGCACCTGTTTTTTTCATTCTCGACATCACGTGAATCATCTGAAAACCCCACAGATTCAACTTTTGACCCTATTTAGTTCATGAAACTGTACAACTGTAAATATTGCTTTCGTGTTGCATCTGAAACCCCCCCCCCAAAAAAAAAAAAAAAAAAAAAAACTGCGACCACTGCAATGAAGACTTTAGCCGATGTTCGTAGGGCAACATTTGATATCGCAGAATCCATTAGTTATCATTTAAAGACAGTAAACTTTAGACCTCTGGGAACAATGGAGAACTTTTAGAGTGCTTCAAAATACTTTGCAATTAGCAATAAATGACTTCCAACTAACAAAAATATTGTTGTTTAAAACAAAAATAAAATTCATGCTGAAAAAACAATTAAATCAATAAGAATAGACTGTGAAATATAGAAGATAAAATAAAACAAAATAAAATAATACAGTTGTTTGATGACAAAAGGATCATATAAAAACAAAATGCATTTTGGACGTATGCAACGCTGAACTGCATCACTTCTCCTCAGGAACAAAAGCACAAAAAAAGGAAAACTAAAATAAAATGAAATAAACAAAACAAACAAAAACTAATGGACACAGCCTCTCAATCGTTGGATTTAGCCCTCTGGACTATAAAATGTGTTCTTAATAATCAGTTCCAGGGACTGAACTTTGTATTGTTAACTTACTCAAGACAAAGTAAAAACACTCAGCAACACTCTCATCTTGAACATCGTTGAGCACAGATATCTTTTCTGTAGATTTGACTTACTTCTGCGCTATGAACCCCAAAATAAATAAGTTTTCAAAAAATAGATTGGGACCAAAGTAAGAGCTTCATACTGTAGATCAGTAAGAAGAAGAACGGAGGTCGGTAGGATCATTTTAAATACAAGCCAGAGAAGTTGGAGATGGGATTTTGCAACCCAATGTAAAGCAGATTTGTCCCTTAAACTGAAGTTTAAAATCTGGTATGGATTTTGGCTGATACTCTGTCAACAAAGATCAACACAGCCTGGTCAGTTTATCTCCACTAAGAGTGTGGATTCTATTACTTTTTGTGATCTGCCTGCTTTTGCTCTCCGTATAAATAGTAACCCATTCAAAAACCAGAATTAGCTTATCACAGAATGTATTTACTTGCTTGTAAAAGAAGAATTTTACTTATTTGTACTTTTTGCTTCTGAATACATTTGACTGTTGCGTGCTGTGTTTTTGACCTGTATCTGAGGGAATCCATTCAGCACCGGTCGCCAGCATCAACGGGCATTTGCGGGAGAAAGAGGAGGAGTCTGCCGTCCACCCATCCCTACCACCCTCTCTCTCTCTCTCCCTCTGTGCCACCCTCCCCTCCCCTCCCCTCCCTCCCCTCACATGGGCTTTGCCTTTGGCTGAACGCTGGGATTCTTTCACAGAGGCTGCCGGTTGCCAGGAGAGATGGAGCCCCAGAAAAAGCTGGGCAAATGTATGTGGGTCACTGCGAGTCAGAAGGGGGCTTTTCATTCTCCTCTTCCCACCTTTTTTCTCCTCCTTTTTTGTTCCTTTGTTCTTTTTTTGGGCTCTTTGGCTCGCTCCTTCTCCCCTCATGAGTGAAAAGATAACATTGATGTGTGCCGGCCTCGTTTATTATTTTCCCGGACGGGCCTCTAAGACAAGGCCCAAAAAGATATGGAGCTGTGTCCTATTGACTTATTAACTTCTTCCTGAGAGCGCACACACCTCTTAGCTTTTTTTTCTTTCTTTCTTTCTGTGAGTGTGTGTGTGTTTGGCGTGTGTTCCTGACCTGTGCGCACACAAACAATACAATCCATGAGAAGGGGACGGTCTCTGCTTTAAAAAGGATCTACAGCAGATGTTTCGTTGGCCTCAGTCTCACTTCCTTTCACCAGCTCTCCACTTCTTCTTTCCCTTCCTCTTTTTTCTCTGATGGATGCTGAGCGGTTCGTGCTGGTTTTGTAGAAGCTTGTCAGTTTGGCTGGCTGCACAGACGCGGGAAAAAACTAATCCGGGCTTTTGACACTGCAAGGCATATATGCTAGTCTCTGCCTGCCATATGTGCTGTTTGTATCTCTCTCTCTCTCTCTCTTTTCTCTCTGTTTACCTCTATGTTAGTTATCAGCAGAAAAATCAGAAACAATCCCCGCACATAGTGACATTTGGATCTGTAATGTTCCTCAATGCCACCTCAATAAGCCCTTTGAAGCCTATCTGTGGTCACATCTCGAGCAGTTTCGTGTTCAGGGGGAATTTTTTGTTTTTACTTGACATGTGTCATCTCCTTTTGAGGCAGTGAAAGTGACTTTTCACAGCACAGTTAGCTTTTTTTCACCCTCTTTGTGTCTCTTTGCTTCCCAAGGTGGAGGCGGACTTTGTCAATGGGGGTAAAAGTCTAGATAACCCAGATATCCACATCAGAGCACTCCCTATTATTTCATTAGATTGATATCAGGTTGTCTGACACCGCCCTCTTTCTCCCCCATTCACCCTTCTGCAGCAAAGTTTCTCATTTCAGCAAAGACAATGGCCTGTCTATCCTGCTGTACTAAGTAAATGTCAGGTACTGTCTACCCTCCTCCTCATCTATTCACTGAAAAGCTCCAGGGGCTGAGGGCTAGATATCCATCTACCAGGGTCTGTATACATGTGTGCGACATGGTACCGCTCCAGTCAAGGTGCTGTATTGAATTACCCGACATGTATATAGTTTACATCAACTTACTCAAGCTGGAGGACAGATTTCAAGCATCTTTATTTCATTTTCTCTGAGTTTCTCAGCTTGTGTGAGCTGCCGGGCTGTAGCTGTAAAGTTCTTCTCAAGCTGATCGAGTCTGACTCGACAGAACAACAAATACCGCAACCTGCCTGAAACAAAAAACAAACCTTTTTCACTCTCACTTCTTAGAATGTTCACTCATATCAAACATTACCTCACAGATGGTACATACAGAGAACCTTTCTTTCTGGCATACAAAAACATTCTAGAAATTAACAGAAAGTGGTTGATTTTGGTTGCGTTCATCAGAGATAGCATTTAAGGCGAGTGGAAACAAAGACTTTTGTAAAATGTGTTCCATATTGGATTTTCTCCCTCTGTGTCACCATGTAAACAAGATATTTTACTGCTTGTTCATCACAGCGTCATTCAAATAAGCATGTTTCACTCTATGTCATATAGCCATAAGTGTGTAGGACAAAAATATCAATGATGAACGACCAAACTGGGTTCATTTTACTGACGCTCTTCCATTTAAAGTTAAATTTCTACAAGTCTACTTTCTCCATTGACTTTTTGTTTTTTCATTCTAATGGTATCAAGAATACCTTTATGCCACAGACTGTATAATACACAGATGTTGTCTCCGTGACATCACCCATCACTTTCTGATGCAGAGTTTTGAAGCTTTTTGTCGACAGAAGCCATATTGGAAATGCTAAACTCAACTTACCTGTGTTTGAGTTTAGATGAGGCAAATGTTACACCCCTGCACAGCGTGCTGTAAAGGGGGAAATATGTACAGAAGAAAACACACTGCTGCTGGCTTTCATCCAAAAGTGTAATGAGAAGCCACATGCAACATGCTCCCCCTACGGGCAAAAACAGAAAGTGCTCGATAACGACAAACCCAAGGCAAAACCAATCAATCACTGAGATACATTCATCCATCTGACATATCAGCACAACAAACAAACATTATAACATCAAACAGACAGTAAATACAATTTTAGAATGTTTTAAAATGTATATCAACTAGCTCCCAACACATATTATTGGTAACTCGAATTATTACTGTTTTAAACATGTGACCTGCCAGTCACGTCTGCCATACCCTAACATGGTCATACCTCTAAGTTTAATAACTAACTAATAAAACAAGTTATAAAACAAAATCCATCACTGTACAGTCTGTACAGACAGAAATAAATGATTCAGACCCAAAGCTTTTTTTTTTAACCAGGTTATAAACATGTTTATTTTTGCTGTAAGAGCTGGCCTTTATGGCCTCTTGTGTACGTGGTTTTTGGTGTAGCTGCATACAGTCTCAAGCAGAATCTTGAAGATCTGCGGTCTTAAGCATTTCTACACAGACTAAATACTTTTAAACTGGAGTCTTTATGTTCATGCTAGTAAAGTTCTTTTTTTGAGTGTTATTACTTAGTTAGGCATACTGGTCTGGTCTGTATTATAGTTGTTTTAAGGAAGAATTCTCAAGTAAACAAGGCCTAAGTGCCAACAAAACAGAGGATAAAGTTTTTGTTCACATGCTGTGCAATGATCAGTCATGGCTGACTCAAATATAAATAATTATTTTACAGGTAAACACAAATCGCATGTGTGTCAAAATAGTGGATAGAAACTACTACCGCACCCTTTGTGTAACATACTTATGTCACCTCTTTCCCACAAATATGTTCTTTTACTCATGCATTCTTCTAAACACACATTTTTACCATTGAAAGAAGTGTTACACTTAAATCTGACAATTTTTGATTTTATCGATAACCAGTATAACGAGGTGAACCATGATGTTAGCTAAGCTCATACCGTTATCTTCATCATATTTCAATCAGCTTGTTGTTGCCTTGCTGTAAACTTTTTTTTTCAGATGCTACTGAATTAAACTGAATGCAGGCCTCTGTGCCTGTGCTGCACCAGAAAAGCAAGTTAGCAACTAGCTAACTGAACATTTAGTAACCAGAGATCTAGATGCTTGCTTCTTGAGTGGGAGGAGATCAAAGTAGAGTTTAAAAAAGATTAAATGTTGGATTAAGGGTGTTTTCACATTTGGTTCTGTCTCTTACGCTTTCAAACAGTAATTATTGCAAACGGACTAACAGACCTTACATGACAAACCTATGTCCTATCATAGTCAACTGCGTGCTTTGCGTGTCTCTGTAGCTTACATTGATTGGTCGATGTCTGACTTTAATATGTTGAATAGCGCAGGTCTTGAATGTTGTCTTGAGTGAAACCATCATTCCCACTTTCATGTTATTGTTGATTTTGCACAACAAGTGCTTTTGGCGAGTGCTCAAAATGCTGTTGAGGTCCTAAAAGAAGGGAAACTTGCCCTTTTCAACCACAGAAGCACCACTTTTCTCTCTCTTTCATCCTCTCGGAAAACGATTGAAAGATTTCTGTATTATTGTGTACTTCTTCAAGTTTGCCCCTTATAAAACCATCCAACTAAATATTAGACATTTAGACTCCTCCTCTCCCCATATGCTTTCATGGCTCATTTTGTTTTGGTGGTGTATTTCTTTTTTCTAGTAGTCATGTCATAATTTCCCATCATTGGTACGAAGGTCTGAACTTTTCAATATAATGCTTTCGCACTTGGCATGAACCAGACCGTGGTCCTGTTTGGTCTGGACCGAGACCACCTCTTTTGGCTGGACCCAGGTCTGGCTGTTTGGTCCGGACCGAGATCTAGGGGAGGTTTCATACCTTTCATTTCAGTTCAGATCAAACAGAAAAGTCAGAAAATCCGGACCAAACAATGTTGATGTGAAAGCCCCCTAATACTCATCAGGTGTCCAGAGAGAACTTTTATCAGCATGCCAAAGGTAGCTAAGTAATTCACCATAGGGAATTTTGTATCAATGTCTCTAAGAGGCTACATATTGATACTTTTAAGCATAAGAAACTTAAGAATCTTGAACCCAAGGACCTTTTGTACATTTTCCAACATGCGTTAGTTGATGTGAGGTACTTGCATGGTCCTACTTTATGATACAGAAAACTATGAGCTTATCCATTTCATCTCCTCTGTAAACTTGATGAACTTATTGAAAAAAAAAAACGGCTTTGTTTTTGGTAAAGCAGCATTAAGATTTAATCTTTTTGTACTCTAAGGTACACACTGAGGGGGGAGGCAGTCCTGGCCAGGAAAGAAAAAACCCTCGCCGTAATCATCCTCCTCCTTCTTTTCCAGAAAGGTCAGCTAAATGAAAGGGACGTGGCTCTTGTACAGATCAGAGGTTGTTCCTCCTGGAGGGACTGACGGCATGTGTTGTGTTATATCATTAGGATAATAATTTCTCCGATATAAGACACCTCTGGCAGTCTTCAGCCCTTTCATATCCCCTCTCCTTGCTGTGGACATCTGGCAGACATACGCCTCGAGCTCATGGCGGAGGGAGGATGTGGGGGCAGGGATCGATTCCATAACTCAATGTACTGTTGACTGAGGAGGAGAAATATCACTCTTTCAGGTGTGAGCGCTTTTTTTCTCTCTTTGGCGCTGATGAACTGTTTCTAAGTGAGAATCTATTTCCACTATAACACTTGAGTTATATTGTTTTTCCCTCCTCATAGTCACCTGATTTCCTGTCTCTTATGTGACAGTTTTTATTCTCGCTTCCCGCCTGGCTGGTCTCCACCAGATATTTCTAGAAGCATCGTTTGAATCATGATGACAACAACATGTGTGCTGCAAACTTGTTCTGGCTCTTCTGTGTGATGTGAACAATGGGTCATATGTGTTTAGACGGACTTGTTTTTAAAGTCTTCTGAAGCTTAATTGCTGTCAGACATTATTTGAGGCCTGCTAGCTGGAGACAAAGCAGGGTTGATTATAAAAGAGAGATTCCTGCATGATTTATTAGATGATATAAATGTTATTGAATCCACCGGGAGGAAACTCAGACAGCCACATCACACGCGGAATATGGAACAATGAAAAAAAGATGTTGATATCAGAGACATGCTTCTATACACAGCTATAGGAAAGAACAGGCTCAGCAATATATTATCACAATTTAGCATTATCTTAACCTCGCTCTCCTCATCCCTCTGTGGCCCATGCAGGAAACTCGTCCACCTCCAGTCGAGCTTCATTCACCTCCTCGTTTATTTTCTTTCCACTGCGCGTGTCCAGCCAGAGCTTTGCAAATGACCTAGTTTTTGTCTCAATAGGGATCGCTGTGCCAAACGCTTTCAATGCCAGACAGGTCCAAGGACCGGCAACGCCAGATAGCGTGAGAGATGAGAATCCCCTTTAGTGGTGGATGAAATATCCAGGTCCTTTATGCTTATATAAAAATACCAAACCGACACTGTAATATTACTCCTTTTCAAGTGCAACACTGCCATGAATGATGTGAGTCTAACTCTGTCAGTGTGATGTGGAAAACATACCAAATAAGAGCCCTGAATAAAGAAAATGATGACTTTACATAAGTTTGGTTTAGTGAATTTTAATTCCTCCACTTATGGCCAATAATCATTATAATGGGTCAAACCAATGATGAGATTCTTTCATCACCAATTCACTGTTGGTTAGCAATCAGAGACCCTCCTTGTTCCTTAAGCTGTCTTGTATTCTTTTGTAGAGCAAAGAGTTAAAGGACCCTAAAGGTAATAAAAGCACAAAGTAATATGATGTGAAAAAAACAACAACAACAACAACAACAAGGTTTATCCTACTGTGAGAAGTTTCAAATTGATCAATACATCTTTATTTATTTGGCACCAAAGCACAACAAATGTTTTCCAAAAACATTAACGGATCTAGACCTGCTGATGTTGTATTATTAACAGAGAGCCAACATCAAGAAAAGATAAGAAGTCTTATCTCATCTTTAAATACCATGAGTAGAGACCTTTGCAATTTAACAAGAAACAATGGCAAGGAAAAACCTTAACAGGAAGAAATGTGGAGGAGAACCAGATTTGTGTTAGACAGACAGTACAGACAGTACAGAGTTTGTAGTTAGGACGTAGCAGAGATGATAATGGTAAGGCTGCAATTGCGGTAGCAGCTGAAGTCTGGCAAGTCTAAAGCAGCAGGCCATTCAAAGCAGCAATGATCCAGAGCAAACTACGAAACAAGGGAGCTCAGGTGCACTCATATTATATTATTAATTGTACTTCACATAAAAAAGTCAACTTGGCCTTCATTGTTGTCTTACTCGTGTCTTGCAGTTTAATGCAAGTTCAATTAATATTATGTTTTTTTCTACATATGTCACAGTAACCAGGTATTTTGAGGAATATTTTTACCAGGAACTAAAGTGTTAGCCTAATAGCATAATTGCCGAGGTCATATTTCAAAGTTTTCAGAAAAAGAAGATGGAACACATTTTTTATTTAATTAAAATATATATATATATATATATATATATATATATATATATATATATATATATATATATATATATATATATATATATATATATATATATATAATATTATGTTTATATTATCTTTATTGTCAACTTATTTCTTTGACTTAGGCATTTGTACTAGGAGGCTCAGAAAATAATTAAATGTGTGTATAAAATGCAGTTATGGTGTTAGGCTAATTTTAAAAAATACATTTTTTTCTTTTTGATTTTTTGAAGCTTCAGGGAGACTTCAAATACTTTATTTTAAAGCCTTATAATTAGTTAAAACTTCATTATAAAATCAACATATTACATAGTTTCATGCTGTCATAAATAGGTGTAGAGTTATGGGTATAACTATCACGGCAATTAAAACTCAATTCTGCCTTGTTTTTAAAACAGAAAACCTGATTGTAACTCCATTAGGATGTTTTTTATTTTGTTTTTCATGAGGTAGGTTAATATATGGTATTTAATTAGTAGCAAGCACCCCAGTTTTTTATGTTTTTTCTTACCCCATCTCATTCTAACCCTGTTTTTTGTTTAAACTTTGTTGGAGATGTTTCGAGTTTCATAAACAACTCATCAAAATGCATGTTTTGTCCTCTCTGTAGATTTAAATTCACCTTTAGATACTAAGCTTAGGTAAATGTAGTCACTGTTCAACCCATAAATCTTTATATTCAAACATCGGGTTGATCTGAGGATGCATCTCGAGAGTAAGGAAACCAGTGTTTGTATTTGTGTCTGCCAGCCATAACCAGTGGGCTGTGTTGTAAAGCAGCTCTCCATGCTCTGTTTCTTGTTCTTTGTTAGTGGGATTAGAAATTTATGGTGCACAGAAATTGGGGGTGGGAAAACAAGATCTGCCGCAGATCACAGAGGGGTCTATTTTGGGTGGTTTTGGTATTTTAATGTTGCCGTTCTCATCAGTAACGTTCAGTCGGCTGCTCTGGGCTTTAATGCTGGTGGTTCACAGCAAGCTACCTCATGGAAAATGTGCATCATTACCACACTTGGCCTGGCGTGCAACAAACACGCCGGCAGACAAGGATACACAGTCATGCGTTCACATACGCACACACACACACACACACACAGAGGCAGCAAAGCCAGACATAACATAAGGTAACTTTGTTCACTGCTAGTATACAATTTTTCAAATGTCTGATCCATCACTTCCTGTTCCAGTACGGGTGGAGGCGATGGGAGGTGTGTGGGATGAGGGGGACGTTTTTCTGGGCAGCTCCATCTAATGAGGAACTCTTTCAGCGAACCAGACAGTTTATGGGGTGGCTGCCAGCCTCATTAAGAGCAGCTCTTAATTGCCCTTTTCTAGCCAAAACCCAAAAACTGAAACATCTGCTGGTCCGTGAACCCCATTCCTCCTCCTCTGTGCCCTCTTCCGCCCTCCATTCTCCACTCTGGCACTTGTTGATCACTAACCTCCATCACCACAAACTTTCATAACTACAGCACCCAGGCAGCAGACCGTCTAAAGCCTTAGCAATACATCAACAGTGATACAATCTGCGGTGTATAACATAAGCAGCCTTTTAGCACTTCTTAATAAGTCATTAGGAGTGTGTGGGCACTTTTGGCAAATCAAACAGTTGATGAATGGAATCAAAACAACATGGCAGAGTAGATTATAGTCCAGTTAAACACCATAGTTTAGAATTTATAACTATAATGTGACAGAAGGATAATGAATCCAGGTATAAGTGTAAGTCTGAAATGTATCCACACACTGTTTTGTGTCAGTTATGTCCACACACACTAAGTGGTAAATTCATCAAAAACATATGAGTTTTGAGGGAAAACACTTGTTCTCTAACAAAAAGGAAAGAAATCCCATTAGGCCTTGGTTCCATTATTTATACTCTGCTGCTAATTTACACACAGCCCTCGTTCCTCAAGAGCCTGGCATGAAGATAGATGGGCAAAAATGTGCACCGAGAGCCAAAACATCATCAAAGCTACCAAAGGGGCTCCTCCCTTTATTAATGTCTGGTCAGGCAAGGCCTACAACACTATAGGGAGCATCAACAGTTGGCTCTTGGCTGTAAACCTCCCCCTCCTTATTGCCCTTGATAGCTGCATGTCTACCAGAGGGTTCAGGAACTTTTGGTTCCTGTAAGAACACTCCCCATAACTTAATTGTTCCTGTGGCCCATTATTTGTCTCTGTGTTACCCAAAGATGCAAAACAGCACAACAAAGTATGGAGGGTGAAAAAAAGGTAATTGCAGAACACCGCCAGACCAGTAGAGGACAGTAAGACAACAATGAAAGCCAATCAGCGAAAAATGGCACCATCGAAGAAGATTCAGTCTATGCTGGTTTTGATCCTGAAGATGGATTCGTTGACACTTTAGAGAAGACAAGTGCCGATCAAAGCCATTTCTAAAACCCCCAAACAGCTTCACCTGGTAAAACGCTAGACTGCTCTGCTGTCTAAAGCATGAAAATGGCAGACCTTTGTTAATAACAAGCTGGTTGATTGATGACTTTCAGTAGGATGCATCCCCCTCAAACGATTTTAGATAATCAGTTTTAGGTCTCCAGTTCACAGGGTCAATCTTTAAACTGTAACACCTGCAAGTACTCCGTTTTTTTTAACCCATTCTTCTGCTGAGCTCCTGATTCGTAATTTTTCTCGATTTTCTCCCAATTTTTCACATTGATACCAATTAAACCCCCTGGATCCCAAACTCACTGGCAAGATTAAATGACTAGCATTTACAAACCATTTGTCTATTCCAAAAAGGGGGGAAATGGCGTAATCGTCAGCTTCTCAAGTTTCCAGCTGTATCTGAATGTCTCACAAGTGATGTCCAAGCAGACACATTCGCACCATTTCACTCAAAGAAGACAATTGTTACAGAATTATTAAGCAAAAATCAATCAAAGCTGTGTGTGATGTTATCATGGATGGAGTGTAAAATGAAATGTTGTGCGTGCTTCACCAATCAGAAATGTTCAGCTTGCAGATTTGGCATCTTAAAGTTCCTGGACCACTGGTAAATTTACTATCTTGGAACTATATTTCAACCTCAGTTACAACTACTGAAATGCACATCGTTCTGTGGGATAGTTCCTATGGTCGAAACGCAGTTCAAGTCACACTCCCAGTTTCCCATATAATGCCATACTCCTAAGACTCCTAGGTTTAGATTTAAATTTCACCAACCTCTGTAACCTTTCCAACTTTGATTTTGTTATTTAAAGAACTTACAGTGACTACATCATCTTAGAGATTTGTCCAAACTTCAAACACCATAACAACACCACTTTCAGCCGTTACTTCTCTCTCTGTCCTTCCTTCCTCATCTGCAACAATGCAGTCTGATGCAGTCAATAGATGATCATATGCTGTCAAATGAAGCAAGCAAATAAAACATACAGAAAGCTGTTTTTTTTTATCCCCACATTTGTAATGAGAGTTCTTCCCTCAAACATTTCCTTTCACCTCCATGCTTGGATGCATGCATGCTTTATGCACAGTAGGAATGGATTACATAAGATGCTGATAAAATGGAAATGCTTCACTGCCTGACTAAAACTGAAACAGAGTCTTAAAAGGAACCCTTGAAGCTCAAGTGACTCATATATTTATGGTTACAATTGATCAAATAACCGTCAGTCGATGAGTAACTTAGATAATAGCTTGAGTCTGCTGTTCTTCTTAGCTAAACAAGTATTCAGACATTTTTTAAGCAACATGTCTGTTGCTTCAAGCCACTGCTGTTTTCAACAAAATGGTTCAGTTCTAGACAAGTTCTAGGCTTCTAGCAACAGAAAATGTTTGATTTTGGAGTTGGGTGGAGACCAAAACAGAGTTAGAAAAATAAATATATTACTAAAAATTTGTCAGTTAGAAAGAACTACTAAAAATGAATGCTAATACTGCTACATGCTCTGTTTGATATATAGAAAGGGAATTCATAACTTTCTGGGAGTCGAGTCTGAGTCCTGGACTGCAGTACGACAACACTGGTTTGAAGGACACGCTTTACTTGGCAAAAAACAGACACCCCAGTATTAAGAAGAAAAGAAACATGACAAACTACATCTGGGTCCGGGTGGATGGATGGAAACTGCATCTTTTAATTTGAAAAGACTGTCTAAATTTAGGTGACCTGTAAAGGATTCTTGTGTGAAAATTGAAACTAAATCGAAACAAAGAGTTTATTTGCTCTACGGTACCATGAAATCAAGCTCTCAGATCAAAGCTGAGCCCTTCCACTGACACCTCTATAAACTTTTACTTTCTCGTCTCAGATCACAGTAGGAAGCTGTGGGAGAGAGCCTCTTTTCTGACAAGACCTGATAAGCGTCTCAGATACAGAGTGACTTCCAGAGAGGACTGATAAGGCAAGCTGGTTCAGACAACCCCTCATTGTCCGGTGCCCAAGGTCACTAATTCTCAGTGTATGACAGAGACGGTGATAGTGAGTCAGTGTGCGGTCGGAGTGGCCTTCCTTCCTTCTGAACAAGATACAGAGGAAAACAGAACTGGGCAAAGCAGAAAAGGTCATTCTTTTAAATCACTGATAACCAGAGAATATGGATGAGGCCTGCAGTATATGAGTGAAATGTCCCCTGAGCATTTATATTATTAGGTATTGTGTTAAGGTTATGCAGTGGGCTTGGGAAGAGGGTTCATTTGCATAATTTAGGGCAGAATTGGTGGACAAGTGGCTACACTGAACCTATTTATTTGACAGATAAAAGCCTCCTCATCCCCTCCTTTTCTGGGTCACTGAAATGTGGTTTGTGTCAGCATTTCCGCAATGGTGGTCATCATTGTTAAGGCCTCAAAATATCTCTTCAGAAACCAGGCGGTGATGTCATATAGATGATGTCCATGTTTTATAGTCTGTGGCAGCCCATGAGTGGAGTTTAGAAATAATCAAGGGTTTGGATCATACCTCCTGGTGAGAAAAAAAACCAAAACAAAAACAAACACAAAGATAAATTAAGAAAAAAAGGTTGCTGAAAAAAATGAAAATGCACCAAAGAATGTTTCACCATAAGGGGTGAAAAAAATGTAAGTGCATATTCACAGGGAAAATTAAGAAGCGTACTGTTTTGTCTATCAGGTAGAAGAAGTTATACAAACACTAAACAATAACTTATAAGTAATAGTTTAATCCAGTGGGTGTAACAACTAGAGGTTAACAAGCTGGACTCACACACTCACACACCAACATCTGTGTGCCCCTGCACCTGTGTGACACCACCCTAGCCACAACAGATGACCTTTTGACTACCTGGATAAGGGATGTAGTCCACTGGATTACCTATGTCTCTTTAGGTGTGATATACGTATACAGTACCTGGTCATAGCTACAGAGCAGTGAGGGCTAAGGTTCAGCAAGTCCCTCACAATATGATGAAAATATATTCCTGGATACTTGCCAAGCTGAAGTCAGTTAAATCTCTTCAACCTGAGGGTTTTTAAGTTTAAAATGACCAGGCTACACAACAAATGCTGTCAAATTTGAGAGTATGCTAAACAAACTGGAAGAGAAAAGAATCAGATGTTTAAATAGGAGTGGAAAAAAAAAAACAAAGATGGGCTTCAGATATGGCCTTGATTCTGGGCTCACACTTGCACAAACCCCTAAAAACTTCTGGAAAATTTTCTGGGCAAGTGCCAACCCCTGATCTAAAGCTAAGAAGCCTAAAAACTGCAGTTCTTCCAGAGTCCACTTGAGGCTGGCTGCAGAAACATTGAAAACCAAAACCACACTAAGCCAAAAAAAAAAAAAAAGCCTATCAGTTTCAGCATTATTAAACATGTTAACAACCTAGTTGCAAAAACAGTTTGAAAATTCTTTTTAAAACTCAATATTTTCCAAAACTATTAAACTTTCGAAGTTTCCCCATATTAGGCCCACCTCTTCATCTCATCCAAACTTGAACAAAGCTTAGTTGAGTTCATCATTTCCAAAATCACCCTGTTGATGATATGATTCAAAACTCAATCATTAGAAACAAATAGGTGATGTCACAGATACTTCATCCATATATTATTCAGTCTATGGGTATGCTGCATGTGTGAAAGCAAACAGTTGAAATTTTCGACCCAACTTCATCTAAACTGTTTCCTGTTAATTCCTGTCAGAATGCCACAATATGTTAGAATGGAGTGATCCCACATGAAAACATAATGTGAAATATTCAGGAAAATTAACCTTTTGCATTTAGGATGCACCGATACAGTCCTGATACAGTCATGGTATCGGTTCGATATTCACTCAAAAAGTCAGACCAGATGTCGGTGATACAGCCATACACTGCATTCATACAAGCTTAATTCTCCAGTAACCTTGCCTTGAGGTTGCTGTTACATAATTCCCAGAATCAGTTTCATATGAAAGAACAGAGAATGTTAAATGAATACTGGTATCGAATTGAATCAGTATTGGTATCGGCTGATACCAGAGCCCAGGTTTCAGGTCTTAAAAAGTTGGATCGGTGCATCCCTAATGTAAAAACATCTCAGGTTGGAGGAGAATCATTTCCAAGAAAATGAGAAGTGCAAAGATTTCTGCCCATTGCAGATGATGGTTACTTATGTTGCACTATCATTTTTTTTTTCTTTTTTTTTTTTTTTTTTTTTTGCAGAATTGACAATAAAGCTACCTTGAACCTTGAATTCCGCTCTTGCATGCTCTATCCACGTTCTGCCATCCAAGATATTCACTCGCGAATTGGTGCCATAGATTTCTTCTTTCTATTCTGTGACTGTGCATAACTAGAAGGCATCTTGCTGGCATAAAATACAGAAAGAAGAGGCTTCCTTGCTTTGAGTCCGACCTGAAAAAGAACTGGAGTGATAACAAGCTGGATAAGCATTGAGAGAGTGAATTTGACAGTTTCTTGTAAAATATTTTATGTTGACTTTTATTTTTTGTTTTGCTTTGGCAGCCTGCTAAAGCAAACTGTTAAACAGAAAATAAACACTGGACAGAAACGTTGTCTTTGAGGAGTGTTCTTCTTCAGTTCCCAAACTGAAGGAAAAATAACATTGCCATTTGAAACTAAGTAACGTTCCTGTTTCAGTTTCACTTGACATACCTGAGGTTACCATGGGACTTTTTTGTGCGTTCAAAGTAACTTTACTTTTGGTTTGTTTGACCTACCCTCACTGTTTTCTAGCACTGAAGTGAGAACAAGCAAAGGAACATTAAACATACAACCACTAACATGGTGATCCAGCCAGGCGACAGATTTGTTTGTAGGGCCTACATGTCACAACAGCTCGTCCTGATCCCTCTCACAGCCATGTTGTGTTTGGGTGCGTGTTTCCCATTGATTACCTGGCTGGGAGAGACGGGAAAGTGGGGGGAAAGGGTGGGAGAGTGTTCAGTGGAGGTTTTTTCTCAAATCTGGCAGGCTGTGGACAGCTGGACCGCCGGTTTGAGTTTCTCCTCACAGCGAGGCTGAAATTTCAGCCCCTGAAAATCGCGGGTAATAAACGATTGGGGCTCTCAAAACAACCTCTCCATGTGGTTTCTTTTCCCGCCCTTTCCGTATTTTTCCTGTCCCAGTTCCTTCGTCTCGGCCTTAGCTCCGGCTCCGGCGGGCTCTGGTATGATAGCAAATGTGATTATGTCAAAATATTTTACTCCAAACATGGGGAAATGGTGAAAAAAAAAATTACCTCCACAGAGTCAGTATTTTGTTGAATCAGCAGGCTTCACAGCTGTTCTGAGCACAGCGTGGTTCACGTGGTTGGGATTATTCCTTGACCGCAGAGGCTATGTTCTTCCTGATCTGAAGTCAGCCATCAGGACTTGTTTTTCGGGTCGCAGAGGTTTTTGAGGAAGTGAGAAGTGCTGATGAGACAGTAGTGGAGCAGCACTGGTGCAACCAGAGTGAGTAACAACAGGATGAAGCAAGGCACTGGCCTGGCCTCGGACATGACTGAGGAAGTCAGAACAGAGTGACAGCAAAAATACAGTCAGATGAGCTCCAGTATGAACACATCAGCAGTGTTTAATCAGCTTCTCTTTCAGCATTTCTTGTTTGTTTTGTATGTTTCTGTGGTTTTGTACCAATGTTACGTACTTGACAAGTTCTTCCTTCAACAGACCATAATGCACTAAAACTACAATGTGACAGAACGGTTACAGAAACACTGCTGTGAAGACAGCATGTAGGTTACTTACTGTATAGACAGACTTTAACGCACAAGCACATGGTTGTGGAGAGCAACCTCTGTGAAGAGGTTTGTAGCCTCCATATAGAGGGATTATTTGTTTATCACCACAGCAGATGCACATGCAACTTGACTGTAATGGTTTGTCAAGCAATGCAAGGGAGTTAATCACTACAAAATGCAATTTTTAACTTAATATCATCACTTTGATGGATGGTAAACAACTCCCAGGTTTAGGAAGAGATCAGCAAGTGGACAGACGTTTTAAAGTGGAGAAATCCAGCGTGTAGCCTAGAGAGAACACAACACAACACAACACAACACAACACAACACAACACAACACAACACACAACTGCCAATCGATGTTTAACCCCTGACATACTCTGTGCGCTCCACGGTTTTTGGCGTGTGCCAATTCACACTGGATCTGTCTCTGTAGCAGAGTACAGCACACTCTACAGCAGCTGGATGTCAATGTCAATGTCAGCTTTATTTATATAGCACATTTGAAACAGCCAGTAGCATACCAAAGTGCTCTCCAGTAAAATAGGCAGAAACAATAAAAGAACAATAAAAACTATTAAAAGGAATAAAAACTATGAAAAGACAATAAAAACTATTTAAAAAAATGATAAAAACATATAAAAGCATAAAAATAATGACAAATAAAAGACACAATAAAAGGGGCTATTGATCACCAAAGGCCAAAGTGAACAAGTGAGTCCTAAGACAAGTTTTAAAGTGGCGAGGCTATTTGCAGTGCGCACAGACAGAGGTATAGCATTCCACAAGGTGGGAGCAGCAACTGCAGAAGCTCGATCTCCTCTAGATTTTAAAAAAGATCGAGGAACGTCCAAAACCACTTGATCAGCATCAGCTAGATACACGAGATCACAAGATCACAGGAGAAACATGTTACCACAGGACTCGCACCCATGACAGCGTACTTGCATGGCTTTTTGTTTCTGTTGGTGTCCTTATAGAAAGGATGTGTTGTGTCGTATATAATCATAAGGTTTTCCACCTCCAAGATTAACTTTTCCTCATCCATGGCATCGGATTTCCTCTAGGTCTGACCTGCTGATGACTTCTGGCCCTGTACCAGTGATGCAGTTTTGGTATACAAGGATACATTTATCAGCAGCCAGAAGATGGTGCTTTATTTTGAAAGGCTGGATACTCCGATTGTTTATTTGTGTCCGTTTTCCTGTTTGGTACAATCTGCTCTGCGGACATTGGCGTATTTCTGCAGCGTACTCCGGCAAAAACAAACTTGCAGTGTAAAGCAATTGCTGGCATGCGCCAGAAACGGACCGTAGTGCGGGCTGTGTGAATGCAATGATTGACTAGAGTGGTTTCAAAGTGTGCGGCGCTGATGGCTAGCCATTTTTTCGCAGCTTTCTGGATTTGTGCCCAGTTATTCTCATTTGCCTAACACTGTAACCCTGCCTCTAGTTTTTATCAATAAATTTCAAAAAGGAAAGCAAATTAGCAACCCCAGCCAAAATTTTGATTCCAAATGTCATATTAAGACGCACTGAGGCAACATCTTTGTCATATAAATCTCGCAACACCTCCAAACTGTGAGTGCATTCCCTCACACCCCGCTGCAAATCTAAGGTTACTGGTACAAAACGTTCTGCTGAATGAGGCCCGAGCACTCGATGAGCACAGCAGAGGTTTCACAGCCCAGCTGTCAGAAAGCTGAGCTTTACCTCTCTCCTTACTCAGCAGAGCAGAAAAAAAACACACACTCTTGTCTCTTCATTTCCTCGCTCTTTCTTTACCCTCAACCCCCCCCCAACCCTGCTCCCTCTCCTCTGTGATGAATGGAAGGTATGAATTCTCCGCGGCCTCCCCGGGTTTCTCTCTGAGGCCCTCAGCAGCTGAACAAACAACACGCTCTCAACTTAAAGGCGCAATCAGGAATTTATTTGAACCATGTACGTTTTGGGTGTATTTGTGTATGGCCCTGAAGCGCTCGAGAAGGAACATGGAAAATAGATTTTTGTAGAGCTGTCATAACTCAAAACCTGGATTTTTTCCGCTCTACAAACTCCAAAACTGTAAACAAACCTTTTACGAGTTCAGACTAAGCACTTGCACGCTCATTTATCAAGCCCAGGTAATGAATTTTAATGAATAGAAACTATCCGCAGCCAAATAAATCATTATGCAAACAAAGGCAGTAATGGGGAAAGCGGTTCTCAGTTCTGTCTTTAAAACATGTGGGCACAGATGCAGAGAGGTGGTGGGAAGGAAAGGGAGGCTTGTTGGTCAGGTCTGGAGGGGTGGTCCTGGTCAGAATTCAGACCCAGCTGCTGTGGCCTATTTATCTGCTCCACACCACCAGAGGTTGTGGTGAAGAGCTGGATGAGTTAGCGAGGCAGAGCATGAAACAGGGGGAGAGGGAGAAGGAGTGTGTGAGACAGGGGTGGGGGGTGGAAGAGGAGATGGATGAGAATGATGAGAAGCAGATGGAGGGTGTGTTTTTTATTTTTTCCTTAAGAGACTATCTGACTGTGACGCAGGTTGAGCCCTCCAGGTGCATTGTGGGTAGCCGGTCTGAAATCATGAGCAGCTTCTTGTGGCTCAAATTGATCGTGGAGGACTGGCTGTGGTGATGCAGCTGTCTGTAGCGGTGGGAGAAGTATTCAGATCATTTACTTGAGCAAAAGTACCAACAACCTACTCAAGGAGGAGTCCAGATGTAGAATCAGCAAAATGTTTTTTGAGCATGAGAGGTCAGAGTGCTTTTTGCTGCTATAAAGTACCCTTTGTCGATTCATAACACAACATAAGTAACCTTGAGCCAATTCCATGGTCTCACTTGGGTCTAAAAGATACTAACAATACTCCCCTTTGGGGTTTTGCATGGATGAAAATAACGTCACCTGTAAAAAAAAAAAGCAGTAGAGTAAAAGGCCCAACAGTCAAAAGCTATGGTGTTCAAAGCCATTAAATCTGTAGTACAGAGACAGATGTGCTTTATGCTAATGCTAACACTGACCTGCTTACATTTGCGTTTAAAAAAGTTGCTAACAACATGATGTTTGGCAAGATTCTTCTTCTCACATATTCAGTCATTCCACATACACCCAAGTGGTTTCCAAGCTAAACCAACCCACGCTGTTATCATATCACATCCTGTTGCTCCTCTGATATCAAATTCTGCTGCTTTTTCCAAATATATCTGTTATTATTGTAGTCATTAGCATTTGAACTAAATAGGCACAGAGGAATGTTTCGTTTACCAGCTTCATTGTGAAGGTAACTATTGGCAATCTAATCTTAGCATAAAAAAGCAAAATAAAAATTGTTTGCTAGATTGTTTCTTTGTTGTAATAATACTCCTATACCAGTACAAAGCCTGTTTATTTCCCTTTCTAAATGGTGCCATATTTGTAAGGAACTTGCATTTGACAGATGAGGAGCAGTGCTTAGTATGTGGGTTGCACCCATGGAAAATTTGCCAAATCTTCTCTGCCAATGCCAAACAGCCTAGAGATCAGAAGTGTAAAGCACTTTGAGTGATCAGACAGATTAGAAAGGCGCTATATAAGTACTGGTCCATTTACTATTTTACGACTTTGGAAGATTAGCTTGAAATAACTCACAAGCACAAAACAATACAGTTAGCTAAGGCAAATTAGCACATCATTATTCATTTAGCCTAAACTGCTGGAAAGCAGCAACTTATGTCATTCTTATTTTGAGAGCTATTGGAAACCTCATTTGTTGTCGTGGTAACAGTGTTATGTTAGTTAATGAAAACTGTGAATATAAATGTTGGAAAACTACTTCTTTTCCTATGACGATAACAGAACATGCTGTGTCACTTTGGATTAATGTTTACACTGTCAGTTAAAATTTGCTAACTGGCACTGAACAGTACACAGGACTCTGGGTTTGTTTTATATTTTGAAGATATTTACAAAATCAGGTATTGGACCAGTTAAAGATGTCAACCTCAGAATGGAGCCACAGGGAAATGTACTGGAACAGAAGCCTCCTCAGTGTTCAACCCCTGGGAACCAAGACTGTCACAGGGGTTTGTGTTTCTAATTTTGATAGTTAAAGAGATTTTTTGTGGGTATTATAGATTCGTATAAACGTTGCTTTCACTAAAGCCAAATCCAAGCAAAGATCAAAAGTGCGACATTTGTCTTTCTTCTTCTGTAGAACTGGTAAGGCTTTGTATAAAATGGAAAACCTTGTGTTCAACGCCCTCCATACTGTATTTATAAAGTTCTAGTGGAAATGTACTAAGTTACTTTCCACTGCTTCCAGGCAGAAAGCTGAAGCTGTAGCTACTCAGCGAGCTGATGTGAAATACACAGTAGAGCGCTGGAGGCCTGACAGCTCTTTAACGATCTGCAGGCTGTGTTATTCGACTGGTCTTCACTCCCCCGACCCACCCACCTCTCTGCAGACTGCAGCAGCCAGAACATTCCTCACACATCTGGCCCCCGAGTCTTTCCCAAACGCTCCCTCTCCTACCACTCTGTGCCATAATTACCCACAAGCCCTGTGTTCTCCTTTTCTCTTTTCTTTTTATGATCCTCAGCCCCCTCCTCAACTGGAATCATAAAAGCGTGGAGCACACAAACGTCATTTATAGTCATGATTTAGAAGGAAAGAGGGCTTTCTGCTGTCCATAGCAATGTGCCATCCAGAAATATGCTTTATTCTCAGCCGAGTGTGTGTTTCCAGGGCTTATAAAAGTAAGACAAACATAATGAATCAGTTACCCGGATTGAGCCGCAATTTCTTCCCGAGATAGTTGTTTGCCCTTGGAGAGGTCTGCTGTTTTGAAGCAGCCGAGTACAGCAGGATTCAATGAGTGGGAGTGGGAATGAGGATGGTTTCCAGTGATTATACACATAATATGGGCCTGTGTGTGTGTGTGTGTGTGTGTGTGTGTGTGTGTGTGTGTGTGTGTGTGTGTGTGTGTGTGTGCTCTCTACTGATGGAAAAAAACCCACGTTCATTCATACAGTACAATTTTAAGGGTGACAGACTTTAACCACCACTTTAACTTTTATTTCATGACACTTAAAGGAGGCATATGAAAAATATTTTAAGTGTTTTTTACTCGCACTTAGTCTGAAAGCCTGTTGAAAGTCTGTTGAGAATCTGCACACTTTGTGATGTCACAAGTGGGCATGTAAACTCAAGGAGGCTAGGTCAAGTTCAACAGTCCAAATGGCTCCCATTGATGATCAGCTTCAAAAACAGTAATTGAAACATGTGTGACGTCATGTAGTCTGTGTCCATATATTATACAGTCAATGGCGGAAGCTAATTGATGCTATAGCTGCATATTTTGGATTCTATGCTTGTAGTGGTCTTGTATCTTTAGTGTATACTGACTGAACAACAGCATTGCAGGTTCACTGTCTGACACAGAGTAGCTAGCCAAGGACCGTTGGCTGCTTTGATGCTGTCTGCTCTCGAAGTTAACACTAACATTAAAACCTGCTGAGAGTCAAACTTCCAAAGGATCTAAGTCCCGTAAATGACTGAATCCAATCATGTAAAATTCTTAAAGCTCCACGGACTGTTTTGTATGGAAGGCTGTACGCTCTTGCTCAAGTTGTCTGTGGGGCTGTTTACATCAAAACGGTTTTAGGATGAAATGCAAAAGTATTGTTCCATTTCGGCCTCTTGATTACACGGAAATGGCATTTTAGCTGACCTATAACATTAATTTTTTGAAACGCCTACCAGCGTGGAATTTTTCTGATGCGCTGTAGCCACCGTTGCCGTGAAAACGGCAAGCTGGAGTTTTCATTGATGATAATGTCATGATGTCTGTTTTGTGCATGCGCATTCCACTTCCGTTGTGGGAACTTTCAATCTCCACACAGATAAAATGCATTCATTGTATACGCCAGATGATCAGCCCACCTCTTCTGTTCTATTAAAAGACTTTTCAGTAACTTTTCAGTTATATCCCCACCTACAGGCCTGGCATGCATGCTACAGCGTTTTCAGTCCCTCAGCATTTCCCTGTGAATCAGATTTTTTATTTCTCTGCGTTTTGTGCAATTTTGAGTGAAATGTAGTGGAACATCGTGTAAATGGGGCCTGTGATCCTTCTTATATAACTCTGGCTCGACACAATTAAGCCATCAAGTTTTGGACTTGGTGGCTTATGACAAATTCTTCAATATTAAAGTCTCCTCTATAAACTAGAGGCCTAGATCCTCATTGTCTTTGCCGTAAGACACCTGACAAGTCCATGAATCACATTGTGGTGAACCACCAAACCTCAGACCTTTGCTGCCCATTCAGTGTGGTAAGAAAAATTCCATACCTTTATAATCCCACCACTTCACTAATCTGTTCATGTTGCTGCATCGTGTTTCTGCTCAAAGTCCTACCACCTCTGTTTTGTCAGAAGCAGCGGACGTTGGGTTCAGAGGTTGACGGCATGTAGGGTCGCTCGGCGCTGATGCGTCTGTGGAGGGCCACATGTCTGAGCGTCCTCAGGAAGCGAAGGGCGCATGCAAGGGGGCGCGCATACAGGAAGGAGCTTTGTTGTTGCTCCCTGCCAGGAAAGAACTATTGTTAAAAGTACCCGGTCGGGTTTTTTATCTGAAGGCACTGTTTACTCCTGCTTTGTCTGTACTCTCAGGCCCTGCGCTCCTGTACCTCCCACAGCTGGCTCTCAGCCACACATTTGTCTTGCAGCTCTTGTGTTTTTCCAGATAGTGGCTTACTTTCACACTGTGGGAACAATTGTTGCGACACTTAAGTGCTTGCTATCTGAATTGGATTAAAGGTTTGTTTGGAACTGGATAACGGTAACTAGAACTGATATGGTGGGAATACATGTGTAAACGGCTTGAGACAATACCTGTAGATGTTAAGGTGGAAGTGGGGACAGGGGGTTAGGTAATAAGAGGAAGAATGGAAGGTTAATTCAAGCGTGAGCTTTCAGATCCTTAAACGCCCCGTGTTGAGCTCTAACCTTGACACTGAAGTCTTGTATCTTGTTTTTGTTCAGATAAACCAAATCGTCCCGTGAGGAAAGAAATCAGACAGTTCTCGTTGTCCTTTTTTTTCCCATGACACACAACAACGTCTACACTTCAAAAGATGAAAGTTTCCCTGGCTAACGGGTGCTAAACAGATTTATGACCACTAACTGAAGAAATGGTTCAACACCTCCATGCTTCATTTGTTTTATTTGAGGAACAATTCATTGTTCCATGTGGCTCCTGTTAGATTGGTTTTAGCTCCAGAAGACTTCTCACAGTTTGGTGCGGAAAGAGTCCAAGTCTCTGTCTTTGCAGCAAATGACTGTGATCTGGTCTGAGTTAAAAAACAAACATTTAGAGCTCAATACGATCCTCTTGTTTATCCAATTCATAACATTCAGTGTTCTCATGGTTTGATTTAACACAGTGGTTCAATTTTAAGACAAAAAAGCAAAAGTAGTGTGGAGACCTTTCACTTAGACATTGCTCCTTTCCAAAGAACATATCTTGCGTACAATGTACCCCTCCCCCAGAATAGTCTCATATGACATTCTTTCTCTCTCTCTCTCTCTCTCTTTTTTTTTTTTTTGATCAAACTGTACGCCCAGTGGCCCTGCAGCGCTGCTCTCCCTTTCTCAAATCCCCCTCAGTCTGCCTTCAATAGAAATGGAAATTTGAGGCCCTCTGCTCCTGCAGCTCCCCCATCTCCTTGCTCCACTCCCCCAGAATGAGCCAGGATGTTTTGAGAAGTGGGATATTGCTCCTAATGGATACCAAACACCACAAAAGTTTATTAGGAAGCAGGGCATCGTAAATGAAGGGATGGGGGTGGATGGGGTGGAGGGCTTGGAGGGTGTTGTGGGGGAGTTTGGATAGTTTCTGTTTTGTCTCTGAAAAGTTTTCATTTTTATTCTGCTTTGCTGCAAGGGGGTAACATTAACTGGCTTGGTCACTCTAAATGACTCAGGCTGTATTTTTAGTACAGCCAGGTGCTTTCAAGACTTTTCTTGTTCCTTCAACACAAATTCAACAGCATGACGAATGCAAATCAACTGACATCTGTCTTGCCTTCTACATAAATATAACCTGTAGCATATTTCCACTGCATGTTCTTGAGATTTCTTCATCGTTACTTTTCTCAATGTAAATAAACTTCTTGACTCTAAGTTGTAGTAGTTGTAGTTGTAGTGATATGTATCTGAATTCTCTTTAACATCATGACTATTTTACCCCACATACCATCCCCGGTACTACTATAAGAACCCAGTAAACTCTGCATATGTACCAGCACTCTGCTGAAACTAGTACCCAATGATCACATACGATAACTTTCTTTAGTAGGAACAAAAGGAACAGTTTGGTTTAGATCTTGAGGCAGTCATACGGTCCTGGTCCAAAACACTTGGTAACCACTGTTTTCAATAATAATAATAATAATAAAATAACAGTTTGTCAACTGTCTTTTCCAAATGTGGTCATGTGTCAAAGAAACACACAAAACTTAACGAACACATGATGCTTGTTTTTGACTGTCCAAGTGGAGCTTTTAAAACTCCACATGATCATCACAACCTTTACGGATTCTTTTGGGAATACGAAAACTGTTGATATTAGGAAGAAAGGAAGCCTGTTGAAAATAAAAAAGCAAGTAAATAACAAAACAGAATGGTGGTGTAGGGAATAAGACTTCTTTATCCGCTTTAAGGCCCTGATCTAAGAGGCGGTCAGCATAACTGCGTGACTGCTGGCAATGGGAGGAGTCAGCTAGCTAAGCTCTGTCTGGAAATGTCACAAAACACCAAAACAAAAAGATTTAAATGTAAGATAGTGAGCTTGACATTGTTTCAAGCCTATCCATCAAATTACCATCCTTATGCCAAGACAGTCAAGGCTAACAAGCTACTATGTCTTAGTAAGTTCAGATATTTTTGGCTGTTATTCAGAAGATGGTTGGCTCAGCTTCGATAAAGATTGAAAACCAAATGGAGACCTTGAAAAGCTACATCCAAAAACATGCACTTGGAGGATTTTTGCTCTTTTATACTTGTTTTGCTAAGCTAGCTAAGCTTGCAAGCTAACTAAGTAAATGGACTGGTAAATGGACCAGTACTTATATAGCGCTTTTCTAGTCTTTCCTTTCTGAGTCCACTCAAAGCGCTTTACACTGCTGGTGTCATTCAACCATCCACACCACATTCACACACTGATGGCACAACAATCTATTGAATCTAACATCAGTATTATCTAACACATTCATACGCATTCACACACCACTGAAGGTGTGTGAAGGCCATCAGTATTATCTAACACATTCATACGCATTCACACACCACTGAACAACAGTGGGAGCAATTTGGGGTTCAGTGTCTTGCTCAGTGTCTTGCTCAAGGACACTTCGACATGTGACTGCAGGAGCTGGGAATCAAACTCTCGACCTTCCGATTGAAAGGCGACAACTCTACCACTGATCCACAGGTGTTGTTAATTCCTGATATTTTTACCTGTTTTTCAGAAGATAGTTAGCTCAATTTTGAATGGAGATTAGATGGAGACCTTGTAAAACTATGTTCAAAAGTGTACAGTTGACATTTTTTTAGTTTTATAGTTAAA
Organism: Labroides dimidiatus; assembly: GCA_030710495.1. Taxonomy (NCBI): domain Eukaryota; kingdom Metazoa; phylum Chordata; class Actinopteri; order Labriformes; family Labridae; genus Labroides; species Labroides dimidiatus. The sequence goes on along the minus strand of CM061156.1, from coordinate 9,066,222 downwards.
GTCAGCTCGTTAGCTATGTCAACCTTTATTTTGCTAAGACAGACATGTTAACAAGCTAACTAAGCTAGCTCTAGGCAACTATTCCCAAAACCCTTAGCTATCTTTACTTTTACCAAAAGTAGCCCCACTTTTCCAAATCTCTCTGCTAAGCTAGCAAGAAGCTAGGCCTTGCTTATCACTGAAAAATGTGTTTCTCTGCTCTGTTCACTTAGATCTTTGTTGAATTGTGTGCACATGTGCCTCTGCATAGCTATGCGTGTAGACATCTAATGAAAGTGAACGGAAAATGTGGAATTAGATTGAATGCCTTTGCAGTGTGCTGGCTTGTGTGTGGAAGCAGTTTCCCTTTGTGTGTGTGTGTGTGTGTGTGTGTGTGTGTGTGTGTGTGTGTGTGTGTGTGTGTGTGTGTGTGTGTGTGTGTGTGTGTGTGTGTGTGTATTCATGGCCTCCTCTTGGCTGGGTCCATCCTTGCGTCAGAGGCCCTAATCTGGTCCTCTCCTCACAAAGCCTCCCTTTGATGTGCTTCTGCTGCTGCTGCTGCTTCCTGCCATGTTCAAATAAAGCCTCACAATCAAATTGAGTCTGCCTCCACTGAATGCATTAGAGTTTAATAGTGTTATTGATCAGACCCTGAATAATTCTACAAGTCCCTCTCTCAATTCTTCCCCCTGCCTCAGGGCTAAACCCGCTGCCTCTGTCTCGCCAGCGCTGCCTCAGAAGTGAAGCAGTGAGCTGAGGAGTCCTGGGAGGAACAAATACCCTCCAATGACTTTCCCTCTCAATGGCTGATGGGGGTTCTTTAGAGAAAAGGTTGGATTGCATTTGTGATTTCCTGCTTGATCCTTTAATCCTTAAGTCTCTTTTCTTGGACAACAAAACATAATTTAATTCCTCAAATCCTTATTATTACCAAGCCAGCATGGTAAAGCCACTTGTTGATCCGTAGGAGACATCTAGAACTGAGCAAAAACAGGACCATTTTCCACCTTTGGTAAATGCAGATTTTTAATTTTTTGCTGTTAGTTTCATGACAAGATCTATAGTCTCATGACTGTACGGCAGATTTCTAGCTGAGGGATGGAGCTTGTTAGCATAGCTAAGCATACAGGCTGCACGCAGAGTGAAAGAAAGAGTTGACATGGGTCCATCCAAATGTAGCAAACCCACCACCAAAAGCAACTCTCAGGTTCATATTTAAAAGTATAAAATTTTAATAATGCTTGTGTCCCTCATTGGTTGGCACCAGGAATATCTGATTTTACAAGTGTCATATGTATTGTAAGCCTGTTCTGTCCTATACCCGATGGGGGGACTTTGCTGATGCTCTCCCTGCCTTGGCTTTTCAGGTATGTACACTCAAGACAGAGAAGGTGTGCTCATGCCACTTCAGGCTTTGGCATTCCACATAAGCATGTGGAAGGGCAGGGAGCTCCCAGAAGAGAGTCATAACACCAAGTTTAAGGGGTTTGATTGAAATTGTTCTCGAGACAGAGGCAAGGTTAGCTTAGCATAGCATGAAAACTGCAAGCCAAGAAAAAAAACAAACATCTGTTTGGTTTCACACTTTTCACATGAATCATAAACTTTAGAGAATGTGGTCACGGTTTTGTTGATGTCACAGGTTTGTAAGCCAAATGATGGACACTCAGATAATTGCAGATTATTGCACTTCTGCATTGGCTCAGTTTTTCTTTGCCAGCAGAGGACGCTGTTTGGTTAACAGCATATGACTTGTTGTTAAATGAGCTTTGGAGGTGCTTGCAGAGGGATTTTCTCTCCATTGGACTGGGTCTTGATACCTTTTCTGACATTGTTCAAGTAGTTATTAGAAGCTAAGGTATGCTAACTGCCCTTTTATTCCCATATAAATGCCATACTTATTTAAATGCCTGATTGATCAGTCATGAATTGATTTTCTATAATGCCAACCTGTTGTTTTAGCCCCCCTCTCCAGAACAGATCATTCGCCACGTGCCTACGAGATTGTGCGATGAGAGAGAGCTGGCGTCTCTGTTCCTTATCAGTGGACTCCTGACAGACGTGCTCTCCAGCCCCAATAATCAACCCAAAAAATGAGGGGAGATGTTTTCTCTCTGCTGCTCGGTGGGAACAGAAAAGCTCAGTAGGGTGAGGGGGAGGGGAGGGGAAGCTCGGGCGGGTGGTGGGGAGTCAGCTGAAGATTGGAATTCTCCTAGACATGCTCGACCCCCTCCTCCACGGGCCTTCCTGGGCCAAGTTAGCCGTTAAATCCCTCTTTCTTCTTACTGATGACCCGTGAGTGATGTGGGGGAGGGGTCACAGGGTCAGCGGAGAGTGTGGGGAGCAGAGGGATGATGATGAAGACGGTGGTAGCAAAGTGCAAGGAGGGAGGGTAGAAAAAAAAAAGTTGTGGTGAAGCCAGGCGAGGAGGCGCACTTGTCTTTCCACTCCTGTAATCCCTCCAATTTGGATTATTAAATCTAAATCTGTGTTCCGGATTCATCAGAGCCCACATTGCTCACAAATTGCTCCCAGGTGTGTCGAGGACATTTCAGTGTATAGTGATGAGAACACAAAGAGAGCAGCACTGCCACTCATGGATGCAATCACACACTGTTTTGCAGCCTGTAAGGACTGAAGTAGTTAGCGATGAATAATGAGTTATACAACACCGTCGCTGTCAGGTAAAAGTCACTTCATTCCAAGATGATGATATTTTTTTTTCCCTTGGTGGATTAAGAAACTTGTGGGTTGGGTTGAGTTTGTGAAACCTCTTTGTGAAGCTTGTAAAACTCTTATATAAAGTCTCATCTGTCATTCAGTCATCAAACAGCTGTCAGAGTGATGCCAAATCTGTGTCTGAGCACCTTTAAAGGTGATAAAACAACAATTGAATACTGATACAGCTGCTGCACCTCATACTCTTTTGTGTTGTTGTGTTTGTGGAAAGGTGACTTATGAAATAGAGAAATGAGAAAAGGATGAACCTAAAGAGGAAAAACAAGTGGGAGTGTAGTTTTAGTTTCAGTACCCTTTTTGAGTTCTGTGGGACTTAATATTACCACCTTTGTATAATCAGGTAATCTCATTAGCTATGTTTTCATCAGCTTAATATCTGGATTATTATCAATTAAACAGCTCAGGCAAAATATCATTACCCCACCTAAACACCTTTAACAGAATAACTAAGCCAAAACAATTAAAATTTCAACAAGTTTTAGAATATCAGCTAATATCTTTTTATGTACTTGACATTTTGGCCATGTTTAGTCTGTGTGCTCAAAGTCATGAGGTCATTTTTTTTGCCCCCTCACTTCCTGAAAGGGGTAACTTTCAGGCCAAAGCAGATGTCTGCAAAGTTTTACGACTTTACTGCGAAAAGTAAGCAACTCTCTCACTTAAATTTTTTGTTTAATGTTTTAATTATCTCTAGCAGACTTTAAGTATCTGTTTACATGCAGCGTGGTCTCATCAGAGTCGGCACAATGAGACACAGAGAACAGGATTGCAACTTCTACGACTTTTTGGCTCATGTTAAGTTGTTTAGGTCCGATGCAGCTCTTTAATGCTGGCGATATTGCTCAAAGTAACTGTCCAAAGGAGTGGTCGCTGCGATCATGTGCTTGTGCATGAAGTGTGCTGTTCTCAAGCACACCTCTCCGAAGTGTGTTGAAGCCTGGGAAGTGTAACGCACCCAAGCACGGAACACTTGCGGTCACACTGTTCAAATGAACTGAACTTCAGGGCCGAACCGTGCATGGGAACGTTTGGCCAGTGTGATCGCACCATTAGGGAAGAGGCAGGGTACACCCTGGACTGGTGATCAGTCTAGGGTGGACAATCTCAGGGCTGACACACAGAGACAGACAACCTTTCACGTTCATACCTACGGGCAATTTGGAATCACCACTTAACCTGATGAACATGTTTTTGGGTTGTGGGAGGAAGCTGGAGTATCCAGAGAGAACCAACATATACATGGGGAGAAAATGTAGACTCCACACAGAAAGGCCAACCAGGCCAACTGGGCGAAGCAGTTGGCCTGTAGTAGTGACCTTCTTGCTGTACAGCAGCAGCGCTAACCATTGCACCTTCATGAAGTTTAATATTCAATCCCCAAACTAATTCAATCATCTTCATTAGCTTGTGGCTTCTTGTGCCTTTCAGATGTTTGATGTTAAATATTTAAGCTTGAAGGTATTACACCACTGTGTAGTATTAGTAATAGCTCTCAGGCTTTGAAAAAGCACCTGAACACCTGACAGGAGTAATATTCTCTTTGAATGACATAATGAGCAGTAACTGAACATCACATTTCTTGAGTGTATGTCTACTTTCTAGGAACAAATTCAACTACACATCCTGGTAAGGTTTCGTCAGCACAGATTTCTTCTTACACGTGAAAACTGCTCTCACATGAATCAAAACATCAAGTTCCCATCACTTGAGCGACACTTAATAATGTGTGACGATTTGAGGGAGACGGGATTTCTTGAGTGTTGTTGTGGCTTCCCGTCCTCGTCTGTGCTCGTATGATTCAAAGGATCGGCGAACCTCAGCCAATAGGAACAATGCCAAGGTGAAATGCTCCACACCCAGGAAGCTTTGCACTATAAAGTCAGATGGGTATCTATTCTTAGAGCTCACGAGTCACCTGAGCAAACTTTCAGGTGTTGTTTAAATGATGTCCCTACTTTGAAAAAAGTATTTTTTCTCCTACAAGGTCACACAAGGACCGCTAAAAAAGATCGCTTCTTCAATTCCAACTTTCCTAAATAAAACGCATGTGGCTCTTTTGTCCTTCTGACTGGGACAATTTGTGATTTTGGGGGCTTTACTTAAGAAGATGTAAACAAGAGCTTCGGGTCTTATGTTACAAAGCCTTTTGATTCATCTGAGTGTTGGCAAAGCCTGTTTTGCTCTGTTAGCAAAAGCTCTGCTGCTCTGCTTGATTTCGTTCATCATTAGCTCTGGGATCAGTGGTGTTGTGGTTCAAAAACAAAGACTCCAACCCGCTGAATCATTATCAGGCAACTAAAATTCTACTTTTTGACTGCTTTTATTGAAAACTATGTAATTTTAAGTCATTTTTTGCCTACATCATCCCAGTTGCTGTGGTTATAACTGCTCTCATGGATCACTAGATATATCCAATTTGCAATTACATGCTACAAATATACTCAGTCAATTTTTTTTTTTCAATAAAAGCTAGGAGAAGTGACTAATCAGTTCCAAAAAGTAACTCCACCTACATTAATGTGAATCAAGCCTTTAGCCTGAGGTGCTCCCTGAAGCAAAGTCAAAACGATGCCAACCAACACATTCCAGTGTCAGCAGCATGAGTGATGGCTGTGAGTTAAGAAGAAAGGGAGAGAGAGTAAAGAAAGGGAAGTGAAAGACAAAGAGAACAGAGACGTCTTGTACACAACAGGCTGTTTCATATTTTGACGGTGCCGTTGAATCGAGTCCAGTGTCTCAAGGGCTCAGAGAGAGGGTCAACTCCTCTCCGCTGTGATCGCAGGAGCGTGAAATCTGCATGAGTGCACCTGTATCTCCCAAATCCTGCTATTGTCCAAACAGAGAGGTGGCTGTGGGGGCTAGTTTGAGTGTTTTGTTGAGGCTGAAAAGTGGGGACGAAGGAGATTTAAGATGATTAAAGTGAGGATGAAAACCAAAATACAAAATACAACACGTGAAACTTTGGTTATTAAAAACTCCTTCCATTTTTGGACAATAAGGAAGTTAGCAAGAATGATTTCACCATAACATGTTTATCAAAAAATCTGAAGATTTTTTTTTATCAAATTAGAAGTTTTAAAAAACAATATTCTATCCAAAATTAGGAAGATTGAAACATAGTGCATGTGGTTTCTAATGACAAAGGCCCGAGTCCAAATTTCTAAGATGAAAGCATTGTGGGTTTCTTGTTTTCTGAGTACAACTTTCATCTGTGACTTTTTATAATAGTTAAGATATTTGTGAGAATGAAACAGCAAGCTGTCACTTTGTATGCTGTTTCTATAATAAACCTACACTCACTTCTGATGGCCTCAGAAATGCGAAAAGTTAAATGTCTGACTTTTGCGGCATGTTGATCTGAAACTTGTGTCTTGACCCACTTGAGTATGTAGCTCTGCACTGAACACCATCGCTGTGGTTTTGCCTTTTTTGATGTCGCCGTGTCTCATCTCTTTACATTTATCCTCTATCTCTATTTTGCCTTCACACTTTCTTTTGTGTCATCTGTCATCTGCCGTGTGTCTCTGTTTTTCCAACCACATCACACTAGCCGACCACAGTGCGCCCTCCTCGATGCATCATGGCTGCTCCGGCCCGTCTTCAAGTCTCCAGTGGAAGCTCTTTGAAAGTCCAGCTCCACAGTGGTGGGTATGGAAACCCACGTTTTTCATTTGTTTGTTTGTTTGGCCTTGTGTTGTTTTTTCACACACGACCATCAACTTGTCAGTGATGTTTTGCTTTTGTGGTTTGACCTTTTTTAGATGTGCCGACACGTCTCTTTCACCCGCAGATAGAAAATGAGATACGAGGCTGATGAAACGTGGGAGGCCCAATGTCCTGAGACAAAACGGAGAAAATATAGTTAAGACTTTGTCAAAAGTTTTTGATAAATGATTTCACTTTAGTTTTAATATAGACATACTTATTTGATATAAGTTTATTTTATCAAATTCCCTTTTTTGTCCACTTTGGGCCATTGAAGATGTAATTTAGGCCACTGCAGGTCAAGTTGTGATGCAGAGGTTCCTCCAACAGCACCTTGACCCAGAAAAACAGGGCAGATTCTGATTGGAAAACCACTGGATCGACCTCCTAACCAGCCCAAAAAAAAAAAAAAACTGGCAACGAGCAACTGGCGGTGGACCAAAATGTCTACCCACACCCATGGACCTCGTTGCATCAACAAAAACAAAACAAACAAAAAACCAATAGCATCCAGTAGTCATCAAAGCAATCAAGTTTATCATATATTTGCCAATAAACAAGCATAGCCTTGATTGATTTCCTCTAAACAGAAATACAAGTCCCCATTGAAGTTAAATCTCATCATGACTTTTAGATTAGTGTGTATATTGTTGTTATTATAACCAGCTGTATGGAAAGCTGTGTATATTTATAGTTTCTGGGGACTGCTGCTGTTGAGTGACAGCAATCAGGTTTGTCGGGTTACACCTGCGTGTGTGACAGAGCACTTCGTTTAAAGGCACTTCACTGCACTTAGGCCCCGTTTATACGACAACGCTTCACAGAGTTTCACTCGAAAACGTAAAAAACGCAGAGAAAAAAAATCTGAAAACACTGTAGTATGCATACAAGGCCTGAGGGTGGCGACATAACTGTAGAGCCTTTTGGTAGTCTGCCGCCGAAGAAGAGGTAGGCTGATCATCAGGTGTATATTGCATCTTATCTGAGTGCAAAAGTGGAGCAACAGATTCACATTTTGTTGAAAGGCAGCAGATTCAGCAGCAGAAGCACAACTGAAGATAGCTTAGCCTAGCTTTTGCACTGGTTCTGTTGGTTGTAGAGCGATTACAAAGTATGTCTCAGCAAGCTTCAGCCCTAAAACAAGTCTCCTCCTGAAGAATAAATTCCTCTTTACAACTGAAGTTCATAAGAAATGAAAGCAAAAAACGGAACATGGAGAATAACAACACCATCAGTCTGGGGATTCAAACACAAACTTATCATAAACTTCCTTTTTTTTGTTTACAGCTTGGTTTTGGACTCTTTGTTTCAATCCTCAGTTATGTTCTTACTGTTTACAATCTTTAACTATGCTCTTAATCTTCATAACCTCCGTAATGTTCCTCCTACTGTTTGAGAATCAGACCCTAAAGATGAGGTGACAAGTGGGCTCGATGGGGTTATTAAAGCTGAGGTTAATGTGACAATGATGATAATTGTCCTGCTGTGTGAGTGGAAGAAAAGGTGTGGGAGGGAACGGGGGAGTGGTTGGTGGTTGGCAGTGAGATCTGGGGAGGTAAAGGAAAGCGGGGAAGTGGTGGAGGAGGAGGAGATGGAGGGGAGGGGTTGTCAGGCAGGGTCAGGAGGAGCCCATGGAAATGCAGATTGCGTCTTTATATTCTCTTGCCAGGCATCACCTTTGATGTGAAAAAAGGGTTTTTACTGACTGACCAACTTTCACTGTGCCTCCATCTCCTCTCCTGCCTCCTCCCGCCTTTAGTCCCCCACTGCTTCTCTGCCTCACCCTTTCTCTCTTTAACTGACAAAACAGGCCCTTAGGCACACTGAGCTGCCTCCTCCATTACGTCCTGGTTTTTCTTTTGCTCTTCTTTTTCCTGTCACTCTTTTTTTTTCTCCTTCATATCCTCTGGCCTCTTATTCAAACCTTACTTTGCTTTTTTTCCCTAATACTCATGCTAATATTACTTTATCCTAAGATTATATAAAAGTGGATGATACCCTCATGTGGACCTCAGGAACGTGTCAAGCATTAACCTAGCTTAAGGGTGGGGATCAGTTCTAGCATCACTTCATACCCATCAACTTACCGCTGAACAGCGAGAGCAATTTGGGCCTGCAGGAGCTGGGATTGAACCCCGGACCTTCAGACTGAGAGAGTATGACCTTATCACTTTGCAACAGCCACCAAGACTTCTAGTCACTATAAGTTTCTTTTACTTAAGCATTTTCTCCTTAAATCTGTTCACATAGCCAAACAGAGATTCGGTCGACTCGTTGATGAACATTTATCATCAAATTTTTTGTTAACCAACTTTAACTGCTGTAGACTCAACCTGAGGCTTCTTTGGTGGTGTATTAATGAGCTATATGTGTGCTTTGGTTAGCAGAGATGTAACGTTTGATCTGTGGATTCACCAGTTAGGTCTCATTTACACGACGTTTCACAACTTCTCACTCTAAAATGCAAGAAACAGTAAATTAATTTGAATTTACACAGAAAATCTGTAGTTGGGTGACATAACTGTAGAGTTTTTTGGTAGCCCTCTGCCGAAGAAGAGGTCGGCTGATCATCTGCCGCATAGACCTGGTGTATCCACCTTTTTCCAGACGACCTATAGTTCATAGCTGTTGCCAGTTTTGCTCTTCCAGTTGAACGTTCTGTTTATGTCGCCATGGAGACAACAAAGGCGATGATGTTAGCCTAGCTGTTAGCCAAAAAGCAAAGCGGACCATGTCAGCGTTTCCATTGAAAACTCCAGCTTGCTGTTTACACAGCAATGGAAGCTGCAGCATTTTTAAAAAAAATCCACTTTTGAGGCCGTTTCCCAAAATTTGCATTTTACATTGGCTAAAACGCTGTTTCTGTGTAAACCAGAGGCGGAAACACAACAATACTTTTGCGTTTCATCCTAGAACCATTGTCATGTAAGATTGATTCTGCATGTGTCTTTACTCCAACAGCACAAAATATACCAAAACACTTATTGGGGAACTTGTTTTTCTGATGAAGCTAACATCACTTGGATGCAGCATTTAGCTAGTAGCAGTAGTTAGCTGTGATGTACCTCTCCAAAATTTGTGCTGTTTTAACCAACAGTGTTATATTGTCAGACTTCCACTTTCAGAAGTATTTATTCCCGATAACTTTTTAAGCAAACATCTGTTTTTACTGTTTAAACACAGCCGAGTTTAAAGAGATAAAAAGGTGAAAGAAACAGCTGCAGTAACTGATATATTTGCATCACTAGCCTGGGACGCAGCCAAAGTACACATCTACAGATTTGAACACACACAGAGAAAATACTTCACTACACACATAAGCTCCTCCTGTGGTTCTCCATGCACTCAGGACCTGTTGATGGGCCGTTTAATCCAGGCTGAATATAAAACCTTGTATTGTTTGTGATGGACAATATACTGTAACACCCCTCTCCTCCCCCTTAACCATTCAAAATGCTTTCCCTCCTCACTCATCTCACCCTTTAGCCTCTCCTTTCACCACAAACCTGCATTTCTGAATGCTAAAAAGAAAAGAAAGGCACTAAAAAAACATCAGAGTTCAGGTTTTGAGGTGGTCTGGAAAATGCAGAGTAGGCATATTGAAATACAGATAAAAGAAAAAAAGAAGGGAGTGTGAATAGTGGGCTGTGCAGAGCCGGTTTGCTAATTAAATCTTTATACCGTCTTTTCTGTGGGGAAGCTAATCTGCAGGGTGGGAGCTGGCCAGTCCCGCTTCTTAGAGAGTTTTCAAAAACTTCTTGTTTCATGCGCTTCACTTCTCAGCCCACCCTCAGTTTTCTTTTGCTGTACAATAAAAAATCAGCACGTTTGATGGAAGATTGAGTGCGAGGTGGACAATGCCGAGCCTCGTTACTGGAACGAAGAGTCTGAAGAGAGATGTCGAGCGAGAGGAAGGGAAAGGAGAGACATAAATCACGCAGCAAGGAGGAGGCTTTACAGAGAAAATGCAGAGTAGGAGTTTGAGCTTACATTTGAATGTATGAATACGCTGGGTGGTGGGTGAGGGGTGGAATAACAAAAAAAAAAAAAAAACAGGAGAGGAAGTGTGCTGTAAAAGAAGCAGTTAGTAGCCAATTTTATGTAAGGAGGACATGCTGGGACTAAACTTTTGTCTGTATCCTAAGGAGAGCGAGAAGGAGTAGGAGGAGGGGAGCTGATGATCTGAGATCAGATGTTTCCTCCTGATAACAAGCAGCCGTGATGATCACTTCCAGACGCAGACTGAGATTTTTTTTTCAGGAGCGAGGTCACAGGTTGACGTCCATGCGCCCTGACCCCGGCCTCCACATCCTCCACATCTCTCTGTTTCCCTCCTTTAGTTCCACTTCTCCAGCAGGCCAAACCGAGTCAGGAGACTGCAAGGCCCAAATGTTATTTGCTAAATTAGATAATGGAGGCTGTCCACGGAGTGTAATGGCACTCTAGCGGGAAAAACAACATTGTTTTGTGTTTGAGGCCAGAGTATAAGTTGTTGTTTATCAGCTGATTTGAGGATCTTTTTATTTCCTGCCCATTTAGATCTATTTGCTCCACATTAACATCCTGAGAGGACTTTATAACTTGCTATGAAACAGACTTAATTTAAAACTGAAGCCTTTTTATGGCCAACAAAAGCAAAGTAGACCATCAGCATAAGGAGTGATTATTTCTGGAGAGTCATTTTTAATCCCTGTCACTGCTGCTGCTGCTGCTGCTACTGCTGGGTCAGATTCCTAAGAAGTGATTTGCAGCATGCAGAGCCAAAGAGCCTTTGTTTACATTTTCCACTGCAAAGCTTCATGGTAAGAAGGACAAAAGATAGCAAAGAACAGGAAGAGGTTTTTCTTTAGAAATGACTAAACACTCAGGCAAGACAAGATGAAGGAGGAGATAAACACAGAATTACTGTCCCTTACTGGCACTTAAATGTTGTGCTAATTTATTTCAACAAAAAAATATTAGATTCCTGTAAAGAGATGAGCAAAACCATCATTCTTTACCAAGCTTTTTAACATTTTTAATATCTAATTATTGGTCTGCAACTTGGTTGTCATTGCCTTTATCAACCTTATATCCAGCTGTGTCTAACAGCAAAGAAAGCCCACAAGAAAACCAGAAAGAAAACAGACAAGTTAGTAACGTACATGACGATATTATACTATTTTCAGCAGGTAAGGGTTTAAGTGTTTCCCTTTCAGGTGGTGGAGCCCAAAACAGAACAAAAAAGGCTTTTTCCCCTGTTTGTTGATTGACAGATGTTGTCACTCTCAAGCCCCATTTCCACCAAGTGGTTCATTTTGGTTCGCCTCGGTACGGCATGCATTTTGTAACGTTTCCTTTGACTAAAACAGGGACTGACCCGTACCGTACTACTTTTTGGCACCCTTCTGTTGGGGTGCCAGACACAACAAATCGACCCAAGAAGGTGGAGCTAGAAACACTGCAGTCTATTGATTGGTCAAAAGAATCATCACTTCTCATTCGACAGCCGTAATAAAGAACAACACATAAACCTGCCATGTCCTCGATATTATCGGTTTGTTTACCGTGCCGCCTTTTTCTTCTTTGTTGGGTTTATTGGTGGGGTACACTGTGTAGCGCTAATATGCTGTCTTGCTATTATGTAGTTGACGTGGCTATTGGCGTCCAGCTTACATGCCACCTACTTGGGAGGACATGGTTAACTGTGGAAACGTTAACAGGATCAGGCTTTACCGATACGACCCATAGCAAACCATACCGATACTGGCCTGGTACTCCATACTGGACAGCCTGGTGGAAACAGGACAAAAGTAGGCCACTGTTTGATATGAAGTTTGTTTTGAATATGACAGTGTGCCAGCGTTATTACAACATTTCTGATTAATCATAGAAGAATGAATAAGTGGATATAGGTCACTTGTTAAGATTATTGGCTGTATAAAACATGGAGGTAGTTTCTGTGACCTCACCCATCGGTTTCTTAGCACAACAATGTCGGATGCCATAATGGAAACGCTGACTCAAGTTAGCTGGACTCATGCTCATCAGGTTGAGTGCCCGTAGGTGTGGGTGTGTATTTGAATGGTTGTGTGTCTCCATGTTAGATCTGGGATAGACTGGCAACCTGTCAAGGGTGTACCTTGCCTTGCACCCAAAGACAGTTAGGATAGGGTTCAGCCCCCTGCGACCCCAAAAGGGGAAAGCAGTAAAGATGATGGATGGATTACTCAAACTGTATTTCTAACAAACTAAACATGATGTAGTTGAAGGCAGGTTCCCAGCTTCCTTGGCTATGGTTTCAATGGGCCTTTATGTTTTTATTCAGAGAGGAAAGGACAGTGGATAGAGTAGGAATCAGGGTGTGAGTGGGGAGTGACATTTGGGTTAAGAAGCTGCAGAGTGGACTCAATCCTGGACCACCTGCTCAAGGACTAGCCGCCTAACTTGTCACTGGGCTACTCCAGCGCCTGTTTCAAGTGGACAATTAAGGAACAGCAGCTTTTTGCACTTCCACATTGATTTTTCAACACAGTAAGTTTTTACTTGGTTGTGTCACATTTTATATTCCTTTAGTCCTGCAGCGTTTTAGCTCCTTTGAGCTCCATGTTTTGGCTTTTTGTTCCTAAATGTAGCTTTTGCAGTTCAGTCTAAGCCTTCCCTTTCACCTTATGCATTGTTTAAGGTTGGATTATATGCAAACTTTTACAACTCAAAGAATTTCTGCACAATTAATACAAAGGCTCAACTTTTTCTAGCTTCAGCGTAAACAACCGTTCAGTGTGATGGAGCCTTACAACAGTTTCTGTAGGTGAAATATTAAAAACCACAGAGGTTTTACTTAATGACTGTTCCACTCCATCAGTGGAAATAATCTAGATGTCTTGTATATTATTTTATACACATTCTCCATGTTCAGACTGAGATTTATTTGGAAACTTTGGCAGCTTCACTAGAATTTAAATGAAGTTATGTGAGTTTCAACAATGTTTGGCCGCACTTTGTCGGTGAGCTACACTGCCAAAAGCCAATTGCACTGCACAATTTATCATAAAAACAAGTGCAAGGCATGCATACTGTACAATTTAAAGTGACTGAAAACAACTGAGCTCATTAAAACACTAAAAGGCGCACGAAGAGATGGAAAACAGAGACAGGTAGAGACTAAGGGAATGCAAGGAGAGGGAAGAGTTAAGTCCATTTCCTGAGTATAAATTAAAAGCGTCTTGTAATCACATTGCAGGAATGCAGTCGGTGTACACTGTTAAACACTCCCTAAGCCCTGGCTCCACTTCACTCTCTCAGTCCATGCACACAAAGGGGCCTTTGTTCTCTCTGCTCTTGAAAAGCAATGCTCAGTCACTCCCTCCTCTTCCTCCTCCTCCTCTCGTCCTCCTCCTCTCCCTCTCTGTTCTCTCACTCTTGTGCTGTTTCTGTCATTCTCCTCTCTCACTCCTCTGTTTCTTTCATTCACAGCCTCTCTTGGCCTTCATATTTCCCGTCCCACTGTATCCGTCTCCATTTCCCTTTTTGCTGTCTCTGACACAGAAGTTTGTCTGGAAGTTTTCACATCCAGGAGTGAGAAAGGCTCCATATATGAACGTTATCTCCGACCCAATAAAAGCAAAATCTCAATCTCAACAGTCAGGACATCCCATGACAGGTTACTGGCCTAACATAAACAAATCCTCAACGCCCTCAACATTACCAAAAACACATGATTTCTCAAACTGCTCTTCCCTCAAGATTTGCTCGGCCCCCTCCAACAGCTTTTTCTGGTTAACCACACATTTACGGTAAAAAACTGTACTCGGGTGTGGAACTGGAGGGTGGGGGTCCTGGTCCCCCTCCACCCTGACTGAAAATATTTAGACACCACATAGATACACAACAAGCGCTAGCTACCAGATGTGGCACGCACACACCTGGTGCGTTGGGAGCCCTTGGGCGTGGAAACTGTTATTTAGTTTAGCAATCAGGTCATACGCAACAAGCTTATAAAGTCTCTTCGTTTGAACAAGTTTCCCCAAGAACAACCCTCACAGTCTCTTCATTTTTTTTTTTTTTTTTTTTACACCTGGCAGCCAACACCTGTTGATTGACTTTTGTAATATGACCAAATAGAGTACTCAGGCATGTCTATGCTCGGGAACAAAGTACGTAAGATTGAGTTGTCTTTCATTTGAAATATTCAAGGCCAAGATCAATTACTGTGGCCGTTTGGAGCTACTACAAATAAATGTTAAAAAAAAGAGGAAAATATTGCATGTTTACTTTAGTAAAATTAGCATTTCGAAATCCTAATCTCTCAAGTCAAGGCAAAATATTGTCTGTTTGAAGGGTATTTATGTCAACAGCTACTGTGTAATGGAGGTATAATCTACCCTAATCATACATAAACTTATTATGAGGTGTACATTTTTCCTAAAGTATTAGCAAAAACCTTATTTAGCTTAAATGCACAGTTGGTAGTGACAGAAAATTAGCATGAATTTGAATGTAGCATCTCCTCAGGACTCCGTTTAGCCCCTGCCCCCCCACACTCAGAGCTCCTCCCAAAAAAACACCCCCGCCCATGTGCCTGAGTGCCCCTGATTTGCATCATATGATCATGACTGATTCAAAACCACAGACTCAAACCGGTCCTCAGCACATTGTTTTTGTTTGCACTACGTTACCAGTTATTGGGGTATAGGTAGTTTTTCTGCCATTCTCCAGCATACTTGGTTATGCGCATTGAATCGAGTCTACTGCATACTGGCGAATTGTACGCACCGAAGATGGGCAGAACAGCAGGACAGGATTTGATTGGTTTAACAAATTGGCTGTTAAACGCTAGGATTGGCTGGTGTTTTCCCAGGTTTACTCTTGTACTCATTTACTCACTCTATTTAAAGAACACATCATGCATTGATTGCCATCGGGACATAAAGATCATTTCAACTAGTATAAGAAAAAGGGTTTCTATATCTGATTACCAACCCTGCCTTTAATTGCAAAACTATACATGTCTAACTTTCCCTCTCTGTTCTGGTCACAATTAATGATCAGTCAAAAACTTTTACCTAGACAACAAAAACATTTACACACAATACAAAATTAAGCATTTCACAAACACACACAAAATGTGACTTTTGTCTAAATGCAAAGAAAACTTAATGCAAAGATATTTCATGAGACATAAAAACGTTTTACATGAAATTTTTATGCGTTTGACTAAATGTTTGTGTGTAAGGAGTTTTCTGTCTTACGTTAATTGGATTTTGAAGTGTTTGTTCAGTTTACCTGAAGGGCCACCATATCACAGTCATGTTAATAGCTCTTTAAGGCTGAAATTCTTTTTTCTTTATTTTTATTTATTGTACAAATATTTTTGAGTTTTTGTGTTGTGTACTGGAAAATTCTGCTGCTTCTTGGCCAGGTCGCTTTTGCAAAAGAAATTTTATATCTCAATGAACTTTTATCTGGTTAAATAAAGGTAAAATAAATAAGTAATAATAATAATTAGGTATAGCAGTGATAAAGGTTCAGTGCTAAAATTAGCATGCTATTATTTACAATATGACTTATGCAAAGCTATTAATGATTAGCGTGAAAGTTTTAGACATGTTAGATTAGAGTGGTAGCATGTTACCTTTTATTACTTAGTCAAACTGGACTGTATGTTTTTAATCGTATTTTAATTTCTAAATATTGAAGACACAGTTCAGACACCACTTTGACTGTTAGATGAAGTGCTCTAAAGAGCAAATTTTACTTGAAATATTAGTTTTGTTTTGATTTTTAAACTTGCATTCTATTGTTGGGTTTGTCTTGGCAGCAAAAGCATGAACCAATAAAATATTCATATAGAAAGTTATCAAAGATATTGTTGTAAAGGGCAGAACAGTTACACCCAGGTGCAAATGAGGCTCTTTTCCAATTTACCTGATTGTCCAAGTGTATTAAGTTGACACACAGTAAAGATAAATCACCTGTGGTAAATAGGTAGATTTTCTGTACTTGTCTGCACTGTATGTTTGATGATGTTGTTTTCAGAGCCATATGGAAAACTAGATCTGCTTTGTATATTTCAAAATATCTCAGCCTGTGGGTATAATGTCCAATAAAGTAATTATAGTGTTCTCTCTCATGAGGTTCAGCATGTCTGGTCCTGTCTGACTGTAGCCCTGCTGCACTGAGAGAGCCTGAGGCGTGAAGTGCAATCACGTCCATCAACTCTTATCAAACCTGTCGCAGGGTGTCTGACGCAAGGCGGCCTTGCACAATCACCTCCTGACAGATGAGTACAAGCCACAGTTGGGAGGTTTAACCCTGACAGTTTATCATTATTGTAAGGTCATTCACAAAGATTCACAACTGTGGCTTCTGTTTTGTTTTTTCTTTTTGTTTTTTTTTTGTGTTTGTTTGTTTTGTTTTGTTTGTTTGGAAAAAAATCCAACTCATATGGAGAGAAGACAGATTTTCATTTAAATATTATTTTCTTCTTGAGATTTAACTTGTAAACTCTACAAAACAGTTTAAGTCTTGATGTCAAAACCATCACGAGCAAAACATCCTTGATGATGTACCAAATTAACATCCCGGTAAACTCCATCTGCTGATTGTTTTCACGTGACACGATAGAGAGCTCAGAAATAAACAGAGAGCAATTATATTCCTGCCCACACATGACAAGAAAACATTTCTTATCCTCCACTGACTCACTGTTGCGTTAAGATGTCCTGATTTATCCTTTTTTTTCTGTTAGTGCACAACAAAAGAAAAGGCTAACATTTAATAAACCATACACTGTTAAATGGATAAAACAACACTTTTAATTCCAGGACATCAAATCCAGGCTGTAAGAAATATGTTTACTGAAAGAATAAGAGAACTTATAGATACTGACAGATAAACCTTAGGGATCAAGGTTAAGCTTTGCTGGGCTAGGTTTGGATATTTTTTTGACTAAAATGAGAAAGGAAGCAACATTGTCACAAACTCAGTTTGTCACTTCACAATATCATATCAGGTAGAAATGGAGTGCTTAATCCTTTGCTACACAGAAATACATAATATATATTACCAAACACCAGATAGTTCCCTCTTGGTTGCATAAAAATCATTGCGCTTTGTCTCTATTGTTTTCTGTGTTTTGGGATTATTTTGGTAGCTCTCAAAGTTTTTTCATTGTTGCTTTGTGTCACACCTGTGAGTCATTCTTTGAAAGTTCATTCGAAGTCTTTTAGATGTTTGATCTGATAAGTTTAACACTAAACACTCCCTTTTACCCTTGGATCTTTTGACCCAGTTTTTTTCAGAGTGAGTCTTGTAAATCATTGCCTTCTGACGGCTGTGATTTACTGTACACCATTCTTAAGGACCTCTCAAGACTTCAGAGAGGACAAAAACTATCCACAAGAGGAAACATCACGCACACAGCTGCTACCCCTGTATTATAGATTACTCTTTTATGATAGTATCTTAACTGTCAAACAAATATAACTACACCTTCATTTTATACAACTGAATAAATAACTTGTGTAAACTTAAACTTTAAAGCATTGACAAGCCCTGTACACAGTGCTATACTTCATGGGAATGGAGAAACAGTTTTCTGAATGGATTTAGCTATCTTAGCATTCTTTTTGGGGGCATGTTTTATCTACCTGTAATTTTTGCTAACAGACAAATTACTCTGCAATAGAAATATGGTAATAAAACCAGCGACAAAATACATCTTTAATTTAAACATATGACCACAAAATTATATTAGCTATCTAGCATGCACACTGGTTAGCGTTATTGTCAACAGATAACTAGCTAGTAAACCTAATAGCCTTATACCCCCTTCACGTGTTGTGTTGTTGTTGTTAACAAAAAAATATTGTACTTTTAACCCAAAAATCACAAAACATTGAGAACCAAAACCTTAATAAAGACTTTAATAAACTCTTTATTAACTGAAATTTAGTCTTGAATCTTAGGATAGGCATTTTATTTGCTCTCCTAGCTAGCATTCTTGTGGGCAGTTGACAAGCTAGTTATTTCACTGGTAGAGGCACAATCCTTTAAAGTGGCTCATTAGAGCTAGCATGGCCAGTTAGCATATGAGCATACTTAACCAAAATTCACAAAACATTGAGAACAAAAATCTTAATAAAGACTATTAACTGTTTGTTGTTCACTGAAAAATAATTTTGAGTCTTAGAAGAAAGGTTGTATAAACTCTCCTAGCTAGCACTCTCAGAGGCATTCTTGTGTACAGTAGCTAGTTAGTTAAATTTTGTCAAAGTGTTCCTGTGAATTGTAGGTACTTCAACAAAGAGAAAATAAAGTATGTTCCCACTGGAACATACCTTTTTTTCTCTTTCTTGAGAAGAAGAAGTTTATAATTCAACTAGTTGAATTACAAACTGCAGATATTGTAAAAGTTGCTGATTACAGTTAACAAGGCCAGTTAGCGTGTTAGCTGTTAGCACAACAGTAGTGTACTTTTTAGCCCTAGAAGTAATAAAACACTGACAACCAATAACTTTGAAATATACATTTATTACTTACTGAGACATAGTTTTGAGTCGTAGGAGAAGGATTGTATGTGCTCCTCTAGCTAGCACTCTTTTCAGCATTCTTGCAGGCAGTCTTGAAGTCCAGCTCAGTGTCTTTCTTCCCTCTTCAGTAAAAACTGAATTGCTGGTGAAAAGATATCTGGGAAAACATCTTTATGGCACAAGATAACCTTACATGTAAGCCATATAAATTTTTGAAAGTGTTTGAATGGTTCTAGCATCTTCTGTAAGCATATAAGCTATCAGTCCACCACTTCAGCAGGCAGCTTTTTAGGAAATGCAAAGTATACAGATTCAAGCTTATCACATTTTTTTTTCAAGTAGAAATCAGATTTGAGTCGTTTTGTTGTTTGTGTTGGTACATTTTGTTGTAATCTGTAGTTTTTATTTTATGAGTTGTTTTTTACTCTGTGCTACAGTTTGTGTAGCATAAAGCTGTCCATTTCTAATTTTAGCTCCATGTACCTGTATTGAATCAACTTTTCTCCAGTGTACACCACTTTTCACTTGAGAGGCTTTATATAAATATTATTTTACTGTATTACACCAAACAGAGCAGAGCATGTGCCAGCAGCATGCAGCAACTCATCCAGCCCTTCAAGCAAATCTGTTTCACCCTCTGCAAACATACAATGACACACACAGGCACAGGCAGGACTCCCTCTCTCTGTCTCCTCATCCTGATCCCAGATGCAGGCCTGTAGTGGCCTGTCTGAAACCAAACCACCTTTACGGGGGTGAGAGAAATAGCTCAGGGTGTAAATGCACTGCAGGCAGGGCTGGGCCCATCTTAACCTCAGCCAAACAGCTCTGGTGTCTTTGATGGCAGCTCTACATATCAGAAGAGTGAAAGGAGACACTGATCTGAGGTGTTGTGAAGGTAGAACAGCCCACGGGCAGGTTCAACCCAGCAGTCACTTCCTTTAATGCTATTTCAGAGCCGAGAGCATTGACAAAGTTTAAGTGGAAAACCCTGTGTGAGGGAGTCAGGCTAAAGCATACAGCAGCATGAGTGGTGTCAAGGTTTGTAACACAAACATGCACAGGAAGATTGTAGCCTTGACTCACTGTCTGGGTGCTATGCTTGGACACAATGTTCTGACACACTCAGATATATACAAACACATCCTCCTACATCTGAAAGAGAGGGTGTTCACACCTTTTCCTAGCTCCTTCTGTAAGATAATCTCTCTTTTCTCATGGTTGTTTCCGTCTGCGAGTTGCATTACGAAACAACCGATGTCAAGTTGAATCACATTTGTTTATCATTTCTGGAGTCTTCCTTTGGCTTTCCTTTCTCCCTGCTTTGCTTACATTGTGCTCACAGAGGGGGTTTGTGGTGGAGAAACAGATGAGCAAAACATCTGCAGCCTTAACTGGAGGAGGGCATTCAGAGAGCTCTATTTATCCAGTTATGAGTCATTTATAAGCGTTGCTGTTGAATTGAAAAATGGTTTTGAAAGCATTAATATTCCAGCAGCTACTCCAAAGTTTGAGAGTCGACTGTGGGCTGAAGTTCAGTTAACTTTCATGCTTTGTCTGTTACTGTTTTACATTTATTGTCGCCAGATTAAGATAACAGCACAAGTGATATTTTGTGCCAAAACAGAAACTAGCATCGTTTTATTGCTTGTAACAATTAAGGGACTTTAATGCAGAGTCACATTTGCCAAGATGGAAGTTTTCTGGTAACTTTTGTTAGTGTCTTACCATAGTTTTGCTTGGTAAAAACACAAATAGTTGCAGCTGCTGAATCATTTCTAGTTGGAGAAAGTAACTATGCACATTGTTATGCTACACATTGCTTACTTGCACTTGTAATCTGCTACATTTCTGAGGGAATAAGTAAGGTGTACACCTCTTTCAGTTGATTACCCAGTAAGCAATTCAAAAAACGTATTACCCAGCTTTCTTACTGGTCTTCCAGCTGGGTGAAATGCTTGATTCTTGTTGGTCAAAACCCTTAGATGACAGTAATAAACTTTCACTTCTGCGTGCAGAGGCATACTGATCACACTTCATGTCAAATCAAGCCACACATTTGCTTGTTGACACCGCGAGGTGAGATAAAACCATTAGCTTCTGTTAGCATCATACTGGTATCCATTGTGGCTGAAATGCCATTTTTATTTGATTGCTTCTGCTTTGTGTCAGGGATTGTCATACCCTGTCTGGGTTCTATATCCCATAACTGCCAGCTAATCACACATTATAATATCTTTGTTATTAATATCTTAGTTATTTGGCTCTTTAAAGGGGTTGTGAGGAAGAATGGGAAAAACTAATGTTTCTTTCTGTTTCGTGAGCACTAGCACCTCTGTCATGTGGCTTTAACTCTTACTAAGGGGTGTGTTTGTTTTGAAGCAAATGAACAGAGAGCAGATCTTCTTTTTAACACTACTTTTTTTTGTTTAAGACGACTTTTTGCAAGACAAAGCAACAAAGTTGTTACGTAGCACAACAAACAAATTTTGTAAATGTAGTTTGTATCGTAGTTTAGTGCCAGGCTACGTTTAATGCTACTCACAGCACAGTGCTCTGAGAGTTGTCGGTAACGTGGCGTTAGTGAATCCTGGTCATGTCCTACCAGTGCTCATCTACAAACTCCAGCATCACCAAGCAGAGCAAATGTAACCTCACTCTTCATTTAATTGATAGACTCTCAAGTTTGAACAGATCACTGCATTATAATTTCTGCATTTGGGTTGGAATGAACATTATCACGAACAGCTTAGCTCTTGTTTTAGCCTTTAGCCACTGCTCTATCACTGTGCGGTCTTCTATCCTTTACAGTTCAGCTCCATAACTACAAAATAAATTCAAGACCTCAGACTTTTCTGGGGAGCTTTTAGATGGTCCATATTAAAAACAACTGACCTGACACAGTTTATAAGATGATCCAGATATGTTACATCTGTATGAGTTTCCTTCTGATGCAAGGTGTTATGATAACATCACTTTTACTGAAGGCAGCTTTGATTCATGGCCCATGACCTGTTTCCTCCCATTACTTCCAGTAGGAAATGTCACCCTGTCCCATGATGGCATATATTTCCATAAAGTGCTCTGGGTAAAAATGTGCCATATGGTGCAGCTAATCGTCTGCTGTGATTCACAGACACAGTGTCAGTTAACTTTGTTTTGTTCCACACCAGTTCAGGGTGCGTTCCTCCAACCCTGCCAGCTCCACACCCAGCCTTCATGTACCATCCGTTCCACATATTGCTCTCCAATGATGGATCAGTGTAATCACAATAATCATCTAAGCCTGGATTTAACTCTTTCTCAGCTATGCTGACCGCAGTGAAACAAAGGGTGACGACTCTGCAACAAAGCTCTGCTCTGAGCGTTAGGTTCCCTTCATTGGCCAATCACTGCATGACCTTTGACCCTGTGTTAACACTGTGAGCCTCTGGGTTGATGGGTTGCTCTGTTTTGACCACATGTGGATGGTGGATTAGAGGCTCCAGTGTTACATCTGTAGAGTATTCAGAATGGTCTTCACAGAAGTTCATACTTTGGGTTATATTTTGAGAAGAAGGGTTCATTTGTAGTCATGTTTGTAGTAGCAAACAAGAGGGAGGACCCAGGTGTAGACCAGCTAAAGATTTTATCTTAACTAAAACCAAAAATTTACAAATGCTAACAAGAAACATAAAAACACACAAAAAATCACTAGTAGGACTGTGGAAAAAGGCCTGACGAGAAAGACAAGACAAACTGACAAAGAAGTGAAGAAACACAGTGACTAAACAGACACAGGGTTAATTAACATAGGTGTGAGACAAGACGTTCATACAATCAGATGGGAGGTAACACTCAACTAGAAACAAAGGGAGCAAGAACTACACAATAAAACAAGAAACACAAGAGACTTGACACAGTAACACACACACACACAAACACACATAAGAAATACTGTAGCAAGGACAAAAAGGAAATCAAAGTCTGATCATGATATAATAATCGTTGAGTTGTGTTTTTTTTTTTTTTTTTTTTTTTCTTTTTTGTTAAAATCAGCTTTTTATGTAGGAGCATCTGTCTTGCACCACCATGTTTCTGCAGATTGGATAAGAAGAAGAAGAAGAAGAAGAAGAAGAAGAAGAAGAAGAAGAAGAAGAAGAAGAAGAAGAAGAAGAAGAGAGTGGTTGGTGTGCACAAAATAATTTGTGCTGATAGTTTTTGATGGTTAAAACTTGATTAAAACATGGAGGATCATACTTATCATGCTCAAAGGAGCTTCTTGCCCTCCAAGCCACTCGAGTCATTACAGCAATGCAAATATTTATACACACTGTACCTTTAAGTATCTTTTATGAAACAAACATAGACACCTGTACTAATAACATGAAAACAAAACCTTTTTCCTCATTATTTTTAATGATTCACTTGATTTGAGGCATATTGTTGCAACATAAGAACCTTTAAAGTAGCATGTTCAAATCTAGTTGAACCCAAACAGAGTGGAACACAGTTCAGTCAGTTACCTCTCACCAATGAAAAGTCAGTAATCAATTTACATTGTGATATCTTTATTAGATTCTAGACCTTTTAATCATTTCTTTATTAACTGCCATATGGTTGTCTCTTTGTTGCTTGTCGCTGCCGTCGCTCTCAGTAAGCCAACACCACATGGGTTTGAAGGGTCATGGTTGACCTTGTGTGTGTTTGTATACATACGGGCCGACTGCATGCTTTTAAGCACATGTGCTAGGATCTGCTCCTAAGTATCGCTTTTCATGTTCAAATGAGCACACATGCAGAACAGTGGAACTCAAGATGTGTTCCAGGAAATGACGGGGTGATGGGGGAGCGTGAGCGTGGAGCATATAAAAGCTAATACTCCTGTGTTCCCCTCTGGACATCATTGACTCTCAGCATGTCTTCTGAACCCCTGGGGTAAAAGGTTAAAGGTCATGGGTCACTGAGGTTATGACTGATCCTCCTCGTCTTCCCCTTGAGGGACAAGCAGATCCAACACGTGTCTATTTATAGCTGTTTATAACTCTCTTTGAGAGGGTTTTGTGTGTTACTGCACTTCTCTGGAACTTGCTGGCTAGCAGCACGAGGCCGACGGTGTTTACTTTTGTCAGAACGTGCTGCTGCGAAAAGCTGCGTGTTAGTGTGTGTGTGTGTGACTCTAATGACAGATAATAGCAGTTTTGAGTTTGGCACAGTGTTTGTGAGTGATTACACCTTTGTGTGTTTGTTTGGGTGTGTGTGTGCGGGAGTGAGAGAGATGGAAAGAGAGAGGTTTGTTGTGTGATGAAGTGACTGTCTAATTGCAGAGGGCCTCGCTGTGTGGCATGTCAGATTGTTCTTCCCCTGTGGCCCTGAGGTCTCCTGCAGGGGGGAATGTGTGTTTGCGTGAGTGTGTAACTACATATGTGTGCCTTAACTGTGATGAATTTCAACTGCCTGCTTCAAGTCTTGGCAGGCTGCCGGAGCACCAGGGACCCACTCAACCATATTTCATGCTCACTCAGAAGAACACCATACATTTTTACCTTTATGTGGTTCACTCAGCTCTGCAGTCCATTACACCACTTGTATATATGTGTGTTAGTGTGTGTGTGTGTGGACTGAATGAGAGCATTTGAGAGAGATGATGGAGAAAACTGCACAGTCTCCATGCTCGCTGGGCCACAATGGCTTGCATTGTTCTGGTGCTATAATCAGAGCGGACATGGAACTTGGCCTGGAGACCAAGAGGTCTCTGCAGCCCTGGACACAGGTGCTCTAACTCAAACTCACATCAAGTCCACGGGTTAAAAGTGAACAAACAAACTGTGTGTTGTGGGCTTATGTTGCTGATTATTATTTTATTTTATTTTATTTTAGCTGCACTTTAGCCAATGCAACACCAAGTTTTAGTTTGACCAACATCATAAAAAATGCAGACTTCCTCTTTGAAGAATCAAGTTACCAATTTAGAGAAAGTAACTCTGCTCCAATTTAGGGGCAGCATCCCTTCCAAGACCTGTTACGTCACAGCGTTCGTCGGAGGCTGACTTACGTGTCCCAGTTTTACAGAACCACAAAAAAATGCACTGGCAATGCCTTTAGGGCCTTACATATCCCAAGATTCATTGCAAGACAGTTTAACAAGATATAGATTTATATGTTTCTAAATCTTTATCACTGGTTCCAATTCAGTCGTATAACAAAGGATAAGAATGTTAAAAATTAATAGAAGCCATGAAACATGAAAACATCTTCAAACTAACGAGTTGCATGACATAAGTTATGTAAGCTAGTTTTGGTGCAGCTTTGAGGTGTCTAGGTGATAGGAATGGCACTTATTTATTGAGGATTAACAGCTGGTAAACAAGTTATATTCAGTCGTCATGTCAGGTTTATTTATACAGCAGAACAGCCCATGTTGAACAGAGTGCTTTACATGGTTGAAGTACAAAAACAACAAAAATGATAGAACATGTTTGTAGAAAATAGTACAACTTTAGGGATAATAATGTCTCCATCCTTAGGGTTAGACCAAAAAGGACTACAATAATTATTAATACAATATTTTTTTTCCAAAACTTCCCTGCTAATGCTTAATAGCTTCCTCTGCCATTGGTCTTGTTTAGTGGACTTGATGGTTGAAGTCTGAAGAACCAAGACTTTCCCATTCAAAATGGGAAATAAACAGTATTTTCCAATGGTGTATAACAATTTAATGCCAAGGAGCATTGTAACTTTGAAACGTAATATATGATAAACAAACAAACTTTTTGAGCTTTTTTTTGACGGATATCTTAAAAAAGTGCCCCGGATGGAGAATAAGAATAAAGTCATAGATTACCGACAAGAAATATTCTGAAAGGTTGTTTTATAGGAGCAGCCATCCGCCCAGGAAAAGAGGATATAATGAGAGTGTCTTCTTGATTAAGTTGTGTTGAGTTACAGGTTTGACGAATAGCCTTCTTAATATCTCTGCCAATAGATGCAAGAACCTGGAGCTTTCTGATGAAGGCAGTTGAAATGTGTACCACCATAGCCTACCACACTACGACGGAGGATTAGGGCCAAGTTAAAACCCGTACTAACGTATAACTTCCCAAGATGCTCTGTGTTCGTCATTTTTGCACAGGCAGCGTCTGCTCTTCTGATAGCCAAGCTAAAGACTAAAATAAACTTATTCTCTCAAATTTATGACTTTATTGTCATAAATCTATGACTTTTATTCTTGTAAATTTACTTTTTTTTAACATGGGCCATTTTATTTGCATTTTAAAACCTCTAAGCAATACAACAGCCCAGAAAACAAAGTCTTTATCAATCAGTCTGGATTATCCATGTTGTTAATCTTGTTACAAAATCATTTAAATGCAGCTCGTTTCCCCACACAGAAATAGTTCCTTTTTAAACTACTGAAACTTGAAGAAGAAGTGACCCTTTAAGCTAAGTACTCTTTATGTTAAGTCCTTGCTGACTCATTGTGCAGAGACTCATTTATCGAAACAGAATGAAAATATACCTCTATAGATTCTCTAAACAGTTTGGGGCTGCTAATGATATGCTTCCTTTGTTTTCGCCGCCCTCTGATTTCAAGTCAAGCAGGTTGAAATTTATAGTCGACACTTCAGCAAGCATGCACGTGCACTTACTGTTAAAAGGGAGGACTGAGACTACTCTCACTCCTGTGAGCTAAATCAGCCTGTTGAGCTTGGGCCAGGAGACGCTTAGCTCAGCTTAGCTTAGCGTAAATACACAGAGCAGGAAACAGCCCTCTAAAGTTAGAAAACACTTAAACAGATAAAGTTTCTAGGTTTAAAGAAAGTCCAGTTCTGCAAATGTTGATTTTGTTCAGTCACGGGCAACCTCACAGACTCAAAAACCTTTTCAACATAAGTTCTCCTGAAAGTGTCTAGATTTTGTACATTTGTTGTTAAAGTACAACACCAGTGAAATACAGCACAAGAAAAAGTGAACCAGGTGTTTAAATTAGTGGATTTTAAAGTTTAGACAGCAAAGCGCTGTTCCCTCCTATTTTAAGTCTTGATACTAAGCTAGACTAATCATTACCCAGCTTCAGCTACAAATGTAGCGCAGAGACAAATATGAGGAAGGTATATTCTATAAATTCAAGTCTGAGGAGGAGAAAAAAGCTGTATGCAAAACTTTAGATTGTACTTTTTAGTTCTTAGCAATTGGTAGATTTTTCAAACCGCCATTTAGGATCCCTGCTGTATTGTCTTTATTTTCTCTGCTGCAGTCAACCTTTTAAGCAACAATCTTGTTAAATTCTCACGTTTTCAGAGATACAAGTTTTACCACAGCCTTTACTGGTGCTGCTGTTATTTTCTCACTTCCTTTGTCGCTTCTGTTTCCTGTTCACCTTGGTTTTTCAACAAGTGATGAGTTTGTCTTGTGTGACTGAAGAGAAAATTTAAGGTGGAAAAACCTGCAAAGTTTTAGACCATAGCACCGAGATGAAGACCTCTTACGTGTTTGAAATGAATACGTGCCATTTTATACTCAAATTAAAGTGGGGTTTTTTTCTGTAATGAAAAATACAAAGGTTATCTTTCTCTATGTGACAGCCCTGTGATTGACTGGCAACCCATGGTATAGAGGTGGTATATAGGTGGTATAAAGAATGAATGAATGAATGAATAATACTAATAGAATGGAATAATGTTCATACCCATGCTACTTCTGGCTACTTCTGGTTTATGCTCAATGCGGTCCACACAGCTTCGCGTGAACAAATTATATAATTTTAGCAGCCACGCCCCCTTTTGTTGTACACGTCTGAAAATCTTGCGCACAGAAATGATTTACCACACAGGGATCACCGTGATAACTGTGTGATGAACAGTTCCGGGGGTGAAATTGTGGCCAAATTTAGCACAAAGGAGAGATTTTTTAAAAGAAATGTAAAGAGTGTAAACATCTTCTAATCTAATTTATAGTACTGTGCTGGATGTGTGTTTGCGATACAGCACCCCCTGCAGTTTGGGAACAGACAACGTGTGGAGTGTAAAAAAAAGCATAAAAGCCATACACATTTCTTGTACGGATCGCGCACGTCTCATATCTACGCGTCAGATTCGTGTGGAACGCATTATCAGCCCTGAACACTGCAGTCTCCGTTTCACCACTTTGTTTTCATTAGCACTGCTCACTTACTTAATTGTTTCTCTATGTAAGTTAGTTACTCCTTCTCTTTGGCTTGCATTTTTGGGTTTAAATTCACCATAGATCTCTTTGTTTTCATAAGCTTTGTAACTTTATGATACTATATTATATTAAAATAGGGCAGAACGATTTAAGTGGTACTGAAAAGTCTTGAAGTATTGGAAACTTTAACAACCTTGCCTTAAAGTGAAAGACTATTTATTCGACTGTGAAGTGTGACTACTGTGCAGTACAGGCTGGGCCTTGTAGGTATAGCTTAGTAGAAGATTTGAGTAAGGTAGATGAAAGATTCAGCTTTCAGCAGCAGCACAGAAGAGTGTGAAAAAATCCTGTCACTCTAGCGACACCTCAACACCTTTTTTACCCTCCACTTTTCCACCATAACTCAGGTGGAGATCTGTTAAAGCAGCCTTTTTTTCTTTTTTTTTTGAGTGAACCATAAGTAAAACAAGTCCATTCCCCACAGGAGTACCAGAAACAGAATGGTGACCAATAACAAGCCAGTGGTTGAGCATGCAGGGAGCTAATGTTCAAAGTTTTATGAGATTAAACCACAAGTTCTCTTGGGAGAACCGTCTAATAAGAGGCTTATGATCAGCCAACAGACCCTCTGGGGTCCAGCTACATTAATGATACAGCTTTTCTGTCTCTTTCTCTCTCAACCCCCTTTTCTCTTTTATGGTGGATTAGGAGCTGTGCTGCTTCGGCTGCTGGATATTTAATGTGAGGTAATTTCTGGGGCTTGTTTGTGCGAGGTGTGAGATTTATTTCTCTGGACTGTGGTATGCTTTCTCCTCAATTTGTGTTAGCTCTGGTATGTTTCATGCTATAACAATAAGGGTGTTTGAGAAATAAATTATTTTCTCCTTGTCAGCCAGCTGTGAGAAGGTAGAGTTGAGTTAAGGCCCCTGGATGGTGAGTCAGTGTTTCCACAGAGCTGCTGCTGCTGCTGGCCCTTCTGCTTCTGAACAGACCTGGACATGGAGCCCCTCTCATACAGAAGCAAGACTGAGACAGCTGACAAGTCTTTAAACAATCTTAATGTGAGAAGATATGTAAGATAAAGTTTGAAAACTTAGGAACTGTAGTCCAGTTTTTCTGGGACCTTCGTGGTCACAACTGGTTGGTGAGTATGGCTTATCCAAGAAAGACTGCAAAATAATGGAGAGCTAGCTTGGCTCTGTCCAAAGTTCAAACTTCAGCTTACAAGCAACTCTAAAGCTTCTTTATAAACACCTGCTGTCTTGTTTTTTTTTTCTTTTTTTAATCTGTTCTAAAACCAACAGCTTGTTTTTCAAATAAAGAGCTGTGGTTTTATGTTATTACTCTAAAGATGGGGGTCCACCTTTTGGAGCTGTGAAGCTAGCATACGCTCATGGAAGTCACTAAACCTGAGATAGAAATAGCTAGCACGTAACAAAAACACACAATGACATGATAACACAACATATATAACATGTTAAAGGTATTTAAAGACATGTAATGTGGTTTAGACATAGTCCGACTAGCTGCTTCTCCCTTTTTTGTAGGCTAAGCTAAGCTATGCTAAACACATTTTTGCAAAGCCTTCAACGGGAAGACTCGGTAAACTTAGCATCTACAGTAGTTGAGATGTGAATTTTGCTATCTTTTGACAGGCTATCTTTTTCTTCCTTATTTCAGTACCTATGTTGAGAGATGCTAGCCTGGTGCCCACGTTGAGTTAAGAGTTTAACTAACTTTAAAGCTAAAACAAATGCAAGGTGTAAGTTTTAGTTTTTGGACAAGACTAGCTTTTCTTTTCTTCTGTCCAGTGTTAATTCTTAATTGTGCTAACTGTAACTGTTAGCTGGGGCTAAAACTAGCGAAGCATGTTTGGCTGTTCATGACTTTTAACAATGTTGGAAGGTAACTTTTTGACTTTGCCACCAGGAAAGCTTTTTTTCTCTTGTTTGTAGTGTTTATACTAAACTAGCTATGCTAACTTGATAAGTAGTACTTTCTGCCTGAAACAGAAAGAGTTTTTTGATAAATAAGTCATAGATATACTGTAAAGTGGGCTATAATATCATTTTACAGAACCCTGCTAGCTCCCCATCCCCAACTTTTCTAATTTTTATGCTAATCAGTCAAACAGATTTGTGGCTTTAAACTCTAAACTCAAACAGACACATTTTGAAATGATTTATACATTTATACATTATACATACATACAAAGATGCTGAAATAAGGTTTTGTCATCTTTGAACACAGCTAAGCTAGCTGCTACCCAATTCTTTATGCTAAACTGTCTATTTGTAGCCTCAAACAGAAACTGTGAGCTTTACATATGCTGGATTGTAGATTTTGACTTACCAGAGCTAGCTGCTCTCCCCAGATTTTAGTCTTGAGCTGGAGGAGAAAGAAAAAAAGATGTACTTATTGCTTTTGGATATGCTGAAGGCATCATGCTAGCTGCTGTTCTTTGTGTCTAGTGTAATGCTAACTTTGCAGTCCAGGGACCAACAGTTTTAAATTGGAAAAAGAAATGGAATACACTGTATGGCTCTTAATTTATCCTCAAACAGACAACCTACTTCCCAGAATGTCAAAGTGTTCCCTAAATTTTGTTGTACAACCTCAGCGGCGTCATTAAAGGGAAGCGTTTGGAAAATGATATTACCAAGTGATGGAAACCACAAGGAAAGGCCATGAAATGATTCAGGGTAAAAAGTTTGTGTGAAGATATCCTTGATTCCACTGAGCACCTTCCAAGATTCATCATCAGGATTGCTAAGGAGTGTTATATAAAGGATCCATGAAGAAAGACTTTGTCAGTCCACCCTCTGTTATGTCTCTTCTGTGTCTGATCACTTTACTTACAGACATAACGAACTTCATTCTCCACACACACCCCTCTCATGAGGGGACCGTCTCATGCGGCTTGTCAGCGGCGTGTTAAGCTGTAATAGTCGTACCATAACTTCTCAAAATTGATTTGATTCTGGGCTGTGTTTGTCTTGGCCAGGGCCTTGTCTTTGTGGTTGTGGTCTCAGAGTGGAAAGCAAAGGGCAAGAGGGAAAGAGGAGAGGGAGGAGGTTTGGAAAGACTGTGGAGAGAGAAGAGGGTGGTATTCAGAGCATTATGTAAGACTTCAAACAGGTCCAGTCTGGCATGGAGTGTTGATGTGAGAGTTGTGGGCCCCATGGGTCAGGTGGCCTCTCACATAGCCTCCCATATGGTCCGCATTTCCCCTCATTGCCTCCGCCCTTCATCTAATTGGCAGGTAATGTATCGCTGCTCTGGCAGATCTTCCCCTCCGTCACTGTTATTCTTCTCCTTTATTAATGGAAGAACCAGTAGTGTGGTGGTGATTGTGGCGGAGGTGATAGTGGTTCTTGGCTTGGCAGAGAGCCACGAAGGGGCCCAACACTGACACTTTATACAGCGGCAGGTTTTACCAAGGTGTTCATTTCAGGAGCATCTCCTCTGCTTCATCTGCTCCTCTTTCTTCTCCCCTCGGCTGCGGAAGAGAAATCAAAGCTGGAGCTGATACTGGAAACCTTATTCAATCTGATTGTGGTTACAAGCTACACCCATCCCTCAGTTGTTGCATACATATGGACACACAAATGCATACATACACATGACTTCAGGCTTGTTCGCATCCACTGTGTTTTCCACCATTCATCACTCCTCCTCTCACTGTGTTATCCGACAGTGCAGGTTTTTCTTTCCCCCCACTCCCACTCATAACCAGCCAGGCAGCTTATTTTACAGCTCAAGTCACTGCTAAGCATAACAATACAGCAGCAGACATATGGTTGTCATAAACTTTGTGGCTCAGAATTACATTACAATCGTTGACACTTTGAACAAGGTTTAAAAAAGAGCCATTGTACACCACATTTAATCACTCGCTCATAGTTCTCTTGTATTTTTCCACTGCTGCCGGACTGTGGAAGAATAAATACAGAAAAACAACACAGACCAATCAACCTAAGTGGGCTTGTTAGTAGCAGTAAATGCCAAACTCTGCCTGTTATCCCGCCGCTCAGGCCAAGACTCCATGTACGAGCCTGGAGCTCAAACATATCCAGATTCAAGGAGACATGACAGTAGCAACATGAGCCTGCCTGGGCTTGTCATATCTTTTGTGAGGGGCATAAATGTCCATAGGATTTCACTAACATCCTGTGCGACGAATCAAGCCAACATTACCGTCTGGTGCGCATGGAAGAGCTCAATTACATAACTTAAGACTTTCATTAGCCTCTCCGCTCCATTGAGTTCTCTGGGAAAGCTCCAGATGTGACTTCATGAAGGGCCCTCTCTATGCCGAGCCTGTTTGCTCTGTTCCGCTATTTCTCCCCTCCCCTCCTCCTCCTCCTCCTCCTCCTCCATCCCCGCAGCTGTAAGCACTCAGAGGAAAAGCAAGAAGCGAGGAGGAAGGGGAGGGAGAATGCGTTATTAAAAAAAATCAGACACCCTTAGACCCCCTTCAAAACAGTTCCAGCTCCACCCAGAGCAGTCATATAGTCCCCTTCACTCCCATAGGTCTTCTAAAGTAGGCCAATAAGTCTTTTAGCATGTGGTCTCCCTGTCAGCCCGAGGTGGCTGACTAGACGAGCTGCTGCTCCAGGCGCAGGGGCAGGAAGTGGTAACCAGCCAGGAGACACTCTGTGAGACGCTGCCCAAGTAAACAACCCTCCCCCTTTAGCACACATGCTCATACACATTCGTATGTGTTTGCATGCTCGTACACATTCGGACGTGTTTGCATATGTGGCGGACCTGTGCGTATAAACATGCACACAGTTGATACATCACCTTGAAGAACACTAGCAACCTTTTATGGGGAAAATTACAAATCTGAGCAGCCCTGTCTCTGTTAATATCATGACAGTTTATAGATTGAGTTAATGTGCTTCAGGCTTTTGGTCTGGCTGAAACCACAATTCTCTTTTAAGACTGAAAACTGGAAATTGTTGAAAGCATTCTAATCAAATTAATGGCCGTGTTGTTTAATCGCGTGTGCGCAAAGCATGAATTTGTACAGCTGTGTGCGCGCCACTGTGGAACGTCATACCTAAATCCTATGCCAAAACAACAATTTGTGCCTTAAAGGGATACTTTGTTCTACACATTGCCTGCATTTGAGATCCAAAACTCCTGATTGTGTCAGTGTGTCTCAAGTATGGTGGTTACTTTGGTTTTCCAGAGGAGGGCTTATGTTTGTGTGACTGTGTGTTTCTGGGAAGACGGCGGACACAGGTGGGGAATCAGTTAGGGCAGTGATTTATAGCGGTCTCCTTTGCTTTGCATTGTGCTGTGGCCTTCCTCTGGGCCCTCTGAATGTTTGAACACAACATGTTCCCTTGCTCGCTTGTTATTCCCTGTCTATGTTAACAATAATGCCTGATGTGGGATCGGAAAACCCAAATGATTTCACTTCTGGGAACAAATTTATTGTTTCCTTGCATATAACTGTTTCATAGGTAGTTTTATTTTTACCTGAGTGGATGTAAAGCTGAATGTAACTGCATCTTAGAGGTGTAGGGTAAGTAAAAGGACGTGTCAAAAATTCTTCATGTAGACTCAATTATCCTCGGGGCATGTCCCAGTAATGTCTTCACAAAAACAAAACCGATCAGTTTTGAGTCTTTTAGAGTTAGCACATGGCAATTGTTAAAATTAAATTAATTGTTCTATAAAATCTTAATCTGTAGTTAGCATTTATGGTGTCTGTAGCGTACAATTATGAGTATAACCAGCAGTGCTGGACCCATTTATCAGTAACCATTTATTCCAGGTATGGGGCTGGAACCTGGGCTTAGGGTGAGGAGAGGACAGGGTTTGGTGTCTGGAAGTAAAAATCTTAAAAACTTTTCCTAAGCATTGTTTCATACCAAGAGCACTTGGTGTGGGCACTTACAACTTTGTCCAAGTGCACACAAGGGCAGAACTAGCAACAGAGTTAAACTCTGTAATGCTTCAACAAAGTGTAGAACTAATAGATAAGGGCTGAATTTAAGTCTAATAACTCACCCAGCATGTCCACTTACTAGAACTGTAGGAGACGCTGTAAGAAATATTAGCTGCTACGAACTAGCATGCATCAACCTACCGAGCAGTAAGCAGCCAGTTCCAGAAAGAGGTGAGTTTGGTGTATTATGACTCACTTTTTTTTAACTGTTATGAGAGAAACTTCAGTTACACACATAATTTATCTAAAGTTAGCCAAAGTAAATATTAGCCACCATAAGCTAGCTGCCAACACAGCCAGTGTGTAGCATAGCAGCTAAGAACTAATTAATAATCGAATAAGGTTTCTCTTTAATGCTTTTCAGTTGAACTTGTGTCTTCTAAGTGGAAGATATTGTAGTTTCCAAAACTTAAAGTCTCTCACAACTTCCAAATGCAAAGCAATGTCAAAAACATGCGCAGATATAACAAGTAGCAGACAGCACAGTTAAATGTACGGTTTGCCTCAGTTTATTATCTTGTAGTATCAAGAAACTTTCTGTAATGTGTTAAAGATTTGCATTTGAGAAGCATGAGAGTCATAAAGTGAGTAAAATGTTTCAATGATACCACTTATCAGTGCTGTCTTTCTAAAGTCTGAGAGCGTTTACAAAAACAGTCTATTCAAGCTAGCTAGGTAGCTAGCAGTCATGACAGATAATTAGGTGCAGAAACTCGTTGCTCCTGTGGTGGAAAGCAATAAAAGCACAGTTTGTGTATTTTTGCCTTTATCTTACAGTTTAATGTAAGCCTAAGAAATTTTAAGACAAAAAAATTACCCAGTAAGTATTAATTTATCGAATGTTTACTGTCTACACTTTACTAACATTAGCTAAAATGATGTTAAGCTAGCAGTAAAACCAGCTTTGAATAGCTGTAGCAGTTAGACTACTGAGTGTAAATTTAAAAAAACATCTATTTTTTTCTCTGCAAGGAAGAGGTAGTTTTATTTAAACCCCACAGGTTGTTGCTCTGAATGATTTTACTTCTAGAGTTGGTTTCTTGTGGTTTAAAGTCTGACTCAAAACATCTGAAATGTTGGTCACTGCACAGGTTTAGTAACAGTGTTTTTATTTGACTAAACGGTCAATTACTTTCGTATAAAGTTTTAAAAAGTCTTAAATTGAAACAGCACACTGTGTTTGTGGATATAAGTAATATCTTTACACCGCTGTTACTGAAGGCCTTTGTGTAAAGCTACGCTCTAATCCTTTTTTCCTACCTTTCTGTGCGGGTGCATGTCTCAGCAGGTTAGCAGGTGAGGCTTGAGGGTGAGTGTAGGACAGGTTTTCAAGACAGGCCTTATCTCGATGGAAGATTTGCCTTGAGAAATCTGAGCAGCAGTCAGACACTTCCAAACAATCTCTGTTGTGTTTTTACAGCTAAATTCCTCAATCATGAAGGAGCCCCACGTATGTCCCTGAGGGAAACCAATGTCAACTGCTAAATGTGCCTCTCTGCTGCTTCATGTGTACAGACTTAGACTCTGTATGTATGTGTGTTGTGTATGTGTGCATGTTCTTGAGTGTGTTTTTGTGTGTGCACGCCTGTGTGTGTCTGTGCGCTTTTTCTTAGTGAGTGGGTGTGAGATCTGTGGTTTCTCACAGTCAGTTCTTATCTTCGTCTCTCGGAGCCTCAGCCAGCAGATCATTGTGAAATACACACACGCAGAAAGAGAGAGAGAAAGAGAGAGAGATACAGAGCTCAATTTTAACTATTCCCTAACCTCCCAAGGCCAGATATCTAGGCCTTGTTTACAACTCAAACAAGAAAATGATACAACTACGGTTACATTTGCAGGAAGGGGACTCTAGTCCGGTCATCCTCTCTACGTCATTATCGCTGTTTTCTTTATCAAATCCTCTTTAAACTAAACTTATTTAACCCGAGAACAGCTTTTAACTTTTATCATCCCTGGTTTTTTTTTTTTTTTTGTCATTTTGACCTCTTTAAAATTATGCCACTGCATTGGATATTTAAGTTCCCAGGTACACAATGTTCATCTCCACCGGGTGCAGACTTGGCCTCGCTACAAGACAGAGCAAGGACTTCCTGTAAAGCTATCACTGATGTCATCTTTCTGTCTGCTTATACCTCTAAAAGGCCCGAGTGAGTCATAGCAGCTGGTTAGTCAACTATAGAGGTCTACCATGGTCCAGTGCACATCAGTAGGCGAGTATGGGCGTAGGAGTATGTTTATTTCTAGGAGTGTGATGTGCATGTGTGTGTGGGGGGGTGTGTGTGTGTGTGTAAGTTGGTGTCACATAAATCAGTAGTGAAATAACGAGAAACCGAAAAGTGTGTAATAGAAGTGAAAGAAGATGTTTTCCAGTGCTTCTGCAACAGGAGGAAACAGATACTGCAAATCAAAACTGAGACTCGTGCTGTTGTTAGCTGTTTGCATGGTTCAAAGGTTTCATTCAGTATCATGTATTGCACACATCGGATTTAAGTGGAGGAGCTCTGAAGTCTCATCATATTGCTAATGATGTTTCAGTCATGATGTGTTCTTGCAGTAATTAGAAACATGGGCAGAAAGTCTTACAAAGTTAGTCAAAACATGCTACGTGCTGAAATCTAGGAACACAACAGTACAAAAAAGTTCACATGTACAGGTTTTAAAACTCAAATCAAGTTCAGTTAAAACCAGATCATACTACAAATAAATGAATAAATGTCAATGAAAACCTTAATTGCAGGTTACACACTCAGTTCTTTATACAAGCTTGACATCCCATACTTCCTTCAGGACCACTCTTGTCTAAAATAATAATAATAATAATAATAATAATAATAATAATAATAATAATAATAATAATAATAATAATAATAATAATAACAATGTGCCTGTGATAAGTTAAATTTGGTCTGTTCTGGGAGCTCCCTTCCTTCCACTTGCATACGTGGAAGGGCACTTAATTTAAAATAATAATTAACAATGGCAGTATGCCTCTGTTCTGGTGCTCCCTGCCTTTTCTATTACATGTGGAAGGGCGCTTCATTTAAAGTACAAGTTGCAATTGGCGGTATGGCTCTGTTCTGGGAGCTCCCTTCCCTTCCACTTGCGCATGTAGAAGGGCGCCTCATTTCAAGAGTGTTGGCTGAATAATAATTTAGCACACTTTCTGAAGGGATTTGGAAAAGTAGTTCCCAAACCAAGAGTCAAGATCTCAGAAATTCTGTAAGCTATTTGCCACTGTTCGTGTGACCAAAGTTAAAATTAAAAAAAAAAAAAAACTTTAAATGAGGTTTTTCCTCTGTACAGTCTCCAGTATGTTACCATTTTTTACCGTCTGGTTTACTCCCCCCAGCTTTCAAGAAGCATTGGAGTTTCATGTGTAAAAACAAAACAAAACAAAACAAAAAAAAAAACAGTGGTTTGACATGTTGGTGTCATGATAGACTGCAATGCAATAATAATGCAATTTTCTGAAACAGAAGCATTGAAATTGTTTTTTTTTTTTTAACTTAACTCAGAGCAGGGAATTGTCCAAATACAGAGTATGAGCTGCCCTGCTAATGGTGGCCACTTTCCTCTCATCGTGCCATGGTGTTGGGAGTCATGAGACAGGAAGACTTAAGTGGTTCAGCACTCAAGGGGGACTGACTCACTCGGCCCGGTGGACCAGAAACCCAAAGCACAACAGTGTCAGGTTCGGGGCGGCCTTTCCAATTGACCAATCCTTGTGTCCTGTTTCCACTTGGACCAGTGCGTCTCGTTAGGAAAAAGTCATCACTTGTCCATTAGCGTGGGGCTCAGCAGGAGTTTAGTGGCTCTGTGTTTGTTTTTCTGTCACACTAAGGAGTGGAAGGGTGTGTTTCCACAACCTGTCAAACGGCCATCACCAGTGCTCTCCTCTGAAGCCTCCTCACCTCTGCTCAATGCATATGTGTTTTTTCTGTCTTTCTTTTTACAGGTCAAGGGTTGCCACTTAGCCCAGGGGGGAGAAGAGCACATGTGACACTGGATCCTGGCAGGGCTAATGGTCATTACCCGGTAAGCTGTGTGTCATAGATGCAGTCACATAGATAATAGGGCTGCAGAGTGCCTGGGTAAAACCCACAGGATCAGGGAGTGGTTGTGACTGTTGTCTTTGTTGATCTGCAATCAGTCTCTCGGTGACACATATAGCTGTAGACCTACAAAGATAAAGCCTACCATTTGCTGCAGGCAGCAAAAAAAAAAAGGGTAATAAAGTATTACATGTATAGAGAGTGGTCACCGTGGTTGATGAAATGCTAATTGTAAAGCTAACAGTAAAGCATCATGATCAGTTATTTAAGAAAACACTTTTTTTTTAAACTCCTGAGGAGTTTCATGACGGAAATAGTATTTTTACTTCTCTGTAAACATAAACTAATGAGACCATAATCAACAACATATGTTATTTCTGTTTTATTGTTTTTAAAGCCTGAAAGTGCCATATAAAATGCTTAACTACATGCAATCTATGCAATTTTGAGTGCTTAAAGATGGCAGGTTGAAATGTTTTTAAAAGAAGGTCTAGCACTTACAGGACTGAACAAAACCTTAAAAGAAGTTCAAGGTACCACAGAAGGCACCAAAATCAACCTTAAGAGAGAGTTTCTTACAGGAGCTTTAATCACAAATGTGTAACGGGGGCACTATACAGTTAAGAAAAAAGACAGTCTTGATAATGAGATACCTGAAAGTACAACAGTTTTGAGATCATTAGATTTGGATTGTTGGGTATCCTACTTTCTCTTTTGCGAGGCAGTAATCCTTGCTGTTTTGTATTCAAAGGGTAGACTTCCCGAGCAGTGGAGTATATATACACACCAGGCTGATAATAGGCAGGAAGGGATCAGAGACAAGATGACAAGGCCCCTTGTTAACGCAAATTATAAAACACATCCCCATCATTAAGTTAAGAATTTCAATATTTGGTAAAACAAGATCATAACACCCCCAAATCCCCCTGGTGAAGCCACGGACAAATCAACGACAGAGGCGACACCATCAAGGCCCATTTAAGGCAGAGGCAGGTTTGGAGGCTTGTCCTGCGTTCAGTGAAGTCAATGGTTCGATCACTGACAGCTTTGACACACGTCAGGTTGAAGGAACAACACTGAACTATTACCTGCATAGTGATCATACAAAGCTGCACTTATGAAATCCCTTGAATCAAGCTTGATGTCAAAAATGTGACCTCGTTTTTCTTTGTCAGAGATGATTGGTCACAGCTTCACACTGACTCACAAGTTTGGTTTCTGAAAACAAATGTGTCATTATTGCTACACACACTCTTCTGCTTGTGTGGTCCAAGACAACAAACACAGACTCTACAAACTGTTTATAGAATTATGTGTAGTTTTCTTCTTTTCCGTTCAGCATGTTATTAAGAGAAGAGATGACATAGAAATGCTCACTGCAAATTTATTTTGTTTGGGTTGAAACTTGTTTTCAGTTACAAAATTCAAAGAGACAGGGAAATTTTAAGCACACTTAAGCAGTTTTGGGGGACAAAAAGACTTTTTCTGTGTTTTGAAAGAGTTGATGAGTGGTGATAAGATCATTACAACATTTCAGGCTTCATCTATGTGTTTATATATATATATATATATATATATATATATATATATATATATATATATATATATATATATATATATATATATATATATGTGTGTGTGTTGCTGAAGTCAGCAGCAGTTCGGCTTAACTTAGCTTAGTTTGAAAATGCTCATTTCCTTCAGCTGCTGTTAATCTTAACTTGATCTAAAAATGACATACTTTGCTGCAAGTTCTGACATCTTTTTGCTTACAGTGTTCACTTTGAGTTAAAACAACCAAGTGAGTCAATCATGCCAGCACTTCTTTATAGATTAGCTTAGCTATGGTTTATGAAAAAAAGAGCCTAAAAAAATTGCATTTGATGTTAAAAAGTTGAATATGTGCAGGGGTGTGTCCATATCGCTGGTTAGGGGGCCACTGCCCTCCCTGCTTTGAAATCTGATTGGTCACCTCAGATGCTGCCCCAAAATACTAAAATGTGATCGATAGAACGAGTAAATCAGATAATTCTAGTAGAAGGGGTAATTTTAAAAAGTAATGTCTGAAACATAACGGCCAACCCCGGTTTGGTCTGGGCCCATTTGGGCCACCCCATCCCAAAATCTGGATACACCCCTGGTTATGGCATTCATTTTTTAAGAATCAATCTGTAACTGAATGTTTCTTAAAAGATTCTAACAAAGCCATGCTTGCAGATTCCCTGTATTTCCATCATTTGAGCTAAGCTAAGCTAAGCGCACCTCAAAAAATGAGACAGGAATTACGTTTCCCACCTGATTCTGCAAGAAAAGTCAAACCTTATCCTAATTTTAACCAATACACTGTACTGTAACTTGGGTTAATCAGGAGTGCCCTGGTTGTTTTCACTTTACAGAGAGTCGTCAAATCTCTAAAAATTAGCTTTCACTTGGGTCTGTGTTTCTTATGCACATTTGTGAGTTCTGGTATGTGTGTCCAAAGGAGGTCAAAGACGCTCTCTCTGATTTCTACACACAAAGAGGCCTCTGAATAGCCTCTAACCCAACCCCATCACTCAGTGTTGACCTCAGCCCTTGTTTGGTGATTAATTATCCCTCCCACCTGTCACACAGAAGCGCGCACACATGAATATGCACATGCGGGGTTGCTGCGCGCCTGCTCTCAGCTGGGAGTGCAGATAAGGGAAATAGCACAGTTAGCACATCCAGCACTGTTTGCTCACCTCTTTCTCAAACAGAGAGGTAAACCTGCCTCTGATAACACAATTACAAAGTGTACATGCCGCCAAATTCTGTTGCTCAACTTTGCAGGTTAAAGGTGGATGAAGATTGGGTTCACACCTGCTTTATCCTGTTGTGCAGGAAGCAATGAATGAACCACAAAATAAAGAGTGTGCATATTAGAAAGTAGGCTGCTGTTAAACATGATGAAGTAATGGAAGTTTTTCATCTTTTCTTTTTTTTTCTGTCACACATCACAGGGCAGCCGACCCCCTCCTTCCACTACCCTCAGACCTGCTGCCGGAGCTTCACAAACCCACTTCCTGGTACGTTGTGTCAAGGTGCCTTGTACACACACACCGCACAAACAGGAAACAGCCCTCTTTCATGTCCCTCACACTGCATGCAGATGAAGCTGCTCTGAAAAGGTGAAACACATCACTCTTTTTCACCTGGGTTAGATCTGGGGCCCTTTCGTGCTCATATTTCTTTTCTTTTGACCTCATTTAAACTTATGGCTGCTTTTCTACAAACTAAACCACAAGTAGAATTTATACATGAAAAAGGATACACTTCTTCTCTTTTATGGTATTTAGTCTATGTCGTATGAAACCAAAGAAATGCACTCTATGTTTCGCCTTTAAATGGATGTTACTGATGTTTGAGTTCTAAACCATATTTTACTGCTAGGATCTGGGTCCACAAACAAAAGCACTCTCTGTAGCTGACTCCTGAAAGCAGTCATGTTTATAGGAACCTTTCATAACATTCATAAATTATAAAGGTGATAAAACGATGTTAAGTATGTTTTTGAGCTGGTAAAGTGGGGTCTGTGGTCTCTGTGACCCCAAACAGAACATCCATCCTTATTATTTGCTTGGGTGAAATATGAACCACTAAATAAGGGTCTGGATTTTTACTGAAACTCAAAACATGCTGTTGTATAATGGTTTGTTGTGCATTTTATGAGCAGTATATCATAAATTGTTCCCTTGTTTTGTGTCGATATTTGTGCTTTGAAAAACTAACAGTGGGAATCCAACTTCTCATATCAAAAAGACAAAATTTGACAAATTAAGGATACATTTGTATGGAAAGGTGATATTTCAAGCCCTCAGCAGGCCTCTCGTTCAGAGACAGGGGCCAGAGGTGAGGGGGACTAAAGGAACAAGACAAGGATCTACCAAGCCCAGGTTCCCTGGAATAAAGCAACAAGGAGGCCTCCACGGGTCAGCTGTGACGGGTCAGCACCCACTATTGTATGTGTAGAGGGAAGGGAGTTCCTGTTCCGGCTCATTTTTGCAATCTGAGAGTACATAAACATGGATGGACGGAAGTGTTCATAGAGCGAGGGAAAGCAGAAGCAGTGTGTTTGCTGAGGGGAGTGAAAAGAGGGAAATCTGCATGTTCTTGTTAAAATCCAAAACATTACTGTTGATGCATCAAAGTAAAAGTATACTATGCAGAAACTTTGTATCAGTCTATGACTTAATTGTTTGCCCCATACTTAATAATATCCTCACCCGCTCATCGATCAGCTCACATGTAACCTCAGGATCATCGATCAGCTGATAACCTCAGCAAATCACTCGTTCTTTTATTCTCGGAAACGTTACGGTTACAGCCCCCTGATCAATATTTCTGCTGAAATCTGGACTGTGGTGTCTTTTGTGTAACCAAACCTGCAGGATCGAGAGTTTGATCGTCCCCGGGTCAATACCCCGGGCAGCTCTCTGTGCAGTTCTCCAATCAACTTCCACCGTGCTGAAACTCCCTTCAGCTCTGCAGCGCGCAGAGAAGAAGATCTGAGTCCAATTTTCTGCCTGTATGATTTTGCAACCTATAGATTTGTCCACATATCTGGTACTCTTATATAAAGTCAGAGTTTTGAAGGTTAGTGCTTTTGTTTAGGGGTCATTTATTTTGTCATTTTTGCAAATAAACTGTATTTCGCTACTGAATAAGCTCATTTCAGTTCCTGTTTGCATCAGTCAGCTATTTCTGAAAACCTGGAAGTGTTGTTTTATTTTTGCAGGTTTTGAGTAAAAAAGATTGTCGGTTTCCTGATTTCTAAGTAAATTTATTGAGCAGTTCTTCATCTGAAAACCTGATTTGAAGCTCTACCAGTATCACTTTAATTCCCTTCAGGTCTGTGTTATGCAAATGTTAATGCCATCCATTTGTTAGATGCATCATTCGAGCAGTGAGTAAAAACTGAGGCTGGTTTTTGAGGCACCGTGCATGTGAATTATGTGGGAGAAGTTAAGCCTGCACAGAAGTCATCACACAAGTTTAACTTTTCCAAAAATACGGGGTTTATTGACTTAACTGCAATCAATACTTACAAAAGAGGAAAAAAAAACAGGTTTCCATATAAACTCACAGAAATTACTGTAGTGAAAAAAAAAACATGGCTGAAAAAATACATTCAACTGTTTTACTTTCTTTGTGTCAAAATCTGCTCACCTCTTCCGAAAAAAAAGAAAAAAAAAGTGAAGGCAACACAGAACAAGTGACTTTAAAAAATTAATTGTCCTCCATTATCAAATATAAAAGGCACAGAAGCCTCAGCTACCTGGAATGTATTCAAAGAGGCACTTCCAATGGTCGAGAGGGGGGCCAAGCAAGTGCATCAAGCATCCAATCAAATTAAAAAGAAGAGATATTGAATAAACTTTCCTCAACCCATTTGGTCACAGCTATTGCTTGTAATAACAGAACTGACAGAAGACATTTCAACACAAACCAGTCTTCTAACGTGGAGACTCTCTCAAAACCAGTGGTGCGAGAGGTCCTGTTAGCACCCCTTTACTTCCACCGTCAACCCACCATTGATTTCATGTGATAACAGTTAGCTACTGTTACTGTCAAGATTACTTTTTAAGATGAGAGGGGGGAAAACATCCGGAATGAATACAAGCAAACCGAGTTCAGATGGAATTGCAGTCCAATAAGAGGGAGTAAGAAAAAAGTACAATAAATAATCAAAACGCAAAACGTCTTTTTTTGCATTTTTTTTTTTTTTTGCTTTAAATTAAGTTTCATT
The DNA here is from genome assembly GCA_030710495.1 of Labroides dimidiatus. Lineage (NCBI taxonomy): Eukaryota > Metazoa > Chordata > Actinopteri > Labriformes > Labridae > Labroides > Labroides dimidiatus. The sequence goes on along the minus strand of CM061156.1, from coordinate 9,022,362 downwards.
TTGACAAAGTGTAGTTGCAGAACAAAAAGTCATTGAAGTACAATATATTAAACTGTGAAAAAAGGAAAACTGACAAAAACGTCTTCACAATCTTTAGATTAATATGGAAGATCATAATTTAACATAAAAGAAAATATATTCTATTGTTCATTATCCAGATAAATACAAAACAAAATTAACAAAAAATGCATATGATCACCAATAAATATGTTCTGATAAGTTAAATAAGCAGTGACAAGCAAACCTTCTGTCTGGAAAGTTTTTTTCAAACAATAATAACCGTAATAATAACATTAATAAAAAATAATTATCAAATAAAGAAGCAAAAAAAAGGATGTAATGAGTACAGAGTGCTCCTGGGAGCATGTTCTAAAGTAGGGGAGAAGTAAAGTAAGATAGCTTGGAGATCCGATCTCGTCAAGTCGCAGGATGTTCAACTGCACCATGGGAATGCTGGAATTCCCCAGATCGGTGAGGATAAAGGGAGGAGGCAGGGGGTAAGAGGGGGGACAAAGTCTTACAGGTTTAATGATCAGTTTGATACCAAGACTTCCTTCCCAAAAAAAAAAAAAAAAAAAAAAAAAAAAGAGCCAGTGACCAGCAACAGGAGGAGAAAAAAAACTCAGGAGGAGGGGGGAACATAACCAACTTCCAGTTCAAAGTCCTTCCTGCAGACTCACCCAGTCCACAATTACATAAGACAGGGCTCGAGAAGAACCGTGACAAAGCAGGGGGTGGAGGGTGGAGGGAGGGCAACTGAGAAAGAACCGAAAACAAACAGTAGTCCATTCACCCTAAACACATGCAGGAACCGCCCCAGGCACTTTTTTTCTGTTTAAAAACTATTCATATCTTTCAGGGTCTTTATTTTTTTATTTTCCATTTTGTCTTAACTCAGTCTGTAAAAACGGCTGCGGCAGATCTACAGTTACGTTAGTGAGCACCCTCTAGCTAGCTCAGGGAAGTGGTGTCGTCAGGGAGGGAGGGGTAGAGAGGGGGGAGGGAGGTTGAAGGTAAGGGGTGGGGGGGCTAGTGCAATGCACTCCCCTTTCCAAGGCCACTTGTGCTGCTACACATTCAAGAACAAAATGAAGAAAGAAAAAAAAAAAAAAAAACAAGTGGCACCTGGTGGCAAAACAGTCAATTCTTGTTCTCGTGATTCTCATTGTTCAATTTTCTCTCCTTTTTTTGGCACTATGACACATGGCAGGGTACGTTTTTAGACTTGCTGTGCAGATTGGAAGAGGTGAAATGATCATTTGCAGAGTTCCCTTAAGTGACTACATCCTTACAAAGCTAACGAGGAACCAACACGATGTCTCAAGTCAGGGAGGAGAGGGTAGCGTAGGAAGAGGACAGAGGTAGAGGGGAGTGCCGTGTTCTCTTTGTGTCATCAAACTTTTAAGTCACTGGTGGAAGAGTGCGATTTAATCATCAGAGATGGAGAGGCGGCTGAAGATGGGAAGGCGGCGGGTGGTGTCCAGCGTTGGGGACTCAGAGCCACTCAGGCTGCCTCCAGAGCTGCTCTGGTAGCCCTCCTGGTCTGACAGCGAGTCAGGGGGGCTGGATGGAGACTCAAACAACTGAGGGGACTCCAACATAGGTCTGAAATAGTAAGGTGTGCTTGTTGGAGAAGGGGGTGCTGGTGTGTTGGGCTCTGTGCCTACAGGACCGGCACTGAGGCTGGGCCCGAACAGGTTGGCCAGCTCCTGGCTGGAGTAGGTGAAGGGGTTACTGCTGGGCCAGTCAGGGACCTCATCTGGGAAGAACATGGGTGGAGGGGTGACAGAGGTGGGACTGTCTCTCAGCCCGGCTGAGCTCGAGAAGCCTGCAAAGCTATAGCTGTGCTGCAGTCGAGGCCGCTCCATCTTGTTGGATGAGTTAAGAGGGGAGGACTGCTGTGGGGGTCCGCGGCGCTCCTCAGCATTGTGGATGAAATGGCAGCGAGGCCCATAGGGGCAGAATCCAATGGTGTGGAAGGTGCGGCACAGCTCAGTTTTGTATTTAGGGTGGCGGCTCAGGCTGCGCAGTTCATGGATCCCATGAGCAAACTGGCATTTGTCGCCATACTTGCAGGAACCGTTCTCCTCGAAAGGCCTGCACAGCTCCGTCTTGTAGCGGCTGGAGTTCACCTGGCTGCTGCCGCTGGTGGGGCTGGCTGGGCCCAGGCACTTGTTGAGGAGCCGCTCGCCCGTCTCTGAGAAGGAGCGGTCTCGCAGGCGGTTCTCCTTATTGTTGCTGGCATTGCCAACCCCTGAGATGAGTGAGGAGTGGTCCGCTGCCTTCAGGCTGTTCAGAAACTGGTTCTGGCTGAACTTTGTGCTGCTGACAGAGTGCCGCCGCTGGTACACGCCTCCCACCGAGGGAGACCCCACCGCCTTCCTGTCCAGCAGGGCTCCGGCGGGGCTGGAGAGGGGCACGTTGGTGCCAGTGCAAGGGACAGACATGGGATGGGGAGCACCCAGGTTGTTGTTGTAGCCAAGCAGTTTGTTGTTCTGCAGACACACAAAGAATACACATGATCAGACAGATATTCACACTCCGTGAGACTCTGACATTACAGACAAGTTGGTGGATCAGAGAGGAAAGACCCACAGCCTCCTCTTGCATGACTGTGTCCTTTTTGGCTCTGACTACATAAGCGGATACAGGCCTATAGAACAGCAGCTGGTTTGGCAAGTTGCCCTGGTGAGGAATGTGTGCCTGTTTAGTAAATGGAGCAGCACATGAAGAGGCCACAGGGCTGCTGGTGGCTACAAAGAGGCTGCATCATTTGAAAGATAATGAAAGTGGCGACGCATCCTGTTGAATTACAAGAGAAAACTGATCCGCTTTTCAATACACGTCCAAACCCGAGAGATGGCTGATTTGCATGAGTATAAAAGCTAACAGAGCACCAAGAGGGAGGAAAGCGCCGTTTTTATCGCAAATCTGACACTAAAAACATCCAAATGTATGCAAAAGCAAACAGCGATGTGACGGTAACCGACCAGAGAAGTCTGATGGAAGATTTCCCCCCAAATCCTTCACGTTTAAACACCACAAAGAGTACAAGCAGTTTCATGTGAGGAACAGTAAGTTTAAGTTAGACGAACATTGTCAGTGATTAGTGAGCATGTGGCCGCTTTGTGAGGAGCATTAAAAGTGGCGCAAAACTGCGAAATGTGACATGGTAACAGCAGCTAAGGCTATCGGCCGAGACTGTGCCGTAACTGGTAAGCAAAACTAAGAAAATAAGTTGGCGGGCACATGTTGAACATAGAAAAGCCAAAGTTTCCGATTCCACCGACTGTTTTGTTTAAAGTAACGAAACCGACACGCTTCGGCACGTTCCTGCAGAGCTCAGCTCGTCAAAAAATGACACAAACAACGAAGCAAAAAGTGTAAATCAAAACAACCTCCACACACAAAAAACAGGAGGCGTCACAGCAGAGAGGGCCGCGGGCATGCAGATCCTCATTCCTCCACAGCAGCTAACAGGCTAACCAACAAGAGCTCAGTGGACAGAAAAAGTTTTCAAAATTACCTTGTTCAGAACTTCGAAGTCGAAGAAAGGCGACACCACGGCTGTGGTCATCTTTGCAGCGACCGGATTTAACTCTTTAAAAAAAAATTAAAAAAAAAAAAAAAAAACAAACTGTGCTTGTTGGAAAGTTGCGCAGGTCTGCTGAGTTTCTGATTTGCTGCTCCTGTGTATTTTTTGACCCAGCAGAACTCCCCCTCTGCCCTGCACCAGCCCCGACATTTGCTTTATAATCCTTTAGCAGGAGGAGCCTCCTGACTGGGCGTGAACTTTCAGTTAAAGTTTTTTTTTTTTCCCCTCTTCCTCTTCTGCGGGGACAAACTTGCAGTGGTTTGTTAGTTTGTTTGAGATTACTACACTGTTGTTGCACGCTGTATGAAGACCAAACAAACTTTTCTTTACATATTTTTAAGCAACAAAAAGTGAAAAAAACAACAACAACACTTATTTTGGTTATTTTAACCCTCAAAGCCAGTGAATTATTTACAGTAGTTAGGAAGGACGTGATGACACATTGAAAGGGACTTTTTTACACGGTTTAGATAAATTTCATGCTCTTTTTCATAGTCCCTGTAAAAGCAATAGTGTCTTAAATTTATGTACAAGTGAATCCACAGCCTATAGCCTAAATGAAGTAACTATAAGCTAAACTAGGCTGTACCTTCATTTCCTTCTTTTTCCTATAAAGGTTTGGTACATAAAGTCGTTTACTAGGGGGCACTGCACTATCCTCAGGGTTTCAGCTACTACACACTACTCTGTAATTAATTTACTCTTAATTGCTGGACTGTAACGTCACTTGTGGGACTTTCCGGTGAATTCAAGCAGCCAAGGCTTTTAACTCTTTTCCCTCCACACACGTTTCCCCATTTAACTCCTCTCCTTTACTCTCTCCCCCTCTCTCTCTTTTTTCTCAGCTACAGCTGGTATAATGCTGCTCTCCTGCGCCTGGATGTGTCATTCCATCAGGTAAGAGAGATTAATGTGATACATGAGTGACCTCACCAGATTCAACCACAGCCTGTCACACTGACAGACGCACAGAAAAGAGCCAAGCTGCACAGAGTGAAAACCTATACAAGTCTATTGTGGTCCATCATCTCTTCCCCCCTCCCGCCCTCCGAATCCATGACAGAGCAGCCATCGGCCATGTGCAAGAGTCAATGTCAGGGTTGGGTTGCACTAGAAAAGAGAAGAGGAGGAATAGACAAGCAAGGGGAGAGAAGAAAAGGAGCTGTTAACAAAAAAAAAAAAAGTTGCAGTTGGAGGAGGGGAGGATGGCGTGAGGGGGAGATTTATGGGGGACGTTTATTACTACACAGAGCTGCCCCGAGGAGGTGAGAGGGGGAAGAGGGGAGGGGAGAGAGACAGAGAGAGGCAAAACATTCCCTTTCTTCCCTTCCTCTTCTTTGCCTACACAGAAGCCACACAGGGGGTGGAGAGTTTTGTCTCAGCTGTGGAGGAGGCCGGGGAAGTTGTTGTTTTTGTTCTAAAAGATTGAAAAGATAGGATTCAGAGCTTAAACGCAGCCTAAGTTGTCTTCAAGATTAAGTTCTTACCTTCAGGAAGACTCATCTGTAAGAGAGTGCATGTAGCTCTATGCAATCACTAACTCTTTCTGGACCTGGGTGTGTGTTTTTAACATAAAATAGAGTTTTACGAGCCAGGCCTGCGTGGAGTAATCTCCCCCCCCAGAGTGTTTTCGCAGACGACAGGGTGGGATGACAGACTTGCTGGAAATCACGTCTGCAGTTCAAAGGCCCTGTCACTTATTGATTAAGTGGATCCCATCGATTGCAGCAACTACAGCAGGGTAGTAGGAGGGGATTCAGCAACATAAAGCAACCTATAGAGGGTGTGAAGTGACCCCAAGAGCCGGTAATATGTCACACATTAAACAGTTTATTTCAGTACAGTAAATGCAAACAGATGCACGTACAGCTTGAACTCTGCAAGGTCAGAACTCCAGAACAAGACCATCAACTGGTGGAAATGTCTCCTTTTTTTAGCCGGACCTTGGCCTCAGAAGCCTCGTACATTGTGTTTGTTTACTTTAATACTCTCAGATGCGTCGTGCCTGCCTGATATTGTGAGATGCAGTTATCCTTCCAGAGGCAGGAGGAGGCACCTGTTTCCTGCCAAAATGAAAAAGTGAAAAAAAAAGAAGGCCGAAACGCAGTCTCTCTCAGGGGATAGTGTGTGATGTGTTCCTGTTTTACATGTGCAGACAGTGAACTACTACAGAAACAATTTTGATAAGGTGCCACAAAGAGGTTAAATAAGTTTTGTTTACTAGAAATGCATTTGTGCACACAGTTTTATAGTAGTTGCAAATTATTTAAAGGAAGCACAAGCATAAAAAAACAACAAAATAAAACAAAGAAACATATGTTTTATTATACAGTTCCTTGATACATCTCAATGAAATGTTTCCAAAAGTTTAAATCAGCCAGTTTAAATCTTTGTACACTGACTGGTTATTTGATCCATGGCTATGTTTATGTCCCATCAAAGCCAGTTTAAGATGAGGGATGTAATATTTATGAGGTCTTCCTGTCCCCTCGTTGACTTTCAAAGTGAAAAACACTAAAGGAACAATCTCTGTCTCAGCCTACAGGCAGGATTTTTCTCTCCCTGTTGACAGACTCGAGTTGATTTCTGAGGATTTGTGCTCCTCAGGGTCAAGGCTGGTCCTCCTTCAGCTTCAATCTCCTATCAGTCTCTGCTGGAGCTGCAGTCACTCACTCCTCCTGATTTCTGCCTCTCAGAAGGGAGGACGGGATGAGGCTTGAGGTCACTGATAACATTTAAGGGGGATGACTGGATGTTAAATCTTTATCTAGCTGAACAGGAGATGAAAGAAAGCACAGGAAAACTACAAATTAGATGTTTGAGCAATAGTTTGCTGCAGTTTCCTCTCATGGCCAAGAGAGGGCAGAAATCTTCCTTTTCCTATTCCTTTCTTCTCATGTACTCCTCTCCTTGCAGTATTTAAAGTTTCTCCTTGTTTGCCTTAAGCATAAATTTAGATTATCAGGATGAGAATTTCTAAGATTAGACGATCCGGTCAGCACATTCAAACATAACTCTTTCCTTGTGTGGCTTCTTGAGTGAATGAAGCCTCAGCACAAGCTATAGTGTTGTGCAATCACCCTTTTCCACTGACACACTTACTTACTAACCTTTTATGAAGCATACAGACTTATCAGCTACAGAACATGAATGCACACACTGGTTGTGCGGCAGAGGCAAGCTGTGCTACACCACATCCCACTTAGCCTGACCACAGCCTCATTAAATGACGTCTTAACAGAGAACAAGTTATTTTTTACTGCCTGATACATGGTGTTTATTCAAGGAATTGATGGTGTTTTTGACAAATACCAGAGACTTAGCTTTATTTTTAATCGCATACTGGCATTTATGATTTTTTATTAATTTAAATTTCCAGCCGAATTTTCTGTTTTGGAAGATGTCAACCCACATGCTGCTCTCCACCTCCACTTGCACACTTGCACGCTTTCAGTTTGAGCGGCTGTAAGTGGAACAACACCTCCTCACAGGAAAGATCTGAAACTTATACATTCCACTGTTTGTTACATAATACATTACTTTAGCATTAAGCATTAACAATAAGAATTATGATTATAATTATTAATTATGTTTGAAACCTCATTTTTTACCATGAGAAAAATGTTTTTGCATAGAACAATTTAAAATTTTACAATTATGAACATAAAATATGATTGTGTTCCATTATCAATATCTCATGTGCAAAAAACAACCTTGATATGAGTAAGAACTTATTCTTTTTTTCCTCATCACATAGGAAGAGACACAAATCCTGGAAGGAATTTTGAATAAGTGTTAAACATTATTCTTCTTGGTAGTCATTATTTTGTTGTCTAAGGTTATCTCATTGTTATGTCCTATTAAAAACTGGGACCAGCTGTGTGCTTGCTTCAAGAATGTCTTAAAAGATAAAAATCTTGAACTGGATTCCACTTGTTGCAGAAGTCGACAGCGTATCTATCCATATACAGTATAAATCTGTTTGTTTATTTTTTTATTTGGCGGTTTAATGACCCGGAACTTGTGTTCGCTAATGAGTTTCCACACGGCATCAAACAACAGATACCCTCAGGAAATTGCGCGACAGAATTTCATTCACAGAGCAACTTTTTCATTAAACACATTTAAGTTTCAAGAATCAAAAGGGAAACGAGAGAAAAGAAGCATTAAATCCAAACCAATGAGGTATGTTATGTATTTACGTTTGTAGCTTTGTGTCGTGATTTAGACTCGCAGCTTCAACGTGTTAACTAATATGCAAATTGCGCAAATGAGTATGTTAATTTCGCATCGTATTTGCGTAATCTATGCATTTTTTTTAATCTGATTTTCAGATCTTTAGCTTAAACCTGAGACAGTACAGAATTTTTGTGTTTGTGATGTGCACACCCACATGGCCTTCCTTACTTTTTAGGTTGGAGGCTAAATTTGTGATACCAACCATTGTTTTGTTTAATTTATTATTTATTTTCTCTGTCTCCACCCAGATTTTATGGATTGGCCTAGGAATAAGGTACCTTGTATTTTAGAGCAGATTATGCGGCTCTTGCGTGTTATTGGAGAGAGCTCCAAAATAGTAAAATCAAGTAGAGATGCTGCTCTCAACACCAAGGCCCAAACTTACAGATATCAATTACTGATTAAACAGCATTTTTAAACACTTGCTTCTTTATTGGTTAAGACCCCTTAACAATTGGGATCAACTGCAACAGGAACCAAAGGAACAACTTTTATCACCTTTAACATTTTACAATCAACCAATACACAATAAAGGATTTTGCACATTTAACCACTGCTCATTGACACTGTGGCAAAAACATTAGTTCCCATTGACTTTCTAGATCAGTAGGTTAAGTAACATAGTGGGGTTGTTGGTCACCAGAATTTTTTTTGCTAGAAATCATCTAAATTTACCACAAAATTATCTGAGGGACAGTGTTAAACTTTTAAAAGCTGCATAATACCCCTCTCACTTGTGTCTAAAGATGCGATAACTTAATGCAAAATACAACAGATCAGGTGAATGTTTTAACCCCCGCCTTAACCATCAATTGAAGTATTATCTTTACATTATCTATTTTTAAATTTATTGATTTTTTTTACTTTAGACAGATAAAAGCAGTACAATGTATGGTGAGCTGGTGGTTTTGTGGATCAGATGAATATTTATTGGACCCCTTGCACCTGCGACAAGCTCGCCCTGTCATGATTCTAATTCACATAACTGCCTATTAACTAGGGCTGGGCAATTATGGCAAAAACCAAAATCAAGTGAACCTTCCACTTCGATTTCAGTTAATGCATGATAATCTCACTCTCAACTCAGTTTATTCTGTGAATATTGTATGATTTTGAAACAAGTTACTGAAATAATCATGCACAGATGACGCTCTTTTTCTGAGACCTGCTGAGTCCTGCTGAATCCAAACGCAGTCCGATAGCAATTGCATTATTTACGTGTGTCAACTTAACTATGCTCGGTCCATTCTTGGTCAGATGAAGCTGTTTATATGCATTTTATTGGTCCGATCTCGTGCTGACTAAGCTCATAGTCTGATTTCTTAAGCTGAATGTTAACATTCTGTGTGTTGCAGACTGGATGGGACAGTATCACGTGGCTACTTCTTCTTCTTCAGCTATTTTCTGGCAGCCTTCACGTTTTGCAACACCTAGATGCCTGTCGTGTAACTACACAACCAGTAAGTAGTGTATTTTAAGGGGATGATGTATTAGTAGAGAGAGAATCACCAAGGGGAAAAAAAAAAAAACGATGTAACCAACATGGCAGTTTTATGTTGGTTAGAAGCTTTAAATGTTGATTATGTCAATTGTTTTTGATTAGTTTTCAATCAATCACCCAGCCCTACTATTAACTATATATTGTTCTTGTTTGAGTAGAAAGTCTCCCATTTTAAGTTTACATTTTGAATATTGAGTAAATACTTGGCAGATTTAAAGCAGAATTGCAATTACAGTTATTGTAAGCAGGACATTTGTTGATACAGAGCAGTACATGAACCAAAGGAAGAGAACAAATCAGCAGCATAGCCAAAAAACCTACCTTTATCGATTAAATTGACAGGTTTTTTTTTTAAATAGAATACCAATACAGATAATCAGCCGAATACTGAATATAACGTTTAAGACTAAATTTGGTAGTTTAAATCCTCAGGATGTTGAACAAGAAATGTGCTTCTCAACTCAGCAACTTGATGTCTCAGTGTCAGCGATGTTTCAACTCCTAATAAACGCTGCAGATTACCTAACAGACCTATAACTTCCCATTTTCTCCCAACATGTGATTCTTGATTTCAAAACACTGACAGGACAGCTAATCAGCTTGCTGATTGTTGAGCAATCAGCGGTGAAGAAGAGCCTAGTCTGATCTAAATCGGGTTTGATTTCTCAAACATGTTGTCATGTTTCAGCCCACGTTCACCGTGACACAACGTGGGTTGAGTTTTTGTATACATATATATTCTCCTCTTCCCAACATCCTAACTTAATGCAATCCGGTTCTGCTCTGTATGAGCTTTGACAGCCGGAACACCATGATTGCTTGCTTTCATGTCTCATGGTATGTTTGCCAAATTCATATGGGAGGACTGTGGTCATCTTGCAGGGTGAAACTAGCCTCGGAGGCAGAGAGAGAAAGAGAAAGAAAGAGGGAGGAAAATAAGAGCTAGAAGCGATTAATTGTCCATGAGAGTAGCCGCAGCATTGTTAGTGGCTAACCACCGGCTGCTCTTGCTCATGTTGTTCCCATGAATCGCTCCAAACATGTCCATCCACTCACTTCCACTGCCCTCCGTCTCACACTGGGTGGGATGTGGCATCAATTGGAAATCTCTTCGACACGTCACATCATTACAATCACAGTTCAAAACAAAGTGCTGGAAATGAAAGTTTCTGGGCTCCGTCAGCGCCGCTTTAGAGTGAAATAGAATAATGATGTTTTGGTTAACAGCGAGGTTGCAAAAATAGCAACAAAACAAGAATTATGAGGGGGTCAGCGTTTTAAAGAGATTTACTGTCCAATTCTCCGCTGACACCCGGTCTCTGGAGGAGGGTTGTATTTAGAACCATAAAGGCCAGCTTCCTCTTCTGACTTCCTGACCCGTGTTTCCTGAGGAACAATCTCTGTCTGTACCGTGGGCTCATGGGAAGGGAGAGTTTGGTTTTCCACTTGCGCATTAGGGGTCGCAGAGGAAGAAGCATAGGTCAAAACCATTGAGTGATAAAAAAGAGACAGTGACCACAGAAATGGCAGATCTCAGACCAAAGACTGTATAATTAATTGACACCACAGCCACCATGACGTCACTCAGTGGTTTGTCAACTGCCTTTTTTGAAGCTAGTTCAGTATTTTTGCCACAATGTTGGTTTTGTTTGAGCTAGAGGTGACCATAATTTGACACGAGGGTGGAGCTTGAGAGGTTCAGATGCTGACTAACACTCTGTGCTTTTGGCTAATTTCCAGAATAAGATTCTATCACTTCTTATAGCTGTCAAAGTGAAATATCCGAAATATCCGATATCAAACTTAAAAAGTAAATTCTAACAACAAATAATGAATTATCAGCATTGCAGTAGGTTGAATTTGACAGAAAAGCTCTGTCAATGGAGCTCCCTTCCCCTCAACAGGCCCATGTGGAATGCCAATGCCTGATTATCATGGCACACTAAAGTCAGGCAAATGAGCAGAATTTTTCTGCTTTAGACTCATCATTGCTCAAACCAGTTGTGTGAATTTTTTTTTCTGTTGTTAAGTTTGTGTTGCAGAAATATCCTCTCTCAAGTGAAATGGAATATATAGTTTTAAAAACCTTCCAAAAATACAGCTATTCTTTACTGTAAAGTAGTCCTGGATTTTAAGGTTTAAGCACAGAATTCTTAGGCAGCCTATTGGTACGACAATACTTACAGAAAGAAGTTTTTTGCCACATATTTGCATGAAAAATCCACAACAGGACAAGTTACACTCACAAATTGTAGCGGTTAAGTTCAGTGGCTGCACTAGCTACAGACAGCTGTCACTCAAAGTGACAACATCGAAAATCTTGCTTAGTTTTAAGGCATTAATAAGAATTCTTGGAGTGAGCCTCTAGTGGCCACTTTTGGAACTGCATTTTTGGCACTTTTGCTCAACCTCCTATCCAAACTGAACACAGACTTAAGGGTGAAAGACCTAGTTACTTTGAGGAGAATCTGCCGTGCCCTGTGTCCCCTTCTCCCTTGGGCTCATCGTGCCTCCACCAGGGACCAGACAGACCTGACCCTAGTCCAGGTGTCATGACCAAGCTGTGGACGCTGAAACGAGATAGTCCTTCAGCTCCTCTCTCAACAGAGAACAAAAATCAATGGGCTTTGTATAGACTAGAAACAGTGGAAAGCATTCTCTGGCCAAAAAAAAAATCAGCCCCTCTCCCATCTGTCTCTGTTCTCCAGAGCTCTCAGACCTCACAACCAGCCCTGTGTGGTCACTCCTGGACTAGAATTACACAGTCCATGTGTCCAGCTCTGGACAATACACACCAAAACCAACTGCCTGTGTGACCCTTCCCCTTTTTCTCACACACAGATTTACTGAATTGGAAGTGTCTTTTTGCTCAGTTATTGATAGTCTTCCAGATGCTGTTGTTGAGAACAAACTTCTGACATGCTTTTAGTTTTCGTATGACAACAGCTCGTCCATCCCATATGAGACTCTGGTAATGAGCTTTTGATGTTGTGTGAGCTTACGCAAGCGTGGTTCTGATTAAATGATGAAGAGGAAAAGTTGTTTGTGAGCTGTCCTCAGTCAACCCAGTACATATGGAGATGTCATATTCCTCCTTGTCATAGGCGTGTGATGATTTATAGTGAAAACTTTGTTTATTGTCACTGCTGCTCTTATTTGGCCCTTTAAGGGCCTGCCAAAAAAAAGCCACAAATTATAGTTACCCGCAGTTTACTTGATGAATACACAGCTGCAGGAGTTTTCTGGTGCGCTTCACTGTTTTGGCTTTGTTCTCCTACTTTTCTCCGTTTAAACAGCAAAGTTTAAGAGTCTCAACTGCAACTGAAGAGAACAGAAATGGCATCAACCCAAAAAAATGCAACAACACGTGCACATCATTTGTTGAAATGCAGAAGAAAATGGCCATTGTAGAAAAACATGCTCAGACTGATAACAGACAGGTGGGGTTGGCTTTTCACACACACACACACACACACACACACAATATATATATATATATATATATATATATATATATATATATATATATATATATATATATATATACATAAATACATAAATATATGTCTCCATTGTGAACTGCCCCTAAGTTTGCCGTCTTTGGAGCTACATGCGCTTAACCTCCCGCAGCAGCAGATTCTTCATCTGTTGAACTCCCCTTCTGAAACATCCATCTAACGTCTGCTCTTTTATTCTCTGTGACCTTCTTTGACTCTCAGGGAGTCCACCGAGCTCGTGAAGTCTCTCCATCTTCACTTTACTGGAAAACAAAGAGGAAATGAGCAAAATCAAAGCTATGTGGATAAGGATCAAGGAGCCTATATGGCAGAATGATTTCCTTGGAAGAGTACAGACAAATGCTCTCACTGGGGCCAGAATACATCTTACCTCTTTGATTGTAATTTTACAAAAGGAACCCCAATCACTGGAAGAAAACAACTTGGGGGGATTTTTGTGTGATTGCCCACAGCCCAAACACAGCAAAGCCTCAAAATAGAGTTTGATGTCCAAGACGAGTCTAAGCTGCTTTTCTTCGTTTTCTTTCTTTTGCCGTAAAGAAAAACAAACCTCGAGCTCTTTGAGGCCGGTCCAGTCCAAATGCCCCCAACTGTTCCCCACTCCGCCTCCTCTTTCTCCTCTCCCTCTTTCAGACCGTCTTCTTCCCTGGCAATGAAAGGAAGTGCAGCTGTGAGGACTCCTCCGGGCTGAATGAGAAGAATCGGCCCATTTGGTTGACTTTTCCTGGCCAAAGCTGTAATTTTCTGCTGCCAGGGTGCAACATCCAGTCCAGGGCAGTTCCTGAGCTCCAGCCACTTGTGTCCTAGAGGACAATGAGGATTGTCCTGCAGCCGTATACCACACAGGGGTCCAATTGCCTGTTTGCCAAAAAATGGAAGCACTTACCAGTCCAGACTCAGCAGCTCTCTTCCGAACAAGTCTATTAGTCCATTTTGAGCCTTTAAAAATCTTGGTTAGCTTTTATTTTCACACAAAAGCTACTTGTTTGTGAATTATTAAAACCAAATGTTGATTCCTTCAAGACACTGCTGGGTTATGTCTCATTTCAAGGTACTGACACTTAATTCCTCAAGCAAAAGAAACCTAATTGAAAACAAGTGGAAGTATCTGATTCCATTGGCGTCGTTTTACTCTGAATTTAAGAACAATGAGATTTCAAAGCTGGTTATGTGACTTAATGACTTGTTGAGCCCGATGTTTATGGTAATTTTACCAAAAACATGTGTGTCAGCACTTTCCTTTTCGTGATACGGCACTTTAACGAGCCAAAAATGGCTTGAATTATGCGTCGGGTTGGGTTTGAGCTCTTGTGAGCAGTTTAATGTCATTAGCATGCTCTCAGGAACATACACAGTACTGCTTGTGTGTTTTTCCAGTAAGCACAATTAGTGTCACGTCAGGCCCAAATGGCAGCTCCGTCAGCCCAGGGGTGAAGTGACATTATTACTGTGTAGTGTGACAGCTGAGGATGGAAACACTTCTTGCGCTTGTTAAATACTTTCTGGTTTGCCTTCTTTTTTCTCTCTCTTTCTCTTTCTTGCCATGCACTCTTATAGGTCCTACAAAGTCTAGTAAAATTGAATGGCTTTCCCAGAAATGAAAGTTTATTGTCCCCCCTCAGCCCACCCGACTCGTAAATAACAGCACATTTACCAAAAATCCCAAGCCGCCGGCCCCCACCTTCACACCATTACCAGTTCAACTGTACGCCAAAACTGCTGCCAAAGTACACCCAAACAGTCCCCCTTTCTCCTCATTGAAAGCTTCCAACTGTCTGTGAGCACTGTTTGCTGCATGAAAACCATCCAACCCCACACTCTGAGACAAGAACAGTTCAAATTCAGCTGGATGAGAACTGTATGTACACTATTAAACTCCTGTCCTCATTTTTAACCTTCCTTATCAAAATACAGAGATTTAAGTGATTTACCAGTTATTCACACGCATCAAAAAACAGACTTTGAGTTGTGTTGCACAAGCCACAGTATGTCTAAATTTGATCCAAGATTAATAAAACTCAGCGCAGGACTTCAGCTTGAAACTGATTAGTAATAAGTGAGTCACAACATGAGCTTGTTATGCTTTCCTCTTTTTTTCCCCCGAAATTGAGCTTTCCAAACTCAAAAAACACATTTTACTTTGCTTTCATGCTGGCAGATTTTCACACGTACACTTTGGGAAATAGAGGTCAACCTCTATGTGAGACACTCGTTCATATCTTCTGACGACGCCAACGCACCGATCCAGTAAAATCAAAGATATTATTACGGAGAGGAGGATGAAATGAGTTCCACATGAGCACCATCCCTATGGGGGATGCCTATTAATATGTTTAATATGGCGACCTCAATCATTTACCTTTTTTTTGTTGTTAAAATCTCAGCTTTAGCTCAGCCTACACAGCTGTTTGAAGACACCATGGGAGTTTGACTTGACTTGCTTTGATCATCCACAAAAATCCCAGACAGTTTAAGCCTTTCATATTGTCCACAGAGTCAGCTTTGTAAATGGAGACAGAAGTGAAAAGAGTCAGAAGGTGAAGAGCAAAGATAGAGCGTGCAGATGTGGAGACAGAGGCTAGATGTGTAGGTGGTGAAGTACAGTACTGGAGCCTCCACTGTGGGTAACTTTTCTCACTGTGTGACTCATCACTTGAAACGGGTGCTCATTTGAAATACCAATGAAAAACTGTCGCAATTTCACCATAAACATGCTCCTCCTGTGGACTGATGACGCACAATTTGATGCTTACATTAGAATATGACATTAAGATTAATTTCAGACCCGCTCGACTGATATCACGCCTTGGCTTTGGGTTTGACATTTTATGACCTTGAGTCTTGAGGTTGTTGTGCTTTTTGTGCACAGTCCCCACTCACAGGAAATGAGCATTTCTGTTGTCAAGCTTTCAAATCAAAAGCTTCCATTAAATTTGCTATTAGTTAAGAATTTCCTTAAAAATAAGTCAAACACTTTGACACAATTAGAGGATACAGTGTTGAAATAATCGTGTTGAAGAAGTCAAAGAGAGTAGGTTCAAGAGTGTTTTAGTCAAGCTAAGTATTCAGTCAAGATTTATACCCGCTGAGGTAATGTCAAGTTCGACGCCCTGAAAATGTCTTTTCTTCATCAAGATGCCTTTAGCCGGATAAGAGGGCCTAAAGCTCCCAGTTTGTTCAGCAGCGTGATGGATGAAAGTGTTCCATCTTGTTTATGCAACCTGACACAAGGCATCTGCCGGCCTCTGGAGCATTGGCTTCATGCTGTAACAGCCCGCTACGCTCTCCACCCTATTAGACAGGCAAACAGAGATTACAGAGCTATGTCAGATGCAGGAGATACAGTGAAGGAAACAACAGCCAGTTTGTGGAAATAAGATTAATTTAGCCTTTTCAGAAACTCCATATGCACTTTTATGTTGTCTGTTAAATCTAATATACATAGCTGGCACATTTCAACTTTGGTAAAATTAAGAATGGCAGAATGTTTAAAAGTTGGGCTAAAACTCAAATCTAATCTAGTTAGAGGCCAGTAAGGTCTGAGAATTGCATTGTGTGATAATAATTGAGACGTAATGATTTTTATAGATAGCTACATACATTTATTTCTTATCAGGTTGGAATATTCTTTTTTTTTAACAATGGTACTGGAAATACTGTTATCAACATTATTCTCACCTGCTTTGTATTCAGTCTAAGTGGCAACCCAAAGTGTTGAAAAATGAAGCCAATAAAAAAATGCAGTTCCTTGAGTGTCTACTTGAGGCTTGCTACAAAGTGCTAGTGGTTATTATGGTTTGACAATATTACGGCTAAGGGATGTGCACATATGCACATAATTATAAGCATGACCAAGTTGACTGACGCTGAAGTTGTCTGCAAGGAGGCTTAATGCCTGCCTGAGCTCCCCTAATGGTCAGTTTTTCAGTTGATCAAGCGTTAGAATGAGTCAGCATTTCTAATATGATACTGTTCATCATTTGGCATCAACAGTTAACATTCCTGAGACACTTTCATGTTCTATAATTTTGTCCTAATGTCAGAATGCAAACTCGCAATACCAAAACATGGTACATATTGCTCCTTATATCATGAAAAAAAAAAAAATTTTGCATTTTCCTATTTGCATATAGCATAGTCAATGCTCTAAAACGTCACAAAACACCCTTCCCACTTTCCTGAATTCAGGGGTTTTGGTTGTTTTGGGCTACTATAGAAACATGATGGTGCAAGATGGTTAACTCCCAACCTCTGTAGATATAAATGGCTCATGCTAAGATTTTCACTACACTAATTCTAGTTTCAGAATACTTCCCAATAATAGAAACGAGAGAGAGAGAGAGCCCAACCGATTAATTGGCTGGTTGATTATAGCAGATCACGATTAATAAACACTATACATAACCAATGTATTAGTATAAAAGAATTTAGTTTTTTCTCATAAGTTTTAGAGAGCATATTACATTGATTTAATGTTGTGTAAGTTGCATTTTTGTGAAATAAAGATATATCTATTATTTCCCATGTCCGCCATTAACATTTGTCTTCAGATAAGGTTTAGGGTCCTTATTTTGACAATGTTACTAGTTTAAGCTCCTTATTTTGATTTAGTAGTGTTCTGCTTCTTTATCTTTAATCATATATTTGGTAGTATAATAATTTGTGTTCAAATATAGAACGTATTCTATGCATATCAATTTTCTAACTTTATTTATTGGCCAATACATCAGTTGTCAGCCAGTATATTGGTTATTAGCTGATATATTGAATATCGCGGGGTGAGGGGTTGTTTGGTTTTTTTTTGTTTGTTTGGTTGTTTTTTTTAGCCCCCAGAATTTGTATTGGCATCGGCCCCAAAATCCCATATCAGTTGGGCTCTGGTAGTAATACAGTCACACGTTGGAGATTGATTAACATAGCGCAATGACAGCCCAGAACTACTTGCTAGCTAGCAAGTGCACTATCCACTGCTAGCCAGCTACCTTGCTAGTACTTGGAGTAAGTAGTTCGAACTAGCTTGTAATTGTTGATTGTCACTGTGTTTGTGTTTTGGAGTTTAAACACACTGCTCTGTTAGCATTTGAAAACAATCGCTCGTTAGCTAGCAAGGTGCAAGGTGAGTCATCAGCTTGTTTGTGTGTTCCAGGAAGTTACAAGCTGATTATGTTTCGAGTACATACAAAACAACTTTTCATTGCCAGGTTATTCATGTGATGAAAAGTGGACACTTTTATATCCGTTTTTATTTTGAATGCAGCTGAAATAAAAATGTAGCTAAAGTAAGCTAATGTGGTTCAACAGTGAAAGGGTTGAGTATATATTTATTTCTGACCTAATTTCAACAATAAACCTTAAAACAAAGGACGGATCTGGATCTATTTAGAGTTGCAATGCCTCATCCTTTAGAAAACTAACACCCTGCTTTAGAGACATTTTTGTAATTTCACAGCTTGTGCAACCACAGATAAATCTGTATCCAAGCCACATAACCGTATCCTGCTTTCAGACGTATTGCAGGCTTCCTCAGTACATTCAGGACTGTGAAGATACAGTAAAATGATTCATAAGGTGTTTGTGACACTACATTATTTAGCTTTAACATTAAGGTTTATTACAGGGAGTGTGAAACCCTATCAATTGATCCCCTGATCATTCTTCTTGATGAGGAAAACACATTTCCAGCCAACTGCTTTGCTTTATGGCTTCAAGATTGTGTTATGAATTCTGGGCAAGCTTCCTAGTTTCCAGGGTATCAAAGAGCGTGGATGCAGCCGAGGTGAAAAATCTGGCAAGCGAGCACAGGTGTGGACAGATGTGCTAAAACTGCAGCTTTTTATGGTCTGAATTGCTTAAACAGAGCCAAATCCTGAAACAAAACTTAAGCAGACTTCAGTGTTTATATGTACATTCTTAAAGAGCGGTTTTGTTCTTTTCTGACCCGACAAATAAATAAGTACGTATGGAAAAATCTGCCAAAACAATGTGCCCGTGGACATGCTGTAATCATTATGTAGTCATGTAATGTACCATAAACGTCAAAGCGAGAGGCAGTGATTGAGTGTGTTTGCTCTTGTGCGGGCTTGCTGTGTTTTAAGATTGTGCTCCATATGTGAAGAAGCTGTCAACTGCAGCTTCAGTATCTCCTCCATCGATCTTTGTGGCAACAACTAATTTAAACATAATCTCCCATTCAATTTTTTTCTCCTCTGACACTCAGTCCAGCTTTTTTTTTTTTTAATCCTCCATTACCGTGGGACACAAATCCCCTCAAACAAACATCTGCTTGCATAAACTTTACCGCTTTCTCTCTGCTGGTAGACAGCATTGAAATGGAAAAACAACAAGAGAGAAAGGACTAAAGACAGCTGAAGAAAGACAGAAGAGAGAAGCAGAAGGGGATGCAGAGAGAGGGAGGGAGGCAGAGACAGGCCCCGCTGCAGAGTAGGGAGAAAGTGCGGAGTCATGCTGTAGGAATGCTGGAGGGGGGGATTGTTGGCGTGACTGCCCCATTTTTCACAGCCATAATCAGAGCCAGCTGTCAGTGAGAGGGCCCATAAGACGAGGAGGAGGGGGAGGAGGGAGGGGGAGGAAGGGAGTGGGAGTACTGGGTTTTAGAAGAAGTTTGGAGAACAGGAGGGGGGAAGTGAGCATTAAGACAGAGAAGTTTGTACAGATTTCATGATGTTAATCTAATTCTCCTCTGTGTGTCATCAGGTTTTGGAGTTGCGTTGAGAGAAAAGTGAGCACACAGACGAACCTGCATGTTTTTGTGAGCCCTACCTGCATGTCTGCACGCATAGTAACAGTTAAAGTACAAATGGATCAGACTGCAGCAGCCTCAGCCAGGTTAAAGGAAGATGGAGGGGAGAGCAGGGTGGAGCTTCCTGCTTTCCTGTTGCTTCTGGGACCTCTGCAGTAATAAATGACAAAGCAGAACTCTACACAGATAGTACAATCCTTATGTACTCAAAGCATCTCAACAACAAAGGCTTAAACCCACATGAAGAGTAATCAGATAATATTATGACATGTAATTTTCGGCTTTTCTGGGCATCGCAGATCAGGAACAGATGTGTCTTTGACATGGAATCCCTTTACATTGCAGTAGTTTTACTTTGCACATCTGTAGCTGTGCTATTGCTGCTGCTACCAGCCATGCCAGTGCTGTTACAGTCCCACAGCTCCCAATGTAAACTCCTGCCGTGTTTATGTTTAGTCTACAGTCACACAGTACATCTTCCTGCCACTATACGTGAAGTTCTGAGATATTTTGTTCTGGTTTGTCTACCGTCCTGGAACGTCAACACCAATTGTGGGTCAGAAATTCATGAACTTGTTGCAAACTCATCAGAAGAGTCATGAAAGGGGATGATAAAAGGAAGGAATTTAGTCACAGTTTCATTTCCCAAACAGGGAAGACAGATAGCTCAAATGTTTCCTGTAGTAAGCAAAAGTATTAATATATTACCATATACTGTGGCAGATAACTTTATGACCTATCTCCTAGCCTACACTCCCTTATGATGACAGTGCTAGGTGCTTTATATAACCCTCAGTAGTTGGATGGAAAAAGGCTCCAGTGGGAACGGCTTGGCTTGTTGTTTTTGAGGTGATTCATGGTTGTTAAAGAGTTGACCTCCTCGAAGCTGGAGTACCGACTTTCCAGTTCCCTCTAGACTTCCAAAAAATAGTGTCACTGGCTAATGAACTTTGCAGCCACAACACTGATCTCTTTCTTTTCCTAAGTGGGTTAAAATAAATTACCTTGCCAGTTGCATAAGGCTCCATTTGGACTGTAAGCTCTAGCTTTCTTAGGGAACCAGTTCTCCTTAACAGAGAGGCCTTCTCACCTGTTTTTGTTTTAAAAATATCCCCTTTTATATTTCTGCAATGAGCTGTCCCTGAGGCACAATAGAGGACGCGCCCAAGCAGAAAGCTTTAGAAAATGCATTATGCTGTCTGACAAGTTCTTTGAGAACTCCCCTTTTTGCCCACTTCCTGTGCTCAGGTCTTGATGTGTTGTGAGGTTACGCAAACACAGCAAGCATAGACATTAACAGGAGCTTGGGTTAAAAAAGCCCATGATGACACTCTCTGAAATACCCTCTAACTTCTATGTTTCTTTTATTTATAGCACTTAAAGCAAACTATGACCTTTGGCCCACCATAGAAAAGCCTGAGTTCTGACAAAATTCTTCAATACCGATTGATTTCAATATATTTTGATATGGATCACTGTATACAAAAATTTATTTAATAACATGATGTTAGCCTTGACATATTATTGGATACAAATTCACTAATTAAAAAAAAACAAATATAAGTTTAACTTCATGTAGCTCTCTTGGTTAAATGACCCTGTGGACACAATTTTCAGGATATTAATTACCAGAAACAGTCACTAGTCGGTTGACAACTTGTGGTAAGACTGCACAGTCAATGGAGATAGCACATGTGCTAGCATCTTTGTTAAACCAAATCTACTTACTAATAGTAAAGGAACATTCCTCGTCTTTGGACATTTCTAGAAACCAACTAAACCAACTTACTGACCTGCAGTGATATTTCTAAACACTCAATCAGAAGCATTCGGCTAATGCCAGTACAAGTTACAAAACATGTTAGCTAGCCAGAGTTTTTGCTCAACAGTTAGTTACATCAGCTTAGCTAGCACCTCCATTTCTCCAAGTGAATCAACAGAATAACAGCTGACCAAAGTAGAGCCATCTTTTCGGCAACTTGGTTAGTATTTGTATGTTGCTAGCTCCAAAAACTGGACGCTTTCTCCTAGCATAAAAGTCAAATGGTATAGCATCGAGACTACTGAAGCCCCACTGACATCGTGATCAGGGCATTTTAACATGAACTGTATTAAAATGAGTTAAGCCGTAACTTCAAGAGCTCCCCCTGGTGACTGGTTGCAATATAAGTTGAATATACCTCCTCCATTATAACAGATGGAGCAAGGGTTAAAGTAAAAATTTATGATACACAGCTCGCAATTTTTATTTTGAAACATGCTTTCTGTTATAATTGTTAGCTCGTATCATGCTAATGACTCTGAACCATACCCAAAATTTGGAGTCAAGTTATAATTAGCTATTTGATGCCTAAAAGATGATCTATTGGCAGCTCAGTTGACGTGTGGCTCCAGAAAATGCGACCAACATTAACTCAACGATGTTTCCATAACTGCTTCAGTATATTTAACAAACTTACACACAAAATCTTTGTGAGCAAAAAAGAAGTTACGCTAACAAGACTTGATAACTGTAGTATTTTTGATAAAAGCTTGCTATACTTAACACAAAAACTGTTCTGAAAACAGATTTACAGATGTGCCAGGTATGAGAAGACTGTCATTTATCTTTGATGAATTTTGAATGTATTTAACTTTTTTTTTATCTGTAAACCATGGAAACTAAAGTGACCGTAGCTTAGAAAGAGAAAGTAAAACAATTTCTGAATAATTCATACTTTCTGTTTCTCCAAAAAACCCACATTCCTTCTTTATCTGTGACTTTCTCCTTCGTTTCCGTCTTTCATTGTGCTGTCGGCTGCAAGTATAATCACCAGTGTGCTCTGAGAGGAAGCCATTTTATCATTTTTCATCTCTGTCCTCATGTGAATGCACAAAATATGTGCAATCTGTTTTGAGTTGAAGGTGTGATGTGAAAATACTGTAAACACGCTGTAATTGAACGTCAGGAGTCTTTATTTTTCAATCTGTTATATATTTTATTTTGTGGTCATATAATGTTTTGTGCGTTGTTTAGTTCTGCCCCCTCTGAGCCGGCCTGTTTCTCTGCCTGGGAGTTGTTTATCAGACAGGACATGCGGCCTGTAGCCTCTCTGAGCTGCAGCCAAGTCCAAAGTGGAGCGGGTTCAAACTCCGGACTTTTGCCTCTTTTGACAGTGTGCCCGCTCTGTCTTCATGTGGCCCCCGGCTGGTCCATTATCAGCAGCAGAGGGGGCACAGTGACCCTCCACCAGACTCGGATTTTGGAAAGTTGAGCGTCTGCTCTGAGTCATTGCTGTGTTGCCCACAGAACAAAAGGTGAGACGACGTCTGGGTGGTTTCTAAAAACACTCTTTCACTTTTTCAGTGGAAGTGAAGCTGCAGACTCTTTATATTTCCCTCATTTGTTTCCTTTGAATGTCTCTTTCTGTTTCCTTTCTTGCTCTTTCAGCCTTGCACAAAGACAAAAGCACATTCTGCCTGCACGCAACTTCTTGTCTTAACTTGTGATCTCTGGCATCTATATCCCTGTGTAGAGATTAAATCCGGGCTTAGACTGTCCCCTCTTATCAATTGAAGATGATTTCCCTCCGTCTTGGATGCTTTCCAGGGAACTTTCTCCTGTTTGGCAATCTGCTACCTTGTTTACAGAGCTGCTAAATCCTGGCGGTACCACATGCTGTGACTCATGCCGTTAACCCGGGCGGTCGCTGGTTCAGGGTTCAGTTTACAAACAATATTGCACAATATGTCCTCTCTGGTCATGGACACACTTGTAGATCTGAACTCTATAAAAATCACTTTTTATTTTTTTCATTTTCTAAATCAGTTGAACTTGCTGTCTGACATCACATGATAAAAGTCATGATCAGATGTTTTAATATTGAAGAAATCCTATTAGAACGAAATATTTTGAGGCACATCATTAGACTGATGTTAAATTACTTAGTGCAGTACCTTGTGATGAACTGCTTGATGGGAAATATTTATTTATTTGATAAAGTCTAAGCAGCAAAAGTTTTACGAAACAGCCGAGTCACAAGGCGACATTTTCTTATCATAACTTTATGATCGGGTTATGAAAACGACAGGAGGTTAAACTTGCTTCTACATAACCTACTTTATGGTCTGTTGAAGTTAAAAGCACTGTAGCAATGCAGGGGCGTGTCTAGAGGGTTGCCAAGGGCACTAGTCTAGAAACACACATCAAAACCTCGACAAAGAAAAAGACAGCTTGTACACGACAGACCTCCAAATTCCAATAATTCATCAGGTTAGTGACGTTTTGAGCACACTTCCGTTACATTTGACCAAAGTAACTTTGTACACTGCTATTTTAAATCATTGGTCACATGATGTGTCAGATAAATAACAGAAGAAAATACCAACACACAACTGAAACAAACCATGTCAGTAAAAAGCAATGTGCCACAGAAATGCTCATATTACATATTGCTAGGTAAAATGTAGCCATATGAATGTAATTCATACGTAATTGCAGTACTACACTAAATAACAGTAAAATCCTGCATTTACAACACCCAATGGCACATCCATGAAAGTGCAACCCTAAAATCAGACCCCCAAAAAAGAGGCGGGTCTTAGGTCCAAAGGAAAAATTCTGGTTATGTTAACCAGCTTGCAAATTTTTCTTTTTCATATTTAAAATAAAGTATATTTTCTTTCATTATTACCTTCAGCTATCACTTTTGACTTGGGCCCCACCGATATAGATTTTTTGAGGCCAATGCTGAATCCCGATATTTGGCAGAAAAAAAATCAGATTACAAATTAATTGGCCAATTCATATTAAAAATATATAATATAATAACTTCTTTTTTCAGTCCCTTAATGCTGACAAAAACAAAGCTGTGAATTACAGGCAGAACATTTTTCTGTTTTACAATACTTTGTCCTTTAGTATTTGTATAACTTCACAAAAAAGAGAAATGTTCAAGTATTAAAACATTCAGAAAGGCATTAAAAAAGGCCGTAATTGGCAGAACTCCTGCTGATTATAATTATTGTAAAAAGGGGCAATAATTGGCTTATTAAATTGGTCAGCTGTCACATTGGTCAGGCCCTACTTTTGACAAACAAGTTTTAAAGTGCAAAAGAATTCCCATGAGCCGTTATGTTAGTTATTAGAGTAGATAGGAAAAAGACTGAAAAGTAAGTGCTTTGGACCACCCCAGCTTATAGTGTCTAGGTTAAGGCAGTCGAGTCAAAACAGATTGGACACACCCCTGTAGCCAAGAATTAACGCTTTGTACTGAGAAGTTTTACAAAGTCATTGATAAGGAATGAAAGATTTCATTGTAAAACTAGTGGTCTGTACTAAAGTGTCATTTTTCTCTGAGTGTTTAAAACATGAAGCACTCACTATCAGCCTCATGCCGCTGCTGTGAAACCCTGCACAGGAACTTGTGTCATTTCCTTTCTTATCTTATTGATGTGGAAAGAGGAAGCCCCCTTACTTTCCCCAGACCTACTTATCACAGAACCAAAGAAAGTGTTGTTGTGCATATTTCAGAGCTGAAATAACCTAAAAATTTAATTTGGTAACCATGAATAAAGTTAAAATTAACTTCATTTCCTGACTCATAACTGTCACATACAGCACATATGTGTCAGGCCGTGTTTGTGATGTGCTGCGGTGTTGTAGCACCTGTGTGCAGATGTATCAAACAGGATGTGGGGGGTTGCTCTCCGGCTGTGCACCTCCTACCAGGTCTTTTTCTGCCCTCGTACTGTACCAGTGAAAAGTCGAGCTGCAGACTGTATGGAACATGCAGAGGAGACGCCGCTCTTTGAAGCCTCTGTGTACATATGGAGGCATGAAGCGTCTCACCGCTCAGCCGTTTAACCCATTCATGCCCACACATGAATAAGTTAGTTGCATGAAAGAGCAAGAACAACAACAACAACAACCTCCTCCATTTGGAAAATCCCCCCTCACTGGGGCCTTTCATTTACTTAAAGCACTTTAATATGCTTCATTACCATTTCCATGATGTTCATGGATTGCCATTCAGACCAAAGATCCTGTTATTTAGGTCAGAGACTTTGTTGTTCTGTTACATGTCATAGCACTGGAAGCCCCTGTGTTTCCTCAGATATATGGGGTTTAGATCGCTGACTCTACCCACAAAAACACACAAACTAAACTTGATGACTTTCTCTAAGCTATCAAAGCCAGTAAGCAGAACTTTGAGATCTACCAGGCAACTAAAACCAGACTGATTTCTAAAATAGGACAAGTTTATTTAACCTCTCAGCAATCCAGTGCCTCTATTTAAACGTCAAGCAGCCTCAAGCTAAATACTGAAACACTCTTTGAAATCAGACATGCCAGCTCCTTTTGTTTAGGGAAAATGTGTGGCTATAGAGAGGTTAACTGACATATAGACAATACAATATGCCTTTATTCTTACCTACAGAGTAGGCTGATTGTTTGTGTCTAAACTTGAGTATTGAACTGCTTTCCAATGAAATTACATAAACATTGGGGCAGGCAACGGGCCCACTGGTAAAACAAAGTGAACATTTGATTTAAAATATGTACGACATTGCATAAGATAATTGATAAGTCTGTGATCATCCCTCTTATCATTCGTTTTGTCAGGTCCAAAGTCAACGCTTGTTTTTATGATTTTTGACATCTGGTCATCTGGTCTGGAGTCATTCATTTTTATTTTTATATATTTATTTATTTATTTATTTTTTTTTTTTGGGGGGGGGGGGTATAATTTAAAAATAATTTTTTGGTCAGGTTCATGATCATCATTTTTTCATGATTTTTATTTTCAGGTGTCAATACAATTTGTCAGTACAATTTGTTCATGTTCAGTGTTTATTACTTTTTCCATGACTTTTTTTGTCTGGTCAGGTCTGAGATCATCACTTTGTTCAGGATTTTTCGCTCAAGTCCAGAGTTATTACTTTTTTCATGATTTTTTTGTTCAGGTCCAGGGTCATCCCTTTTTTATGACTTTTATAGTCAGGTCCAGGTTCATCACTTTTTAAAATAATTCAGTTTAAAAAAAGATGTTAGGTCTTGGGTCTTGTTCATGATTTTTTGGGTCAGGTCTAGGGGTCATCACTTTTTTCATCATTTTTGAGTCAGGTACAGGGTCATCATTTTTGCAAATAATTTTAGGGTAAGGTTCAGTGTCATAACTTTTTATGATTGATTGATTGATCTATTTATTTATTCATTTATTCATTTATTTATTTATTTATTTTTAGTAAGTTACAGGGTGATCCCATTGTTTTTTATCATTAGGTCAGGGGTCATCACTATTTCCGTAATTTATTGGTCAGTAAAGGCCTGGAAAACATGGGACCAATTATTTACCTAAAACATGTTAACAGTTGATGCTAATTAAAGATACATTTGCTATAATACTGATCTAACTTAAGACCCACATGTCAGAGAGGTGGTGGGGGTGGGTGCCCTATCCCTACTGGCTTGACATCTTAACTGTACTTGTTTCAACAACCAACAGTGCTGCCACAGGGTCATAGAGTACACCTGTACAGTATTGTAGTGAGATGAGGATTTAAATCTGTAGGGATTTGAAAAAAAAAAAATTTTCATGAGGACTTTAGGCAACTCTTTGAAGTTAGGTTGGAGTCAGTGTTTTGAATTTAAAAGGCTCTTCATTGCTGTTCCTGGACCAAAGCTGGGTTGTAATTCCCTCACCCGTCACTCCCACACTCACTGCTTTACTTTCCAAATCTCACACGAGGGATAATCCACTCTACAATGTTACTTGATACTAATTTCTATGTAAACTTCTTCCAATATGTTCCACATGTAGCCAGTCTCAAAAAATATAATATAGCATAGATTGAATTCTGGAAATATGTTTAATGGAAAAAGCCATGATAACAGCAGAATTTTTAGTCATTTTATTTTTTTCTATGCTGACTCCATCCCAAACCTTCATTCAGCTTTGGTCACTTGGCCCTGATGTTTAAGCAGGGAGGTCCAGGCCAAGTGGGTTTAAATACTGCTGCATTACTTCCTCTGGAAACCTGTTAATGGCATGAACTGTCCACAAAAACAACCGCTGCATATCAACACGAGCAGCTCTGGGTCACTTGACCTCAGTTTTTTGCTGGAAAGTATTTGAGGAATTAAAGAAAGGGAGCATGCCTCTTATCCAATCATAAGTCATCTAAATGTAACAGAGGACGATTTGTTCTGCTTTGGTGACTTGTAGCATTTATTTCTGTCCATGTTAGCAAGAATGTACAGTCACAGCCATGGTAGAGGGGAGTGGAGGGGATTGAGTAACACGCTCTGAAAACGTTTGGGTCTTACTTAGATGCAAATGCTATGAAAATAATGTACCCAAATTATAGCAACAAGCCCAAATAATTTCCTGTAGCGGTGCTTAAACTTTGCTATTTCTGCTTGGCTCTGTTTATTTTTGGGGGAAGGGGCCGGGAGGACGGGGACTGTGGACACATAATCCTCCCAGAAAAGTGATTTATTTATGAATTCCAGTGCAGAAACTCCCCTCCTGAGAGCCGGCCGGCCTGCCAGAAGTCATTGGCTGATGTTTACAGGACTGGGTTGGCTAATTCCCATGGTGCAGTGTGCCTGCAGAGCTATCTTATTTATACAAGGCCTGATATGGGAGAACAGAGGGGTTTATTTTGGGATATTCCCCATAGATGGATCCAATTTCTCCAACTGGAGCGATTTCCTCCATACGTGCTGCACTTCAGGTCCTTGCGGCAGTGAACACAGCTCATCGCTCGCTGGAGTTTTAAAGGGCTGAGTTGGCTAAGAAGAGAAAACTATGTCACAACATCTCGAGGTTAGACTCGTGACAGTACACTGAGCTCAGGGACTATACAGGAAGTTGAATATTAGTCTCATAAAAAGTCCATTGTTTCTCTTGTCAAAACAAATTTCAGGAAACAAAATCCTTACTTAGAGTTCATTATCACTGCATTAAAAAGTATACAGTCTTTTATTTGCTGAAAATGGCTTTTGGAAATAATGTGTTGTTGAGTTTAAATCCATTATATATATCTAAAGAGAAAAAAAAATGTTATTTTCAGTCATATTATCATGTTGTGGTTGTTATTTCCTAAGCCTGGCCCATTAGCTCGGACCAATAAAAGTACCATTAAAGATTTTTATCCCCTTAAGCAGGGAGCATGCAAATTAATTGGGCCGACTTGGGTCCAGATTCCCTCCTTCTGTCCAAAGTTAGCAATTTTCCTGTGGTATGAGATGTAAGGATAGTAATTTACTACAACCCTGATTCCAGTGGGGTTAGGACATTTTGTAAAACATAAATAAAAACAGAATAAATTATTCACATTTGTGAACTGAGGACACTAATTGTTGGCGCTTTGTAGGTGGAATTCTTTCCCATTCTTGCTTGATGCACAACTTCAGTTGCTCAACAGTCCGGGGTTTCTGTTGTTGTATTTTGCGCTTCATAATTCCCCGCACATTTCCAATGGGAAATGCTCCAAAGTAAGTCATGCTGCTGTTGCTGATGATTGAAATCATCATTATCAAACAATTTATTTGTTATGGGCAACAATCAGAGCTGGCACACTTCTTGGTATTACCTTTAAAGATAGCCATTAACAATTATTTAAACCTTTAGCTTTAACATCATTCCCCTGGAGAAGCCTATGAGTTGGTCAACTTGGCTCTGAGAACCATCTTGTAAAAATGGTACTAAGAAGAGCCAAAGACTCAGTTATGCAGAACCAAATTAATCTGATCACTAAAAAGAGCTGAAATTCCCCCAGAAAGATACAAAAAATATTTCTCGGTGGCCTTTATCCTCTTTCATAGGATTCGGCCACTTTATAACCCAATCTGATTGAGGATGATGAGCTTCTACAGATAAGTCTGGCTCTGCTTGAGGTGTCGGACTGTGAAAGGATGTTCTCTTTTGCTCTTGGGTCTATTTTAGTAATAGATGCAAAGAATGAAATCTAGATACGTTTTTGTTTTGTAAAAGATAAAACTTTCATGATTTGGTCTGAAATAATTAAATAACATTAGACTGATTGTGGTGTTCTAAGTTCATACGTGACCAGGAGCTAAATACATACCTCATGTTTACAAGAACATCACCTCCACTCTCAGATATGCAAACCTTTGACTTTGGAAATGTTTTTCCTGTGAGTCAATTTTGGAAGGCTTTACACGGAATTAGAAGCACAACTCCACAAATGTTTAATTATGAAGCACAAACACACAGAGACAAGTGTTCATACCACACCATATTTGTGATGCTGAAGCAACATCTGCCTTTTATAAGAGCTCACGTCATTCTCTGCTGGTCACACTTGTGCTGCGCCTGCCATGCCAGAAAAACACCTTGCACCTTCCTGTTTATTTCCCTCTCCTTCTCAACTCTCTCTTTTCTCTTTCCCAGCCCCCTGCTGCTCTTCCTTCGCATCCGCCGGTGATTTAATGATTATATAAAGGGATGAGGGCATTGTGGGAGGGAGTACGGAGCACTGACACCCTGGCCCAGATGTTTTCCTCGCTGCGGAGGTTTGTCAGTCATCTTTATCCGCATGAGAGCTCAAAGCTGCGTGTAGAGAGTTACTGATGTAGCAGGCTTCTATTACCAAGTTAGGCCATGAGGAAAACCGTGTAGTCATCATCTTCTGCATGGAGGGGGCTTACTTCAGCTGTGATCCTTAGGATTTGGGAAACAGAGAGGGAATCTTTATATAATGGGCTTGGAGTATTTAAAAGTAATCTTTGTGAACAAAAGCTGAGAAGTAAGCTCACCCCAAATACTCATATCTTCATGACTCTAAAGTGGACAAATTTGAGAGCTCAGTCAGCATCCCATCTTGTGGAAAAACAGGGGTCTAAATACCTTGCTAGCCCGATCCAGGAATAATGTATTTTATATTTTTTTCTTTACATTTGGCATCAAAGTCAGGTGGTATGGTATGAAGAATGCAAGAGTCCTGTTATTGTAGGGATCAGGGGCCATGAGGGTGTGCAAAATAATGGACACAACAACCACAATACTGTGTAAAATTACTATTTTAAAGCCCATTTATACTCCCTTTATGTATGAAAATGTATACGTCCATTTCAAATGATGTTACCGTCACTGATCATATACTTCCATGCCTTCTTTACATTGGCATTGATGTTAACCAATACATCCATCCAGAAGTACAGCCCAGAGTCGAAAGTTTATGATAACAACAAACTCAAAAACAAACATTGCAACTGTGGAGGAAATATTTCTAATGTACGTCTTACATGAAAGACAAAAACAGAGAAACAAGTTCCTCACCACCTCGCTAAATTTTTCTTCAAAAAGTTCCTCCATTGTGATTTCTTTTTTTGTGTCTCAAAAAAGCTACGTATTCGGTAGTGAGGCAACAACACTGCCCCCATGGTTTCCGGTGGTACTGCTCTATGTGGTCTGTATCCATAAGGTTTATGGAAATGTGCAAAAATACAGACAAAATGAACGCAGAACATGGACAGAAGGCTCCATCAATTCAAATGTTTGCTGCCATTTTGGGAACTTTCTACCAATCCTATTGGAGTCCACATCTGAAAACGTTCCTCTTAGCATCCCTCGATCCATCAAGGATTCGTGACACCAGACCCAGTGCAGCTGTGCTAAAGAAAAGTGGTAAGGCTTACAGGGGAATTGGGATTAGGCCGAGAGTCAAACATCTGTTCATCTTGTCAGAGAAGAGTTGATTCTTTGCCCAAATATTGTCAAACCAGATTGTTCTTGGTATATGTTTATATTCAAACTTCAGGGTACAGAAAACCAATAAAGTAGGGAGATTTTACACATTCCTCAGAACTCACTGAGGTATATCCAGGAAAAAGTTAACCTGGAAATAGGCAAAAGAGGTTGCCTGTTGTTACAGCCTTGGATGTCACAAAGGCGAGTTTCATGAGTGTCACCAAACGACTGTTAAAAATAGACCAGTGATTCAGCAGTTTGAAATTCTGGAGCATTAACACTGAAAAATCATGACCGCTTTCCTCATGCATTTCCTTCTGATGCCATAGCTTTTGGGTATTTTTCCACTCGCTTTAAACAGCAGATCTAATTTCAGGTGCAAACCACACGTGAGCACCCACAGGGAAGAACCAAGACATGAGTTATAGCTTTGTGTTTTTCTGCAATTGTGTGCAAACCAAAATAGTCGTTTTGTAGATCACTCTGTTTTCCCCCCACAAAAAATATCTGTAATGGACAACAGACGTTCTAATCAGCTCACAGAGAGGAAGCCAGTTGGAATTAAAACATGACTAGACTCCCACCAGGCTGTGACCACTGTCCCAGGGGCATGGCTGTAAGAAACCCAAACACTGTGATCATGTTCTTGTAATCATTTTTTAGCTGTGTTTGCTGTGCTGTGGGATTAGCGTGTCTTGAGAACTCAGGAACTGAAAATCATGTTGAAAATGAACAAAGATGGATTGAAACAACATGGACTTCACTGTGAAGTTGGCTTTAGCAGGAAATACAGTCATGATTTTTACAGAGAATATGACGAGCCTTGGGTATCAGAGTTTTAGGGAAAAGTAAATCTCAGGGCTGTATTCAAATATTAAAGCTTATACAATGACGTAATGCATGTTACAGCATTTTGTATCTCTTCTGTAAAACAAGAGTGAAACAGGCAGCAAAGCGGGTAAAAACATCAGCCCACTTTAATCCCATACTCATGTGTTTTTAAGATTATCTAGAAAGACAGCACTGTTAGGTTAGCTTTCTTTAGCTTTGCAAAAGACTACAAACAGGGGGAAAACAGCTAGCTTATTTGACTCTCATGATTGAAATCATATATAGAAATTTTGAGGAGTAGTAATCCTCTGTCAAAAATGGGAGGTGATGCTGATTATGAACCCGCAGAACCTTAAAGAGAGGTTTATCCCTTTAGTAACTTTACATGATTTACAGCTCAATAAAATCCCAGGCAATTGGGATTGATGGCTGGTAGTGCTAGCTCTGCTATTGTTAGCTACACAGTGCAAACCAATTTGGCAGTGTTGACTGTTTTGCGTTTGTTACCTTTATACCAGTCTATTGGACAAAATGTTAATAGATGTATTACAAAATAGGTCACTTTCAATCATACCTACAAGAAAATACTTAATAGCTACTCATAAAAAGGAGTTATTGTTCTTTTTTTAAAAATACTGTCCCTCAGGTACCCTGTAGTTGTTGAACATAATTTACAGCTAAAAAAAAACCCTATTTTCACACACTGGTGTTTTAGAAAACCCTTATTTCAGCCTCTGAAATAATTTGTTTAAGCTGCTGTCTCTTTAAGGCTTTCCTCTAAACAAACTCCCTTCCCTCTGATTGGCCAGCCCTCTGAAGGCCTGTCAGGGCTGGGCTATAGCCCTTCCCCTTCAATATGCCATCAACCAGTTTTGAGATCTCTATGCGATAGCCACATCAATTCAGCAAATCTTGCGAAGATCTTGTGCTATTTTTAGAACAGGCCATTTTGAGACGAACAGACAGATTCAGGGATTCCTGCAACATAGCAATGCATAGCGGTTTGAAAATCTGCTCACGTTTAGTATGAACACCCATCATTGTTACTCTACATCCATGTCTTTTAAATACGGGAAAGCAGAATACCCCCTCTTTAAATCCCTCACTTTTCTTCTGAGTCTGTTCTATTATTTGAAAAACAGCAAAGGTCAAAGCAAAGTCTCAAATTTTCAACAAGCAGTTAGGAGAGAAAAACTTTTTTGTGAGAGAAACTGATTTGTTGGTGTCTGTCGGTTGTTGTAACAAACTTGAATCTATGAGGAGGGGAGCCATGTTTGTCTTCTCCTTTGGAAATAAAAACCAGCTGTGCGCATGGTGAGGTGCAGGTATAAAAGTAAAAATAGAAACTCCACATGTGCAGATGGAGTGCAGAGAAAGAGGAGATCAAGTAGAAAATTAAATACTTCATGCCAGATTTAAGGATACAGTATATCAAAAGTTTCATCAAGGTTGACTTATTTATGTCTGAACTTTGACACACGGCACATTCGAGAAGGTGTTTAGTCCTTTTGCATGAAATCCACTGTACATCTTTTTCATCTTGAGTTAATGTTTACGTCACACTGGCGCCGACATCTTCCATTCTTGTGCTGTGCTGTGCAGTGCTGCGCTCATTAAACAGTGACTCACTCGTTATGTTTGCAAGTCTAAGTGTTGAGTCTTGTCCGAGTGTGCGGCAAAAACAAATGCCTGATGTCATGGGGGGAGATGTTGCGCAGTTGCCTCCTGTTTATCTGCTAATCACTGAGCTTAGTGGATAAAGCTGCGCGCTGCTTAGACTCCTCTGAACTGTTGTGGTGTCGGTTTGAAGTGGTGCAGATGGAGAGTGTTTGTTTCATGTTTCACGTAAACCTTCTGTGTCGCAACGTGTAAATGACTGGAGTCTGTTTCTTTTGTGTGTCTTGTTGCTTTATTTTTCTTACCTCTTCCGCAGGCTTTGAGGGAGAAACGCCAGCTCAAGCGGTTCTTGAATCAAACCTTAAAAATGTCAAAGATAAACTCAAAACAGCAGGCGACACCCACGTACTTATTGAAGCCATCAAGAAATGAGCATTGAGAAAGTTTCTCAAACCACTTCCTTGTGTTTCCTCCATTTTTTTTTTTTTCTACAAAAATTACAATAATTCAGCACAGGCTTGCCTTGCTCAAACATTTCTCCTAAGTGTCAAGTGCTGAATGACTCAGATGAGCAAAATGTCTTCATCCTACACAGCTTTTTTTGTGCATGAAAGAGTTTAACTGTTAAGAAGATTTTTTTATTATTATTATTTCTCTAACTTTCGAATTCAACTTTGGATTTTCATGAATGACCAACTCATCCCCACTTGGCGAAAATCCAGATTTCTGCCCCTTCAGTTTTTCATCAGTCCTCTTTCGGGAAATGAGGCTGATGATTCATGATTTTCAAACACCCCTCTCTCTCTCTTTCACTCACTCCCAGCATGAAAATAAATGACACAGATATATGACACATACTCGTTCTTCTCCAGCTCGGTTTCTGGTCTTACTTTGGGGGTGAAAAGTAGATTCATCAAGACAGGCTTGCCCTCCTGATCCCCTCCCTCAAGCCCCTCTACTCTCGCTCACTAACCCCAAACTCCTGTCAATGGTTTCCAGCTGGCCGTGGCGTGGTGGTTCTCCTGGGAGAGGAGGAGGAGGAGGAGAGGGAAAAGGAGGGGGGGACTAAGCTGGCTGTAGTCCCAGCCTTGCACACAGTCCAAGAGCTTGCTCAACCCCCCCGACCCAACCCCAGCCCCATTTTTTATTTGTTTAATTTGTGGAAAAACCCATAAACATTTTGCGTATGATTTGTGGAAAGTGGCTAAGCAGGCAGGAGGGTATGTGTTTCTAAATGCAGTCCAAACTTGCTGAATATGTCCAGTGCTTGTAAAGAAGAGACAAGGTTAGGAGGTAAAAAGGCAACGACAAGACCTGTTAGCATGGCAAGCATGGAGCAGAAAAACTGAGAATCTGCTGAAGTGGGTTCTTAGGGTGGATTCAGCTCAAGAGGGGTCTTTTTATGTCTCCCTTGTTATCTTGATGAGAGCAGCACTTGGTCTGGTGGCTGAGGAGCTTCTAAATATAGCGAAGACCAGTTCAATACCAGGGCACTGCTTGCGTCACCTTGGGTAAATATTTCCTTTTTGGCAACACTTGTGCTCCAAAAAAACCTCGCTCTTTTTTCCTGAACTTTCAGCAAAAATATCTGAGCTTTGGTGGCGGCTGCAGGTGGGCTGGATTTAGGAGTTTATTATTTAAAAAGCAGGTAAAAGCAGAGCACACACAGTTTGATAAAAGAAGAAACCTGTGTGTTCAAAGAGGACAGAACACACTCTCAGCTTGACTTTTCTGTCTGCGAGCTCCAGTTTTTGTAGGACACAGTGTTTACCTTGCAGGAGTGATGGTGATGACAGAATGTTGTCATCGAGGTCAAAGGTGGAATAAGGAGGGGGTAGAGAGCGTGTAGGCTGCTGATGGAAGTGTGTGCTGCTTTGTCACTCCCTATGTCTGGTTAGACGGCTGAGTGTGTTTGTCTTGGCTTAAGGAGTTTATGTTTGTGTGTGTGTGTGGTGTGTGTGCGTACGTGAGAATGCCTCTGAGTGGGCATGCTGGTGTGTCTTTGCAGCAAGCCAACACACTGCTGGGAAATGTTTGCGCATGTGCATGACTGTAAAGGGTGACACTGTGCTCACCAGTAGATCTGCACCATCAGCAGTCATGCAGATGTTTGTTTTAATGCCAGTTAATTTTTGTGAGTTCATCACGTTATTTGTTTAGGTTTAGGAACACACACCAGCTCGCTGTTCTACCTTTGAGATTACAATAAACACACATAAAGTTATCCTAAAATCAAACCTGTAAAGAACTTCAGCACAAGTTGAGTGAAAATTGATCAACTATTAGTTCAAGAATTAAGAGTTTGCAGGGAAACAATCTAGGAGTAAGTAAATTACAGCAGAGCTTTGAAATATGTTGATCAACAAGTCTCACACTTGTTTAAGACCAAGGACCTTATCCCCCCCAAAAAAACTCACGGACCACCAAGCTAAACAGCCCCAGAACAACAATCCAGATAGCCAATTGATGCAATATAAACAGGCATCATACATGTATTGGCTACTAGCACTGGCACTAACGTTAGCTTCCACAATGCTCACTTCAGCTGAATCATCTTGCTGCTGGCCAATGTTGGAGGTTTTCTCTTCCTCATTTGATTTTCTTTTTACAATCCCCTCTTAAGCAACCGATGCATGATGATTTTGCCAGTAGGTTATTGTAGTAATGTTAGCTTGACTGTTTTCTCTGGGGAGGAGTTCAAGGAAGCTTTTTTGAGTCCAGGCAAACTTGTCTGAGAGTAAGAACATTAAAATTTGGTGAATACTCTACACTTACAAGCATAAACTGAAATCCCCTTAGTTACCAAACCAAAGGCAATCAAAGAACAGCTCTGACTCTATTTTATGTACTTTGAAAAGGACCCTTTCTGTGCGTCATCTTTGTTATATTCAAATCTTCATCCAGCCACAACCAAATTTAGCACTTTTTCCCTTTCTGTTTTGTACATTTTCTGCCATCAAGTGACCTTTAGTACACATCTTGCTTTGCTCTGCACACATGCTGTCCATTCAAGCCAGCAGGAACATCGGAGCTTTGCATTTGCACTGGGGTGTGACGTTAAAGTGCTGCTTAGTCAGTTGTCCGGAGACCTGCTGTAGCCCGAAGTAAACCCGTTTAAAACCACAAGGTAAACATCATGAGATCAGCCCGGGTGGTTTAGTCACAGCACTTGTGCTCTACAAGAGCGTGTGGTCAGGAAGAACACTGTGTTATCTGTGTCAAAGTTTAATGAATGTGCAGCCTTGCAGGGCTAGGCCTCTGAGATCAAGGTTTGTGGTGAGTAATTAAGTCAGTGGTTGAGAGCTCAGACCCTCATAGTAAAGTAGGCCATGGGAAAATATATAAGTCAGGAGATGGCACAAGGAAACTTGATAAGTAATCAGATATTTTTCTTTGCATACAGCCATACACAACCTGACTGAGCTGAGGTCTGCTGAAAAAAGTATTATAGTGTTTCTTTTTTCTGATATGACAAAAACCATACAGAAAGCAATATCTTTTGACCGCTTGGATTTTCTACATTAAATCATCATCACTTGCTAACTAGCCAATGATAGTTTGAATGCCAACATTAGCTACAGCAACCAACCAACCAAACAAAACAAAAAAAAAAAAAAACAGAAAATGTAAATAATGTATCAATTAGTAGTTGCAGATTGGTCTGTAATGTTGGCTATCTAAGAAATGTTTAAATCAAGGGTCCCAGAACTGTGAAAGACTTCCTGTGTGATTCCTGTCCTGAAGACAGCACATCCCAGGGAGCTCAACCGCTTCAAAGCCTATGGCCCTCACTTTTCACCTGATGAAGACCCTGAAAGGGATCGTTCTGAGAAATCTCCGCCTCCTTGTGAGCTCACGTCTGGATCCACTGCAGTTCGCAGTCATGCTAACCAAACATTGAGGTGGACAACACTGTCATCTACCTGCTGCAGAGATCCAAAGTCTCACCTGGAGGACACTGGCAGCACTGTGAGGGTCATGTTCGTTGACTTCTTCATTGTCAGTTTTCCGAGAGCAGCTAACATCCTATTTGATAGTGTTACAAGCAAGGGGCAACATCCGGTTGAGAAACGTGAAACCCATGCAGAAGTGCTGGAAGTTGCTGTTCATCTAGAATCCGCTAGCTGGCTGCAGAATGACACATACACACCAAGCCATTTATGGAATTAAAAACATATTTACAGCCTGGTTCAAACCAGAGATGTAAAAGATTGTCTGAAATGTTAATTTCGCTATTGGCACACACTGTACGATGGGTGAATTTTTCCTAACTGAGCAGTTTGGAAGTTATTTGTATCATGAGTTCTGATCATGAACAGATGGGTGACATAGCCAACACTATGTCCATATTTTATACAGTCCATGTTTACAAGCTATAAAATGAAATTCATCTTAAACTTTGTTACCACTGGTGTAAGAGATTTAAAGGAAGTGGAATGCCAAAGTTAGCTTATGTGCTACCAATCAACTGCTTTTCCTCAAAACATAGTGAAACCAAGGGGCAACATCCGGCAGGGAAAAAGGAAGCCTATGCGCAGGACCGGAAGTCATACACATCAAGCCAAAAAAACAGACTTTTATGGTATTAAAAAGCATATTTAGAGCCTGGTTCAAAAAACGACTTGGGTCTGAAACGCTTATGACGCTTAGACGCTGTATAGTGAGTGAATTTTTTTATACCCAGTGGTGTAGAGGATATTAGCATCACAAGTTTGTCCAATCATAGGCTCAGCTCATGTGACTGACAGGCACCCTATAGCTGTTAGAAAGGAAGCTCAAAGCCTGTGTCATATCCAAGATGGCCCTGTCCAACAATTGGCTTCATTGCACTATATCAGGAACAGACAGGGGAAGTAACGAAGACTATGTCCATGTTTTATACAGTCTATGAGTGCAACATTATGCTTCACTCTCAATTTACACTTCTTTTTTATGTTGCTCATCAATTAGGACAGTTCAAAAATGATTTGTCATATTATCTTACGTTTAACTTGTTAGCTTTAACATTACAGGACAACATGACAGCATTTAGCATCTCACCCTGAGCATGTAAAAAGAATCCATCTGGAGTTAGCTAACAGAAACAGCCCACATTAGCCTCAGTAAGCCACCACTGATACCAGATAAAGCTCTGGCTTCAAAACTCCCAAGTGTATTACGCTGATGTCAGTGCTTATGCCTGCAACATTTTATTAGCAACATTCAGAAGTAACACACAGTCATCTAGCTTAAAGCTTCAATGTTTTACAAGACCCTGTAGCTTAACTTTTGTAGCATAGATGACTGATCTGGAGAGAGATTGGTTTCAGCAGAAACTTCAAAGGAGGACAGAGTAATACTCCTCGCATGCAGCGGTCAGCCTGGGAAATGGATCAGAGGCATGTGGATGGATATAATCAGAAAGAGAGGCAGTACTGTGGACTCCATGCAGAGTTCTGCTTCCCTCTTTAAGTTTTCAACTGGGTCCCATTGAGAGCTGTCAAAAACCTTAAAATCATCTTTGTAGGTGGATGGTACCATGGTTTTTCAACCAACACAAAAATCTCAGATTATTTTGAGCTTTCTTATTTTTCTGGGTGGTTCTCTATGATCATGGCTAGCAACTGGTTAGCATAGCTTAGTGTAAATTGGGAGAAACATTTATCTTATCGTTTTCCAAAGAAATTTGCACATAACTCCACAAAAGCTCACCCACTAGTGTTAGTTTTGTTTCTCTGATATGAGAAGTTGTCTTCTTGTCGGGTTAGACTCAGAGAGGTAACTGGTCGTAGTCTAAATATCAAATGATCCTTATTGGAGGGGGGGTCATACAATCCTTCGAAGTCCAGCTGAGACACATCTTTTGGCACAGATTGTCTTGAGTTCTGTCTTAGACAGGTGTCCAACCGGTTGCTCAGGCCAGCTAACCCCGAGCCCCGGACCTGGCTCTGGTGCTGTAACACTGGAGGTCAGAGGTTAATGGAGCAGAGTGGCGCCGGCCAGTCATCCCCCAGGATCCTGGGTGGATTTGGTAAACAGTGAAGCTGTCACTGCAGATTAATACTGAGAGGAGGTAGAGCTGCACTGAGCACACAGGGGGCTAATGGCTTCCAACTCAGCCATGAAAGTGCCTGTCTTACCCATTCTCCTTTCTCCCTCATCCCCGCAGATAAGCCCCACAGGCTTATAGAAGGAAGGGAGGAGGGGGGAAGCAAAAGGTAGAAAAGGGAGTTAGTTCCATAAAGAAGAACCAACAAGAGGGCAATAATTACAAGTGCACTTGAGCACAACAAAGTCAAAAGAAAAGAGGGGAAACATCTTGAAGTTATGAGACTTTTTTTAAGGCATGAAGAAGTTTTTTGTTTCTCCTTATTGTGTGGATGTGGAGCTCAGCCTTGAGGTCATTCACTGGTTACAGCTGTGAGAGCACAACCCCAACCGCCGGCTTGCCTCGGTGGGGGATCTTTGGGGACTTTTTTTATAGAGCGTCTGCAAGCTTTGACACTATGTTTTATCTGTCATTGCATCTTAAATACGAGGGGGTGGCTCAGAACACTTCGTATGCTGCTGGTGTCAAAGCAGGATATTGTATGTCATGCCTCTGTAGAGCTTTAGATTGTGGTTTCACACTCATAACAGCTCATGTGACAGTGAGAGAAATAAAAAATCCTTCAAGGGTGTTATCTTAAAAGAGCATTTTATTATATCATATACTTAAACACTTTTTGTGTGTGTGTTTTTTTTTTCATTGACGTCAATTTTAATGGTTTAATTCATTAACTTTTACCAGTTTTAAAATTCAAACAAACAGCTCACTTGTGTCATTTCAGGGTCATAAAATTCCATCACAATCAGAGCTGAGCATTACAAAAACTAAATCACAGATAAGGTTTTTTCATTTTTCTTAGAAATGTTAAACACTAAAAGAAGTGCTTTGTCAAATGACTTTTAGAGAAAGATGTTTAGATAATATTTCACCGAGGTCACTCATCAAAACATCCTAAAACATTGAAGTCTATGGTGATCCATGTGTGACCAAAACAGAGTTTAACAGAGAGGTAATGTCAGTCCTAACATTAAAACTCATTATCCCTGGGTGTAGAAGAAGAAGCATGAAAAGGTAAAGTTGTTCTTTTACTCCAAATGTTGTTGAAGTTTTGACCCTTTAGGATTTCTGTTCCCTCTTTGTGCACCTTGGGCATAGGTGAATTGAATCCTTCACTCTGCTTCTACAGTTATATAGTTACACAGTTACAATTTTTCTTTAGTTTTTATTACTACTGTTATGTTTTTTTCTTTCGGTGTGCAGTTTCAGTTTAGTTTTAGTTTTTAATCTGGGTTTCTAGTTTAGTTTAGTTTAGTCTTTTTAAATGCTTAGTTTTGGTTTAGTTTTTATTAGTTTCACTATTAGTTTTAGTCTTTTTTGGGGGGAGTGGGCGGTAGATGTCTGGGGTGAGATCAGTACAAAATAATAAAAACTCAAAACATCGTACCATATTTA
Organism: Labroides dimidiatus; assembly: GCA_030710495.1. Classification (NCBI taxonomy): domain Eukaryota; kingdom Metazoa; phylum Chordata; class Actinopteri; order Labriformes; family Labridae; genus Labroides; species Labroides dimidiatus. Next base: position 8,981,122 of record CM061156.1, on the reverse strand, counting down.
AAAATGTATTCACCTGGAACAGATTAACATCAATAAATGTGTCACTCGGTGTTATTCTGTCTGACAGCTGGGTTGGTGGTTAAAAAAAAAAAGTGAGTTTATATATGAGATAAAGTGGCAAAGATAAAAACTAAGAGCATTTTCTCAATAATTTTAGTTTACGCACTATACAGTTTAAGGTATCATTTCTTTTAAAGCCTCGTTCTCATTTTTAGTACAGTTAGCGAAAATGTTTTGTTTTTTAGGTTTTAGGCAACTATAATAACTTAATAACTGTTGCAAACAAGTGTCCTCTATGACACTCATTGCAATGGACGACGACAGTAGCAGGGTTGGCGTTGGGCGACCATGTATTTTGGGCAACAATTATGTTCCAGTATATTTTGGGAGTAATAAAATGAAAAGAAAGTAACATAATATAACTAGCCTACTTCATCAAATGATGTTAGCTACCTCAAGGGCTCACAAGCTGAACATATGTAGCGAATCTCACTATGGCCAATGTTATCGCCTTCTGCATACGTCCCCATTAGTTCCTTCCCTAACCAGTTTCCATACTCCAGCAGTTGTTGTGTTTACCTCGCGGGATGAGCTGTCATCTGTCTCAGTTACAAAATTTGATTAAGTCCATCTCTCCTTGTATTCACAAGTTTTATTTTCACAAATATTACATTTTTCATCACTGACTGTGCAAGTGATGTCACAAATGAAAAAATAAGAACGAGTTCATCTGCATAAAAACTGATTCAAGCATTTTTGACCTTAATCTGTGTTATTGGGTTAACTATTCAAACGTGTGTGGCCTATGTGAAAGAACTGTACCTAAGTATACACAGTCCCACTCATTCCTCCAATTACCCCTGAAGCCCCCTCCCAGCTTCGCTGTCAGTTAGCCTGTGGGGGGGTCCAGAGCAGCTGAGGGAGGGGGATCGTCTGAGCATATTCTATGTAGTTCTCCATTGTACAGTCCTCACAATGGGAGCCTTTGATCTTAGAGGGGTGCACCTCTCCTCTCTGTCTCTTCCATCCCTCTTCCTCCTCCTCCTCCTCCTCCATCTTCTCCTCTCTTCTTTCTTTTCTTTTTTCCAGTATTAGCCTTGACCCTCCACGTATCGCCAAGAGGGCCAAAAGGAAAGAAAGGAAATGAAACACTGATTGAAATGAATGAAAATGTAATGAAGTGAGGAGAAGACCAGAGGTTGGAATACAAAGCGATGAGAGAAAACAAAAATCAGTTGTTATATTCCTTGTGTCCTTCCTTATTAAAAGGCCTGGGGGACGTCCTGAGATGGCCTTTTGACAGATTGTTCTCAGTATATTGTTCGGCCTCCTCATCTCTGTGCTGACACAGAGCAGGTGCTGCCACAGCCAGACTTGAGCTTGGGAAAGGAGATTGGTTTGCTATAAGGGTGAGAGTTTGTGACAGGGGGAAGCAGGCAAGACAGTAAGGACCCTATACATCCCCTGGTGGAGTCTGTCAGGTCAATATTTTCTATACACTGTGATTGCATTGCTAATTCTGCTGCTCCGATTCAACCATGCACCCCTACTGGCTTACCGGCCACCACAAAGCCCCATCATGTCCCCTGTGTTTGGCTTTGGAAAACAGAACCCTCTTCCCCTCCCTCTGTAACCCTCCTACCAATAGTCCAATGCTCCAGTGAGCGTCTATAGATTCCTGGATCTGCACAGCGTTGCATTGTCTCCCTGTTCTGGCCTTCTGCCAAGAACCGAGCCAGCTTTGGAAAAGTTGTACTTCTCCGGAGCTTAATCTTTCCCCTGCCCCGCTTCTTTTCTTGCACCCCTCCCTCCTCCATTCTTTCCTTTCTTCTCCCTCCACAGCTATTTTCTTTATGCAAGAGAGCCTGCGAGTATTTACTGATGCTCTGGCATTGAGGGCTGTTGTGTGTAAGGGCTGGATGGAGTGCAAAAGGCGGAGTGCTGGGGGAAGCATGTTGCACTTCAGAGATCTGAGATATAGTTAGTCCTCTATAGCCAAACTGGTCTAACATTGGAACACTCAAAAACTTTGAAAACCTCTGGTACCTAACCTCAGGTTGTCTCAAATACTTTGAGATCTCTTTCGAAGATATCTGACACCACCATGGACGTCAATAAATTCAAACTTTCAGCGACTGAAATTTTCACAGCAAGGTCATTTTCAAGAATCAGATCCGGATGTTTCCCAAACCTCACTAAGCACAGTTTTCATTAGAGCTACTCTACCAAAGATATTACACTGATAATGGTGGGGCTCAAACTAAAAAGTTGTAGAACGTGTATTTTTTCCAACTTCACTCGAGAAAAAAAAAGTGTTCAGTGTTTTAAAATGGTTACACTTGAAGTTGAGGCTGAAATCCTGCAATTATGAGGACCCACACTGCCTCCTAGCTCTTACTTTCAACCACCTCATTATTTTCTTCTCTGGTAACATTATGCATTGACTACAGTTGGTTTCAATTCCAATTGTGATGCCCCATGATCACTTTCTCCCAATTTTACTGACGTGCTGCATCATTTCTGACAACACCGTTGGTTCTGGCAGATAAGAAAAACAAAGCATAATATAACTGCAAAATTCTCACAGAAATTCAATCCTGAAAGATTAATGCCACTGTCAGGAGTTGATAAGCGGAACCAAAATGTTTGTGCCCTATCGTTTCCATGAATCTTGGAAATAGAGTTGACAGCTGCAGCTCTTTTATGGGATGCCTCTTTCTTGCAAAGTCAAACCTCTGCATATGATGCAGAATGCAACAACTTGACTGGTCTTCAACCAGCCCCAAATTACTGTCTTCTTTTGACTACCAGTTGCTGCACACATCCAATTCAAAACCTTGCTATATGTGCACAATACAGCAACAAAAATGTCTCCTGCCTACCAGGAATCCATCAGCTAGGTCTATCCTCCCTTTGGCCAATAAAGGCACCTGGTACTCCCATATCAACAGGGCCCTAAGTCATTCTCTTTAGATGTCTCATGGAAGGGGAATGAATTACCCAACTCTGGAGTGCATTCCTGTTTCAAACCAAATGATCAAACCAACCTCACTTGGTTTCGAAACAGTTGAGTCAAGGGTTCCTAAAATGTGAAAAGGGCTTACAGATCTATGTAAAGATTCCACTGCTTACATACATACTTACATACATCCTGCATAGCACCCCCCCTCCCTGCTCAGATCTGCTCTACCAGTGCAGGCAGTGGTTCAGTTTTTCAGGACTGTGTTGATGGTTTGTCCTAGCTTTGCCTGTTCTGACAATGGAAAGGCATTTCTTTACATTTAGGAAATGAATGTATCTTCAAAGAGATACTTCTGGTGAGTTCTTTGAGTGTTTTCCAAGACTTTTATTAAAGATAACAAAGAGACACATATGCCAAACTTGGACACATAAAATACCACCAATTAACATCCAAAATAGTTTTCTTGCCAAGTTTTTGTAAACTCTACAAATTCCTTCTTGTGACTCACTCTCATGACCTCACTCTCCTTCTCTCTGGGACATGATAAGACCCGTGTTTCCTGAGGGCGGCATAACCCTGCACTGCACTCCTCCACCCTGAAGTTGACCCCCCAAGCTTACAGTGTTGTCTCCCCCATCAGCACCCACACCCAACAGAGGGGGGTCGAGGAGCATCCCACTCCCGACAGCACTCTGCATCCCAGACGTAAACACGGGTGACAAATGGGCTGTGATATCAGGTATCAGGTGTCGGCGTGGAAGATTTATAAGGTACCAAGACAATGAAAGGCAGACACAAAAAGCCCCTATCTCCCATCAGAGCTGCAGCAGAAACCCACTTTGGTTCCAGCAGCCATGGAGAGAATGATTTGGCTTTTAATCCTCTGAGTTTTCTCATCCATGCGGCACAGATTAGAAGCTTTCACACGGCTGAATCAGATTTTAGTGGCTCTGCAGGAGGACATGTTTTTGCTTTGCTGATTGAAGACAGGGGAGGCAGGCACAAGAGGACTTGTTGTGAAATGGAGGAAGTTCCTACTTATGGAGAGGGAAGTTTGGGGTCATGTAAAGCTCGGTCTGGGATGGAGAACACAGTTGTTCATGTCATCCGGTTTCACAATCAGCAGCTGGTCGTCTGTCTGTACAAAAGTCTTGGAAAAAAAACTCCCCCTTTCTCTTTGTATTAACCAGGCTTAAACATCCTGTTTTTGTTGGTGGATGTTTTGATTTTTAATAAAAGTACTCAGTATACGTGTTTGTGTAAGAGGAGGGAAAAAGTTAAAGCTGCAGACTCCACAGATGCAATCAATCCAAGAGTGCAGAAAAAGTTCATTAAACACTCCCTGTTGAGGCCATAAAGTGCTCTGATATGCAGACAGTGTATACAGTGCTGAATGATTCAATAGAGCTGTTATCTGCATTCATCTGCTTCAAAGTCACTCCCTTTTGGTGTGGATTTCAACACAAGGCCCTGTAGTTTGTAACTCTGGCCAAGTTCATTGGGATCATGTGCTGTTGTAAGTTTGATAGTTTAAATCACGTGTGTTAAGAGTTATATCGATTTCAGCTCTGAATATTTGACCACTTTGGGGCAGTGTGGAAAAGTTATGATGCAAAATACTGGTCAGAAAATGTTATATATTGTCCTTTTGATCCAGGAAATTGAAACAAAGCTGTAAGTAGGCTTTGTGTGCTGAAACTGGAATACAACCACTCGACTTGTGCAATGTGTAACCAGCAGGAGGGTTGCAGGCTGGCGGAACTAGGTCTGCTAGTGTTAGCCACACTTCTCAAACCAATTTGACATAATTTGCTTGTGGATCCAATGGCCATGTGTTTCCCCATGTTAAGTCCATTGGCTGTTTGAGACCTCATTCACACAATGTTTCACTCTAAAACCCAAAAAGACAGGGAAAAAAAAATCTGTTTACACAGAAATGCTAAGGGACTGTAAAATGCTGTGGTATGCATGTAGGGCCTATAGTTGGCGATACACCTGTGGTGTCTTTTGGTAGCCATCCGCTAAGTAGAATTGGGTTCATCCTAAAACTGTTGTTGTGTAAATGTGGCCTGGGTGTTTTCCTCTCTTTAGACTTGCTCATTAGACAAAAATTCAGATTTCTGAATAAATTAGGATAGCCTTGGGATTTGTTCTTTTTAAAAAGACTTCTTTGGTCTCTACCAACTAATCAGTAAAAAAATTATCTGTAGAGCTCCTGTTTAATGAGTGTTTGCTGCAGAAAATAGTAAACCCGTGGTTTTGAAGCAGGTTTTGAAGCGCAGCTGCCTAACAACAAGAAATTTGGGCAAGGTGTGCTTTTCTGTGTATACTTTGTATGTTCTCCCCATGCAGGCGTGGGTTCTCTCCGGATACTCTGGCTTCCTCCCTTCCTCTAAAAACATGCTCATCAGGTCAATTGGTGATTCTAAATTGCCCGTAGGTGTGAGTGTGAGCGTGAAAGGTTGTCTGTCTCTATGTATCAGCCCTGTGATTGACTGGAGACCAACTCAGGGCGTACCCAGCCTCTCGTCTTAAGACAGCTGGGATAGGCTCCAGCCACCCGTGACCCTGAACAGGATAAGCGGGATAGACGATGGATGGATGGTTTTGAAGCATTTTTATTAAAAGAAACTGCCTGCTAAAGCCAAAAAATAGACTTACAAGACAAAGGAAAGTAACGCAAGCAGTAGAACTTTGGGTTATGATGCAAATGAATGAATCTAAGAAAAGAGATACTTGAGATACTAAAAGAGAAAAACGATGCACAATGACTAATAATAAAATATTCTTATTTCAAGAAACAACAAAAAAAAATGTTTTTACCCATTTGGCAATTTTTTTTCTCATGTTAAGAATTTCATGTGTCATATTTGTCTTTTAATATTTTGAAACAAAATATTTTTTTCCCTGGACTTGTGGGGTGAATTTGGCTCATATTAGGTCTAATAAGACCTTTTTTCTTTCCTTAGACAAGATATAAACGCTTGCTTAGATTTCAGTTTTTGCTTACATTAGCTTTAAGTTAAAGTAAGCTGCAAATTCAGGTTTTAACTTTCACTTCAACTTTAACACATTTTTCATGATCTGATGTTATTTTGTTATCCTTAAAGTATGAATGATAGCTTGGAGTGAAATTCTTTCATTTTCTTGTGGCCTTAAAATAATTTATCGTGGGAGAACCAGAAACCTCAGCAGCACTGAAGGACCCTCACATCCATCTCTGAGGAATCAAGGTGATGACATGAGAAAGAGGAGACGAGTGTGTGTGCAGGAGGAAGGAGGTGCTGGCGCCGCTCACCACCAGATCCACAAAGATCCTAGAGATGGTGTTCCTGACACGTGAAAATCCTGCATACAGACCTCAGGACGGTGCACACTCCCTCTCCCTCCCTGTGCATGAGACACAATCACCCACCATCTCCTCCTACGCTGCGCCCACGGCCACCCTCAGAGGAGCTGAAACTGGAGATGCAGTGAGCAGGAGTAAACCTCCACCCGTCATCCCCACTCCCTGTCCTTTGTCTCCTTACAATGTGGAGTATACAGATTCCTCATGCATTTCCTCAGGGAGAGGCCTGATTGTGTGTGGGTGGGTGTCTTTGTGCGTGCATGGCGTTTGTATGTTTTTACCCTCATTTAACCTCTTTTTGTCTGACTGTGCATTACTCACTCTAACCATGACATATTTTCCTCTTGTAAAGGTGCAGACTTGCAGGTTCTGTTCAAACCTATAACAAATATAAAAGCTCTCTTGACAATACTTTTAATTTGCCTATCAATTCAGATTTACCACCAAAAACTCTAAAACACTTCATAAAAACCAACATTTAATCCGATAAATGTGTGTAGTGTGAAAGTTGTTGCTACTGGTGACAAACTAATAAGAAACATGTCTGTGGACTTTTTAAAAGTTCTTTCACTCGTTTTAACTGTTTTGATTTCTTATCAAAGATGCTCAGACAGAATAAATCAGTGACTGGAAAGGAAAGCTGTGAAATGTGCAGATATTTTGCTGAAGCGTTGTTAAGACTGCTGCAAAGTTTGAAACAGATTTTTGTTTGTGTACTGTCATCAGTCACATGAATTCAGCATGAAAAGAGAAGTTTTTCAACTCACATGAAATGTCCCTGTTTCATGTTTTATTTTATTTTATTTTTTCTATTCCTAAATTATTTTTTTAGGGAATTTGGACCTTTATTCAGAGAGGACAGGATAGTCAGTGGAGAAAGCAACAGGGTGAGGGCTGGAAGTGACATGTGGGAAAGAGGCCCCAGGTTGGATACGAATCTGAGCCATCAGCTCGAAGGCTAGCCCTTCTGTTAATTCAGCCCTCAACCCTTTATTACACAAACATTTGCATAACTCTTGGGCCTGGTTTATGCTTCTGTAGTGTAGCAGCTGATGCAGTCATTAGATCTTTTTCAGTCCCTCCAGGACTTTTTTTGGGATTGTTATGGGCTAAAATTGACAATTTTGCGGCAGCTTTTTGTAAAAGTTGCAATTTTTTGGATGCTCTGTGCAATAAAATTGCGGCAATTCGCAAAAACTGCAAAACTAGTTACACTTTTATTTTAATAAATACACAATTCATTTGAAATCAAAGGCAACTTGATCCAGTGGGAATAAAATAGCATTGCGTGTTCTAAGTTAACTGTCACACAGTGACGTCTCTGTCTTACTTTTTTTCCACAAACACTCTCCTCATCTAATATCATTACATGTTCCCAAGTATATTTAGTATGAGGCTTTAAGAAAACCTAAAAAAAAAAGAAGAAAAAAACAGACATTAATACATGTGCACATGCACGTACACACACATACACACATATCATGCACGCACACTCACACACCCCATGTGTTGTTGTTGTTGTTGTTGTTTCAGGCAAACTGCATGCACTGTGTTGTCTGCACTTCACTCGTTCTCCTTGTGTGTTTTGGGTTGAAAGGTGTTTGTCAACAGATGATTTCCGTCTGTGTTCTTCCACAATGTTGCAAACAGTTGTGCCGTCCTTTGTGGCACCTGAAAAGATGCCATCAGGCTGTTTGGCTCAGCACCCCCTAGTGGCCAGAAAACCGGTCACATAAGGGTCAAAATAAAGGGATGTTATGGATACATTTTTTCAAAAGAATAACCAAGAAGGAGAAACTGTGACAAATAGAAGGATAATGATTAACTGAACTAGAAACCAGCAGACATTCAGCTTGAATCAACTAGCTCAAGCAAATTTCTGGACCCAACAACAGGCTAAAATTGCTCCCAGTAAAAGTGTGACCTATTCAGACCACAGTGTCTTTTTAGCTTATCCTAATATACAACACGTTACAGAGAAATTTCTGTCCTTGAACTGAGCAGAGGCCAGTTGTTTTAAGTTTCGAAGCATAAATCATAGTTTAATCCTATAATTAGCTCCCTGACTGAATCTGTTTGTATTACGTTATTTATTACAGCGGGTCATCATCAGTCTTATGACTGCACTGAAAACTGCACAGAAACATTTTTCCACTGCCGTCTAAACATGGCGTCACACCAAATTCTTTAAGTCCCCCTCAGTGGGCGGAGTTTTCCCAGACGGTTGCCAGCGTTGAGCCCTGATTGGCCGACAGAGACGGTTGCACTGAGTGACGGGCTGTCAGAGGGGATCCATCGGGGGGACAATGTGTCCGCTCAGAGGCTCAGGGGTCAGCCTGTTAACAACGGCTCCTCTGGTGAAGTTTGTTTTCTAGTGAGGAGCCACCCTTTCATGTGTGCCACTCATTATCAGAGCTCGTGCCCCCTGCTTCCTCGAACAAGGCCATCTGTGTGCACGATAATGTGTGTGTATATGTGTGCGTATTCCAGCGAAACCCTCTGTCTCTCTTCCTGTGACCCTGTTTTGTCAGAAATGGAGCGCACACAATTTGGAATCCAACTCAGGTTGACCTGATCTGATCTAGGCTTCGACTGTGTTTTGTTTGGCATCAAAGAGGAACAGTCCTTGTGTGTTTTATCTGGAAAACCTCTACCACCACTTTGCTGTAGTTTTACTCAAGCTTTCCCAAGCCTATAATAACCACAGGCAGCATCTTTTCAGCTATTTCCAGCTGTCTGCGCTCCAAGCTTTTACATAATCAGGGTTACAAAAGAAGAAGCGACATCTTGAAAAACACTGTGCTGATATGTAATAGTTGCTGGAATGTGGCTCCCCTTGGGGAATTGGTGTCAACCAGGGCAGATTTTCTGGGGTTGCCCAAGAGCAGTAAAGTGAGGAGGAACAGTGGATGTCCTGTGGAGGCGAGGACCAGAGAAGTTCAATCGCTTGGAGACAGAGGAGTATTATATAGAGTAGATAGACACAGGCCTTTTCTGTGTGAATTCAGGGAGTTTGGATGACATTATACATGTTTTTGCAGGAATGTCTTGATATATGAGCTTTTTGTTCTTCAGGAATGAAATATCTGAACCAGTGATCTGGCAGCCCTCACTGTATTGTATCTAAATCATCCACGGTTGGCACTGAGTTAAGTATGGGCAGTAAAACTGGTGTAATGCACCACGCACCATGAAGACCATTCATTTGTTATTTTATTACAGGAGTGATGCAGGATTAGACCCTTAAAACAATCCCTCTCAGTCACCTCAGAAGTGAGGGAAAAAAGGAACAGGAGATTGATGGACTAATTTGGGCTGTGTCATCAGCGATGCGGATGCTATACCGGTCCATTGTGGTGAAGAGGGAGTTAAGCCAGAAGGCAATTTATGTTCCAACCCTCACCTATGGTCACAAGCTATGGGTAGTGACTGAAAGGACAAGATTAAAAATACAAGCAGCTGAAATGAGCTTTCTGCACAGGGTGTCTGGACTCAGACTTAGAGATAGGGTTTGGAACTAGTACAAGGCTTGCTCCTCCATATCGAGAGGAGTCAGATGAGGTGGTTCGGGCATCTGTTGAGGATGCCTCCCTTGGTTAAGTATTTCGGGCATGGCCATTTGGGAGGAGACCTCGGGGCAGACCCAGGACGCGATGGAGGGATTATATCTCTCGGCTGGCCTTGGTATTCCCCCCAGAAGAGCTAGCAGAAGTGGCCGGGGACAGGCGCCACTGGTCTTCGGTGATGCCATTGCTGGACCCGGATAAGCGGTAGAAGATGGATGGATGGATGGATGGATGGATGGATGGATGGATGGTAATTTGTATCACTCTTCAAACCAGTAGTTCACTGATGGTGTTGAATTAGTCTTTGCTGGTGTTCTCCCTGCACTGGCTTTTCATGCATGCACACTGAAAAGAGGGAAGGTGTTGTCTTCCCACCTCAGGCTTCCGGCCTTCATCACAGTTAGTGGTAGAGAACTTCTTTTCAAGACTCTTTTTCCATTAGTTTAAAGTCAGACTATCAACTTCAGAAGCAAGATGGAGTCAGTAAGTGAAAAACCAAGGGAAAGCAGATTTTTGGTTAATAAATATCAATAAAAAACAAAGGTCATTTGATGTGTTTGTGCAAATTACTTCATGCAGGCACCCTGTGTGGATGAGGATGCAACGCATGCATTTCTGTGCATGTGTGTGGGTTCAGTTGCATACCCGTCTTTCATTTTTTTTTTCTGCTTATCAAATGTGGCTTTCTCCCTGCAGAAGAAAGCAGCTCACTGTCTCCAGTCTGTCCTGGGTCTAAAGTCTAGCCCTCACTGGTCTGGTCCAGGTCCCGGCCTGTATGTCTGGAGCTCTGTGTCTCTGCATGCTGAAGCTCGGCCTTGTTTCCAGCTGTTTGTTCAGCTGGCCCACCAGCAGGGACACCAGGGACTCAAACCCCTCCCTCCTCTGCTCTACTCAAGCCCAGCCGGGACACCTCCACCGCCGCACCCACACAGGTCACCAACCTCCTGACCCCCTCGCCTGCGGGTTATTTGCTCCGAGGCCATCGTTTAAGAAGGGTGTTTTGTTCGGCCCTCATTTGGTGTACGGACTTAGGCTTAGGCTCTTGTCATCAGTGCCATTGATCTGCTCCAAATGAGCTGATTAGGAGGCCTGCAGTTTGTCCTGGTGAGTGGGCCGGTCTGAGCTGGGCTGAGCTCTGCAGGATGAGGAGAAGGAAGGGGGGTTACAGGGATGAAGGACAGGGGTCAGAGTGCATGCAGAGCAAACACAGTTGGGCGTTCATGCTCAAAGATGCAACATGAAATTAGTGGTCGTTTGAAGAGGATTGGATCAAGCCCGCTTGGTTGTGTTTGTTATGTCTCTCCAGACCCCTGTGGCTCAGTGATGCTGCAGCGCTCAGTTCAGTGTTTGGTTTTCACTAGTGGACATCAGAAACCCTCTTTCACTTAGTCTTTTAGCTTTGTGAGGCTCTGAAGCTCGTGTGTGGCCTATTTTAAGCTGGGTGCAGGCCAACCTACCTCAGGCATAGATACAAATTTACCGACTTCAAATGCTCACACGTTGGCCCATATAACATTTTTACTAATCCAACTGTTACTGCTCAAATCCATGGCCTTTTTGAGTTCTGCAAAATGTTACTGTTTTTAAGGGAAATTATACAGTGTGAGCACTGGGAACCATGACCATTTTTCCAGGATATAACCAACATCAGTCAGTAAAATGTCATGTTTTGTTATATTTCAAACTTAAGGTCTACCCAGTTTTGCATCTACATATTTACCCTTTTACAATCTTTTGTATCAAAACTTAAAATGTATGGCCGTCACCTTCCTCAAACTTCAGATAACACAGTCCTCTTCTCCTCTCTTTGAAAAAAGAAATCAGCTCATTGAAATGGCTTTCACATGGATTTTATTTTTAAAAAGGATTAGCTGCAGCATGTCTCACTGATTGGTTTCTTACATCATACAATCAAGAAAAACTTGGAAGCAGTACCACAAATTATACAACTGCAATTACAATTAATGAGCAACTCTTTGAGCTGCGGGGAACTCTTTAGATGTGTTGCCAAAATTAAAAAAAAAAACCCAGACTATTTTTTAACGTCGTCAACTCCCTCTTTTTTTTTTAAAGGCTCAAATGTGAAAAAAGTGAATCCACAATTTGCGTCCATCATCTTTTTTATTTTACAGTCTTGGACTTCCATTGCTGAAAGCAGTTGGACAAAAACAACAAGATAAAAGTCATGTCACTGAAGAACCAAACAGTGTCATATTTCCTTATTTCGATCTTAGAGGAATAAGATTTAATATGGCCCAGATCCCTGGCTGATTTTAAGATATGTGTATTTGTATCGACAGTGCTCCGCCAACCTCTCCCATTCTGAGACCAGAAGCCAAAATAGTGCCTTGATGAGGGCTGACACGTTGCACTGGTGCGGCCAGCACCAACACTAACATTTTTGGAAAATTCAATGAGTCTTCCTTTAGTTCTGTCTTCGTTTTCTCCCTCTGTTCATCCCTGACTCTGCTAATCTTGGAAAGAATGCTACATGATCCGTATTTATCAACAGAGCTGTAAATCAGTCATCTTTTAAACGTCAAACAACTAATTAAAAACTTGGGTGTCCAACAAGTGAGCAGAAATGAAAAGAAGTGACTAAAATTATGGAAAACATATTTGGAAAAAAACGAAGGAAGTGTCTTAATTTTCTCATTTTACCCATGTTCATTCTCTTATAAAGGAGAAGGTGAGCTTTAAGCCATGTAGTGCCGCCAGTCAACAGGGGGAGCTCTCAAAAGCAGTATGATTGAGAAAATGTCACCATTGCTGTGTCCAAATTCAGGAGCTGTTTCCTTTGAACGACCTCCAAAGGCGAGTCCTTCAAAGGCCAAAAAGGCCATATTAACCGTTGTTAAATTGGACAGTCTGGCCTTCGGATTATTTCCTGGTTGCGTTCCCACCCTTACCCTTATGTCACGATTTCTGCCACCTAATTTTTAATCCTAAACTTAGTTCTTTATTCAATCAAAATGTTTAACTTAACATAATGCTAATTTATGCCATATGCTAATGCAATACCAGCCTGACATATTTTAACTGAAAGTTAAAATTCCAAGGTTTTCCACTTCCCCTGAAGTTTAAAGTATCTGCCATTAGTTGTTCAAATGAGTAAAAATCGAGTATAAACCCAATACTTATATTTAAAAGTCATATCCATGCCACTTGATGTCACCACTGTGCAATTTTCCCTCTTATTTTTCGGGACTGAGCAGCGGTGGGCAAAGGATCTTGGGATTTGGGAGGCCTTGAAGAACAGAAGTGGTGAGTCTTCCAAAAAGAGGGAAAATAAGTCTGCGTTTGCGGGCTGAATTTGAAGGAACCTTTGAATTTGGACAGCCTTCGGGCAGCGTTGTGACGTTATTGGCCTTCAAATGCAGCACTTGAAGGATTGAGCCCCTGAATTTGGACACAGCCCATGTCTAAATATCCATTAGATCAGTGGTTCCCATAGTAGGACCCCTGGTGGTCCCGAAATGCCTTTCAAAATCAAATACTATTTACACTTATATAATTCATCCATTACTGTAAAAATACAAAAACATAAGGGTTAAATTTCATATAAAATGATGTAAACAGAAAATATTTTATCAGTTTTCCACATTTTTTTGTTGCCTCAAGACCACCAACGTAAACTAATATTCAAATATCAGATAAATTAAATATCTTAAACCTACTTTTTATGCTGTTGTTGATTCTTGTAAGACGTTGCTTTACAATTTTAACCTGAAAATTCAAAGCTCAGCTAATGAATGAATAAATGAAAACATATCACAACAACTACATACATTTCTTTTATGTTGAGGAAGGTTTTGAATACTTGGGTTAGTGGTTTTCCACACAAAACAAAGTCCTGCCAAACAAAATGAATTGGGGGATATGAACCTAACTCTATTTCAACCTGACTAAACACAGATATTTTTAAAAATAGGATCTACAGAATCTCTACAGCCCTGTCTACATTCATGCATTAATGTGCGTCAGAGTGTGCTTCTTTTTATCAGTCTTGGGACCTTATAATTACAGTCTTAGTGTAATCTTACACTCCCACTTCTCACTGTGTAAACTGAGAGTCCTCCCTCCTCTGGGTCAGGGATTAAGACAGAGGCCCAGCTGAATGAGCTGCACATTACTCTGAGACACCCACCACACTTGTCAGGGAGACATCAGTGATCTCAGAGGATTTTGGGGTTTGTTTGAGACTCAGAGATAAGGAGGCAGAGCGGTTAATGACAGACACAAAGGGGTTACCTTCAATTACTCACACAATTTGTCGAGGAAGCATAAACAGAGAGGAAGCGCTTTGAAATAATGAATAGTGTTGTATACTCGTGTAATGTGGACACACTGTGCACATGCGTGGTCAGGGACTCTCCTCATAGATCTGATCTGAAAGGAGCTACAATGAAGTCTTTGTTTGCCTACTTGTTTACTGCAAGCTGATATTTTCCACAAATTGAGCTGGTTTACGGTGTGAAAACGTTTCTTCCACTGGGGTAGTTAAAGCTCAAATATGTTGGAAGAATGTAACATAATTATCCAGTGTAGATGAAGTCGTTTTCTCCTACTAAAGCTCCCGTCTTTTTCTTTTTTTCCTTGTAGTGAGGCTGCTCTGCTATGCTGTGTCAAAGGTCGAAGTTCATAGGGTCAGGGTGGACGGACACTGCGTCCTAACATTCGTCTTCATTAGAGGTCTGGAAGTACTCAGTGGTCAGACCACCTCCTCCTCCTGCTCTCGCTCTTTCTTTTAAAAACTATCTGTCCGTTTTTGATAAACAGCCACATGAGGAGACGGGCTTGGCAGTGTCAACATGGGGCTGCCTGATACGATCCACCAGTGAGATGAGCACTAAACAACACGTTCTCCCTCCAACATGCTTTTTCTGCAGTAAATACAAGTTTTAACTCCAAATATAACAACTTTGATTTTAAAGTTTTTTAGGCCTAAAAATACATTTTCTTTTAAACTGGTACAGATAGCCCACTTCAGCCTTGTTAAAGCTCTGAATTGAAAGCAATACAGCAGCCAAGTGTCTGTTAGTCAACACCCTTCACACTCACTCAAACTCTTAAACTCACTTTTTCTCCCATGTTGTGAATAAGTGTGAGTGAAATCCCAAAACAGCAACTTCAACATGGTATAAATAAGTAGCTGCAAGTCTTGTACTTTCTTCCACATCTAACCATAATAAGTGATGGAAATTTGGCAGAAAATGTGCTCATAAAGTTAAATACTAGATGTTGTCGTTCCTTTGTTTTGCAGCTTCACAATTAGCTGTTACAAGAAATTGTATTCACCCAATCTTACAATAGACACGTGTAGCTCATGTAAAGCTTTTAATTCAGGGGTTTTCAAAACATGGATATCCAGCACACAAGTGCACAAAGGAATATAAACAGAGTGCTCTGTATGTAAATAACGTAACACAGCTAATGAAGCTCAAATGGGTAGCTTATTCTGTCATGTAGGCTAGCTTATTTCACAGCTGAGAGGTCTCAAACTTTGCATAACAAGTACCTCACTCAGTTGGCTAGAGTAGCTCAAATATAGCACTACCTATCTATCCGGCAAAGTTATAGATATCTATCGATAGAGTATCTCAAACTGTTGTAGGGTGTCTAGTAGGTTTTTAATATCAGTCTTTGTATCATATTGGTAAAAGTATTGCTAACTGCTTCAGGATTTGCCAATTCTGTAGGTTGTGGTAGTTTATTACGGCTCATTCTTTGGCTTAGTTAGCTTAAACTGCAAGCTTAGCTGATTCTTTGGACTATTGCAGCTTTGAATTTCAGCTGGGTTCCTAAAACTGATTGCTGTGATAACTCAAACCATCAGCTAATGTAGCTGGGGAGGCCAATCTCGTCAGCGACAGTGGTTAAGTTTGTTGGTTTACAAAGCTTACCTCAACTAAAAGCAGGGGAAGCATATTCTGTTTCCTGAATAGCTCAAAATGTTAGCTGGGTTAGCTCTTTATGTCTTCTCGGGTACAAATTATTGTCTGCTGGGATAATGTTTAGAAGACAGACTTTGGGCTATACAGTGTAACACTTGTTTTTTTAATTTACCTGCCTTGTTAGCCATTTTACAAACCCTTTTTAGTCCCTCTGCTACGCTAAGGTAACTAGCTGCTAGCTGTAGCTTCATATTTAGTGGGCTGCTCTAACAGGGTGTATCTCTTCTCTAAATCTTCAAAAATTAGTAAAAAGAAAACAGGTTAAGTGTCTCCTTTGCTGCCACTGTCTTTGCTTGGTCTTTACTGTTTTATTGAAAGCTTTGTTCCACCCTGCAGGAGGTTATTTCACTGTGTATAGACCATGAGGTTCCTATGTTTTCATACAGAAGTTCAGCTGCTCTACCAGAAGATCACATCCTGTTTTCATAAATGTCAAAGCAGCCATCAAAACCCACAAAATGCAAACTTGACCCCCTGTCCATTTTATAGAATTCATCTGAAATGTGGTGACTCCTGTCATGTGGCTCCCACTATAGAGACGCATCCTCATAAGTTCTGGAAACAGGCCTTGAAATGATGCATCAAACTGGATTTAAACTAGACCAAACTAGATTGAAGGAGACACTCGATCAAACCAGCCCAGACACAACACATTTGAGGGGACCGTCCCTCTTCCTCCCTGAGGTCCTTATCAGAACAATGACATCACTGTGGTGTTTTCACTCTGTGACATTACCAAATATGTGGCGACTGTTGAGGGGCAAAAGAGCAGAAGAGTGATGATGGGAATGAAAAAGAGAGATGGAAAGACGCATGCATTGACAGAGACAGAAGCAGTATTTGAAAGAGAAAGAAAGAAAGAAAAAGAGAGGGGGGATCGAGGGAGAAAGCCTCGAGCTGTGGCTTGGCTGAACTCACCGTGAACCTCTGCAGATTTATTTTCTCCAGAGCCTGTTGCTTGCTCAAAGGGGGCCAGATTTACATGCCTCTCCCCGGGCTGCTGTGGAGCTGGGCTCAGGGAGAGCTGAGGATGGGATAAGTGGGCAATATGGAGACTTTTTGAACAGTACGGAGGTCAGAAGGGAAGAAGGTTTGGAGCTCATTTTCTGCTCCATTATTTTCTGGCCTTGGGTTTAATATCCCATGGTGCAGTATTCCTGCTTACCAGCTTGCCAGGCTGATTAGAAACACTCCCTCTATTAAGTGGGGTGTTTCATTTTAAAGCCTGTCGTTTGTTATTGGCAGGGCCAGTGTGAGCCGATGGATCTCTGCTCTCACAGCTCACCGCCTGCATCAACCAACCGCTGAGGTTATGCAATTTATAACACGATCTGCTTTATGTAAGCTGTAACATAATGTGCTCTGCTGAAACAGGGAGAGACAAAAGAGTTTACGTAAAGTGACGCATTTACAGATAAAGGTGGCCAACATAAGTTGGATGAATTTACCTTTATTGTCGTCTGAAAGTATACTTCTCGAAACAGCTAATGTGACATCATGTAGAGGTACTATTTCAAACCCTTATAAAACTATTTGTTCATGTTTTGACGATACAACAATGCAAAAAGATCAAACTGATGGAATTTCAACACAGCTTTAGGCAGTTATGTGCGACATGTATTATTTCATGCACTAACTCTTCAACATGTTTCATTACAAACAGCTGATGGCAACAAAATGAAGATGTATTCCAGTGTTTGTTTAGCAGTACTTTGAAAATCTTGATATAAACAACAACAAACATGGAAGAATCTCAGCTAAGTTTTTAAATGGATGTACCTAAGGAAAACTGTTGTCACATCTTACTTTGTCTACAATGTGTTTAACTTTTCAAAAATGGGTTTAATAGATAAATTTGTGGTATGAATTTAAAATGAAGAGTCAAGACTGAAAATGTGCCCTGTATTTTAAATTAAAACCTAAAAGTCTTTCTGATTTGCGAATGTTCAATGTGAACCTCACCCCAAACATCCAGTGTTTTTTGACTGGCCACCTCACATCTCAATATGCAGATACCATAGATTGTATGAAATATGGATGTATACATCACCCGTCTGTTCCTGATACAATCAAATGAAGCCGATTATACACTGGTTTTGAGCTTCCTTTCTAACAGATAAAGGTCATCCATCAGTCACGTGAGCTGAGCTGTGCCTCTAATTGCATGAACTCGTAATCCTAATATCTTCTAAACTGCTGAGTTAAAAAATAATAATTCATCCCCGTACGGTGAGAGCAGATAGTGAAATTAGCATTTTTCAGAATCACCAGTTTTGAACCAGGCTGTAAATATGTTTTTTTTTTAATGCTGTAAAAGTCTGTTTTTTTTGGCTTGGAGTATATGTGACTTCCTTTTCGCAGCCAGCCTTTAGCGGATTCTTGATGAACAGAAACTCTTAGCTCTTCCACATAGGCTTCATTTTTCTCAACTGAATGCCGAATGTTGCCCCTTGGCAGATACTGAAATACCCCTCCCTCATTTCTTTTCTTCTTCTGGTGTTTTTGGCAGATGGCATACAAGCTTACAGGTGCATACATAACAGCCACAAACTGGACAGAAGTGGAACTGCAGGAACAAATTTGACAAGGTAAATTTTACCCTTTATTTATTAACAATTAAGTGCCGAGTATTTCGACTTTTAAAGATCAGATTTTTTTTTCTCATCCTGCATAATGTACATGTTGATTTAATGTAGTTCCTGTTGTTTGCTTTAATAGTTACTTCATTTTTTTAACTATATATCCTTGCATGGCAGATTTTGCCAAGATTTTTAATAACAACTGGACTACAAGCAAAAGTCTGAATGACAACTATGACATTTATAACAGTAATAAATTACTCACTCCACTCACCACAAAGTGTAAACATTTTTGAAGATTTTATCGTTACTCTTCTTCTGCAAGAAAATGCAAGTTCACAACTTGAGGCCACTAAAGGAGAGAGGACTTAACTCGCTGTCCTCTGACTCAACTCTGTGAGCTGCTCATGGAACCAGGGGTCAGCAGCTCCAGCTTTCATATCATCTTCCCCTCCCAACACTCTGCTGTTGTAGCTGTGGAGGCCAGGGTGGGGGTGACCTTAGGGGTCTGAGGGAGGCAGGAAAGCCCTCAGCTCCTGATCCCAGCTTCTCAGCAGCGGAGCTTGGACAATCTGGCTGCTTGCTTCATGTGACAGGTAACACTCAGCGCGCCTGTAGGAGCGGCCCAGCTGTGACCCAGAGAGGGAGGAGGTGATAGGGTGAGAGGGCAGACAAGGGATAGTTGTAAAACACAAGGCCTCAGCCCTGCCTTTATGATGTGGCTCTATTTTGCACTTTTTTTTTTTTTTAATTTAATAACTCGAGGGAGGAAAAACAAAGGCAGAAAGTATCTTATTGGCTGCAATGTGCTTTATCTTCCACCTTACTTTGTTTGTGCAGATGACTTCTCAGACTTGCAGTTTCTGTCCTCCTTCCTCAACAAATATCTGGAAAAGGAACTTTCTACTTCACTCTTTAAAAAAGTAAAAGTTATACTTCCCAAAAAGTGAAGTTATTATAATGCCAATAACAAGTTAATTTTGCTGAGTCAGGAGAATTCATACTTTTTTTTTGTGTCTTTTCTAAAATCAAAACCAGAAAGTTGGAGTGGAAACATTTAGCCTCTAGGGCCTCAGTTATTCTTTTCCCTCTTGTTTTTTGTTGGCCTGGTCATTTTGTGTATTTATACTTACACAACCTCAACATCGTAATGAAAAATAAATTGAGAGGCATCTTTTTTTCACGGGCAGCCTATCAGATTATGACTGCTGCTGTAATGTCACAAATGTTTGAAAATTTAAATGACCATTGATAAAGGATCTTTATTTCAATAGAACAGCTTGTGAAGATGAAGTTGAGTCCAAAGACCATGTGTTTTATTTTTGTTTTTGTTTTTGTTTTTCCCCTGCCATTATGTAAACATTCTGGACTGATGTCCATGAATGGTTAAAAATTAAAAAAATAATAATAATTGTTAAGATTTATTCTCGATAAACAGTTCACGATTTTTATGTGCTGCTTGCTCAAGGTCGACTGCACAACCAAATTATGTTGCACTAAGAGCAGAAAGAGATACATAAGTTAATGAAACCTTAAAAACATTTTCCAAACTGACAAAGGTTTTAAACATACACACAAACAAAGAAAAGAAAAAAAAAACATTTTAATTTGCTTTTGCAACTCTGAGTCGTGACTAACTGACATCTAGATCTTCAGAAAACAACCAAAATAGACTCATCACAAAGAAAAACCTAAGGAAACAAAATCTTTAAGTGCATATCTACTTCGGGCTTCCGTATCTGGAGACTGGAGAGTTGATCAATGCACTTTTTTATGGTTAATTTTTCCATTTTGGTTCAGAATGAAAGATGTAATAAGTATAATCTGAAGTACTGATCTACCAGCTACACCAATATGTTAGTTATTTATGGGAATTCAAGGGTTAAAACTTGAAGTCTGCTTGTAATAATGTCCACATGCTAAGATGGCTTTGATATGTGTCTGGATAAAGTGCTATTTCCAGGTTTTAGACATGCACACTCATATGATCATGTGTTTAAAGAGAGCAGAAGCTTATTGAAGTCAATATTTCAAGTGACGTTTCAATTATAAACGTCGGACACCACATTATTACACTCCTGCAGACTCCCAAAACCACAAAAACCGTTCACATAGTGCACTACACATACAAAAGCACAAACACACAAAAACCACATGTTTTTGCACATAAAGGCAGCGCTGTCTTTATGTTTTTAGGCTGGTGGTGTTATCAGAACTACGTGCACACACTCACACACACTCGGGGGCAAGAGTAGGAGGCGCAGATCAAAGCAAATGTGGTTAAAAAAGAACACCCAGGGACACCCACCTCTAAATATACAGTGGATCTCCTTACCAAAAACAAAGAGGCCTGAGCAGCCAACCCGCAGCCAGTGGAACGGGAAGGAGGGGAGCTGCTTAGCTAGAGGAGAAGAGGGGAGGATGGGAGGGAGGGATCAGAAAACATGTAAGAAGGGCGGAAAGGTAGAGCAAAATCATTCATTACTGTAATTACAACCTGAGCCCACTCGCTCTTTCATTCAGAAAAGAAGGGAAAAAAGGGAGAGGAGGGATTAAACTACCCACAAAGGTGTTTACCGCACACAAGGAGAAACCTTTATTCAATTCTTTCCCCAAATGAGCCCCTAGAACACATAAACAGAGAGGAACACACATGTGACACACTGCGGGGGATCCTTAATCAGTTCAAGTGATGAGGGAAATACATTGGTGAATACATGAGCTATAAACGTGCTGTGTCAGGGTCTACATCAGGGTATTTATTTTCCCATTCCACATCTGAATCATGCCCTTCATCACCACTTCACACAATTCATTATACCTCCAAAGCAGAGCAGTATTTGAATTGCTGAATAAACATTTGCGGCCTTGTTGTTTTGGCCCATATGTTCCTGACTGGACAAAGATCATAACTGGATGAGGAATAGTTTAACAATTTAAGGAAATGAAGTGTTTTGCTGATTAAAAACTGCCAGTGCTGACATTGTTGTCCTAAAACACTGCAGTTCCTTAACTGTCCACTAGTCAAGGAGAGACCATTTGCACCCATGCTGAGATAGAATCCCTTTTAGCCAGAGATCTGAATTTGTTTGAATTCTGTAGTTAGAGTTTGAGTGCTTACTTCAATCTCAAAATTCTGACTTCAATGTTTGAATTTTATTTTTATCCTTAAAATTCTAAGAGAAAAGTCTGATTTCTGATCCCAAAAGCATTTTCTTTCCTTTTTAAAAAGTTTTTTTTCTTTCCTAGCTTTCCTTAAATGAGGTCAGTCGTCTATATCCTCCTCTATAAAAGATGTCGACATTACAACTATGTTATGCTAATAGCTCAGCTTTACTATGATAAAAAATTGTGTCTATGTAATTCGGAAATATCTTTGTTTTTGTTTTTCCTTTTGTTTATGAGTCTCACACAGCTCAAAATTGCCAGGTGTCTACTGTCTCACCTGCCAATTCTCCTAGTTTCTGCAGGAGTCTCACGCTTTTTAACCCATTCTGCTGAACTCCCAATTTGGAATTTCTTCCAGTTTTGTCCCAAATTTTTCCCATTGATACTACTTAAAGGTTTGCTTATAAGTACTGTGTAGGATATGTGTCATCAGACCTGGAAATCCAACTTGGCAGCAACAGCATGCACATATTTCAACATCATGGGAAAGGGGGTTCTCTGCATTGTCAAAGTCTAATTTTGGCAGGCTAACTGTATACTGAAATTAGTGAGTAGTTGATACAAATTAGCCATACAGAAACAGTTCTAATATATCTATGGCGATTACATAAAGAAGGTTTGTCCTCCACTATCAAAGCAAAAAAAATCTTTAATAGCAGCCAGCAGCTGGTTAGATTAGCCTGGCAGAGAGGAAGAAAACAGTTACCTGTCCAAAGGTCACCAGATCTGAATATTAACAGCTCTAATGCTCTATAATTGGCACATTACGTCTAATTTGTCTAATCTGCAGTGTAGAGCAGGTTTTCCCTGATCAGAGTCATTAAACAGTTGCTTAAGTGGTATCAGTCTTGGCATCTAAGTCTCAGCAAGAAAAACAACAAGTTTGCGTCCCATAAAGTTGGCCTCATCTTTTAAATGAAAAAGAAAGGTTTGAGAACGAATTGATATCTAATCGTCAAATGTAAAAACATAATGCCTGTTTTTTTATGCCTAATCTTCATAAACACTTAGGAAACTTCTCCTTAGTGATGACTTGAAAATCCCCTTCCTTCATCAATTTACATAACAGACTTTGGGCTCTAACTATGTCTGCCTGTGTTTGTGGAACATGTTCTGAAGTAGGTTGACTCACTTTCTGACCGCAGCTTGTAGCCTCTTGGTTTCTTTACAGCCTCCCTTCAATGTGTTTGCTTTGCTCTCATCTCCGTGTCCCTCTGCGCTCCTTAACCACCGCCCTGGGTGTCCCTCTTGGGGAAACAATTTTCTGGGTAGAGGAAGGGAAACAGAAGCTCTAATGTGATCCGAGGACAACAACAATGCCTGGAAAGTTCACCTGCCGTCACACTCCATTGTGGAAGCTGTTTCCAGTCTTTCAGGAGACCTACAGGTGTTTTCATCCATGCCAGGAAATAAGCCTCAAGTAACATCAGTATGAAATCTAATATAGTTAATGCACAGAGTGAGTGTGTGTATAAGCATGTATATTCATGTGTATCAGATGTTTTATGTATAGAGGTTGTGGTTTGTTCTGTGTATGTGGTCCTTACTGGAAGACTGTGGTCAAACTTGATATGGAAGTAAAGGAAACACTATAACTCTTCTGTAACATTTATTCTGTAATTATCCTTTGATTTACCCACAAGGAAGAAGCGGACATTGCTGTATAAGTTTTTGTTGTTCACCTCCATCAGATATGTTTCAGTGTCAGGAGTCTCAGTCAGGGGCACCGTGTTTCAAACTCATGTGGAAAGTGTGGCTTTACTTTTCTTGAAAAGTGCAGAGATGGAGCACAGGTGGCACCCAATGGGCAGGAGCGGTACTGCATGGAAAAAAAGCTGACAAAAGGGCCTCTGGAATGGTAAAATATGATCTCAAAAGTTGCTTTTAGATTAAGCCCAACTGTTTTATGACTTATTCCTGTTCTAGACTACTGGTTGCAGAGGGTAAATTCTACATTGAGCAGTTTATGAAAGGGTTTTCTATCTATCTATCTATCTATCTATCTATCTATCTATCTATCTATCTATCTATCTATCTATCTATCTATATATATATATATATATATATATATATATATATATATATATATATATATATATATATATATGTGTGTGTGTGTGTGTGTTTTAGTGAGCAGGAAGTCATACACACAGCTGGGGGTGGTTATCTTAGCAGTAACAATGGACTCATGACCAACAGTGCACTGCAGTGTCAAAACAAAAAGTAGCCAAAATGCTTTCTCATTGTCATTGCTGAGCTAAACTAAGCTAAGCTAAGAATAAAGGGAGGTTGCTTGGAGGAAAATGAGCAAGGATGTTGAATTATTTGTACAAGTCGTTGAAGCTCTTGTCTGTCACTTACTATCCCTGCCCAAATTAGCCAAACCAATGTTATGATTTAAGTCAGGGCCATGTCACCTGGTGACTTTTGGGTCCTGCATCATCTGAAAAAATTGGCATACATAAATACTCTCTTTTTTTGTATATATTTTTTATTTATACACTACGCATAAATACAATGAACACCAGAGACAAGATGAGGCAAATATGTTAATAGAGTGTTTTTACGTTATGTCATCATGTCGGCCATGTTGGAGGCAATGTCACAACAGAATCGAATTGAGCTTGCAGGTAAATAGGATTATTATCGCACAAAATTATTGCCGTGTTTTTGGCTGCACCTATCGGTCTGACCGAGAAAAACATCTGAAATTCATTTGACTCCCAAAAATAACCGCAAATCAGGACGAGGCGTTTGAACAATTGTCTGAAGAAAGGATGGGACTGTGGCTAGCTAAGCTCCACCAGGATTTCCAAGGCAATACGGTCAAATCGAGTCTGCTCTCAGCACTTCTTGTTGTGATAACTTTATTTTTTTAAAATGACAATAAAGGCATTTCACAGGACAGCTAGTTTCTCCCTGCCTTCAGTAGCTGTAGTTTCTATGGCAACCACTGACATATTTAGCAAGAAGCTGCCAGTTAATGTGGTCCCGATTTAAAACAACTTTAGTTTGTGACATACGACACATAACAGTTACGAACACAGATCAACATGTCCTTTGTTACATATTCAAAAGTCATTTTTTCCATTGAAATGAATGGTAGTAAGATTATTCCATGTTTTTATATTTCTTCTCTCTTAAAGACAAGTACTCTCAGAAATGTTCAACTTTATCCCTTTAAGAACACAACATTATGATGCAGACTAAATCAACAAGTGCATGTTATGAGTTTGACCATTTTGGGACACAAATGTGGGTGTATGCAGGACAGCTCAGGCTCCTTTTTACTCTTACCCTTTCACTATTAATCCATTTATAAGTAATGTTTTGACAAAACGTGGGAGTCTAGTTTGTGTCTGTGTACTTTAAAATAAAAGGTCTGAGAAGCACTTGTATATGTAGCATAGCTAAAACCAAAATACTAGGTGGTCGTATCTTCTTCCAACATAATAAAGCTCACATGAACTCTGAATATTGTGTTGCCATTGGCAGGTCTCCTGCATTATGAGATGAGTCATGAGTTGTACAATCTGTGGCTCTGTGGGGGGTTCATTACGGCTTCTTCACATGAGTTTAATGCTGCGAAGTCATGCTCTGAAAACAGTCTCATACCGACAATGAAGTCACACCCTTCCCTTCAAGAATTGGACACTGTCTTTTCTGAGATTCATTCCAACATTACATCATGCATGTTTCAAGACTTGCTGTGGTGATTTCAGGGACCAGGGTGGGCTGACATTTATATTAGTGTTTTTATTTATCAATATGTTTTTGTCCATTTTCCTCCCTTCTCTCTCTCAGTTTGTTATTCCTGAGAGTTTAAGTAGCGGTCAGAACATCTGCGTCCATCTGTATGTTTCTCTTCTGCTGACCTGAAATAACTCCTCTTCCTCCAGAGATGAAGAGCTGACACACCTTTCTAAACAGAGCCCTGAATGGTTGATTGTGTGGACTCCTGTGAAGCTGCTCCTCTGCCCTCGTCTCCTTCCACCCAAACTCATGCTCCTGCTACGGCCCATTTGGTAATATACATAGACACACGTGTGCAAGGCCTTTGTATACAAAAAGCAATGTGTGCTGTGTAAATATAGATACACATAGTCACTCTTACACACGGGCATCCAGAGCAGTTACAGCGGCCTCGTTTCTGCTGATGGTACATCTGCAGCCCAGATGTGCCACAGTGCTCTGAGGTGCTGCTGAGCTCAGGATGTTTTGCATTCTCTCTGCAGAACATGTGAGGCGTTCCTGTGGGCTGTCCGTCTGGCTGCATTAGTCTGTGTGTCATGGGGATGTGTTTGCCTCGGCCCCTCGCCGGCTGGCTCCAAAGGGTTTGGGTATGACTGTTAGCATGCTAATTCGGCACAGATGTTGGGTGCTGAATCAGGTGGTGAGAGGAAACTCTGTTCCCTGCTGCAGGGAGACTCTGGCTGCCCTGAGCGACCAAATCCTCCCGACCTAATTCTCTCTATTCCCGGTTAAGTCATAACTGAGGTGGAGGATAGTCATTTTTATACACTGTATCTCCTGTAAAGACAACAGTGTGTGCATTTCCATTTCAAACAAAGCCTTAAAAATGCATTTTTATTTTATTTATTTATTTAATTCATTTTTATTTCAGTGTTTGAGCTACAGAGCAAGAAGATATTCAAACTGTTCAACTTCAAAAGTTTAAAGAAATAGCAAGAGGAAAATTTCCCATGTTGATTATTTTACATTACTTTAAAATGGTAGTAATGGCAGGAACTCAAAAGTTTTGTTTTTGGCCACCATTACTGATGACACTATGAATAAGTTAAAGCCATTAAAAAAAAAACAGAAAAACAGAAGTTGGATAAGAATAGAACTTACTTTATTAATCCTTGAAGGGAAATTTAGGGGTCTGGCAGATGAAATTATAAAAATAGCATAAAACAAACATAAAAAAAAAACATGAAATGAAGTCTGTCACTCTCCATGCTGCTCACATCTGTTTTCAGTAGCACTCTCCAATCTGTGCTTTCAAAGGGGTCCACCATAGCCTCACAACACTCAGGTGTCCATCTCCTGACTGTGAGGGTAGTTGCAGGCTGCCTCAGTACACAGGGTAGTTTAATATACAACCAAGTGGCAACCTCCGGTCTGAAAATATGAGACAATGCAGAAGTGCTAAAATCTGCAGTTCCTTGAGTGTCCACTTGAGGCTGCCTCTTGAGGTACAATGTAGTCACAAACACACCAAGCCAAAAAAGGCATTTTCACAGCCAATATAAACGTGTTTATTTCCTGGCACAAAAAAATGTCTACCACCAATGTCATTTATGGTACATAAAAATCAGAGGTTGAGTCATAGTGTGGATGTTTTAAAAAAGTTTACACTCAGCCCAGTATAGCATTTAGATTTCACGTGAGATGTTTTGAGCTAGCTTGCCGGCGGCAGCAACCGGAAGTCGATAACCGCAGGCAGAAGTCAACATCCATAGGCTTCTGAAGAAAAAAGGTGTTAGTGTGGAGGTTCAAATCCCATTAATGTGCTTCCATTAGAAGCACATTAATGGGATTTTCTTTCCTCTACATAAAGCATTTCAGGGCATTTGTTAGCCCGTTCATTAGCCATGATAATATGTTCCTAATTCTCAGCTTTTATCAAAACATTTACCATCATAATGGTTAGCATCACTTTTCAAGTATAACATTTAGAATCTGGACAAGATTTTGAAGAGATGCCCCTGAGTTTATAACGTTCCTCTGCAAATTTAAACCAGACAGGGCACCTTAAATGTAAATTAGTAAATAAATTGCATCATCCCTCTGTTTTTATTGGTCTTGTTTAATGTTGAAAATGTGCAGGTAATTGTCCCAATAAAGCTGTGCAGGAACTCTTTAAACACCACAAACTCCAGTGAGGAAGCCAGAGAAGCACGAAGAAAGGAAGTTAGAGAAGAAACGTAAGAATACAAATCAAAATTAGTGTGAAGAGAATTTAAGTCCTTTTTTTTACCTGTTGTAGTTATCTGTTTGATTTTGAAATGAAAAGCTCAAGCTTGTTTTCAGGTTTCAAAAATGACTGGGTTAGACTGGGGATGCCTTGATACCAGGGTTTTGGTATTAGGTGATACCAATACTGATCTGAATCGATGCCAGTATTAACTCAGCATTCTCTAGTTCTCATTATAAGGATGAGACTGATGATTAAGTTTGTGCAGTTTCAGGTTTTTCTGACTTTTTACACCAAAGTGAAATTTTTAAAAAAAAATCAAATTGTTTACATTTTTATTTTATGGAATTGTTGATGTGTAAATGTTTAGTCTCCCTGACGTCAACCTACTGTTCCTGAAAAGAAGTTTTGAAGCTAATCATTGACGGGGGCCATATTGAAAATGAGGCACGCTTTGAGCCTCCATACTGACAGCTATAGCAGTGACCTCCAACCTTTTTGGCACCACGGACTGGTTTAATGTCAGACAATATTTTCACGGACAGGTCTGCAAAGGTGTCGCAGATAAACACAACAAAATGAAATGATAAGACAGGCATAAAACTGTGGTATTTTCTATATACAATGATAAATGTGAATCCATGCGTTTAGAGTGTCTTAGACAGATGTAATAGAGAGACTCTGGTCATTTTTCACAATAAAACATCATTCAGACTCGGATAATAAAACGGAAATAATAGAAGTTATTTAGTCTTTCTGTGCAGCGCAGTACTGGTCTGTGGCCCGTGGGTTGGGGACCATTGAGCTATGGGACAGCCAGCTGTCTATTAGCTGAGCCGTGCCTCTGATTGGGCAAACTCAAGTCCTTAATATCTTCTAAGCTGTAAACATGTTTATTTCAGCTTTTTTTCCTTTTTCTCTTTTTAATATATATTTTGGGCTTGCTGAGTATGTGGTTACTGGTACTTCTGGAGCCAGTCTCAAGTGGACACTTGATGAATTGCAGAGTTGAAATACGTCCTGTGGATCAGCTCTTTGTCAGGTTATATGATCTAATTTTTTAAGTGTGCACCAGTCAATGCATATAGATCGGAAAAAAACTGGTTTACCCGCAGGTCTGAATGTAAAGTATTATCAGATGCTCTTTTATGCTGGTATTCATACAGATCCTCTGTGCCGTTGGCCAGTGACTCCACAGCTGGCCGAGAACAGATTCCAGCCCAAGCAATTGTGGCCCTCACACCACCTGCTATAGGGTCATGGTTATGGTGTGGGCCTGTTTAGGATCTGCGCTGTATGTGCGTGTGAAGGGTGTCTGTATATAGAGAAGAAGAGGATGCTTAAACACACAGACACACACACACACACACACACTCACGTAACTGACACAGCATGAGGCTCCATTGTGTCTTAATCAGTAAACCAGGGGCTGAATAACCAATATGTCCTCCATCCTTCGCTCCAGTCGAGCGCGTACGAAGAGATACGGAGAGCTGGAATTTGTCTTTGATCACGGCGTCCGTTAGTCAATGGGACATGGCGTTTGCTGGGGGCGTGCAAGGAGGCTGCAAGCACAGAGAGAGAGTGCTCAATTGTCTTGTCCCTTTCTTTTTAATTTCTCAGAGACATACACCCCCACCAAGAAGCCGATACCGAGGTCAAGACCTTCTGTCCCCCCGTTCCCTTTGGCTCATTCTTGTAGGACGCTTTCTGTCATGTATAACTGCTGAACAAACCCCCTTTCAAAAACGTATCCTCCCTCAACTGTCTCACTCAAGTACTTTCTTGCCACCCTGTTTCTTTGTGCAGGAGGTGGAGGTTAAGACGTTTGGCTTGGTGGTGGTGGGGGGGGTTGGTCTGGAAACTTTTTCAGATAAAAGAGACAAAAACCGACAAAATCTGAACAAAGCAAAATAGCTTGAGTGTGTTATAGTTATGGCAGCATCTGGTAGATTTTTTTTTGAGAGGCATTTCTAAGAAACAGAGGAGGCATGCAGCAGAAGGAGGAAGCTGTTTGTTTCAAGAGTCTGTTGTTATTTACTCCATTGTTACATGTGTGGGTGCAGCCAAGCCATCAAAGACCAGAACATTTGGTCGTTAACAGAACTGTAGTGCTTGACAGATGTGTAACATATTTTCTGTCTTGGAAATGCTTCATGAAGCAATAAATTTGCACAAAAGGCATCTGTAGTGTTTATTTGATGCACTCAGATGGCCTTTGTCATTGATTATTTCAATTTTCTCGCCCAGACCAGGAGGGAATCTGTTCATATCCAGAATGTGGAAAACATAAAGTGAAGTGTTACTAATCCACAACTAAAAAAGAAAAAAAGGACACAAAATCCAGTTGTTGTATTTTTTCAAACATGTGAGTTAACAACAGTTCCATTGATCATTTAAGCTAGTTAAAGTGGTGGGTGAAGCGTTTGAAGGACAAAAATAACATCAAAAAGAGTGACACGCCACTGACTTTTCCCTGTTTGCTGTTATGTGAGGTCAAGGGAGTCCATGTTAAAAAAAGAAAAAACAACTGACAAACAAACCCTAATAAGTGTGGTGGGAGCACAGATGTTTTTGTATCTGAAACAACTGTTCTGAAAAAACATTTCTTGATAAACAAATTTATGACACAGCATGTGCATCTGTGTCATCGATTAGTTTGATACTGTGTCTTTAAATCTCAACAGTTGGAATTAGATGAATAACAAAATCTAATAAATCCTTAATGTAACATAGACACAATAGACACATCTGCTTTTTGATTCTTAAGAATAATTTATATACTTATGCTTTAATGTAATTTTATGGCCCTTGGAGAAGAAGATAGTTGGATTGCTAGTAAGCCAGTTAGAGTTAATCTGTAGTCCTCTGAAAGTGTTCTGCTTTCTGCTTCTTAAGGGGAATGAAATTTGAGTGCAAGTATTCTCTATACTTTTGGAGAAGTATTTTTTATGTTAACATAAAAGTTTTTTAAAAAAATCATTAACATAGAGCTGGAGTCCCCAAATTTTTAAGCCAAACATTTGCACATTCTGACTTTTGTGTTCTGCCCTGTTGTAAGACACTGATATCACTCTCCTTTTGAAGTCAGAGAATGCAGCATCCATAATTTCCAAAGAAAACGTCCAGTCTGGATTTTTCCTCTGCTGAAGTGAGGTAGTAGGTGTCCTGTTACACATTAAATTGTTTATATCTCAACAGAAACCTGCATCTTCTCTTGCTTTTTTCAGTGATTATGACTTCAGGTTTTGTCCACTTGTACAATTTCTGCTGTTTTATTTTGTGCTGAAGATTTATTCTTTTCTTTTTTTTCAGAACCTCCACTTATCAGTTTTTAGAGGATGCCCTTTACTAACTTCAAGGCAAACTGGTCCACAACCATTTGTAAAAGAAGGGCCAGAAGGAGGTCTTTTGGATTTATAATTCAAAGATCATTAAACAACCTGGCCTAAATGAAGATTTAGATTGTAATCTAAAACTTAAAATGAGATTATCAGGACCAGTTTAAGGTATTTTTAATATGCTATTTTTTAACTTCCCAATCAGCTCTGGCAGGACCGGATTGATTTACAGCATTTTGAAGTCTCTACGACATCACCTAGCCACCTGTCAAAGTTTAGCAGTGAGAAGAGAGATCTGTATTTTTCTATGCTGAAAACAATTTTTGTGATTTATTTAATGGTTATGGTGAACACTGGAGCTCAACTGTCAGACAGAAAAAGGACAAAAGGGCAGAAGAAAGCTAAACGGGAGAGTAATAAGCTAAAACATGAGGTAAAGGCTAAACCACAAGCTAAAGGCTAAGCTGTTTGTGATAATGTTCATTCCCACCCACACGCAGCAGTTATACTGCACTGATCTGTTCAAACTTAAGTCTGTCAATAAACTGAAGAGTGAGGTTACGTTAGCTTTGCTTGGTAGAAGTGCAGGACATCAGGATTCCCAAACATTACATGTTAGCTTCGAGTGACACTATAATAGCTGGCTGCTAAATTACAGTACAAACTGACAAAGTTTGCTTGTTGTCATGTTTTGAACAATAGCTCTGGGTAACTGTTGATAAATAGATGAATACCTTACCTCGCGTTGTGTCTGGTAAAAAGTTGTCTTGAACAAAGAAAAGTAGTGTTAAAAAGATGATCTGATCTCCATTTATTTCCAAAACAAACATTCTCATTGTTAAGAGTCATGTCATCATGACATTGTGCGCACACTTCCAGCCAAAAGGTGTCACTGCAGTCCACCTAAAACAGATAGTGCTCACAGAACTTCCTGTTACCTGTGTCATTTGTTATGTGTTTTGTTTATCTATTTAAATTTTTTGTTTGCTTTGTTTTTTGGGGGGTTGTATAGAGATGTTGAGCCTACATTTATATATGTAGGCTCAACACCTCTATACATCTCAATACATGCTCCTCCACATATATTTATATATGCCTTTGGGCTCCAAATTGCGCCATCTGCTAGATGTTTTAATTCCTAAATATAATCCAAAGGCCACAACTCTATGCTCAGGGGAAACTTTGAAAGATCGTGTTGCTTTCTTGCATCTGTGTGACTCCAGTTTAAAGCTTGTTGCTGAAACAAATGGAAGTGTGTTTCTAGGGTTGACATGACTTTTCTGTTAAAATAAAGGAATTTTAACTCTTCCAAAGACAGTGCCCTGGATTATTTTCTTGGATTCCTTATCCTGCATGATCTGTGAATTACTTCAAAAAGTCCCCTTTTAAAGCTCACTTCATTAGTTTGCAAGAGAAGCTGCAAGTCTGGCGACCTCTGGTGGTGCAACTGAAAAGTAGACGCAGTATTTAAACAGTACATCCGCTGTCCAGCAGAGGACAGCAAATCACTAAACTTCTGGTTAAAAGACAACAGAGGGTAGTTTGAACTCCTGAGCTGAACTCCCTTTACTGCCCTTTGTGTCATTTTCATGTCATATTTTACTTTTATGACTTTTCCCAATTCTCCTTTGTCTTCAATCTGCTTTTCCTGTCCCTTCTTTTTCTGCCTGTTTTGTAAAGTTGTAACACAAACAACGCACAGGCAGAAAAACACACCATATGGTTTGATCCTTGGGTTGTGTAGCTGTTTTTCCTCTCCTCTCTATTCCGAGTCTGCTAAAACCATCATTCCATGTGCCCCCCTCAAACCTCCACCCTCTTTTTTTTCTCTCGCTCTTCCTACCCACTTTCCTCCCTGTGCATCTGTTTTTCTTCCCACCTCCTCCCACTTCTCATTTGTTTCTCTCTCCACTCTTCACCTGTGAATGTATCTTCTCTTGCTCTGTGTGTCCAGATGAGTCACTGTGGATGACATCAGCCCTGAAGCCAAAAAAATAAAAGCAAAGGTGGGAGAAGGCCAGTGTGTAGGCTTCTCAGCCGCCCTTTGTCGATATCTCTCACTCTTTTCTCTTGAAGAAGATGCAAGAAAATACAGATTCTAGCCTCTTTCCAGCCCAAAGAATAATCCTATAAAAGGAAAATATAATATATCATAATTTGCCCAATAGCTATGGGAGATTTTTATAAATTGCATTACAGTTCTGTTTAGATTGTCCTTTGGGGACAAGTATGTTTTATCTTTTTTTTTAGAATTTGAATTCCAATTAAATAATCTCTTGAAAATTAGAAAAATGTCTCAAAAAAAGTTAATCTCCATCATGTTTGTGTTATATATATTTATGACTCCCAAAAACCTGAGAGCTAAGTACTCCTCTGAATCTAGTAATTGTAATATATCTTATACTTGACACTAAAGCCTGCCTAACAGATGGTACTGATTTCAGTGTTTGCTAAATAAATGCTAATGAGTAAAAGTTAGCATGCTAAATAAACATTAAACATTTCAGGCACTTCAGCATCAGTGGCAACAAAGGGTTTATAACTTTAAAAGACCAACACATCAGGGGTTTTTTTACTGTTTCACTTCATATTAGCATGACAATGTTTGCATTAGCCTGTAGCACCCCAATGCTAACAGCTTTACTGTGATGCTTGCTAGATGCAAACCTCTACATTGTAAACCTTGTGATATTAGCATTCTAGAATTTGACTTTGTTTGCTTATTGATGTTAGCATTTAGCTAGCAGCACCAACATGCTAGCTGACACATATAGCTGTTAGACTGATATCATGTGTTGTTTTAGTGTTTTATTCTAGTTTTAACATAAAGTTAACACTTAGCTTGCTGCCCTGCCACATGACTACCCTCATAGAGCTGCTTGCTAGCTTCAGACATGTTGTCTTCATGACTACCAAGAGTCACACATTTAAATGAACTTATGTCTGTATTATAGATCAAATTAGCAGGCTGCATTGTGAAATACTCCAAGTGTTTTTTTGGGTTTTTTCGACCACTTTATTTCAGATAAATAATCCGCCAACCCCCCCCCCCCCCCCGTAGTGTGAAGTATGTGTGTGCTTGCTTGTCTGGATCCTGTTTGTTGTCCCTTGAAGTCCCATGTGGACCTTTGTAGGGTGTCTTCAACAACAAGGCTAGTTTGGCATGTGTTTACTCAGAGCAGCTCTCAGTGTCTCCTCTCCTCCTCTGCAGAAGCTGGCTGACAGATAACAAACACCGCTCAGTGCTGGCTGACCTGCAGATTTATGGCTTCATAAAACGTCTGGTTTGGGGATATGGTTAACAGATTCCCTTCAGGAGGTCATTTTGAGCTGTTTTCTCCTCTGTCAACACATCAGACTCAGAGTGATGATAACAAGTCTGACGCAGCATCTGGCAAAGACGATGCCCTCTGGATGTTGTTACTTCCCCCTAAATGACTGAATATCACATGTCAAATCAAGAATCTGTCAGTGTGAGCATGTGTGTGGTATGTTTGAGCCCCTTGAGGAAACATGGACGTGTTGGTGCTAATCCCTTTGTGGGACATTCACTCTCTTGTCTCATCCTCTGACTTTAAAAAGACATCACACTTTTAACAGGTGAGGCATACAACAGCAAATACATTGTATGAAAGGTCTGTGTGGGCTTCACACCTTCTCCTTTCACCCCAAATAAACACTACTAACAGATGTATTCACACATTCACACAGGCATCCTCAGAGGGGCAGAAGGAGGAAATGGAGTTGGGGAAAACAAAACATTTTCTCTCTAAAGAATGACAAAAAAGTGTTTGCCACCCAGACAGACCAGGTCCTTTAAAACAGCAGTTAAATCTAACAAAAATAAATTTTAGGTTCTTTTACTATCTATTTCAACAATGCAGTAAATGAAACTTTTTTTTTCTTATCGCGCCTGCTGCTACTTTATGGTTTCGCATATGCCTGTCAAACACTGGATAACCTTATAACAGATATGTTTCCTTACTGTGCTAAATAATTGAGCCGAATAATTGTGCTGAATAATTGGTTTGAAAAACTTAAATAAATAAATAAAACCCTGATTATTGAGAATTGATAATCTGCATGCATTAACTTAAATTTGGTAGTATGGCTCTGTTTTAGGAGCGCCCTGCCCCTCCACGAGTGTACATGGAATGCCAAAGCCTGAGGAAGGAAGAGCACACCTCCCCTCAAGGGTACCGAACAGAGCATTTAATCAAATCTGCAGAAATTTGTCTTGCATATTTCATCTTGCCTGTTAACCCTGTGGCAAAAATGGTTTTGACCAATCAAAATCAAGCATAGTAAATTCATACAATATGAAGGTTAAAAGCTGACATTATACCTGCACTTTGTGTTTCTCTGTCTTCCTTACTCACCGAATTAAAGCCAACCCAGCCCTCTCTTTAGGTCTTAGAATCCAAACAAAAATAAGAAATAAATCAAAGACACATTTTAACTTTTTATATCTGACGGCTGTTAAAGATTTGCAGAGATGTGAAGAGGTTACCAGCCCACCTCTGATCGGTCAAAATCCAACAGAGATTAAATTTAGTCAACTTTGAATCCCTGTTTGTGCTCGCCTTATCAATCCAAACCTCACATCCTGCCTGCTTGTGTCAAACGAGACGCCTATCAAAACTGGATCTTATCATCTCTTCATGCAAAACACTTTCACTCTGTAGCAGCTGACAGCGGGCCAGTGGTGGGGCAGGACCACAGCCAAAATTTCCCCCTGAGGAGCGAAGCCTTCGGGCAGCAGAGTCACAGTTTACAATGCTGGGTTTTCTCCATTTCATGCTCTCATACTCTCCATTGTCCCTGAGCTTTCACAGCTCCCCGTCCGAACGGCTTCAAAAGATCATGTGACATTGCCTCATCCCTGTGTTTGCAGAACGCCCTGCTTTTCTTCCTCCACCCTGTTTTACTGTGCTTTTTGCAATGTTTTAAACACATATTTTCTTCTGCTCCTGCTCTCTTGATTTTACAGTGTAAACAAGGAGTGCATTGTGGCCTGACAGATCTTGTCTGTCCTCACTGTTGACTGTTTTGTCTGAGGGAAATGATGGATTTAGATCCACTCGTCCGCAAGGTGTAAAAGCAGACATTTCCACTCCGTCTCTCTCAGTCTGTTTTGACAGCATGTAGACAACAAAGAGGTTTGGTTTTGTTGTGCTGTGACTGCTGTTCTTCCTCTCCAAGTCAGGACAGTCAATAAAAAGACTAATGAACTGAGTTTTTGTTTCATTTCCCACAAAGGTTTTTATTTTTTTAAGCCTTGATGTGGTTTTGTGCCGTAGATAGGCAAAATATAATGAACAAAGAGTTAGTATTTCCATGAATCAGAGGTTCTTCCGGCAAAAATAATTAACTTCATGTCGAGGGGTCTTCCCAGTAAAGGGATAGTTCAGATTTAGAGAGATGCACTCTGTGAGAAAGAGGCTACATGGTGATTCAGTGGTAATCTCCCTGGTTCACTCCCTGTCCAGATAAGAGTTTGCATG
The DNA here is from genome assembly GCA_030710495.1 of Labroides dimidiatus. Lineage (NCBI taxonomy): Eukaryota > Metazoa > Chordata > Actinopteri > Labriformes > Labridae > Labroides > Labroides dimidiatus. The sequence continues at coordinate 8,944,779 of CM061156.1, read as the reverse complement.
CCTACCTGTACCCTGGCTTCCTCTAGCAGCCCAAATATCTGCAAGTTTGGTTAGTCAAGTTTTATGGGATAGGGATAGGGATACGATTTTTGTCTCTGCATTGCAACCAGGATGTCATACAGCATTTGCCTTGAATTTTAGCAGTATACAAAAAACAGAATAAACATTAAAATAAACTCTTAATATTTGATAACTAAAACATGTTCATAGGAAGTGGAATTTGTTCTTTGGTTTCAAAAGAAAAGCCAACATAAAAGTGCTGTGCACCTGAATTTGTTTGTAATGGTAATAAGTTCATTATCCAAGCAAAGTTGTTTTCTAAAAGTTTATGGTATCAGTCACTAGTTTCAAGTGTTCTACAGTGAAGCTGGATGTTCATTCAGTCAAGTCTAAGTTTTCAAAGGAGTGAAAATTTTTTGTAAATTTCAGGAAAGTTTCCTGAAAATTTCCAACCCTAGTCAAGTCTGGTCCTTTTAAGAAAGAAACCAAAAAAATAAGCTGAGCTTTCAGACATTGCTACACATTTAGGACCCACATTTAGGAGGAGTCTTTATTGGAATCTGTGGCTTGGAGATAGGATCAGTTATCTTTCAACCAGAGACAAAGACGTGGAGTTGAGACTGACTTTAAAGCCTCCTGGCAAAAGTTACATGCGTTGCTAATTGTACAAATTTATAACTGAGCCTTAATAAAATCAAAATAGATACATTGTAGAAAATCAACCTCAATACAGTGTGTACAAAAAGATTAGCGACCAACCAGATATATATATTTTTTTAACCAAGTGGTGATATTCATAAATTGTGTGGTGAAAATGAACATTTTAATATGGGACTGAATATGGTCTCCTTGGCTTTTGAACCAGCCTCTAGTGGACACTTGATGAACTGCAGTTTCTTGGACTTCAACATTGCTGTAGTGTTGCAACTTGTTGGCTGAGCCTCCTGTAAGTTTAGCTAACTGTTTGAAAACATTTGATAGGCTCCTTACGAAGCATCCTCTGTCCTCAGTGTGCAAATGGATGAATGTTAAGAGTGGTGTAAAGAGCTCTGAGTGGTCACAAGATGAGAGAAAGAACTTGAGAAAGAGAGTCGTGTCAGTCTTTCGTTTCTAAGGTGTTAACTGTTCCTTTAGGCCTGCAGCCCTGTGGCAGCTGCTTATCATCTGTTTATGACAACCTTCTACTTTTTTCCTCTTCTACAACTTCTTCTTTGAGATGCTAAACTCTTCCCTCTGGTACACATGTATGTTTTCTTAAATGGCAGCCAAACTCCAAATTGCATAATCCAATAAGAGGACAGAGCTTTTAAAGTATCAGATATGACACTGGGGGTTTGTCGAAGTGAAATCTCTTTAGTCCACAGCTGTGAATTTGTGACCACAGGATGTGAACGTGGCTGCTTTCACAGCTTTACTCAGAGTGGAAAACTACACTCAACTATTGTGGTCATGTGGTTTGTGACTTGGCTGTGATTCGCAAACACTCTGGATGGATCACCTATAGTAAATCACTGCAACGCTTGACCGAGGGTTTCTGCATTGTAATTAAGATTTTTTTACAGGGCTGTGTCCTGCGCACAGTCCAATACACTGACGCGCAAACACACACATTTATTGTGTTCACACTGCACGGCCACTTATGTGTTTTGGAGCTACACGCACTCTCTCACACACACACACACACACACACACACACACACACACACACACACACAGGCAGTTCCACATGCAGCTTTATGAAATGAGTGTTATTGTGAAGTGGCTAAACAGTCATCACTCTCTGGACCTGTGATTTAAGGATCTTTGTGTGACCACACTCACACTGCCTGCCTCCCCAAACACACACATATACATACACACACTGTCACTATGCTCTAAATCTCACTTACTGCAGACTGATTTTCAAATAGCTACTGACTTAACCCCTTACTGCCTGAATTAATTTGCAATTAAGAAGAAGACTAGAAGAAGACTACGCTGTACTTTATTAATTCCTGAAGGGTAATTCAGGTGTCTGACAGATAAAATGATTAAAAAAAACACATAAAACAAGAATTTCAGCTCATCTCCCATTGGCGTGAGCATTATGGAGCCTAATGGCTGCAGGGATGAATGATTTTCTGTATCTCTCAGTCCTGCAGTGCAGAGAGATGAGCCGCCTGCCGCTGTTTTTCTGGTCCACAAAGATGTTGTGAAGTGGATGATCTTTATGATTAATAATGGTCTCTAGCTTCTTCTGTGTGCATCTTTCCACCACAGCCCCCAATGAGTTCATCCTGGTTCCAATCACAGTTCCAGCTTTTTTCACCAGTTTGTCCAGTCGCCTCGCATCCTTGAACTTAAAACTGTTTCCCCAGGAGACTGCAGCATAGACTAACACACTTGCCACCACAGACTGACAAAACATCTGCAGAATCTTTCTGCATATGTCTAAGGATCTGAGCCTCGTTAAAAAAATGAGACAGCTATGTGTTTTTGGTTTGTGTTTCTGCATCTGCAACAAATGCTTAATTTAGTGGAGCTTTCAAATTTGAGTGTAGCACATACAATAGCTTTAAATAGGCTACATATATTGCTTTACATATATTGATACAATAAGTTCACCTTCTGACCAATATATTCCAACGTAGTGCATTAGAGATGATCCTTGGTGTGTGTAGAATATGAATCAATAGGCATTAGTGGGATACAAAGGTGATCTCAGCTGCATCAAGACCTGATGTGATATGTAGCACATTCAGGACAACCATCATCAAGGGGTGAAGTGTCAGCACGGTTGACAGCTAAATAATGCTGGCAGAAACTCCCGCCTAATTTCTGTTATACATGCTTAGTACTGACTCACTAAGGGGACAAACTTAAAAATAATTGAGTTGAAATGTATTCACTTTGGGGCTGTTTCAGAAAGTGAGTCAGTGTTGGTGTCATCTTTACACATACTGATAAACAAAATGGAAATGTTAAAACTAGGTGGACTGTAGAGTTAGCTTAGGGCTAAATAGAATGGAGCTTTAAAATGTTACGGCTCTTTGTTTTGGTTATACTTTGTCCATTTTAACTATTTTGGATTATTTTTACTGCTTATTTACTGTATGAAACAAGCAGATAAATATTTGAGGAACACGGTGGAGCATTAGCAGCTGAAGAGGCAGGTATTTCCTTTGGGAGTTGGTAAAGACCAAACACAGAGATTAAAGGACAATAGAATAGAATAGAATTTTCTTTATTACTTGCTGAAGGGAAATTCAGGAGTCACAACAGCAACAGTCTCTTCTTAGCTTGCAAGGCAGTACCAGCACTTCGTCCTGGCCTCCTTCTTGGCTCACAGGGAATATCAAGCCTAGCACCAATTAGCATTGACATGCTACAGACTGCTAACAGCTGAGCTTGTGAGTAAGCAATGCAACCGTGGTTACAAGTAGGATCCCCGGTCACTCACAGGAATAAACAAAAAGAAAAAAAATACCACTGCAGACGTAACCAGTTTGGTATCAGTGACCAACAATTAGTCATAAAATGTAAAAAATAAGACAAGCTCAAAATAAGAAGATAATAATAGAAAAAAAAACAAGATAAGAAAAAGAGGAACGAAGTGAGAGCTGCTACAGTGAGCAGCCTCTCAAGTGGAGATAGATATTATAGATATTGGACAACACTTATGTGCTTAAGTTGAGATGAGGGGCAACCTCATTTCAACTTGCAAGTTGTCTGAGCAGTGATGCATTAAAGCTGTGCTCAAGAGACCAAGATGTAACAGGTTTTTCTGAGGTCCTACATTTATACCGTAGTTACAGAAAAAATTAAACAAAGAAAACTGGACTACCTCAAAATGTTAATAAAATTTAAGTCAGGGGTTCTCAGCTTGTTTGGCTTTGGGACTTATTCTCAACCCTAAATGACAAGCGGCAACCCAAACTTTCAATACCTCAGATTTGTTTTATGAAAAGACACTTTTTTGATGTCCTCGGGTCTTGAAGTTGTCATTAAAAGTACTCAAAAGGTTTATCTTTGAGAGAAGAGTGTTTTGTTTTCAGCTTAGGGCTTTCATGTGCAAACACCTCACGGCACTTGACTTTTTTCAAAGGCCTGTGACACACTGAAAATATGTATGCGACCAACTTAGTAACAATGAATAACTTAAAACTTTGGAGGAATGCTTCTTATCTTGGATTTTTAACAGTGATGTGCATTTCAAGTAAATTTTAACCAAGTGAGAGGATGTTTTTAGCGTACAATACAGTTGAAGTCTGGGATCATAACTTAACACTGTCAAAAAAAATGCCTGATCTTAGTCATTTTACAAAGTACATTTAACCATGTCACTACATTTGTTCAAGGGCCTTCTAAGTGTAGTATTTGACTGTAAAACTCTGACTAACTTTTCACTGTTTCCTTTAACAGCAGAGGCCAAAAAGAGATGACCCCTACCTGCAGCACCAGCTTTTGTTAACCCAAAGCCGCACTGCAGCTCATCAAGCAGACCACACACGGAGAGCAGGAGGAAGCACAGCGCTGAAGAGGAACAAGGAGGAGAGAGAGGCTGAAGAGAGAGGAGTTAACGCTCTTGTTATCACAGAGGGTGAAAAATGAAATGGTGAGAACTTTTTTTTCCCACCATAAAAGCTCACAGCATATGTCCACCACCTCCCCACTGTGTCACACACGTTATCCTTCGCATCTCTCATCCTCGGTGCTGTTCTCTCTCACAAAATGTTGCTGTTAAAGTGAGTTTGGTTTATTTTCTTTTTATATGGAGTTTCCATCATGCTCCACTCCCTCTGTGGTTCCAGAGCGGCTGGCCAAATGGCAATAAAATACTCAAAGGACATCAGAGAGGGAAAAGGAGACTTATTTGTTAGCCTAACAAAACCCCCAGTAGTTTCATCGGCAGTGAACTTGTTAGAATAAAGGGGGAAGGCTCTGCTTCAGCGCCATTGTGAGAGGCAAGACAAGTGGTCCAACAGTCAGTCTCCTCACATTTAACAGCTGATCTCAGTCCTTTTTATTTATGCTGTTGGGCGGTTCTTTTAATGTTTAAGCTCAATTTAAACCCAACCAAAGCCCTGCAAAGAAGCAGAATACAAATAGCAGGGTATAAACATTCGAGACTGAGGACATAACTCAAGTAAAAGCAGCTTTTCTCACATAAAAAGCATGCTAAGTCATCATAAAACAAATGATTGTTACTGCTGTGTTTGCTAAAATTAGGCTTTGAAGTGTGAGCAGAGTGATTCGGTCTGTATGGAGTTTTTCCTGCTTCTGTCACTTTCATTTGGATGTGAAGTGAATGAAAACTGAAAACAGCTTTTCCTCTGTTTTTTATTGTGGCTAACGGAACATTTTGAAACGAAGCAGTTCTGACAAATCTGTGGCTGCCTCACTCTTGTGTTTTTAATACAACCTTTGAGGATGTTAATGTTGTGATTACACATATGGACATAAAGTATAGTTGTTGTTACTTAGTTAGATGCCAATGGGGGTCACGGAACTACATGTATGCAAGACTAGACTAATTGAAATGATGAATAAATACATAAATGTGCGAGTAAACTCCACTTCATGCCACCGCAGCAACTTAATGAATCAATATGTCAAGAAGAGGCTTAGAAAAAAAAAGAATCAGTTACATAAAAAAAGAAAAAACAATTCATGAATTGATGATGAGATGAGATGATCAATGCATTATCAGAGTGATTAAAAATATGGCAGCTAACAAAATATGTGACGACTGGATGCTTCATTTTTAAATTGGTGTCAGCAAATATCTACTCCAGAATCTACAAATGTAGAAAAAAGTTGGAATTTTGATCACAGGGGGCGCCAAAATTGATGCAAACGAGGCCCCTCACAGAGTTTTTTAAAAGAATAAGTTGATTAGTTTCTTGTATTAAGACAATGTTTTTTATTCAAGAAACTTGACTGGCAAATATATTCTTACCCCACTGGCAAATAGATAATTTATTTATTTATTTTATTTATTTTTTTAATCTTTCCAAGCAATTCATGCGTAATTTTTTTTTCTCTTAACATTTTCAAATGAGACCTTTTTTCTGGACCTGTCCTGTGAATATCACTGATGTTAAGTCTAATAAAACATTTTTGTTGTTGTTGTTGTTTCGTTTTGTTTTTCTCAATATAAGACATAAACACTTGCTTTGATTTCAGTTTCTGCATTACATTTGTGTCTCCCCTAGCCTCACCCAAAGTGTGACCTGCTCATCACACAACTCTTTAGGTTCAACTGCTTTAAGAATACACACAACACTAAGAGCACTTGGATGAACTGGCCTTAACGTCCGTGTCCTTCCTCCCCCTTACAGCACTGGCAGCCGTGCCCGAGAATAGGCATGTAAACCATGTAAGCCTGACACCAGTTGTTTTGACTGAGAGCACTGAGGCACTGACTTATTGTGCAACACAAGTCAGAGCCTTCAGCCGGGTACACCACAACGCCACAATCCCTGCTGTACACCCAAAAACTGACCTGCACCAGATGGAATTAGGGAGCGTTTTCCCTAGAAAGGTGAGGTAATGATTTCAGTTAAAAAAAAAAAAAAAAAGGTGCATGGATTAGTGTGTTTCTCATGACTGAGTTCCTTGGAAATCAACTCCTTGTGGAGTAAAGATGATAGTTCTGTTGGTAGTACACAGGGATCCAGGTTATTCATAGTTCCTATCATAACTTGCTTGCACAATATGTGAAGAGCCACATTGTTTGAACATATTAAAAACCACTTCAAGGCTATTTCAACGTTGTCTTTAAATTTAAGTATTACTCAAGCGGTGCCTTTAGCTTTCTCATCCATTCACAGTGCAGAAGAAAAGCCTCACAGAACAGTTAGCAAGGATATAGACTTGTGTTAGCATTATGGGTTTGTCATGTGCACCTTTTTGACCCATGTGTTGTTTCTTTTCTTTAATTTTTGAACTTACTTTGAACCAAAAAGAACAAAATTTAAAATGCCTGTACACCAAGTGAGCCATTTCCCTTGCAAGTGAAGAAATGATCATGGTTCAATCAGGATCACTGATTGGTAGAATGGTTCTGTTTTAGGAGCTCCCTGCCCCTCTTTGTGTCTATGTGGAATGCTGAAGCCTGAGGCAGGGAGAGCACACCTCCCCCCTCTTTTATGTACATACATGAAAGACAGGGAGAGCAGCAGCCAAGACCTTTAGGGGCACAGAACAAAGTGAAGATGTAAAATCTGACAGTATTGATACTTTGACATATCACAGAATGTTGGGAAGCTAATTTGCTAGAAACTCATGTAAATAGGCCGAATATGTGGCTTAACAGCTGAGTGTAAATAAAGTTTAGAACCATCTCTTCAATCATAGCATTTTGCTCAAAATGCATCTGTGCTTCAGTGGAGCCTCAAAAACATAATAATAAAGCTTCAGATTTGTGCTTACACCCACAAACCAGCTAGCTAACATCTGCGTACTGGAGAAATAAACAGATGTCCTTTATGGAGCATGGTGGCTCGGAGTATTTGTGAACACGTGACCTTATTTCCATGTCACACAGCATCCTGGGTTCATGATATTTTTTTTTTTTTTGCACAGACCAGTAGCTGAGGAATACTTGTGGTTATTTGTGTGCATTCTCTGTATGACTGTGTCAGATGCTGTGCTCATTCCCGCTCGCTGTATTTGTGCAATACTTAGGTCAGTGGACACAGCAGGGTGTGTCACACCACTGCATGCTTCTTACATTAAAACACAAACCAGAGAAAGTCATGCCATGGTTGCACTTTGGGCTGAAGTATACTATAAACTAACCTTGTCTTATAGGATCACTGTTTAACTGTTGTAAAATGAAATACCACATGTAGATTTGGAAGAAGCTAGTAGCTAAAGTGGATTATTTAATTAGGTGTAGTGTACAACAAATCAAATTCTCAGAGAGCTGATATAAAATGTTCCAGATGGAGATGGTCTAAGTCTAAAAAGGGGAAAACCGATCTTCCCACTAGGGCCACAAGACTGCCTTTTTGATTAGCCTCCATTTGTTTCAAAACTGCACAACTGATTAAAGCAGCTTGACTCTGAACTGTTTCTGACGTTTGAGGGAATCCTTGTGAGATTTGCAGAATGAAAACCAGCACTGAGACCTGAGCACACTTGTGTTTTGTTGGTGTGGTCTCAACCCTTCCCAAATTATTCCCTCACAATTCTTTTACTGCCCAGATAATGAATCATTACGGTTGCAAAGCTCCACACAGTGATTTAACAACTTTTGATTCCAGTAAAGCCCAGCCTGCAAACCTCGCCAATAAACAAACTACTGTAATTAGGCTACTTAAAACCAAAATGTTGGATTCCCCAATGCTCCCTCACGGTGGTCTTTGAGCAACAAAGAGACTGTCAGACTTGTGGGCTTGGGTACAATATGATTCGGTAGCTTCTCCAGTCATCTGGTAGCCACTCATGGATGCAACCTGTTTGATGAAATTTCAAGTTAAAGTTGATAATAATGACCTAAAGCTGATTATTTAAATAAGGAACATTTGCACCTCTTAAAATTGCAAGTTTTCATTGACAGAGTTTAAGTAGATAGAGGCCTCAGAGTAGAAATAGTTTCCATGTTAGCAGGAATACGTTGTTTGTCTTTGAGTAGTTTGGTTCATCATTCTGATCCAGGATGAAACATCCAGACAACTGCATGGCAATAACATCTGGTAAAATCCAAACTTCTCAGACAATTTATTTTGATAGCCTAAGTGGTCCCATAGCAATTAATTGTACCTGCTTCGTGATTGTACTTGAGACTCTTTGGAAATGTCTAAAAAATATATCGTATTGCAGAAACGTGGCTGAAAAATTAATTACACCAGATTTTTTCATATATATAATAAAAAATGGTGATCCCTTATCAAGCTAAATATGGTTATTATAAGCCCATTTCAATCCTGCATTAGTGAAAATGTCAAATATTACAAACACCATGTTGGCATACTCCCATTGGTGTTCACATTTTAGTCCACAGTTCAGATAAATATTCACCAAAAAACATGAATCTGGTAGATGGAGACTCAGAGTGACATGACTGTGTATTGCACTGCTGTTAATGAATTCTTTTAAGCATGCTAACTTGCTTAAATTAGATGTTGAAGGTTGTGAAAATGATCATGTTAGCAGTGACATTAAGAGCTGAAGCCCTATTTAATTGAGTCTCAATCAATTACTTTTTAATATAGCTTACAAACATTACTGTAATCCAGTTGGCGAAAGCTAAAGGCTAATATTAGCATCGTGACATGCTAGAATAGTTTGATGATCATTTAGCTAAACATTGACTTGTCAATATTATTGTTTTCTTAATAGCTATCAGCTTTTAATATCAGTTAATCGTCCTCTTTCAAGTTATTGTTGTATTTACAGATTCATTTGTTAGCGTTAGCATGTTAACATGCTAAACTAATATATAAAAGATTTACTTGAGATATTAAATCTTCAAAACTACTGTAACTAAGGGCTTTTGAGAAGACAGCTGAGGCTAAACTCTAATCAGATATCCAGTCAAAGCGGTAGCTAGTGGATTGCCAGGTTACTGTCACAGACTTTACTGTCATGGGCAAAAGGCAGTCCACTTTTCACATCACTATCAGTATATGATTTCAGAACTGCTATGCCAGATATTCCTGGACGTCCTACTGATCTGGGAAAATTTCTCAGTACGCAATAGGCCAGTTATCCCTGCACACTGTTTCCCCACAATGCACAATGCTGATTCTGTTCAGCTTCTTTATGACTTTTGTGGGTGGCACTCACTCTTAGGTGCATTACTGCCACCTACTGGAATTAGTTAGCATTACAACTAAAATACCACAACACAAATGGATGTAGTATCTGTGACATCACCCGCTTGTTTCTGAAACAGAGTTTTGAAGCAAAGTGTTAACAGAAGCCATATTGGAAATGGTGCAGGCTTTGAGTCTACACACTAACAGCTACAGACCCCTTGCGAGTTGACGTAACCATAAAGATGTGATCGATTGTCAGAAACGATTCTATACCATGGAGTAAACTTCTATCGAGTTTTGACCATTACAGGGCAACCGGTGTTTTGGAATAAAGAGTGACTGTGTTTATGGGAGACTCTATGCCAAACATGTCAGTGATTGTTGACTGAGTCACCAGTTAACAGGGTCAAACTTTACACCGAAACACCAGTGACATCTGCAGCTTTGTTATTAATATGTCTTCTTTATCAAACCTCAGTTAACCAGGTTTGACCGCAAATAATCAATATTAACGTCCAATGTGCTTAATCCAGTTTTTACTTTGAGTGTTTAATGAAAAAGTTGGTTTGGAGCCGAGGTTATGACCAAATATGGACTCACTATGGAGAGTAAATGATAAGTGAACCTATAAATAATGATCAACAGAAACAGATTTAAAGTTCAACAGGTTAAACTAAGGTATATTATTAAACTATGAACCAGTCTGATTAGAAATCTGAAAATATCAAACCATTAATATTCTGATAGATTTGGAGCAGTTCTCTGTCTGGACGTAGTTTTCTGGATCCTTTATTATGACCCAGGTCTCAGACTCAGCTCTCTGTGAGCTCTTTTTGGTTTGGGAGGGTTTCTGCTTTATTGACACAAGTTCATGTCTTTATATTCAGTCTAGTCAGTGTCAACAGATACTAGTCATAAGCATGGAGTGACGTGTGTGTTTAAACTCCTCTCTGGGGTACACGCTGGATTTATACACTTAAACGTCTGTCCACTGACTGTCTGTCCACTTGCTCGCTGAGTTTTCAAAACCCAGGAGTTGTTTACCATCCGTCAAATTGGTGTTATTCAGGTAACAACGTGTCTTTTGATGGTTAACATCCTCACATCACTTGACCTGCCAATGTACCCAGCAGCACTTCCGTTGCCAAAATTCACACATAGCCAAAGAAACATCATCACTGTTTACAAACAGGAAAGGGGTCTATAGAACACTCGCCTGTCAATCAGGTGAGCTGGGCTTCTAAGTGGGTAACCTTGTGATCTTAATCTCTTCTAAAATACAGAGTTACAAAAAATTTCCCCCCTGTACAGTATGCTGATAGAGAAATTAGCTATTGACATGGAAGACTTTTTTTGTACCAGGCTTTAAATATGTTTATTTCTTCTTTGGAAATGGATTTTTTTGACTTAGTGTGTATGTGGTCTCCAGTACTTCTGGATCCAGCCTCAAGTGGACACTCGAGGAACTGCAGATTTTAGCCCTTCTGTGTTGCCTTATATTTTTAGACTGAAGGATGCTGCTAGATAGAAGTGAAGTGATGTGAAAGAAACATTTGTAATTCTTGTCACTTGTAGTTCTAAAAGGGGTGGTGCCATTGGCTATCCTTCCTGCTTTCCAAAACTGAAAACCAACATACTAGGAACCAGAGCCAACAGAACAGCCATACTACATACTAGAATGAAAAGTAGTAGAGGGCGGTTTGGGAAACAGCCTGTCTAAAACAACCTCACTAAAAAGCTTTCCTACTTTTAGACTTGTTAACTCAAAAAAGCCCTTTTTTTAAGAATTTCATTTTAAAAGAAGTTTTTTCCTGTGAGTTTAAACCCCCTTTGAAGTACATTTGAACGTATGTGCCAAGCTTTGAAACCGCTTTTCTGTTATCGTTTAACGCTAAGAATATAGGGCACCAGATTTTTCCTCTTAGCTCAAAGAAATCCTCACAAGGCAGTGTTTACATCCTAAAAGAAAAACCCAAGGCAGCCTTAATGCAATATCCTGAGCAGCTCCTGCTCATAAGAGGGGGCCTGACTCCTGGAGAAATTTGATCCTGCAATGGGCCCTTTAAAGGAATATGGGATGAGTCTGTTGAATGGAGCTCGGAGTGAGTCCCACTGAAGTCTGCACTCCAAAGAAAGCGAAGGACAAGACAGCGGGACGAGTCATGAAACTCTGATAAACAAATGAATGAGACACGAAAGCGGAGAGAAAGTGGACGGACTGAGGGAGAAGTTATGAGCCGAATTGCGACGAATTATCGGGGAAAGTGTCCGTGAGCGGAGAAAGCCGACTGAGGGGGAGAGACAACAAAGTCACAAGGTAAAGTAACAGCAAGAGCTGTAGAAACAAACCGATGTGTGCTTCTGCTTCCATCATATCTCCTACTGTTTTGGACCGCAATATGCCGCGGGTTACATTTCACCCAGGCGCTCGAGTTTGTTTTGGACAGAAGCCATGCATGCAGTTCAGTGTTTGAAAGATATCTGCAGCTTGGTTCAATATTTTTTTTCGCTGACGCCTGCTACCATTCTACTGAGCCGTGTGCGTCTGGCACACCTGTTCCTTGTGGACTTTTTTGGACAAAATTTTAGCCACTGCTCGACTTAGGAGAAGCTCTGAGAACATCTAACAGGGCTATATGAAGTCTATCTGTGAATCTAGAAGGAAATGCATACTCCTGGTTGCAGTACTTGGCTTTTATGCCTTCCACATATGCACACTTTTCGTTTCTGTGAGCATCTGGAGAAATCGTAATAGCCCTTCTGCTCTATATATCAATCTGACTCCTCTGTTATTGAACACCCTCAAACCAAACATGTGCAGAAGATATATAATCTCTCTTGAAACGTGTAAAAGAGCGCTATAAATCGTGCATTTCTCCTCAAATAAAGCCTTTTGCAGGAACTGTCGTGCTGCAAATATTACCCAGTTTTTAAGTGAGCCCTGCAGGACAGGAGCGCAGCAGAGATATGTGTTTACACCTCAGTACAGAAGAATGTCAGGGCCCGTGTTTGAGCCTGAGACTGATAATGAGTGTGGTCAGTTTGCAGAGGCCTGTCATTTACCTGAGCTGGCAGAGAGCTGATAAAAGGTAGGACGAGAGGATGTGGAGGGAAGAAAGGAGAGAAGGAAGGTGGGAAAGGTGCTGCAGGAGGATGGGAGGTGAGAGGAGTTGATGGAGGAGGAGTATGACAAGACAGATTGGGTGATAGATGGAAGATTTGCATTGGCTTATGTGGTGCTTTAATTGTCAAATCCAAGAAACTGTGTTGAAACCATTATAAGATAACATTAAAAACTAGGGCAAACAAACGCTTCCCTTGCACTGAATGAAATATGTCACTCCTCTGAATGCAGGGTCAAAGGTTAAGAACTGTGCAGCTGTATTGGAGATTCCCCTCCCCTTTATTTATAGGACTTAACCCTGGCTGTAGTTGTAAAACAGGGCAGAAATAGTGGGGCACTAATTTAAACAAAAGTGTGAGGCCTACTTGACCGGATGGGAGTCCACAGAGGTCCCCTTTGTTAAACATTCAGGGCTGCTGAGGAGAAGATATGGCAGCATTTAACCCACCCATACTTGACCCCTTCTGTTCTCAGATATTCTGTCTTTGTCTTCGTTTTGTACACACAGAGATCTGCCATGCTGACACGAACCTGCAGCAACTGACCCACATTTACACACATGCTCCTGTACTCTATGACAGAAGACCTTATTTTTTTTTAATTCTGAAGGGGGATGTTGGGGGAAGGATGCCAAAATGTGGGGGAAGCCAAGTTGGATCTCGGTGGAGACAACAACAGCAGGGATTTGAAATGTCTGGCGGGGATGATATCACTGAACCACCTAATCACTTACATCACCGCAGCTGCATGCTCAGCAGTGTGTCAGTGTGTGTGTGTGCACGTGTGTCTGTTTCCAATATATATTTTGGTCAGTGTATCTCCATCTGGGTCCTGGAAAACCAGCCCTGGAGAGTTACGATCAGCTGTGGAGTGTGTGTTTGAATATTGAAGCCTTGATATGAGACTTATGCATCCTCTGAAGAGCAGCACACACCCTCAGATTTTTGGCTGAGTCTGATATTGCGAAACTCCCCATCCAAAAAGTTTCTTAACACTCTCGGATAGCACTCAAGCTTTGATAAAACATCACCTTCCTAGATATCAAAACCCAGAGCTCAGCTAACGTAGCATAGCCTAGTGTAACTGTCAGTGCAGTCAATGGAAAGCAGTTGTTTGAAAAGTAAGCCCTTAAAACAATCTGCCTGGATCGCTGTGGTGGCGTTTCCATTCAGTCGTCTTCCCAAGTGTTTGCTCTGGCTGTGTCCACGTGCAAAGTTTCTTGCAGCTACATGGAAGTAGAGAAGTCCCAAGTGCCTTTATATCTATCTGCAGCCAGAAGAGGACTCACCATTCTGGGCTCAAACTCCGCTTTTACCTCTCACCCAACCCCCCATCCCCAGCCGGTCACTCTGGGTGGCCTTGCATGGATCTACCATGCAGAACCTGGAAAGCTTTTTTGATGTCTTGGATGGCTCACCTTAATGTTTCCGGCATTGGCATCATACACAGACAGACAGGCAGCCATGCTGACAGAAAATGTACTGCAGACATGAAAAGTATTTATCAGAACCTACATAATCGTAGACTCAGTGGAAAATGTCAGCTGCTTTTCTATAAACCACCCCACAGTGTTAGGGTAATGTCCATGCAAAAGAAGAAAATGACTCCAGTGTAAATGTTTGCTGTTACACACACATGCACACACAGACCATAAAAATGACCTAATTTATGACAGGCTTGCAGAGTATGGTTGATTTTATCCTTAAACACGCATATGGTTGTCATTCTTAATTCTATTCTCAGTGATATTTAACTGAACCTTTGTTTGTTTACCGTTTTTACACATCACATTTTTCTAAGTACACTTACATAAAGTGCAGTGCATAGACTGCTGGAACAGTACATGAAATCTTACAGGGTAGTCTTGTCCCAAATCAAACACTGCGGCTTCACACTTATCGGGAACTACAATAATATTTCAAGTTTACTGGCGTTTTTCTGCTATTCATTGGTTACATCCATCCATTGTTTGACTCGTTCCCACCCCTTCTTTTACATAGCCAATATGGCGACCACAGAATCTGAGAAGTGTCCAGCATTCCACACTTGACTTTTTGACCATTTTGACCACCAGCTGAAAAGTCAAAGTGCACTGCGTTTTTCCATGCTGTCAGTGTGAACGCATCTATGCACTCATAATAGGAAGTGTAAGTGCATAAGTACACGATTTGGGACACAGCAGTCCAGTCTAACCATTTTTGATCAGCCTATTTTATAGTTTTCATGTAATGGCTGTGATTGTGACGATTTGTGAGCCGTATTTGGGAACGTAAGGCTTAACTGTCCATGAAAAAAAGTCTCAGAAATGTGGGAACATAGGGTTGACCCCCAGTAATGATAGCTAGCTTAAGAGCTAAACAGTATTTCTGATAACTAAATGTTGACAACAGCCAATAAAAGGACTCAGCCACTTACTTGATATTTTTCTAATTATATAGTTAAAATAGAAAAGGGAAAAATAATAATAGAAAAAAAAGTCAAATCAAAACTAACTGTAATGTAAGCTAGCTAAGGTTCATGTAGACAAGCTAATGCTATCATTAGTGCATATCACCAAGCAAGCTAGCAATATTGTTAGTGTACAGCAGGGGATTTAACCACTTTATATCATTTTATATAATGAAATTCGGCCCACCACCTTCATAGCTCAGTCCACTTTTGGAACCTGGGAAGAAATATCCGATATCCAAGTTGACCCTGAACACAGCATAATCACCACGTGGACTCAAGTGGAATAAAAACGAATATTTGGATAGCTGCTAACGTCCCCAAAATGTTGTTAAGAGGCAAGATGTCTCCTTCGAATACCATAAGAAAGGCACAGTCAGGCACAGAGTGTTTCAAAAGAAGTGGGAGAATGATTATTTCTACCAAGTTTCAGGGTAACTAAACCTTTTCTCATATGTAAAGAGAAAGTTCTCGTTCTTAAGGAATTAGCCCCAGAACAAGAAGAAACACTCAGTTGTCTGGCAACCCAACGAGCATTCGGCAAGAGAAGCTAAATATGCCTGTAAAATAATAAATAAAGTACAGTTGTTCAAACAGTTGTGGTTTACAGTGATGTTGGAGAACTTTTTGTTGTTAGCTTTTGTGATGTAGTTGTTAATATCGTTATCTTTGAATTTGACTCCATGTTTATCTTTCATGAGGAAAGCATGTGTTAGGAATTGCAAGCTTGAAACACAGTGGTCGAAGATTTACTTTTTGATTTTTGCCCCCCTTCTTTAGTAGTAAAATAAAGAGGTGTGAAAGTATTGATGAAATGGTTTCCAACCCTCACTGGTATCAGTTGTTACAACATTGCCTCCATATAGCTGGGAGTGCTAAAGGGCTTGTTCTGGGGAGAATTAGCAAGCCACTGTTAAGAGTGTTGCACCGCCAAAATGGCTTGTTTGCACCCAGCTGTTAGCAGCTGGAGGAGGGCCTGGCCTCGCCTGTCCTTGCTTGCCCCATCGTGGCCCAGTGGGGTTTATTCAAGCAGTTGGATTCTCTCCCTTTCCCGCACCAACTTCCTGCTTTACTCGACCTTTGTGCTCCTCTGTGCCCCCAGAAAGAGAGAGAGATGTTGGGAGCTGGACCTTGAGTGTCCAGCCTGGTTGGAGCGGTCGGCTGGGGAAAACCTCCACATGCATGACTTCTGTAATTTGTTTGCAAGGCCTGTATTTATGAGCATGCTAATTGTAGGGAGTGCCATGGTGCAGTTATAGTTGCCGGACTTTGAACGTCTGCTGTTTTGCTGACAGTGTCTGGCTGCTTTTAAGTCGGTCTCAGTCTCAGAACTTAATTTGGTTTCATTTCTATTTAAACTTAACTTTCTCTCATAACCTCACCCATCTCTACATCATCCCCAAGCGTCTTGGGAGCTGCACCCGTGAAGCGTATTGTTTCAGCTACTTTTATCTCGAGATAATCAAAGTTTTATTGAGCTCACACAGCAGGGCCTTAACCTTTGTGAATGAACCACCAGTCAATCCTCCTCAGGTAAAAATAACCTCAACGCCCCAGTTTCCCACATTCAGCACTTGGCCCATTCATTCTCACACATTCCTTCCTCCTTTCTTTGCAGAGGAGCGCCGTCGGCCCCCTCTCTAGCTGTGATGGGACTGTCATGCAGAAAGACACCATTGTGCTGCGCAGGATCCTGTTTCAGTCTTGCCTTGTAATTAAGAAGGGATTGCGCGGTGAGGGAGTTGTGGGTTGGGAGGTGGGAGAGAGAGCAAGGGGGATTGGGTTAGTAGGTAATTTGGCTAAAGAGCAGAGCACTGACCTGCTTTGTTGCTGGCAGGCCTGGGATCCGGCACGCATGAACCTAACTCCCCCACTGACACAGAGCCTCCCTGCTGAGGTTTTGTTCAGTGTGTGTGGGCATGCGGAGAGACTACGAAGGAGAAAGACCAAAAGTCTCCAATCTCTCGAGCTGTGTGACTGAATCGATGTATATTTGCGGTTTTATTGCACGGATCAACAGAAAGTGAGAGGAAGCTTGAGTCATTTTTCAATCCTTAGTGTTGTCTTTACTCACATTTCCCTGGTGAATCATGGGAAGTGCGGTCAGCGAAAGGCATTTACGGGTGCCAAGTTAGTTTTTGTCCTCTTAAGTTGTGAATGAAAAGTAAGCACCACTTCTGTGTTTCACTGTCACGTCAATGTATCTCATTTTCTGCCTGTTGTCGAGAACAGAGAATTTTTGTTGTTGTTGTTGTTGACATAAAGGCTTGTGTTTCTCTCTCCAGTACGTCTGAGCAGCTCCGAATCCTCACCATGGCAGATGTGCTGGAGAGTGGCGGGTCAGGAGCAGTCAGAGTGGCCACTGTGGATTGGCAGAAACGCTGCATCGCTCTTGAGATGCAGCTGCTGAGGTTCCGGCTCCAGGCGGGGAAAATCCGAGAGCTGCTGGCAGAGAAGGTAAGAGAGAGAAACCGATCGGTCTCATGTGGATTTTCTAGTACTTCTGGAGCCAGCTGTGCCCCTGATCCTAATGTTTAAGCTCAGTGCAGGTGTAACACAGGTCTGGACCAAGTAGAGATTTATTCATCAAAAAAAAAAAAAAAAACTGTACAGCAAAAACCAAAAGCTTTAACACATGAGGTATTACTCCAAGTAATAAGGCTCAAATACTCCAGGATTCACCAGCAGGTGAGTCTAAATCTGTTGCAAATGTTGTTCTCATAACTGTTGTGTGGCTGCTGTAACTAAAAAAGCTAATCCTACAATTTAGCATTGGCATGCTAATTAGTGATGCACTAATATGGAAATTTTGGTCAATAACCAATATTTACCAATATCGATAAATCCGTTTTTGAGATGACAAAATTTTGTACAGACTGAAAATCATTTAAACTGAATTTTTGAATGTCTCTTGTATTTCAAAAAGGTGTTTCACTTTCAAATAAGAATGTTACAGGGCCACCATAAACACAAGTAACCAACAGTGTTACTTTTTAGCAACCCTCACAACTTGTAGCAAATGTGTAACTAAACTCTCAACTCACAAAACTCCTGTGAGAAAGTCTGAATCACAAATTACAAAAAGGATCCTAAATCAAAATAACATCCTGACAAAGTTACTTTAACAAAATTAGCAGTATTCATGGTGACCCCCTCCCAACACACAAACAGCAACTAGACGGATATATAAACATTGGTTGTTAATATCGACCCAGTTTAACTCATCGGATTGATGCCAATATGTTAAAAAATGAAAACATCGGCTGATACCGATATTATTATTAGCGATATTTTGTGCATCCCTAATGCTAATATTTGAAATCGAAAGATGCAACATGAAATACGGCTGATATATCAAACCTGGAACCTGATCATGTAAAATAGGACCAGTGAAGATTAAACCTACTTTGAGGAACTTTGAATTTATGTTGCCTTTAGCCCCGCCCCCTGGAATCGTATCATGAACTCGTATCCCTTCACTTCTTTTGTCCTGCACGTTTAAGTTTCCTGCTGCTTTTTAAATAAGGAATTCTGTTTCATGTCTAAAAAAAGACAAATTTTCTGCTGTATGCTGAACGTTTGGGGTGACACTACATGATGTCAAGTTACAAGCATTAAAGTTAGCTTGTCAGTCTTTGTGCCATTTGGATTGTTTTTTTTGTTGTTGTTTTTTGTTGCTCTTAAGGAATCATCAATATTGATTTGAATCTAATTCATAAGCAGTTAAAACTTGTTACAGGAGCTTTAAAGTTTGTAACAAATTAAAGCATAGCATCAGTTTGGTTAGCATAACAGATACTTTCCTTGAACCTACAACCTCTATATTATACGTTTTATTTGTCTATCTAGTCTACAACATCTTTTTCTCTTTTAGAATAGTTTCCCGAAACACGATAAGGGTTGTGAAAAGAGTGCCAAAGAACATTGAGGTTTAAATGCCAAGCTTGTTATAAACACTTGGATTGATGTCAAAGAGGCTGAAGTGTGATTAAAAGTGAGAGGAAGAAGCAGCGTAATCTCAGCTCCAGCACGTGTCTCAGCGCTGAACTGTTGATTTGATCCACTTAAGTATAAATAATGCAAAACTGAACTGAATCTGTGGCTGTTTAAACGTGTCGTGCAACCTTCAGCCTGCCAAACGCTCTGCAGATGTCACAGCGTCATCATCTCCTTCTCCCTGCAGTGTTTTTCCGCACGAGGAGACAATTAAAGCATGTGAATCAGCCTGAACTACAGGTGTGGGTGACTGTGTGTTTATGTGTGTGAAGCAAGACAGATGAGATTACTCAGCTTATTTGGTAAACATTTGGTCCACTCACTCTGCGTCACCAGAGACTGGCTACAGTTTCATTCAAGATGAATATTTAACGTTTAACTCATCACTTCTGGTGCTTCCCTGAAAACTCTGGAGGAAGCAGCCTCCGGCCAAGTGCTTGTAAAAGCTGTGGCTGTTGTAAAGCCTGTGTACCAGACACTTTGGAAAGTAATCAGCTGTCAGCACGTGATTTAGCTCTGTTCCACAGATTTGTTGGTAAAAGGACATGCCTTTAAATGAAGAGGAAAGAGAAAAACAGTTGTCTTATCATGACTCTCATTGGTTTTCTTTGTGAAAAGCTGCTTTTTAAGGACATTAATTGCTCTGCGCTGCTTTGGTTTGAAGTGTCACAGTGAGATCGATTAATTCTGGAGTGCTGGAGAAGTTCATTCAGTCAGTCTGCAGGATGTTTACAGTCCAAACATGACCTCGATGTCTGATAAGAGCAGGACGACTCCCCACTGTGTCCGCTGTCAGGCTCTGTCAGACTTCCAGCTGGTTTGATAGATCCCATGCAAAACATAAACTTTCACTAACACTTCCAACTGACTGTGAGAAAGTCATTAGAGGGGAGGTATTTTATATTTTATAAATAGATATGTAATTAAAATGTTGGATCATCTTCGAAAAGTCACGTGAGAATAAATTGGGAGGTAAAGCTTTAGAATTTTGTATTTTTCTTAAGTTTTTATTTTTATTTCTTTTGACTTTTCATTTTCAGTTTTGTTTAGATTTAATTTGTTTTTAAAGCAGGTTTTTTAGTTTAGTTTACTTCTGTTTTTAAAGGCTTAGTTTTAGTTTAATTTTATACAGTCCATATTTTGTACAGTCTATGGTTATATCGTCACTGAATTATGAACATTACTGCATCGTGCACATTGTAGGCTTTCCTTTTATTGTGCGGACCTAACTCCAACCTCCCAGTTTTCTCATCAGCTGTGATGCCAAGAAAATTAAGGGAGTTCCAAGCCTTTTAAATCTGGACAAATTAATGTCCTTCACTTTTTATACCTCATTAAAACACACAGGTTAATAGCTAGCATACACAGTATTTATTGTTCTGTGTTGTTTTTGGCCATGTTGCAAAAGAAAGGAGCGCCAATCATTTTTTGAGGAGGGAAAACCAACAAATTAATCTCCACTAAACACACATGCGTGCACACATTCTGACTTGCATACACACACAGTCCAGAGGAGGTTTTAAGTGGAGGCCCGTGCTGCTGAGTGTGTTTTTCTGATTTTTTGGGGGGAGGTGTGCTGAGTGACTACCATTCTGTCATGTTATTGCTGTTTGGAAAGTCTGCTTCACGCTCTTCATCTCTTCTCTTGCCAAGTTAGGAGTGTTTTACGCATTGACCCACTTTGGTGTGGAAAAACATGAAAAAAAAAAAAATTGACGTGGTTGCCTGTGACACAGCGTTTATCCCCAGAGGCTGAGAGCAGAGTGAAGGAGATGCCCCATTTGCTTTGTGAGGAGTGTAACAGGTTGAGTTCTCTACTGAAGAGTTCCTTTGGAAGTTTTTCTTTGGATTAGAAAGTGTAATCAACAGCTGTCCCCTTTTGGCACTGTAAAAACACATTTTTCCATACAGCACGAACAGGGGAAAACTGATGATCACTTGGAGAAAATAGAACGTTGTTTTCTTGTGAGTAGCTGGCAGACCCGACAAAACATTAAAATATTTTTCCAGTCAGGATCAGCCTTATGAAAAGAATTAATCATTTTTATGCACTAAGTAAAACATGGTGGTATGGCTTTGTTCTAGGAAGTCCCTGCCCTTTCATATGTCTAAGTGGAAGGGCCATAGGTGGGTAGAGCACACCTTTCCTCTTTTGTGTGCATACGTGAAAAGTAGGGAGAGCAGAAGCAAAGACCCTAAGGGGAACAGAACAGAGTGAGAATCAGTGACAATATAGATGATTCTGGTGGATAAGCTTAAACAAAGGTAATTGACTGTGGGTGGGATTTAGCTGATGTTCTGACAGCCAAGCTTGATTTTGAGACCTGCCTGCCCAAACTAAAACTTCCTATACAGGACTTTCACAAGTATCAAAATTTGTGTGGGGCTGTTTCATAAAAAGATTATTAACACAACTTAGGTCAAGTGTTTTTTATTTCATTGTCAAATGCTGCTCAGCTTTTTCAAAACATAGGACTAGGGTTTCCGTTGTTACCTGGGTAATCCAATACTGAACAAATAGGAGTCCATGCACATCATATGGCTTGAGAAACAAAAAGCTTTTTCAAACCAGACTGGTGATACCAGTCATTGAGGCTGAGAGCCAAAAGGTCAGGGGGGTTACATTTATGTGTATAAACGTTTATTTTATGAGTGGGTTTGTTTGGATCAGTTCTTTCTAGTTCAGCAGTAGTCATGTCTTTTTCACATAAGGGTGGGATATTTTTTCATTGCACTTTTTGAATCCTTTCAAGCAGGATTGAATGAGTTTTTACCATACTGTTTGGTCCACAACACCCTCCCTTTTGCTTGCATTTATATCATTACACTGTTTATTATTGGAGACTAACTTGGATTTTGTATGAAACATTTTGTTATGCAGAATTTTAGATGTGTTTGCTTATTTTCTTGTCGTGCCTTATTTTCTTCCACTTATCTGTCCACTCACTCCTCTGTTTTGCAAAGGGTTTTGGGCATTTAATGATTGAGCCATGCTCATTATTAACCATCAGCTGTGTACCAGGGTTAATTATTTATAAAGAGGGAGTGGAGCATTAAGTTGACCAAACATAGGATGACTCCTTTTCTACTCTCTCTTCTGTTTAATCAATGACCAATGTTGCCAGTGTGTACAGCTGCCTCAAGACTTGGTTTACCATCAACTTTACAGATCTTGATCATCACATGACCTTTGCCAAGGAATGGAAGAGGAAAATGCTGATGTGTGAGATCAGATCTTGATTCCCAGGCAGTTCAGTCTTGGCAGTATCAGTCAACAGTTGTTAAGCTGTGGAAGATCTGTTAGCCGTCAGGTTAGCAGATGATCCGTTGTTTGTAGCCTGCTCTTATCTTATCTCATCCTCCCTGGTTATTATCTGACTCCTTGGAATCCATACAAAAGCAGAGCAGGTGACTGAGACACAGTCTGCATACCTGCAAGATGTTTTGCAAATCCATATTTCTGTCATTGGGAATTTCCCAAAATTGGCTACAAATGTGTGTTGCAACTGTTGAAAAAATAATCTTGACAATTCATCTTAAAGAATTTTAATTGTAAGCAGAAATAGCTTGAACACGCATTGTGCTGTGTGGGAGTATTTCTAGCTGTGGATTGGTGCTTTATTTGGGTATTTACAGAAGCAGGTAGGCATGCATGTGGGATTGGATAAAATAAACTACAGTGCCAGAGTTCTCCAGTGTTATAAAGTCTGTGGGTATGGGTTGTTGTGTGTTGGAGATATTTGGCAGAGAGAAATCATCTTCATCAGGCAACAGAGGCAAGCAAGTGAGATCAGTCCTGTTGATTTTACTCCATGGGAGTAATGCAGAATGCAGAATATGAGGACACTTTTGGTTAAAGTATGCCTTATATGCAGCTTAACTACGTATACAGGGCTTTAAGAGACTTGACTCCTACCCTGTGAAATTTCAGCCCTCTCAGCAGCAGAATCTAACCGTTCAGCACTGTGGCCTGGCAGATGCTGGATTGATGCAGCCATAGTCGTTTCTCGACTGCTCAGTGACTCAGTCCTGGGCAATTGGACTCTGTAGTTACTGAACATACAGACAGAGAGATAAACCGTCAGCATGATCTCACAAAGCCTGTATTTGTATCTGATAGCAGTTACAGACGCCAATTTGTTAGCATTACATCACCAGTTTGCAAAGGAAATAGGTGGAGATAGTATGTGGTGATGATTCCCAGCTTGAGGCACTTAAATTCAATGGGTAACTTGTTCACTTACCAAGAAGGACTTGGAAACATTTTTAAGAGGTTCATTTAATCTTAGAAATAGCTTTTAAGATCAGATAATATATATATATATATATATATATATATATATATATATATATATATATATATATATATATATATATATATATATATATATATATATATATATTAAACTGAAAGTAAGTTACGAGCACAGGAAACTAGATTGTTAAAAAAAAGCAGAAAGTTGACTGAATAAATAATAATTAACAACTCTAGCTTAACATAATGGATGACTGGTTTAAGTACTAACCAAAAGCATTGTTAGCTTCCCAAAGTAAAACTAATATCCAGGGTATTAGCTTCGTTAATGGTGAAGGTAATACTTAATAGACATAGTAGTTAGCTAAAAGTGACCACTTCAAGGTGGTCGATACACACTAATACTGGATAAATTGTGAAAAATATACCTAACAGACATGTGAGAGTTATTATTCTATTCTATGAACAATTAGAATATTTAATCAGTGGGTTTTGATATAAAAAAACACTCACAGGTGAAAGCACCTGACCAAATGTAGCATGTATGTACATGAGAAGTGTGGAAGTACAGGATAATATGCTAAAAAAAAACTCAGTGTAACAGAAAAGCTGTTGAAAAGATGCTGATGACCCAATTTGACCCAATATCAGTGACTTCAGGTACTCACATGATAATCTTTTTTCAGTGTAGTTATATTATGTAGGTGTAAACTGTATAATAACCTTTATACACAATTTCACTTAGCCCTCTGTAGCAACTTCAGGCTAACAGCACTAGCTCACAACTTAATCCAATGACTGAAGAGCCAACCCTCTCCTGACCTCTAACTTGTCTTTAAACTGAAAGTGGCAGCTTTAAACTGGCAGTCTTCTGGCTTCCTCTGTAACCTCTCCTCACATCTGTTCCACATTGTGACTTCTGACGCACTTTACAGTCACCTAAAGTGCTTCCTCGCCTCTTCTGTAATTGTTGTTGAATAGTGGACAGAGTGCCCTGTGCTCTTTGGCTCACACGTCTTTTTTGACCCACTGTGAAGACTTTTGACTTTGAGGTGAGGAGTAATCCAATCACTAACGATCAGTGTGGGCTCCAGCTTTTGTGAGCATTCATATAACTGGAAGACAGCTCTTAAATGTTATGAGAGGTGGATTCTGGGAAGTAGGGCTGTTCACGGTGGTGACGAAGAGAGGAGACAAAAAAAACACAATAAGATGGTGGGAGGTATTCAAATGCAACTCTGGGGCAGAGTGAACCCATTAGTGTGTTTGTTCTCCTTTCACCTGGGTCACTGAACTTAAAGGAAAGGGAGTCCTGTGTTGAACTTGTCGAGGGAAAGAGGGCACTTGCAGATGTGTGCATACTTGCAGGATGGAGGGTGTTTGTCTTTGGAAGCATGAGTATGCATGCTTGCACAAAAGGTGACGCAAGCTTGTGCACACACATAGTAGCATTCTTCTATCACACTGCTGTTTGACCAGCGTGAAAGATGTTCAGCCTCCTCTGAGGGCCTCTTGGCTGCTTCTGCTGTAGGTCTATGCCTTAAAGTGACACTCCTTGTTAAATAGTAACGTATTTAATCAAACGGTATTTTGCTCATATATCTATCAAATGTTACAGTAAAAACATGCTTTTACCCAGATATATGTTGGGGATTAGGGTGTCTGAAATAATTTTTTGGACCAGTAAAAAAGAAACAAAAAATAAAAACATAAAAAAGAACTCAGACATTTAAAGTCAGAATTCTTTGAAAAATGTCACAATTCATATTTTATCACAGGAAAAAAATATGTGAAAAAGGATAAATTTGCCTAGCCCTTAAAGATAAATTCAATGGCCATTAACCTCTTATATCCTATATATCAAATGGGCTGTTTTTGCCACAGTGTCAACAGGCAGATATGCAATATGGCAGACCCTATTTAACTGATTGATTTGATGAGTGAAATCAATTTTTCTAAGGCTAAATAACAGAGGCCTTGAAGTGCAAAACTCAATAACAAAAAAAAGAAAAGGGCAGGAAAAGAGAATGCAACAAAAAAGAATGTGCAAAAAAAAAAAAACAGAAAACACGACAACAGAAAGAAAATACAAAAAAAGAAAGAAACAAAATGCAAACACAAAAAAAATGCAAAGACTTTTTATTTTATTTTAATTAATTTTTTTTTTTTTTTTTTATCTTACTGCACTTTTTTGGATTCTTTTTTTCTTCTTTGGTCACATTTTGCATTTAGGGCCACTGTAGTAAACTTTTCTGTTGAGAAATGACATAACTGCAGCTGTGGAGTATTGTTGACTAATCACAATCAAGTATTTAGCACAGCTGGATGATAAAAAGGACAGGGTTTTCATGTGCACATCATGAACAAATTCATTCCACATAGTGTTTTTGTTCAATAGGATCTTGTTTGGCAGGTTACGGGTCACTGTCTGTCATATGCTATGGGTGTTTCTGTTTTCTTCAAATCAAATCTAACCCCTTAAAAATTAACATTTGCTTTTCTGTTCTCTGATCTGCTATAAAAAAATCTGAAACTTTTTTTCTCTATTCCAGATGCAGGAGTTGGAGCAAAGGGTGACAGAGGCTGACCAGCGAGCTGAGAGTGCTGAGAAACAGGTAGAGTGATGTTGCTGTGCTTTGTCTGCAACTTGCAATATATGGACTGTCCTTCATTATTAAAACTTGCTGAGATCTGGGAATCTTTGACAACATCTAGAGTAAAGTAACATGAGCAGTGAGATGACAGACAGTTTTAAACCATGTATAACTTAACCTTTGACACCTTTGGTACCACTAGGCTCTTCAACATTATTTCTTTATTCCTTACCAATCAAAATCAAGTAGGGGCAGGTCTTCTGGTGTCAACTTAGTGAGCAGCTATGTTTGAGCGCTGTACAGAGGAGAAACTATCGAGCTGCTGTGAGGGCAATGACGCAATTTCTATCAACTATGTTTAATTCTTGAGATTCCTGTCAAATACACAGAAATAGTATTTATTCATGTTCTAGATGAAGAGAAGCAGAAGTGCCCAGGACAACTTATGTAAAATTTCAGCAACATTCAGTGCTGTAAAGACGCTGTCTGAAAAAGAAAAGTCTTTGGTCCACAGACCTTGGATGTTTTGACTCAAGATGGCTTAAGTCAAAGTCCAAAGTCCAGTAATTTTTTTTCCCCAATATTTCAAGTTATAATAACAAAAACAATTGGTGCAACGCTTGAGTTAAACATTTTTCACATGTAAAACTTGTTTCAAAGCTAATGAATGATCTTACCCGCTGAGTGCTGCATTATGTAAAAGAGGAAATCCTCCATTTGGGATCCATAAAGTAACAAAAGCAGCCAGATTAAGGGTTTTTTGTCTGGGTATGAGTAAGCCTTTGATGGGATTTAACAAAAGTAGAGTGTGGTTTAAGAGTAAGAAGCCTCATATGTTATATGTGACACATACCCTTTCTAGCTGTTGTGTTTAATCTGCCATTTGCTGTCATTACTGGGTGCTCCAGGTGTTTTCTGTAGGTGGTAATTTGATGGTGCCCTTTCTTTAAAAACAAGAAATACCTGAAGGCTTAGAAAGCTTTTTCCCGTCAGAGATGGTGAGAAAGAAAAAAAGTAACCTCAGCTGTTTCTTCTCAGCTTTTGTCTGCCGCCCTTCAAAACCAAATGAACCGTGCAAAATTAAGCGTTCCTTTAGCCTTCCTTATGCATTCAATCCTCTAATTATGCATTTCAGATCCATGTCATGGAAGAGAAGCTGAAGTCTGCAAACATACAAACCAGTGACTCAGAGAGCTCGTTGTACAGAAAGTATCAAGACCTGAGCAGTCAGATTCAGGACAAAGATGCTGTCATAAAGAGATTAGAGATGCAGCTGGAAAAACAGGTATGGATGAACACATCTTATAAATAATACAAATTTATGTTCATGATGTATGAGATATAATCATCCATGAACTCTGTTTTTTTCTGACTGCAGATCTTAGTCAGAGCCCAGGAGTCAAAGATTATTGAGGAGAAGGCTGCCAAGATCAAAGACTGGGTCACGTTTAAGCTTCGAGAGGTAGGTTCACATTTGTACAGATAGTCCTCTGACTGAAGCAAGGGCCCCTGGGAAGGCCCTTACCCTGTTTTTGAAAACTCTTTCCCCCTAATTTGTCTCTGTAATTTTTTTTGCAGTTTTCAGATAAAAATCAGAATTATGTTGTAGTTTTTGCTTTAAATGCTGTCCTTTGAATGATTTATGTACTGTGCTACAGATGGAGCAAGAAAACCAGCAGCTGAAAATGGCCAACCTGAAGCAGTCTGAACAGATAATGCTGCTGCAGGACAAATTACAAGGTGAGTACTTTTGGAGCTTCTGTTTAAAAAAAAAGGAAGGATGAGACTTTCATAACTGCGTTTAGTCTAAAGGTTATGATTGGCATTATGGCACTTAAATTTTGCATTATGGCTTTGTTCTGGGGGCTCCCTGTCCTTCCACATGCCTATGTGGAATGCCAAAGCATGATGTGGGAGGACTATAGCTCAACTATCGTTCACGTGGATACATGAAATCCAAGGCAGGGAGAGCAGCAGCAAAGACTACTAAGGGGAGAGAACAGAGAGGACATCTTTGACAATACATATGACAGCTGGGATGGGTATGCTTGCAAGGCGGTTAAAGGGTAAATGGGACAGGTATTCGTTTAAGTCGGTTTAAATTGAATGCCCATTTTGCTGATGTTCTGTCAGCAGAGCTTGACTTCAGTGCTTGCTTGAATTAACGCTATCATCAATTCCTTTCTGGTTCAACTCGTAATTATTATAAATTACGATACCAAGCTATGGACGCTAGCGTTGTAAGGATTATTCAAGCATAGTACTGCAAACGGTCCTGCTGCTGGCAGGAATTTAATTAACAGACTTCCCGAGCATCAGTGGAATGAGACTGAATCACTGTTGTTGTCTCTTTTCCAGCTCTCTTAGAGAAACCTGCATCCTGTGGTTCTCCCACCACCTCCCCTGTAATGGATACCCACCTGGTTCCCAGCAGTCCACTGTTTCCTCCCAGCTGCCCTGGCACACCACCTGCCCAAGACGACAGCTGGAGGCAGACAGTCCCTCGAGGGCCCGTCTCCAATATCAAGACCTCACTGACAGGTGTGCTGCTCTTAATACGTGTTATCATGGGGTTAGAGGTTTTTGAAGCAAGAAAGCAAACGTTGTTTACAACATTTCAGCTTTTATTATAAACTTGAATATTGGTACTTTTGACATTTTGTCGCCATTATTTGTAGTAGAAAAGCTAACACTGTTCAGTCTGTTGTTAGTTTATGTTTTATAATGTAAAATGACTGTAATCTATCTCTTCAGATGGGAAAAAGACACCTGAACAGTCCAGTAAGGGGATTTGTCTTGGAGACCTTGCAGCCCACAATGCCATCTCTCAGAGCTGGAGCCGAGAGGGTCCCAGCAGCCCTGTGTCCATTAGTGGACCAGAGCTCTCAGCTAGCCAAGAGGGTCAAGCAGGAGGCTTGGATAGAGACAACTCCTCTGATGAGCTCAACAGCAAATTCCGCTCTCAGTGCCTCCATTCATCCTCATCCTCTTCATCCTCATCCTCAGCCTATGAGATGGCCCATGGACTGAGCGTCCTGGAACCCCCAATCAGAATAACACCCAATAGTCCACTCTTGTCACGCTCGCCCTCCACCAACAACCCTTTCCCCAACCCTCAAACTCACCTGTCAGGCACCAGCATGACGTTACCTAAAGTACGGACTCCACTCACCCCCAGAGACAGCATCCAGCTGGTTAAGAAGCACTACAGCCAGCCACAGCCCAGCCTGGACCGGCTCCATCACCTTAATGTTAACATCGACATCATGACTCCGTCTTCCACCTCCTCCACTCTTAAGAGCACCGGCACTTTGCCTTTCTCGCAGGTCATTGAGGAGACCGATATTGATGATGGGCTTTCTGATGGCATGGAAGGGGTGGTGGAGGGGTCTGGATCGGAGGAGACAGCCGAGGATGGAGTCTCTTTTGTTGGACTTGCAGAAGAGCTGGAGCGGCTGGATCCTGAGGTTCTTAAGCCGCCAACACCTCCTTTGCACCGCTTCCCTTCATGGGTATGAGAGAGCTCTATCTCTTCATATTATGTGTCCTATCTGTACTTTTTCAAGCTGTTAAATCAACACCCAGCCCAGGTACTTGAACTTTTCTATTCATCAAGATGTTTAGCTAAGCACAGGTTTCTTGTAGGTCTTGTAGGTGGTCTTGATTCCAAAACTATCTAATAGCTCTCTAAAAATCGGTTCAGCCAGGATTTCTTTGCCTAACTGTTTGATCTACCATTCTGAAGCTTTATGTAATAAATATCTGAATGGGTTTAAATGGCTTACAACACACCATGTTGATCCCTGCAGGAGAGCCGGATCTATGCTGTGGCAAAGTCAGGAATGAGAGTATCAGAGGCAGGTCCTGGAGCCAGAGGCCTGGGACGAAGTAAGTAACCTGCACGAAAAACCCTGATTATCCACTGTTGCTACTCGAGTAACACATTCAGCATCTAGTAATATATTAACAGTAAAAGGAGACAGAAAAGCTGTATTTCAAATGTAAAGTGGTTTCTAATTTTGTGTGTGTGCCTCTTCTTCTGTACGTGTGTCATATTCTTGGGTGGTTTGGGAAACAGTCGGTACTTTGAAATGACATATCCTTCAGCTGAGTCTAAACCCCGCTGAGAGATCTGTCACTGCCGCATTTGATGTCACTTCCTGCGCTGCCTGAGGCTCCACACACCTGCACAGGTGTGGGCTCTCAAGAGGATGTTCAGACCCCTTTCTTTCTTCTCAAAGAGCTGAAGAAGAGCACAAGAGTAGGGGTTAAAGAGGAGCAGCGGGAGAGGTTGCTTTTTAATCAGCTGCGATGAAAGGACGTGGTCTGGGTGTAATTACTGCTATGCTTTCGGTCTCGACATCATCCATTCCGCTCATGTTGAAGTTTGACAGCTCTCTGACTGTTGAATATTCTGACTGCCAGAAACGCAGAGCTGACTGCCAAGTGGCTGTTGTGGATTAAGTTGTAGCTTACTCAGCTTCTTCTCATGTTTATACCCTGAGATGTTGGGATATTTTGAGCCCAAGTGAAATAGATGTTGGAAGTTCTGCTTTAAATTTGTGTAGATCATATTATAAATCCATGTAATGACATATTCCCCTTCAATGCAGATTTGTTTCAACATCTGTATGGATTGGTCATTCTGATTTGAGTACATTTCTTTATTTCATTCGGGATATCCTTAAATTGCTCACACATACGCATATAATTCGACCCAATACACAACAAATTTGAACATTGTTGCATCAATTTCAAACCAAGTTTTTAAAGTCTTTTAACTATCTTTGAAAAAACATGAATGATCAGTTACTTTCACAAGTGAGTTCTGTGTATAGCTAAATGGGTTGGAGCATTTTTAACTTGCATTGCTTTATCAAAGTGAGACTGAGAAAAAGACAGAAAAGGAGGATTAAAATCATTTTCTTCTGTAAATAAAGGCCATAATATAGTAATAATACTGGCTCACTTTAGCATGACAGGGTTTTGTGGCTTCAGATGCTTGCTAGTAGCTTAAAGTGTCTGAAATTAGCTACATAAACTAGCTTGTAGTGATATGTTTCCCTCATATGCTACAGAATTGTTAGCCCTAAGAAAGACTTAAAGTAAGAACACCAAGCAGGCAGAATTAACTTCAGAATTATGAAATGACAAATATAAATGTTACTTTCCACAATTGAAGTTTATAATAATGACATCATTTAGCATTTAAGGGGGTTTGTGGCTACAGATGCTAGCTAGTAGCTTAGAGTGGCTGAAACTAGCCAACAGATGCTCGTTTATTCCTTTAAAGCAATAAAGTTCAAAATAAGTTGATCAATAATGTCATTCAGCATTTGAAGGAGTTTGTGGCTACAGATGCCGATAAGTAGGTTATGGTGGCTAATGTTAGCTAGCTTGTGTTGATATTTGCCACCTAATTGTCAGTTATAGACTTGAATACTTATAATTCATTTCTTCTCTGAACCTGTGTACATACCAGTCTTCTGTTACAACGATGTGCTAGCTTGTACTGTATATGTTTCTGACACACATTGCTAACTTGGATTGTTAGCTCAAAGTGAGACTGTTAAAAATGTGGTTAATCAGGAAGAATTCACTACAGCTGTGCTAAATGAAAATATTCATTTCACAAACGTTTTGTAATAAGTTGATTTTAAGAATTTAGTGAGTTTCTACTGTTACAGGTGTTGACGAGATACAACTGGTGGTTAATGTTAGCCAATAAGCTAACTTGTGTTGATATATTTGGCACCTAAGAGTCAGTTAACAGACTTTCCTAGATAGTAATAACTCTTAGTTCTTTAGTCACAGTGTTTGTACATGTATGCATATTTTTTTAAGCCTTTACCACTCCTCTGTTTTAGCTATTAAACTTGTAACGAATAAATTTTTTGTTTGTTTCAGTTTCAAACTTACCACAGTATCCAGCGGCAGGTCCATTCACCCAGTTGATCTATAAAAATATCAACGTACCAGTCTACACCACACTGAAAGGGGTGAGTGTAACATTCCTTATTATTATTATTATTATTATTATTATTATTATTATTATTATTATTATTATTATTATTATTATTATTATTATTATTATTATTATTATCAAAGCCAAAGTACAGCTTATGTATGGATCTATGCTCTCTTTTAAATACAGTTAACTCTGTGGTTAAATTGTGAAAAAAAATTTCATTAGAGCGAAAATGGTGGAAGTTATGTGAACCTCTTTTTATTGCTCATTTTAGAAAGCCACTCAGATCAGCAGTGTACCTCTGCCAGATGACGACTCTGGCTCTGAGGACGATAGCAGCTCTCTGGCCAGTTTACGGACCTCAATCATGAATCCAGACAGGAAGGGGAGTGTCCCGGGGAGCCCTCGTGCTGTGAAGAGGGGTAAAGATTTTTGATTTCATGCAGACTGTACTAATGTCATTTAAAACAGAACTTTAAATTCTATTTGTTCCCTGGAATTGTTTTTTTCTTAAAAAGCTGGTCAAATGTTTATTTTGTCCTTGAACCAGTCTTTATTTTTTTTCCAAGGTGTGTCCATGTCCTCCATTAGCTCAGAGAGTGACTATGCCATTCCTCCTGATGCTTACTCCCTGGATAGTGACTACTCTGAGCCAGAGCATAAAGTCCAAAGAACTTCCTCCTATTCTTGTGAGAGCACTGGGCCGGTGAGTTGATTCCTGATTCCAAAAAGCTAAAATAAATAATAAATGTAAAATATACAAAATGTATGTTTAAAGGACAGTTTTAGTATGTCTAGGCTGCTGTTTTGAATTAATTCCTGTGTCGTTTATGTTTGCAGGAGATGCTGGAGAAGTCTGGGTATCTGCTGAAGATGGGCAGTCAGGTTAAAGCCTGGAAGCGTCGCTGGTTCATCCTGAGGAATGGAGAGATTCTGTACTACAAGTCTCCTGTGAGTGTCTCTCTTTGAGCCTGCCTGTCTGCTTCCTTCTAAGGTTTTACTATCTGCACAGAAAACATTGCAGGAATACTTCAAAATCTTCTGTGTTTGTGTGGAAGATGGCTGCAGGTGAAGGTGCAAGTATCATCTTAACAACATCATCAGTGGCAGTGGTGTTAGTGAAGTTTAAAAATATAGTGCATTTGAATTCATGATTACTATACAAATTAATGAAATTTGGACAATGCCTTGTGTGTTTTTGTGTGTGTATGCAGAGTGACGTCATCAGGAAACCTCAGGGTCAGATTGAACTAAACTCATCCTGCAGCATAGTTCGTGGGGAAGGAGCACAGACGTTCCAAGTAAGTGAAAAACATTTTCAGTACCAGAAATGAGCTTAATGATCTCATACCTGAATTATTTTTGGGCATAAGTTAAACACTGAGCTGTTGTGTCTGATTTAAACCATGTCATGTCGTGTATTGTCACTGATGCTCGCTCTATTCTGTCCACCTGGGGGGCTTTGCTGCTGCTCTCCCTGCCTTGGTTTTCATGTATGCACATGACCGAAAGGGAAGATGTGCTCTTCATACCTCAGGCTTTTGCATTCCATGTAGGCATGTGGAAAGGCCCGGGGATCTCCAAAACAAACAGTTTTCCCTCCATTTTTTTTTAAGCTAAGATAAAATTTTAATGAGTGAATTTATAAGAATATTGGGCAAAATATTTATTATTTATATTTCTTGAATTTAGTTAAAAATCCGTTTAGTTTTTTTTAAAGTTTTTGAACCTCACAGCACACAGTCTCAGTACAGCTCATTTTTGTGTAAGAGGACCCCCCCAAAAAAGAAGTTTGAGTTATGCTGCACTTCTATCTGCAGGTAATGTAATGAACTGAGATGGTAATTTGCTTTAGATAGGTCTGACAGTTTTTAAACTATATAAGAAAAACTTTAAGACAGAAGTTAAAGAGGACATACAACTATACACTTATATTGTGTTTTATTATAGTACTGCATTATAGTAGAGCTTTGTTGCTGCATACCAGAGAAGCAGCTTAAAATTGCATCAGGTATAACATTGGCCTGGAATGTTTTCCTGGCTCTTCGAAAGGCTGATTCTGATCTCCTCTGACACCATGATACTATCTCGGTCAGCTTGGCTTAGCCTTTCTCCCATATTTCTTCTCCTTTTGTGTCTCATCAGCTGATCACAGAGAAGAAGACCTTCTATCTGACCGCAGATTCACCCAACATCCTGGAGGAGTGGATCAGGGTTCTGCAGAACATACTCAAAGTCCAGGCCAGCAGTCCTGTTACGGTCGAGACCACCACCAAGCCCACCACGAGAGGTTGGCTTACAAAGGTCAGGAGTCATGAGATACTGAATCAATTAAAGACTGAACAGAAAAGTGTCTGTTTTCTGTCTTTAGACAAAATCAAAAGCACTAAAAGGTCTGTGAGCTAAATATGAAGCTTTTTTGAGGCTTTACAAAAGCTTGGCTATTTCCAAAGGTAAGAAAATCAGTCTACTGGTGCCTCTGCAGAGCTCTATTGTGTAACTAACTATATGTGTGTGGTGTTATAATAATAGGCTCCAGTTTAATGGCCTTGTACACGAGTACAGTATTTTAAGCTAGACGGAGGTTCCAGCATAACACTACTCCATGCCAAGAAGAAGTCAATAACCACCTGTAAAATCTCAGCAACGTGGTTTACTTTGGACTTTTTTTTTATATAAAAAAAAAATGTGTACCATGGTAAGAATCGGTTATCCATGATGGCTGTTTTAGATCATTGTACCAAGTTAAGCTAAGCCCATTTATTACTACCCCTACATTTATATGTTAGACACTGACTCTATTTTGATTAAAATTACTTAACAAACCATCATATTATTTTTTGGAAGGAAAAATTTATACATTATGTTGCTAGGATACCATTAAAACCTTTAAGGTGGAGGTATTGTGCTTTTTGGGGACTTTATAATGTCCCTCTGGTAACCCTTAGTAGCTTTTCATGATGAACAGAAAAATTTAAAAAAATATCTATATTTTTCTCACACTTGAGTTTAAAAAAAAAACCACTTTGTATTGGCTGCTGTCTCTTTAAGAATCCCCCCCTCCTCACAGACCCCCTTCCCTCTGATTGGCTAGCCCTCCGGAAACCTTTCCTGGCACACCTTGGTGTTTGAGCTCCACTTTCCCTCCGACGTGTGAGGAACCAGTTAGGAGATCCTTATGCAATGACATCATCATTTCAACAAGTCTTGTGAAGATCTTGTGCTATTTTTAGAATGGACCAGTGTGAGCAGTTTACAGACAAATTTAGTGATTTCTACAACATATGAACATGTAGAGGTTTAAAAACCTGCACACATTTAGCTTGAGCACCCAGCATTGTTAATTTAAACCTATGTTTAATACATGGGAAAGCAGAATACCCCCTCTTTAGAAAAGTTCATACAAAATATGGTTACAAATATGTCTTTACTGATTAAAAATCAGTCATTTCAGCCAGTACTACTCTTGTGAAAAGAATCAATTTTTGGATGCAATACTGCCCTTGCATGTGCCTGCATGGAATGCCAAACCCAAGGCAGGGAGAGCAATAGCACAGACCACACAATACTATTTTATGTATACAGTGTAAACAGGTACTGAAATAATGCAGTGAATAATGTTTTTTTTTTTTTATAAAGTCATCTTGACTATGGTTAAGGAGTTAATTACTTTTTGGGATTGATACTTCCCAGCCCCACTTCCCCCTGCACTGATGTAAGAGGGCTAGATAGCCAGCCTTCCGCCCTGAAGTGTAAACCAGAGATAACTGTCTTTCAGGCTCAGCGTCCTCTTTCAGACAGAAATGGAAGTGTCTATCACTGAAGTGGTGGTGGTGGGGGGGTTGACAGAACCCTCTCCAGGCAGATTCTTGAAAACCTCCTTCACGTTGAGACACGGCTGTAAGACCTGAGCTGCTGGAATGCTTGACATCTCTTTCTCCTCTGCTTTCCACTTCTCCCTGCCTTTCTTTAGCTGGAGACAGTCTGTGTGTAAAATTAAGACACTCTAACTGGTGTGTGATGGGTCTGACAGATGACAGACAGCCTCAAACTGAGATGATGGCGCCCACTCCTCTTAACAAAACCCCCAGCAATCCCTCCCTGAGAGTCGTCTTTGATCTGCTGGTTATGACGTGATCTTAGTGCAGACGGGGGCTGTCCTGCCTCTCTGCATAGTTAACCCCCATGACCTCTCTGAGAGAAGCACAGCTGGCTCTGTGATGATGGCATCTTTTCGTGACATCACTGCAGCATTCATATTTCAAAACTTACTGAAAACAATCTGTTGCACAGAGACGGGGCTTATTGTCATCTGCAGCTGCATTCCTGGTCATATTAGAGTTGAAAGGGATCAGAGATCTTGAATGCCATTTTCCATTTCACTTTGAAAAAAACTCTAACATCTGTGGGACAAATGCAGGAATTCTCAAAAGGATATGTGTTAAGCTACTGTCAAAGAAGCAGAAGTACAGAGTCATATACTTCTCTGACTTGCCTAAATATTTTTCTCGTCCTTGTTTTCAGGTCAAACATGGACACTCTAAGCTGGTATGGTGTTCTCTCGTTGGAAAACTCTTCTTCTACTACCGTAACCAGGAAGACAAAGTATGTAAATCTAGTCTGTTCTTAACCTATGTTGATTAAAAGATTAACACCTGCTATAAATGCGTCTTTGCTGATTTGCTTGCTAGTTTTCTTTATTTGAAAGGAAGTTTAATGATTTAGCATTCAAACAAGATGTGATTGCAGCTGGATTAGGAGGAAAAAAGTTTTTATTGTTTTCACCTTTGCCTGATTTGAATTTTTATTTTTGAACTATTGAGAAAAGCTAAAGTGGCTAAGTAAGAAACTATGGAAGAAGATTGGGGCCCCTTGAAAAGAAATTTTAGGGCTTAGGAGAAAAAGTAAACAGCTTTGCTCAAAACTTGAAATTCTTAGGTTGAATTAAGTTGGAATTCCAAGCTCAAAGTGACAAATCTGTATAACAGTCAAAATTCCTATTTTAAAGAAAGATTGCTGTTTACTGTAATAAGAATTCTGAAAAGAAGTCTCAGTTTTGTCTCATATTTTTTTGAGTTAAGATAAAGTCACAATTCTGAATTTAATCATGTTATTTTGAATTAATTTTTGCAATTTTCCAGTAATTTCAGAATTCTGAAAAGCAATCGCAATTATGTCTTAAATTTCTAACAGAAAAAAGGAGAAAACTCTTTTTTCCTCAAAAAATGAAAGAGAATTTTTTTTTCTCAGAATTACAAGATTAATTTAGAATTTCACAAATCGAGTCAGAATTCTATGAAGAAATCTGATTTCTATCCTATTCTAAGAAAAAGTTTTTAAAATTTTGATTTTTTTTTCCTTTTTGCCTCAGATTCTGAGCCTCTTCTCAAAACTTAAGACAGTGTTTTTTTTCCTCAGAATTATGAGATTATTTCAGAATTCCACAATTCGAGTCAGAATTCTGAGCAGAAATCTGAAATTTGTCTTAGATCTTAGCATTCTGAATCTTAGCATTCTGAATCTTTAAACTTTAAATTTTATCTGAGATCAATCTCAGAATTCTGAGTTTTTTTTTGGGGGGGGGGTTTACTGGTCTTACCACTTCAGTGGCTCTAATTCTCTCCTCTACACAGCAGACTTCTGTTTTAGTTTTTTTTCTTTCATTTCCCAGATTTTTTGAATCTGACAGAATTTTTGCTTAAAATGTTTTCATATGGAGTGCAGATGGCCTAGTGGTTAAGGTCATGCTCCATATATGTAGGCGGCCCGGGTTCAAGTCTGACCTGTGGCTACTTTTCGCATGTCACTCCCCACTTTCACCCTGTTTCCTCCTCTATCCATTGTCCTGTCCTCTAAATAAAGGCATAAATGCCCCCAAAAAAATATTTAAAAAAAAAAAGATGTTTTATTACAAAAAATTGAGTAAACTTTTTGCCAAATGCTCATACCCTCTGTCCTACGGCAAAGCAATTACTGTAAAGACAACGGAAGATTCCTCAGAACCCACTTTGTAGATCTACAAAATTTTTTCTTTTTGATTTCTTTTTGTTTGATTTCCTCATGTTTCTCCTCTTAGCTGCCACTGGGTCAGCTTCAGATGCGGGAGGCCTTGGTACAAGAAGTCGATCGATCCTGTGACTCAGATGAGGATTACGAAGCTGGCAGTCGAGGTTTCCTCTCTTCACACTGCACCTTAGTAGTCCAACCCAGAGACCAGAGCCCAACATACCTGCTCATCGGCACCAAGCAGGAAAAGGTCACTGCTACAGACCTTTTATAAATGACACTATCATTCGTCCTTTGGCAGGGCAGGTAAATAACATGTTTTCTTTTTCCCACATAGGACACATGGTTGTATCACCTCACTGTGGCTGCAGGCAGCACAGCGTCCTTTAAAGTGGGCACGGAGTACGAGCAGCTCATCGGTAAACTGCTGGACGCTGAGGGGGAGCCTGGTGAGAAAATCAACATCATTAGCGTCTGTCAGCTGCGATTTTTCTTTTAAAAAGAACTAACATTAGACTAACGGTCATAACATCTTTAAAAGCTTAAAAATTCAAAAAATTGTGCTGAAGATTTGATCCATTTTCATCATATCCTTTGTGGTAAACACTGCTGAATTTGTAATATTACATTGTGACACACACAGTAGGTAAAAATAATTGACAGAGAGGCTTAAGGCTCGCTAAGTGTCCCTATAAGCGGACAAAAACTCACTCAGAAGCTTTCGACTTGTTATTTTGATCCTGGATGTCTGACCGCTGTAATCCACGCTGCAGACGGTGTTTACAGCTGCAGCTCTGTGTGTGTGAGTTTTTGTCAGCTGTTGTCATTACAGCTTTGAAACTCAACCTTCATGTTTGTGTGTGCGTGTGTGCATGTGCCACGTGGGGTTGTGTGTTTACTCGTGTGTGTCCTTTTCCCAGAATCCACCTTATGGAAGAGCGAAGCCTTGAGTTTCCGTAAGGAGGGTCTGCGCTCGCCTCTCACCACCCTGCCCTCTGAAGCTCTGCAGACAGAAGCTCTCAAGCTTTTCAAGGTCGGCCTCTCCACCTCCAACCTCTCTGTCTGTCTCTTTTGAATCTTTTTTTTCCTCTCCCTTTCAATCCTTTCTCTTGAATCTCTTTCTTCCCCTGTCTGACCTGCTCTCACTACCAGGGTCTGTTCAACACATCATCCACCCTACTCCAGTTTGTCCCCTCCATAGCCCCCATTATCCCCCTCCTACTCTCAGATGCACTCTGTTGCCCTCCTCTTCTCCTCCCTCTTGCCTCCAAACCAGATCAAAGGCTCGAGGACGAGGGCCCCGGCTCATTAAAAGTGTGGAAGAGAGATAATGGCCTTGATTATCTGTTCTGATTGAAGCTGACTGTCCTCTGGTGTGAAAGGAGGCCCTCAAAGCAGATACATGGGAGGTCAGGGTCTTCAGAAAGTGGGAGCGATGGCTGTAGAAGCCACAGGACGGGGTGGGAGAAAAATAAAGCTGAGAGATCAGGGACTTTGTAGAAAGATGTCAGATCCTTTTCCTCTCTTTTCAGCTCTGCAGCCTCCTCCTCATGCCTCACAGCCCCATCCGCTGCAGGACTGAAAGCTGAATGGATCGGCTCTCCCTTTGACCAGCCAGCCTTAAAAAACAGTCCCAAACGCACACACAAAGACGCAGAATGAATGCCAGTGACGCGCTTTTCATTCTGCGCTCTGCTTCGTGCCTTTGAAGTTTTAATGAATCTGACAAGACTGACGAAAACTGTTAAATTGGTTCTTTGTCTTCAGTCGTGCATGTGGATGAGAACAAAGGTCGCTTCAGAAATAATGACACATATTTGAGCTCTTTCCGACCTCATGCCATGTAGTTCTGTGTTTTATTTCTTCTGACTTGAACTTAGATACACCACTATAACTGTGGATGAAACGTGATGAACACTGGTCTTTTTAGAGCTCTAGTAGCAAGTTATTTCAATTTAAATGGAGTAAAGCTAAGCTAAGCTAAGCTAAGCTAAGCTAAGCTAATTGTTTTTATCTCTGCATTTACTGACCACTTCTATTTATAAATTAAAAAAACAACAGAAATATCTCCCAAAGATTCATGAAAAAGATCCCTGCTGCTCCAAAATGCACCCCACACTCTTCTCCTGCTTCTAAATTTGGAGTCTCTGGCGTGTGTGTTTGGCTCCACC
The DNA here is from genome assembly GCA_030710495.1 of Labroides dimidiatus. NCBI lineage: Eukaryota > Metazoa > Chordata > Actinopteri > Labriformes > Labridae > Labroides > Labroides dimidiatus. The sequence continues at coordinate 8,904,471 of CM061156.1, read as the reverse complement.
TGCTGCTCAAACAGAGGAACTAACTCAGTGTTTTGTTTTGTTTTTTAATCTCTGCAGTCCTGTCAGCTCTTCATCAACGTGCTGGTTGAATCTCCATCCATCGATTACCACACCTCCCTGGCCCAGAATGCTTTGCAAGTGTGCCTGACCCACCCTGAGCTGCAGAACGAAATGTACTGTCAGCTGATCAAGCAGACCAACCAGCGGACGCCACACAACTACTCCCTGACACAGGTGCAAAGTGAAACCTCAAAACAGATGCACATATGAAAAAGAATGTGGTGAATTAAACTGAAGATTTTTCCTCTTTTTATCGCCTCTACACACAGTGCTGGCAGCTGTTATCTCTCTGTGTGGCTCTCTTTCTACCTCAGCAACATTTTCTGTGGTACCTGAAACAATACCTGCAGCGTAATGCTGATCCAAGGTGAGGTTTCCCTTTTAAAGCATGTAAGAAAAACTCAACTTTTTGTACAGTTCATCTGTTTCTAACTCTTTCTCCCTGCAGGAGTGAGGTGGGGAAGTATGCCGTGTATTGTCAGAGGTCTGTGGAGAGAACTCTGCAGAACGGAGAGCGGGAAGCCAAACCGTCACGTATGGAGATCGTCTCCATCCTGCTGAGAAACCCGTACCACCATTCACTTCCGTTCAGCATCCCAGTGCATTTCATGAACAACACCTACCAGGTAACACACTCATTAGAGTACAATACACTAGGGGATCCCAAATGGGGGTTTCAGGACACCCTGGGGAGTCTGGGAATGCCTTCCAAAATCAAAAACTTTTTTCATTAGCATTATCAATCCATTATTGTAAAAAAGCAAACAAAGACAGGGGTTGAATTTTGTATAAAACCATAAAAACTGTTTGTTTTTTCAATCTGTTTTCCACATTTGTGTTGCCACAAGACCCTGGAGGTGGCTAAACCCTGACAACGTTGATATCAGTACATCAGGCTAACTTAGGAAACACAACAATTAAGTACCGTCACATTGTCTCATTGCATCCTACTCAGTGTGTGGTGGGTTGAAGATCAAAAGGCCTCGGATTTACTTGTTTATGTTCACTTGAAGATGAAAAATTTCCACAGGACCCCGGAGTAAAACTGATAAAACAAACTCCTTTAATCCACAGGTTTTTTTTTTAAAGTCTAACTGGATAATTCAAAGCCAAGTTTCCCCAAACAATGAAACATACTACAGTAAACAAACCATGTGGCTTGGTCCTTGATTGATCCTCAACTGACTGACATCAGCCTCACCCTGACACAGCAACAAAGAGCTCTCTCTCTCTCTCTTAAAGTGATGGTAACTTATGTCAGTGCTGAAACAGCAATACCGTACTTCTTTTAGCTTTATGGAAAATCCACATGAGTTAAATCAAATTACTTTTAGATGATTTAAACACTTGTTTACTTTTCTTTTAATACTTAAGTTGTACAATGATAATGCTAAAATAAAGATTAACTTAGAACCCAAAAATTGCATTGATTATTAATTTACTTTATCATGTATGAATGTGACTTGGCCCCTACTCAGGGTTTCCAACAGGATCACTCATTTTTAGCCCTTTGCTTTAGTTTTCCCTATTTTTCCTCACTCTGGTGTTGTAGAAAACCTTTTTTTCAGCCTCTGTCTGAAACAGCCTCTGTCTCTTTAAGGCCGTCTCCCCCACAAACCCCCATCTCTCTGATTGGCCGGCCCTCTGTAGGCCTTTCTGGGGGGTAGAGCTGAGGGCTGACCTTGGTGTTTGAGGCCCACACTTCCAACGTGTCATGAACTAGTTAGGATATCCTGATGTGATGACCTCATCATTTCAGCAAGTCTCATGAAAATCTCATGAACATTTCGTGCGATTTTTACAACAAACCATTTTGAGCAGTTTACAAACTGATTTAGGGATTTCTATAACGTATGTGTGTAGGGATTTCAGAATCTACACGTTTATTTTGGACACCCCGAAGAAAGGATTATTTTGGGTCTTCTATTCCTGTATTTCATGAAATAAGAATTTAATGTAATGGTACAAGAAACAAGTCAATTTGCTTACTCTATTCAGGTTTTTTTTGTCTTGTAACATCCTGAAATGAGATTTTTTTAACTTGTCAGTTGAAATATGGTTCATATCCAGTCATCTAAGACTTTTTTTTTTTTTACTATAACGCTTGCTTCAATTTCAGTTCTTGCAGTAATGTTTGTGTTATTTTGTTATTGTAACTTTAGAGATTTGTGAAATCCAGTCTCTTTAACCCTGTTGAACATTCTGGTGCTGATAAAAAAAATGTTTCATTCGTCCTCTCTGACAGGTGGTGGGATTTGACGGCTCCACTTCAGTGGAAGAGTTCCTCAACACGCTGAATCAGAGGATTTGCGTGAGGAAGCCTCAGCTGTCAGGTTTCGCCCTCTTTACTGATGATCCGTCAGGCAAAGACCTGGAGCACTGCCTGCAGCCGTCTGCCAAGGTAAGAGGACGGGTTACTGAACATGAGAGGGAGGAAGAAACCAGCGATACACCAATGAGAAGGCATTCTTCTGTGATTTCTTGATTTTTAATTCAGTAAAATTCTACGCCGTAAAAGCACATTAAAATAGATTTTGTGTGACTAAGTGAAGACTGATTTGTCTCCTTTTTACCAGATCTGTGATGTCATTTCTAAATGGGAGCAAGCTCTGAAGGAGCTTCATCCTGGGAAAAACGAGGGGACGAGGATTGTCCGTCTAACCTACAAAAACAGGTAAAACTTCACAGTAGTTAGAAATAAAATATCAAAAGTGTTAATAAAAAGTGCTCATCAGGGTTACACGTCTCTCATACTGATTCCTTCAATTCTGCACAAACAGGTTGAGCTTCAGATCTCAGGTGAAAGGAGAGACAGAGCGAGAGCGCCTCCTGCTGGCATACCAGGTGAATGATGAGGTTCAACAAGGCCACTTCCCTGTGAACAAAGAGCTGGCTCTTGAGGTGGCTGCCCTCATGGCACAGGTCTGTAAATATGGTGTCTGATTTATAAATTGTTTATTTCTGTTAGCAAAGCTGCAGATTTGTTCAGTTCTGTCTGTCTTTGAACATTTTTTTTTCTTTTAACCCAGGTTGAACACGGTGATCTGGAGAGGCCGGCTGCCTCTTCTCCTGCTGCCTCTCCTCAGCATAAATCTCAGCTGATCCTCCTGCAGGCCTTGGAGCGCTTCTACCCAAAACGCTACAAACAGGACTGCAGCTCAGAGCAGCTCAGGTAGAACCAACACTGCTCTTATACATTGGTGTTTTTCAGCAAATCTGGGTTATTTCTGCAGAATAATCTTGTTGTGAATTACCAAAAGTTGAACAAACGTTTCTTGTTTGCTTCCAGAGATCTTACTGAGCGTTTGGCCACTAAGTGGTCTTTGCTACGTGGGTGCAGTGCATCCGAGTGTGTGAGAATATACCTAACTGTGGCTCGGAAGTGGCCGCTGTTTGGAGCTAAACTCTTCAGTGCCAAGGTGAGAGTTAAAGTTGACACCAGTCTGCATCTTTTTGTCCGTCTGTGTTTTGAAGTCTTTCATCCAGAGAAAGGAAACTCATTCAGTCGTCTTGAACCATAACACAACAATCCATCACACTTTCAAACACAGGTCAGACCAGTTTATGCCCCTGAAGAAGACCCAGGCAGGAAGTCAAGTATGTGCAAGGACAATTTACACCTGAAACATGACCTTTCTGTATTTGTTCTGCCCGCAGCCAGTCCCTCCCTCTCCTATAGAGCAGAGCCAGGTTTGGCTGGCAGTCAATGAAGATGGACTATGTGTGTTGGATTATACAATGGTGAGTTTTGAACTGTGAAGATCAATGAGCATCATTAATCATCCAAGTTTAAAGAGGGGATATTGTACTTTTTAGGCTTTGTACTGCCCTTTTGTTCCTCACACCGGTGTTCCAGAAAGCCCTTTTTTCAGCCTCTGTCTGAAACACGCAGCTTTAGCTGCTGTCTCTTTCAAGCTCCCTGCTCCACAAAACCCTTCTCTCTGATTAGCCAGCCATCTGGGAGGCCTGTTAGGGGCATATCTATGGGTACACCTTGGTGTTTGAGGCCCACGCCTTACCTTAGAACAGACCGTTTAGAGCAGTTTACAGACAGATTCAGGGATTTCAACAACATATGAATATGCAGTGGTTGAAAATCTCTGCATCCTCAGTATAGACATCCAGCATTGTTACTTTATGTCCATGTTTAAAATTTCAGAAAAATAAATAAATTTTACAAAAAAATAAAATTTAGAATTCTCACTATTTCCAACTTTAATCTTATTTTTAAGAAAACAAAAGTCGAAATTCTGACCCTGACCTGAATCTTCAGAATATAAAATATAAGAATAACATTTTTTGTTTTTTATTGGCCTCACCTCTAGAGAAGCTTTTTTTTGTATTTCTAGTCCTCTTTCATTTGACAGTTTAAGTTTAATTTTTTACATTTATACATTTAATGTGAGTTTACTTTAGTTCGTAGCTGAAAAAAAAAAGATTTTTTTTTCACAGCTGTTCTGCTTAGCAGGCTTTAGAACAGTGGTAGAGCTTTGTTGACCCACTGGTCTGAAGTTATTTCATTTTGTGGTGCTCCAAACACCAGAAATCCCAAGAAAATAAAATGAGCAACCTCCAAGCAGACACTCTTGACAGGCAGCACTTGCACCATGTGAGCTTTGTAATTTTTGGATACATTTCATTATTGGTCTGGCTGAGAGTGCTGCTCAAGATTTCAGACAGTAAACAACAAAATCAGAAGAAAAATCCATAAATTATTTCACTCTTTTTCTTCTCTCAGATAAAAAAAAGCAAAAACTCAAACGACTTCCAGGTTCTATTTTGAGATAAGTCACAACAGCTGAACATGCTCCCAGTTTGCCTCTGTATCAACCACACATTTCACACCAGCCCTGCTTTCATTTTTTCAGCACACACTGCACACATACTTCTACCAGTCTGTGGTAACCTTTGGTGGTTGTCGTGATGATTTCATGGTAGTCACGAGCCAGCAGAGGGAGCCGGGAGGAGGAAAGAAGAGCGTGGACAAGCTGGTCTTTACTATGGCAAAACCAAAGGTGAGTGAAATCAAATGTTCACTTTGATTGACGGACTGATCCTCACTTAGGCTATGTATACACTGCAGTTAAAAATGACCTGAATTAAAAATTTGTTTATCCATATCTGCTTTGCTTCTGACAGTCTGAACAACACAAGTCACACTGAATCAAGACATTTCCAGTCAGATTTAGGCCACTTTCAAATGTGCTACTGAATCGGATACATATCAGATTATTTTATGCAACCATGGTCTGAACAGCCAGGTTGCATTGATACAGTTTTTTATGGTGCTTTGGGGTCTTTAAATGATGGCTCAGGATCACAGATCTATCCCATCAGCTTCTGATAAAACTGAAATATGGTTTAGATGGATTTAGAGTCAGGGTGTTTGAGGTATAATAAATTACCTCTGTAGGACTGATTTATTTACCTGTTTTGCACAAATAATCGTGAATGGAGAAAACAGGCTTTTCCTCTGGTTTAACACGCAGAATCTCAGTGGAGCTGTTACACAGAGTCGTATTACTATTGTGGCTTAACTTAATGAGGGTAACTTTATTCTCAATAGGAGATCAGTTTGGTCTCTCAGCCTCTCTTTGGGCGTCCTGCTCCCTGTGATCAAATGAAACTCAATCATATCATCATGTTAAAGTCATTACTCCTGCTCTGACCCTGTTTTAGATCCTGGAGGTGACTCTGCTCATGGCCAGCTATATGAACCACTGGAACCCGAACCTCCCGGCTGCCTCGCACCAGCAGCCACTTGGCCACTGGGACGGAGACAGCCGACACTTTCCCGCCATGAACTATACCACCAAGGGCCCCACTTTACTGTAAAGATCAACACAGACTGTTTGAGTACAGGGAGGCCTGATGACAACAGTGAACTTCAGTCGGTTTCATGTGGAGTGTCAGGCTGCATGTCTGGGTTTGACATTTTTACAGAACAGGTACTAGAAGATTCTTTTTCAAAGTCTTTTTTTAAAAGAAGATTTAGGTTTAGAAAAGTCAGGATCAGACTATTTATTTCTACTACAAAGGAGTCTTTAAACTCTGCTTTATTTAGAGCTTAGATCATGCTTGAAAAAAAATCTGGCGATGGAATTTGTTTTTAACTACGATAGAGCTCTGAGGACTTGTTTTCACCTGCAGTGGGGACCCTTTTTAGTCAAATTTACAAGTACGTGTTTTGCTAGTTTTTCAGTCAGACAAATCTGTTCCCTGAGAGCTGCGTCTGACTGGAGTACAGTGCTGTGTGTCACTGTGTTTTAGCCACCATTCATCAGTTGTGCATTACAATTAACGGTAGTTCAAATGTGCTATCAGAAATGGACTAACATGGCATGTGGTATTTCAGTTTCCTAGTTTTTAGTATCTTAATCTCAAACTTACGATTTCTCTTTATCACTGATTAATCTGATAGTTTTTTCAGTGTATTGATTGAGTTTTTAGTCCATATAATGTCAGAAAATAAAAAGGTCTCCTGCACGTTTTGTAGAAACCAAGCTGACAAAGGATATATGTTTATATAGAGAGAGCTTAAGAAAATGGTGTGCAAATATTCACATTTCAGCTGCTAGAACTCACATTTTTGTTCAATATGACCCGCATGAAACATTTGTAATACAAGTCTGATTTAGCATTTAATCCACTTAGTTTTCCACCCCACCATAATGCATTTTGGTTGCCTTTTAAATAAGAGTTAGAACAAATATGATTAAAAGGAATTTTTATTGTCATTCTAGGTAATTCTAAGTTAAAGTTATTAATTAGCATAGAAGAATAAGGAAAGTAAGACCCATATCTATTTTGATGTCATGTTTTTGAAGTGAGATACCATTGTGTCCTCCTTGGACATATTGTGAAACTGTCCCAACATGCAGCATGTTGATCATCTGGTCACTGAATTCCAACAAACAAAAGAAGAAGACAATGTAAAAATAAAGGGTTACCAGAATATTTGAATGACTTGAACTGTTTTGGATCAAACCACTTTTTCACTCGTGTCCATATTAATTATTTATTTCATTCACAACTTCTTGTTGCTTAAATTTTCCACAAAAGTACAATTTTGGAAATATTTCCTTTTCCTTTATGTAGCAGAGTAATTTAAGAGCAGAGTACGTTTGGGTGTTGCTTCTGGACTAGAATGTGTTGCAGATGTTTGAGAGGTTGTGAGGGTTTTTGTGTTGCCTGTATGTATGTGTGATAATAAATGGAATGGAACAACCTTGTTGTTCTGCGTGTTGCGTTGTACCTTGATATATTTTGTTTTTGTACAGTTTAAGTTGAAAGTAATTGGTTAGGGCATATCTCTCCAAAAACACAACTTCTCAAATGTTATTTGATGAAACTGCACGGGAGATTATATAATGTATACATATATGCGTATAATTTAACTCTAAATGCTTTAAGAGTCAAGGGAAAATTCTTTGGCTGAGAGGCCACACATATTGAAAAAAAAAACAGAATAAAATATAATAGCTCAAGAGGCAGTGATAATATAAGAGGTATTGAAATTGTTGTTTGAACAAAAATATGTTAAATGAGTCAATATGGCTCTTTTCTGGGAGCTCCCTGCCTTTCCACGTGCCTGTGTGGAATGCCAAAAAAAACAGTATGGGCACAATCATCAAACAAATTGTTCATGCATGATGAGTCAATTTAAGCTTAAAGTAACACTATACCTACAGACTATTTTTCTCTGCATGCTTTCTGATTCCACCCCCCCCCCCCCCCTCTGTACTGCTGTTACTCTCCCTGCACACTGTACAGGTTTTACTGGAGTCCAGGTTGCAGAAATGGAAGCTGTTCTGCGTTTTCTTATCCAAGGGGGTCAAAGTGGTAATGGCGTTTTCCTGCCAACTAGAAGCTGTAAATCCACGTTTTTAATAGGTCGTCTGAAGCTCTGTTTGTTCCACTGCAGCTCCCATTCAAAATGAAATGCTCATTATAGGGCTCAGTGCTGAATTTCTCAATGCTCATCAAGTGCGAAAACAACTTTTTTCCATGTGGCAATGTGACTTTATAAATCAAACTGAATTTAGAGTTAAATATTCCAGTGTTGTTGGATAAAAGAGCATTTTGTTCCTCGTACTGTAAAACTAATACAGTAATTTACAGGCTGACTGTGTCATTATGTATGCTCTATGAATTATGACAGAAGCATGAATTTAAAATAATGGATATGCTCATAGCTTAAAGCTTATTTTGAGTCACATAAAGCCTTATGGCTATTCTCCTAATTGTGTTTGGATTTATTTTTAACAGTCTGCCCATTATTATCTATAATGACAGTAATTACGTGAATACTCAATTCTGATTGGCTGCTGGGCATAGGTTATTTCTGATAACTGACACTTTCTCAGACATTTCAGTGAAATGCAAAGTTTATCACTTTGAATAACTGTGTCAAATGTTTGGGGCTTTATATTTTCTATGAAATCCAAAATAAAACAGTAAGTATAAGTATTAGTATAGTAATAAGTATTTAATTATTATAGAAACTTGTCTATTGCTTTAGATAACTATTTTGCATTCATGCTATCCCACATCATTTGATACCAGCACAACATGTTTATGTTTTGCAACTCCAACTGGGGTGAAAAGTGCAAGTCCTGTATTGTAAGATGCTAGGGGTAAAAAGTAGTCAAACATGGCTTACTTGAGCTTGTGAAATTTTCTTTGACTGTAGGAAAGCAGATGCTCTTCACATGGACCATAGATTCTTCATTCTGCTTTCATATTCTTTTTCCCCCCTGATTATAATTATTCCCCACACTCATTTTAACTCTAACAGATCAAGATGTGAGCACTTAACCTCTTGCATAACGCTGGTCTTGTAATGTTTTACTGTAGTTGAAGGACCCCTGTAATTATTCAGTTAACTGTTCTTTCCACCTCCTGTTGTGATACACTACTTCAGCCACTTTTTAAAAAGAGAGAGATTCTGAAGCATCCTCTTTAAAACAAGTCTGTGACATCACACGCTGAGGTAGTATAGCATTTTTTTTTTCAGAACATGATGTAACTGATTCGTTGAGACATCTCCATTAACCCAGTGTGAGCATGACATTCCTTCTTTACATTTATGTGATCTAATGCAACATGTTGCAGTTTAAGTCTGACCAAAATGTCTTTAAAGTACAACATGTACTTTACATAAACTGGTGTGTGTGTTAAAGAGGCCTCATTTACTGTTTGTCTGTTATGTAAACTTGCCAGCTCACAGTAGATTTTTGACAGAGATAAAGAAAATGACTTTAAAAGCAATGCAACAATAATTTTTAATAATAAAAATCCTCTAGACATCAAACACTAAATGTAATGTGTGCTTAAGAAGTGTCTCTAAGAAAAAAAAAAGATTCCTTATGTGATAAGATTTTTCCAAAGAAAAGGTAAAATTGCCATATTATTATGATTCATAATAAACTCAAAACAACTGATATCAAGATGACCATGACCTCAGTCTTTAAGAGGAAGCAACTTCTGATATTTGGCAGACCAAACAACCTGCTTCATTTGTAACCAGCAGCAATCTATAGTTCAGTTCATATGCAATAATTTAATGTTTGATTTTGGGTACAGCTCTGATATTCTGAGGGCTTTCTGGAACTAGCTGTCCCATTTAATCTCTGATCTGACTAAAAGCATAGTGACTTTAATATTCTACGGAAGCTCTTTGGGGATATGCATCCATACATTTTCATTTACTCAACTTACCCAGTGTGACAAGTTTATTTAATTGTTTATTGGATAAAAAAAAAAGCTGGTTTTAATTCTAGAGCTGTTAGCTATTATTCTTTTATTTTCTATTTCAGCTTCTAACCAAGCTGTCCAGGAGTGTTTGAAAGTGAAATGTGCCATTCAAAGACAAAGTGCTGCAGGTCATGGTGGCCCAAAAGGAACAACCTTGAAGTTTCAGTTCAACATAACAAATCTTATTTTATCATAACAGATTTTTTGTGGAAAACTATAATATAATAATATATATAAGAATATGTTTACAACTGTAAGCTATACTACAAAGATACTAGTCCTGGAATATCAAGGAATCAACTAAAATCAATTTATTATCACATAAAAAAAACAGAAGAAAACTAGGTAAACATCTAAATTTATTTCCACTTAGGGCCTCAATATAACAGTCAAGTTAGCAGCATTACATTTATGGTTTTTGTTTGATTTTGGTGCAGAAAAAATGTGATCTCAGTTTATCTTCCCATTCTGCTGTTTTATTGTTAAGTGGCTACAGTACACATTAATTATAACATCTGTCACACAAAAAAAAAAAAAACTGCAGTTGAATACCCAGGAACTTGAAACATATCAAGCATCAGAGTTGGCAAGGTCAAAGCTCAACACAAAATTTCACACTAATGAGAAAAAAATGACCTTTGTGCTCATTTTGTGATTGTTTGCAGAATTGATCACAGTCAAGGGGTCAGGGCAAATCATTATTTTGTTTACAACATTCAAACGGGTCATTGCTTTGAGGCAGAGGGAGGGTACGAAGAACAGGCAGTTCTCTGGTGGTAATTGATTCCACATTAGCTTAGCTTAGCCTGTGTGAGCCCTCGGAGAGCTATCGCTGCTGCGCCTTCAAGCAGCGTGGGCTGCCACAGACAACACAACCCGACAGCCTTACAACACAGCCGGTAGAGGAGAGGTAGGTCTGCCTTTCATCACTGTTTGACTATCTACGCGCTTATGACACATTAGAGAAAGCAATATTAGGCTTCATGTACATATAAAGATACCTTCTTGTAACGGTTTTTTGTCATATCTCCGCTTTGGTAGAAATCCTGAAACACTCAACATGACAACCAAAAAGCCACAGAGCATTCTCAGAGAAGCGTCTCATCAGATAATAGCCGGTGGATCCGCTGGTGAGTCCAACAACTTTTTCTTGAAAACTTCTTGTCACGGATTGTGCAATAGTTTGTGGCGCTTGCACGCTGCTTAAAAATTGCATGGGGAAAGTGTAGCTCCTTCAACTTAAACGAAGTAACGCCCCTCACAGTCCGCTTCCCGCGAGACCGATACAAAGTCAGAAAGCTATCAATCAAGAAATCTAAAACCTGTTGTATTGGGTTCCCAGCGCAGAGTCCGCATGGTCACATAAGCCAAAGAGACGTGTCACCAAGATAGTTCTCATCTTTCCCACGCGCTCGGGCTTGAGTGTGAACGCGGAAGCACCTCTGGGCAGGGAAGTGTTTAGCTGCGCATGCGCACAGCTGTGACAAGCTAACTTTAATTGCTGTCTAGTGACTCGGTAGTGTATTTGCCTTACAGCCTTACATGAACTTTACAAACAGGTACTACTAGTGACACCTTCACGTGTCACGCCTTTAACACCAACTCCTTCCTAATAGCTTTTGTATCTTAGGCTGATATACACAGTATGACTGCAGTACAGCAGGTTAATTTCAAAGTTGATCTGTAAATGTCATTAGGAATTTGGGAATAAATATCCAAGTCAAGAAGTTTGTGGCACCAAACCTAATTATACAGCTATAGACTGTAGGTTACATAAACTTTAACAAGGGGTCAATGTTCAGATACATAGTTGAAAGCAGAAATTCTTAAAATGATATTTTTACTGGGTTCCTGCTCTCTTTTATTTAATAATAATTTGTTACAATGATATCATTACTTATGCATGTCACATTCATAAAGACCTCTTTAGCACTGGCTACAATGTGAACAATCCTGTCATCCACAGAAGGAGAAATGCTGAGACAGTTTTATGCTAATTTAAAACTGTCTCAGCGTTTCTGGTTATTTGCACTGTCATGCACAGCTCTCACTTTGACAAGCAGTTATTCTGTACTTTTTTTTTTTAAATCTCATCTTAGTGTAAATATGTGTATAATTTCGTTTTCACTTTGTACAAGCAAACACTTCTGTTTTTATTATATTCTAAATATCTTTTTTTTTTTTTTTTTTTATTCAATTTGCTTTTTAACTGTTTTGCACCGAGAGACCGAGACATATTCCTTATTATGTCAAAACTACTTGATAACAATGTGGTGTGTTGTAGCAGTTCAAATTTTGACCACCTGTAGCAGCAGTGAGCTGACATCGGTTAATCCATTTCAGCTTAAAAAGTGAGGAAGAATTTCCGCGCGCGCTATGTTTGAGACCTGTTTTGGACTTAAAATCCTCTGAAGTCACCGCCTCCTTGTCTGCGTTTTTATTTTAATTTTTTGCTTTAAAACCACCTGACATCGCTTTTGGCCGCTACATACATTGACTGAACGTTGTCCTGCTTCTGGTAAGTTTATATTTTTAGCTCAACTCTTGTAACGAATTCTTCAAACGCCAGGTGACATGTTGAGAGAGAAACCGCTTTGCTACCAATTAGCATATTAACAGTGACAGGTTCGGGGTCTGTGTTCCCCCTGTATTTTCCTCGCTGTGAAACCTTTTTCTGACAGTATGTTGGTTATGTACGAAGTTTGCAAAGATGGCTTTATTTTTTCTGCTCTACTTTGTCCAGCAAAGCTATTTCGGTTGGAATTTTCGGTTTACAGGATGTGCAAATTCAGTCAGTAGTAAGCTAACCTGCCGTGTATTCTCGAATTTCATGCTGCGTCATACAGCGCTCGCGGAGCCATATTTAGTACCTACATAGGACTGACGCTGCTATTCACTTCGCTGTGTGCGAAGTATTATTTACAGTCACATATGAACAATTTTAATAATACCATTGCAAAATTAAGATGATTTATTTGAAAAATTGCGAGTGAACAAGTCAAAGTTTCTATCACTTTACGTTCAGTCTGTTATTTCGAAGGGGAACAGAAGCTATTAGAACTAACATAAGATAAATATAACATGAGCCGAAACCTCTTGCTTGCTCAACTTAATTCCATAAGCATGTACTTAAACCTCCTGTACAGTCTTGCTACCTCCTGGGCTATATTGCCCATGTAACCAATGCTGCAATGATTACAAAATAAGACTACTGAGCCAAAAAGGCTTGACAAACAATACACACCCATGCCATTACTGTGAAGCACGTTTGAATTAGCATCTATATACACCTCCTGCAGAGTGCAACTGGGAAGAATTGCATGTTTAGAGTTATTGTTGCATGATTCTGACTTCTGCTTTTTATGTCCCATTCAAAACAATCATCTGCAGTGATTTAGATGGTGGTTAATGTGAGAAAGATGTTGAAAATTCTCCTCTGGGGAGTGAAAAACCAAAATGTCAAAGTGTTGTTCATCATTTTACATTAGTCTGTGAGCAAAGACAACATCAGCGAGTAGTTTCCAGTAGTGTTTCTTTTACATTGAGTTTGTCATTTGTAGGTTGTGACAAATAAGCCTTAAGATAAGTTTTGAGAATTTGCATGGTGTCTGGTTTTGGCCTTGTTCTTGGTAATGACAGCCAAAGATGGCAAACAAGTGATAATTTACCCTCAGAGCAGCAGGCAAGAAATCATTAACTCTTCTTTAACAGCTGTTGTGAATTTGTTGTCCCCCTCCTCCAGCCCTGGATTGCAGGACTTTGGTTGTGGTTGTTTGTGGAATTCATTTGGTGCATTCATTTGACTTGGCTGATTGGTAAAAAGTGATCAGTGCGTCAGTGTTGAGCAGTCTCTAGAGAACACCCCTACAGCTTCATCTTTGTAGTCAAGCATAAAATAATTGAAGTAGGATGTGCAGATTTGACATTATTTATCTCTCTTCATCTTTTTAAAGTTCATGTATCAAGATGAACCACAAAGTGATTACTGCACATAGCACAGTGAAGAGTAAAGTCTATTTTTAATGTTTTTTTTCTTTTTGTTTTCTTTGTTTTTTATTTTCCTTTTTTTTAAAACCAAGTGAGTGAACAGCTGTAAACAATAAGAACATCTTAACTCTCTCCTCATGTTGTGATCCTTGGTGTTGTTTTTCATGCTTACTCGCCAAATGAAACAAAGCTGAAGCGCTTTTATTTCCCCCTAAGTGTTTCTATGTTTTGTCCATTTTTTTCACCTTTTTGTGTGAAAATGTCATAGAATTACAGTATTGCTTTTACTTATCTAACACCGCACAAACATCCAAAGAGTTTATAAGAAGATACGACCCCCCCGGCTGCAGTTAAGTCTCAATGATGTGTTTCGTCTGTGGAATAGATTTGGGTGCCTCTTTGAATAAGAAGTGATGCCAGAGGTGAGGTGCCTCAAACCTGCTTTCTTCCTGATGACCAGCAGGGGGCAGCTGCTCTTTCTGAATAAAATAGCCAGTGAAGGTGAGCCTACCTTTGTACCTCTGTTAATATCTTCTTTAAGACTCAATGGAGTCAGATATAACCTTTTTTTAATGCATAACCATGTTCATTTAATAAATTTTGAGCCTGTTTAGAGGAAGGATAGATCAATTATCGGCCCAGCAGATATTCAGCATTTTTGCTTTTTTCTTTTAAATCCTACAGCCAATAAAAGATCAATTTTAAACCTGTATTATTTTGGCTCTGATGCAGCTGCACCTCTCTGTCTGTAGTCACTACTCTGTCTGTCTTCAGCACTGTCCCACCCACAATGCTGTCTTATTGGTTACACACAGAGCCACGGCGCTTATTTATTTATTTATTTATTTATTTATTTAATAAAATTTTCATTTAGCTTTATGCTGCTGAGCCTGGGAGCTGTGTAATAATCATATGCTTAAAGGCATAGAAATGTTAAAGTTAAGTGTTGGAGTTTGTTAAAATTTTGAGGTCAATATTTTCACTCTTACCGCAAATTAATATTGGCTCCAAATATTGGTTATCGGTCCCTCAACTACTAATTATAGGCATTGGTGTTGGCCCTGAAAAAAAAACACATCAGTCTATCTCTGGTTTAGAGTAACAGGAACTGAAAATCAGGGTGGAACTTGCAGATGTCTGCAGGTGTCAGCTCTGTTACCACACTCCTCTCCAGAAATTAGATTTTTTTTTAATATAGTTATCACAATTTGGGTAGTTACCTGGATGTGCAGCCTAATTGGAGGTACACAAATGTATACATTGAATGGATGGAGATAGAAGTGTACAATAAAATATGATTTTAAGATGTCTTATCTGAGAACAAATGTGGAAAAACGCAACTTATAGTGAAGGACTCGTCCAGCAAGAAAAAGGGAGATATTTAGAAAAATTAACCTAATAGGTGGTAGAGACCCATGAAAACATATTTTTCACTTGGAAGGGGGTCCACGAAATAAATGATGTTGTCTTGTGAGAGGCTCACTTTCCAGCACTTAAAAAAAGCCCCCTGAGAGACACTGAGTTTCATTTAAGTACTATTTATTTGCATGACTTCCCTCTCCATCAAAGTGATATTCTGTCATAATATATTTACTTTTACTAAAGTGCGATTTTAAGATGCTATGGACAGAGAGTATGAGCTACCTGACAAGAAATGTTGTGATCAGACTCATTGGACAATTGTACTCCTCACTCCGATTTGCAATAATTTTTGGTAGTCGGAAGTATTTGAGAATTTTTTCCTCGGTCCCAATGACTGGTGCAGCCAAAAACACGGCAATACGCTCAACAATCCCATGTACCTGTGAGCTCAATTCTGTTCTGTTTGAGGATGTCTCCAACACGGCGGATCTTGAGTTGATGGCGTCATGTGAAAACACTCTATGCAGCCCAGTATTCTGTTTTTTATTTGTAAACCTCAGTATTTTTTTTAAAGCTGTATAACATTTTCTAATTCTGACTGAATCTGAATCGAGATCGTTATCCATGGATAGAAAACTACCACACAGTATCAGTTTTTACATTTGTTGATCCTAAAGTAAGGGGAGAAAAACCTTTGTTCCCTGGTTAAGAAACTGACTGCTGATGATAAATCTACCCATGATGGGTCAATTTATAACGTAGTGTTTTTAAGCTCAGTGCACAGGTTTTTCTGCTATGAGGATAAAAGAAGGCCTTCAGGAAATGAGTGCACTTGTTTGGCAGACTTTTTCAACTTTAAGAAACCCACTATAGCTGCATGATTATTGATAACACACAGTGTGGTTCATGACAAGCTAGTGAATGCTGGATTTATGTTCCTGGGTCGTCTGAACTCAAGTGAACTTACAGGTTGATAACCATGAACTCTTCCTGTCACGCTCTCACGTTCTTCTGAAGTACCCCGTTGTCTCAGGTAATGTTTTTTTTTTTTTTTTACGAGAAGCAGGGTGTCACATGCAGTCTGGCTTTGCTGCCTGTCTCTTCCTGGCCGCACCACACAAGCCCCCTGGGTCTGACAACCTGCTGTCCTTTACCTCCACCCGGAGGCCAAGGGGAGGTCTCGTCTGTCCTCGGTGAGAATGATGAGATGGAGGGTTTAACCCTGAGCAGAATGAGCGCAGTGTTTCTCCTCACCCCCTCCAAGCTCCATTAATTAGTCATTATTCAGGGTAACGAGGACTGTGACAGGCTGGTGCTAATTTATTTGAAACATTATTTTTCTCATTAAGTTTCCTTTGAAGAAAAATGACCTCAAGATTTGTCAATAATTTCTTAAACCTTTTGTTACGGACAGAATCTGTAAGTTGCAGTTTGTCAGTGGATCAATGAGTCAAAATATCACATGAATAAACTCATAATAACAAAATTTATACATCTTCAAACTGGTTCTGCAGTGCAGGTGTGAGGATGTATGAATATAACCTCTATACAGATTTTGTCCACAAGGGGGCAGTACCTGCACACGCTATCTATCCTTGTGGTAAAGTAATGATTTAACTTTTCACTGGGTTAGGTTGAAGTCAAAACTTTAAGACAGAAGTGATGAATATGTGCTCTCATTATTGTTTGTATAGTCAGTAAAAAATGAAATGTATGTGCCTCTATTTGAAAGAAAAGGTGGATTAAAAGGTGGAAGTATTGATATAAAAAAGTCGTTCAAATAATAATGTCATGATGATTAATACGTACTTGTGAGCCATATTTAAAAATAGAAAATCTAGTTTCATGCTCGTGTCTGTAATGTTTCTTTAAGCTCTTTGTTATTTCCTTGGTGGATGCATGTTTTAAAACTCCATGAGTAAATCGATCCGTCTCGAGCAAATGGACTGTGACGACATGAGACAGACGCCCCGCGTGTGATTACTGCAGACCCCCCCTGCCTCCCCCACCTCCCTCTCCCCTTCTCCCCTTTTCCTCCAGACTGTCAGAGTTGTGCTCAAGCTGCACTGCACGTTTAATTGCTTTTAAACAGAGAACCTGAAATCAGACGGGAAAGAACAAATAAAGTCATTTAGCCCAAATGAAGGAGAGGAAGAAAGGAGAAGAAGGGGGATCAAATAAATACAGGCAAACTGTGTGTGTGTTTGTGTGTGTGTGTGAAAGCGTGCATTATCCATTGACAGAGAGGCTGCAGTCGGAGCACGAGAGTGATCCCCGAGCGACTCCTCCAATCACAGCAGAATTAGGCCCCTAATATTTATTTCCAGAAACAATTGTGCATGTTGGAGCGCGGCTTTGATTGAACTCCCGGTGGACATGTTGTCGACAGATGTTTAGGTGACCTCATGTTTGAAGTCATGTTGATTCTGTTCCTCTGAATCAGCTCCCTCTGACTCCCAGCCCCTCCGCCTCAGTGTGGGAGAGCTCATGTCCCCCTCATATGTATTAATGTGTGCTTTGGCTCGCATTAAATAGCACACGTTAACATTTGTGGTCTCCTCCATGACAGACAGACAGACAGACGTCCCTGTGTGGAGGGGGAGGGGGACGTGGATGGCTGGGTTAAACTGAGCCATGGTAGTGCTGAAGGATGGCTACTTAACCGTCACATCTGTCTTTTGTTCACAGGGCTGCTCTTCATACATGACGAGAGCTGGACTTGACATTAGGGCAGACGTGCTAAAAAATGCACCATTGTCATCTCATGTTCTGTATTATTTCTCCTCATATTTGTTTCATTTGCAACACTTGAGATTCATTTTCCCCATAGAAAAACAACCCTGATTACTAACGAAGTTCTAAAAATTACCGTAGTTGCAGTAGAATTAGTGCACTAAAAATATTACATATTCAAGAAGAGATTGTGCTGACCTTAAATGCACTGACACTCAAATTTTAAATCTAAATTGTGCAATTATATGGGTTTAAAAATGCTAAATTAGTGATTTTTTAATATTATCTTTGCAAACATGTTTTTCTGCATTCTTTTCTTGTAAACCTCAGCTCAAGCTTTCTCTCTCTCAAAGACGGAATGCATGCAGGTTGGCTGATAATCAGTATAAGCGGTGTATAAATGATCATAAATAGGCCCATTTGAAGATTTTTTTGACATCTAAGTTTGATTCCTGTATGTTTAATAAGCAGCCACTTGAAGAAAACATAAAAAAAAGTCAAAGATAAAATTAGAAATGGATCCATCTGGTGCATCTAACTCTGAGCTGATGGAAGGCCAGCAGCCAAATGAAAACCATGCGCGAATTTTCATATTCGACTTCTTTTCCAGCAGGTGAGGCATGACAGGCCTCAGGCTGCATGTGAATCATCACGATCTGGCAAGAGCAATGAATTCTGACTGAAGTTATCTCCCCGTAACAGATCAATCTCTGTCAAACTGTCAGGATGTGTCAAACAGAAAAAACTCAATCCTTCAAATCCTAAGACACTGAAAGAGACTCTGAAACAAATAATAATAAAAAAAACATCTGTTGATAGAACTTCAAAATATTCAACCTCTTTCACAAATAAAGTACTCTTTATTGATTTGGACTAAAAGCTTGTTATCCTGAAGTTATTTTCTGTGACAGTAATTCTGTTTAACTACAGCCTGCTTTACATGCTTGAAGTAGTAACAGCACTGGAGAATTTCCCAGGTTTTAGGGAGTGATTTCTGTGATGCTCGAGACATTATCTCAATGGCCTGATTTATGAAACGCTTCATGGCGCAGTTTGAGGGCACCGCAGGAAACCGGACAGCGCAAAGAGAGAGAGAGAGTTCTCTGTCAGCAGCTTGTTTGAGAAATGAGACGACTGAAGAGCAAAAGGCACGGTTATGGGATGTACAGGGTTTGCTGGAGCGGGCACGCGCATGCAGTTAGACTTCAAGGGATGGGAGACCCCGTGTGTTTGAAAGTGACTCCTAAACCACGGAGCAAGTTAATGCCACAGGTTCATCGGCGCACGACGTCCAGTGTTTCGTTAGTGCAAAAGTAATTAAACTTAACCTTGTGTGACACCAACATGTTTTTAAAAAATTCAATTAATTTCTGACTTTTATTGATGACAGTTGGACGGTTACATACATGCGTATCTATTTCTTGCCCCAGAAAGCTGTAGTTTTAAACTCTGCTTGATTTATTTATACATATTCTGACTGGAGTCAGACTCAGTTATAGTTTCCTTTAAAATCACTGCTTATTGAAAAGTCTAGACTTCTTATTGTATTAACTGATAGCAAAGTTTGCACCCCCCCTTCATAAAAAATACTAACTTTACATTTAAAATAGATAGACTACTGGGAAAAAAAAAAATAACAACAACGACTTTGAAATATGTGAAAAAAAACATAATGCTTGGTTGATGGACAAACTCAGTTAACCAAACTAAGTGATGATGTAACGTTATAAAATGTGAACAGGCCAGCATCCAACACATCAAATTTACGGATTGACAATCCCAAAGGAGAATGAAGTCAGATTATTTTAAGTGAACGTCAAATGTTCCTGAAAGTTTTCCCAGTTAGAGATGAGCTGAGCTGAGGTGTAACTTTTCCTGTATGCACAGAGGGGATCGCAGTTACAATCACAGATGGATGCTGTAACTCGGGGGTCTGCAACCTGCGGCTCTTTTACTCCTTTGCAGAGGCTCCCTGTATCTTTAGAAAAACATTATTGAAATAAAATCTTTTTTCATTTTTCTTACAAATTGTTTTGATTATTTTAATAAAAAAATCACTAAATAAACTAATAAAATCATGATTTGACATTTTGTTAAACCAAATATGCATCTAATCTTGTAACATCAACAGCTGCCTTTTCTTTCACCTGTGGCTAACCCTTATGTTCTTTTTGTTGTTCTACAATTTCGTAAATTCAAAATATTTTTTTAGATAATTATTATATATATTTTAACTGTATAAAATTTTATATACTGTATTGTCTTTATTGTGCAGGTAAAGTAGATTTTGTGGCTCCCGAATGACTTTAATCCAGGTGTCATGAGGCAAAACGGCTCCTTTGGCACTAAAGGTTACAGACCCCTGCTTTAACTAATCAATTAAAATTGTTATTCAAGAGTTGTTTTGTATCCAATCACAGATTTATATCCTGTTTTATGACTTCTTTAGTGCTGTGCCTTTCTTCCTTTTATTAAACTTCTCATTGATTTCAGTCCCTGTTTATAAAATATTTTACAGCCAGAAATCCCCAAAATATTTTCACTGACTTCTGCTGCTAATTTGTTCCTTCTAAAAAACACCAAGCCTGCAGAGGGTTTCAAATGTGAGGAAAACATACACAGTTCCTGTCACTGAAGATTTTTGTTGGCTCTGTTTTAGCTCAGTTTTTCACTTTCTTTTTTTGCAAAGCCCAACTTTTCTTGATTCTTGTCTATTTATCAAAAATGAATGGGCTTTCCAAAACAATTTAACAAAGAAAAATACATGCAAATGCAGGGAAAGGAAATAAAAGTTAAATGGCATATCAAGTGTAAAAAATCTGGTCTGAAACCAAATATTTAATTTCACACAACTTTTAGTGTATAAAAATATTTAGGAACCATGCAAGCCTGGTAGATTCTTGAAATAAATAATTCAAAGAACACAAGTTACTAGGATCAAATTTTTATAAATTCTAATGTGGAATACTTTTTTCAGTCGCTAAAAGTGATCTCTACCGACAGAATCAACGTTTTCTTCTCACAACAGCTTGTTGCTACCATGGCGGTCCGACATGGAAACACACACACAGGCCATCTATCATCCATAATAGCAATAATAATAATAATACTTACACTGTTAGGGTAAGAGCAGGTTCAGTCAGATAATTGTAACTGCAGAACATTGGAGGGTCTCTCTGGATCATTAGTTCTTATTTAGAGGTTTGAGTTATTAAAGCCAGGACGCAGCGCCACAGGAAGTACAGTGCAGCTGATTTGAAACTGTGGCAAAATTTCCCCACATCTTTGTGGATTCATGTTACAAACAGGGCGATAACTCTTAGCCTTCATCAGCCAGTATTACGGTGGAATTAATCATTTTTATGGAGGTGGAAGGGTGTTTTTATTTTTTTTTTAAGCACAGAAGAAGCTAAACAGGAGACAAATGTAAAATAAATTCACTTTATGGCCATCAAAAAACAAAAACGTGAAGTTGTGCAGCACATGGCAACAATAATACAACCAAGCGGGAAATCAGCTAAACAAGCTATGCTTAATTGAACACTTTAGGCTAAGTAGTCAAAGGGCAGAGAGATAGGGACCCTGTAAGAAAACCAGAGCTTACAGTCAGGAGAATGGACCCTGTGTGTATGTGCGCGAGTGTATTTTCATGCATCTGGATTATGTATGTGCAAAAGCAAATGTCTGCGTGTGCGTGCATTGGCCCCGTTTTCATGCCACGCACTGGTCAAGTGGACACGTTTGTTTGTTTGTTTTGCATGTGCGTGCATCCGAGCGGGAGATCGATGCCGGGAAATTGGATATAATTGCGTGCGTTTGTGCAAGATGTGCATGAACATGCATCAGAGGAAAGAGATATATTTAAGCGACTGAGTGTGTGTGTGTTCTTTATGCATCTGGATTATGTTTTTCAGATGTGTGTGTGTGTGTGTGTGCGTGTATTTTTGGGCCTGGTTCTTTCATGAACTTCCTAGCTAAGCCACAATAGGAGCAGGCTCTTCCTGTTCGGACATACTGTCTCAGGAGGCTTAGAAGCGCTTGCTTTCAGTGTTGAAAATATGAAAAGTGAGACAACGGGAGGTTTTTTTTTTGTTTTTTTTTTTTAAACGTTAGGTTGGTTGCTACAGAGCCGCAGAATTCCCTCTGTTTATCCTCCACCACCTTGTTCCTCATGAACACTGACATGTGTGTTGAAAAGTCTCGAATTGGGCATTTAACCTCCTGCCCTGCAGCTTGTAGCCACAGTTGGTAGCAGGTCAGACATATGGGCCCACTGCACCGGGGTACAAGAAACCGCTGCATGCCTTCCTAAAGCTGATTTTTCAGCCTCACTGGTTTTTGATCTTTTGTTTAATAGTTCTTTGTTTGTTTCAGGAAATCCTTGACATAAAAAAAGAGGAAGAGTCAAGACCAAAGCAAACCTCATGTTATTTCAACTGAATTTGATACACGATTCAAGAGTTCAGATACAGTAATTACAAGCCCTCCATGCTCCTGCTGTAAGCGCTGAAATATAAATAAACATAATAAGTACTGTCAAAAAAACAAAAACAAAACTGGACAAACTAAAAAGGCTGAATTACATGCCTGTTTCCGTGTAAGTGTGTGTGTGTGTGCCCTGTGTGATTCCCTGGATGAGCTGGAAATTTACAGCCCAGGTTTTAACAGTAAGCCCTGGCCAAAAACTGTAATTCTTCCTCCCCTTTTAGCTCTCAGGCCTTCCCCTTTGAGCTTAACTCTATCAAGATGAGCAGCATCCAGGCCAGTGCAGTAATCATAATGTAATTTGTTATGCTCACGGGCCAATTTGTGTCGTTTTTCGAGATGAAATATCCCGTGCATGCCTGGTGGCCCACGCAAGAGCATGTTTGAAGGCTTTAATTAAGGAGCGTTCAGATTTATGGACACTTTGTATTATTTCTGATCCCCGGCAGGAGGAGGACGACTTACTCACCGAGCGAACACTGGCATGGGACAAGGAAAAATGTGATAATGAAATACTAAACAAATTCCTAACGTGACCTTCCATTCAGTTTCGTGTGTCATTATCATTTTGGAATCAAAGGGTCGTTCAGTGAAACGGGAGTAGACACAAATGTCACTATTTGGAAAGAGCTCATACAGAACGGATAGTCGTGTACAAGATGGGAAGAGGGATGGGGAAGCTGCAGAGACGAGCAGCATGTAAGCATGTAAATGTAAAAAGAGACTGGAACTCAGAAACTGTTAAATTACAGTGTTTGGACCAATCAGTCTTGGTCAAGTGATAGAAAAATTGTACAAAATTGGGGATTTATATCCATACATTTAAATTTGTATGAAGATTTTGCACATTATGTACCAAACCTTGACATATATTCATTCCACATCCTTTGAAAGTTTTTGTGGTGTCCATTACAGAGGAAAGAGGGGTCTCAAAACGCCTAAAATAGGGGTAAAATTTTATATAAAACCAAGTACACAGAAAGTGTTTGATCTGTTTTGCACATTTCTTTGTAGTTTTAAATTCTGCTTAGTCCAATTTTCAAGCAACATTTTTTTAATCATTTTTCTGATTCTGGATTTGCCTTGTCAGTGAATTTCCACATCAGGGGATCACAGGTCTCCAGCACTAAGTAACTAACTAAATTATAGTCAATGAAAACTAACAAAATAACCAAATGTTGTTTACGTTGTCAACCGAAATAAATACAAAAATGAGGCTTCACAACTTAAAACTAACTTAAACTGTACTAAGAGTTTACAAAACTAACTATCTTTGTTTTCATCTTTGTCCATCTATCTCATACATAAGCCCACTATTTTGGGTGGATTTATTTTTTTTTAAGCAAGCATGCTTCAACCATAGACCGTATAAAAAGTGGACGTAGTCTCTTTTCCTAATGTAGAGTAATGAAGCTGATCGTTGGCTGGGCCATACTGGATATGGGCTTTGAGCTTCCTTTCTACGAGGGCTGATTGATAGGTTTTGAGCCTTGTATTGAAGAAGTTAAGCTGGGATGTCCTTTTTCAGCTCTACTATTCCATGACTATTTAAAGCTGTGTACCTGAAGACTGGTGTCATTTGGTCAGTTTATGTTGGAGGAGGTAGCTCTCTAAAGTAAACAAGGCAAGTGACTTTTGCAAAATGGACAAAATTGCTGAAAGAGCAGTGATTCAATATTTGCATAAGAAAGGTCTAGCACCTAAGGATATCCATACTGATATGGTAGCAACACTAGGGAATATGCTACAGTGAAAAGGTGGGTGGTGGAATCTAAGCGTGGCAGGCAGAGCCTTGGGGATGACACCTGTCCTGGAAGGCCTGTCACTGTTGCAACCCCAGAAATGGTCAATAAAGTTCATGATATTGTTATGGCTGAAGGGACAAACAATCAATGGCTCATATTATGCATCACTTCTTAGGCAGTTAAGAGAAAATATTAAACTCAAGTGCCACGGAAAACCGAGTAAAGGTGTGTTGTTCCACCAGGACAATGCCCCTGTTTACAAGTCTGTCATTGCCATGGCTGCCATTAATGATTGTGGCTTTGTGGCTCTATTTCAATAAAAGGACTTCTTTAAAAGTAGCTCTGTGGCACTTAAACATTGCTGGCAAAAGTGTAGAGATACTGAAGGGGATTATGTTGAAAAACAATGCAATATGTCTTCCAAAAGTCAAACCCTTAAATATGACACCAGTCTTCAGGTACACAGCCTTAAATAGTCAGGGAATAGTAGAGCTAAAAAAGGACATCACTGCTTAACCTTTTCAATACAAGGCTCACAGTTTATCATCAGCCCTCTTAAACTTGTGTCCATGCTGTGACTTCTTCATGCATTGGGCTGCACTGCAGAAATAAAAGCTTGTTGATATGTTGATTTCACTTCACGAAAGTATTTCATCAGTTAACTTGGAACCACAGTTTTTGTGTCCAATATCTGCTGGCTGTCAAACATTTGAATTCTTCAGAGTTTTAAAGGATCAGAATGTACTAAAAGCAAAAGGCCAAATGTTTCAGCACTGATTTATTAGAGAACCTTGGTCCAACAGCTGAGATTTTTTTTCTGGTCCAATGAAAAATAATCCAAAAGAAAACAGACTTTTGATGAAGCAGTTTTAAGAGTTATTGTTTCATGAACTTGTTCGTCAAAGGCTTGGAGTATTATAATGCCTGGATGAGCAAAAACTGGAACGGCAGTTTAAGCTTCATGTGTTGAAGCTATTTTGTCTCAAAGTCTGAAAAAATTAGACGATAAGATCTGTTAAATTAGTTTTTCTTCTTCTTCTTCTAAATAACAAAGACCTACTATGTGCTCTGATCTTGACCTCAGTGTTTTATGAGTATGATGACTCAGACTAGAGGGCAGAAGAGAGCCACATTTGTTCATTTTAATCAGCCTCAGCAATGTTTGAGTTTAAACTTTGTGCTGCGCCCAGCTGGCACTTTGAAAGAAGTCAAGGATTGAAAGCTTATATAAAGACGGATAACTGTGCTGATCCTTTCACATGTACGCACAAAATGATTTTACTTGAGCATGACATAAAGCTCTGAAAATATGACATAATCCCTTCACATCTGCGTTCAGTTTTCCGCAGGTATCGCTGGAGATGTTAATGTAACCAGTATGAAATACTTATTTATTCTGAGTGGCCTCCAAGCTTTTCATTCAGCGCGCCGATTCTTCAGATTGTTTCATCCCACTGTGAGATCTAAATCATGAGTCAGTCGCGACACGGGCTGTGTTTTCTATGGCCTGTGTGAGTTTTAAAACAGGAGTTCACACTGCGATGCGTTTAGTGGAACGGGGGACCACACAGGGCGATCAGGAGCATTTGAAGCAGGTACACCGGGGAGACCAGGAGGAGGAGGAGGGAGCTGAGGCTGAGACACAGGACAGAGAGGAAGGTGAGGTTATCAGGTCTGACAGAGCGAGCGCTCAGTTGGGCAGCTCTGTAATCACAGGCTCTGACAGATGCTTTCTCGATAAGAAGCTTTGCAGGAAACACACAGGTGGCCAGCTGTTTCCATAGCGAGGCATTGATGTTCACATCTTCAAAAGGAGGATGGGAAGCCAACAACTAGAGCAGAGTTTGTCTCTTCAAGGCAGGCCACTCATCCACCCCAAGGCTGGTGCGTACGTAGGATATCAGGTGATAGTGTTTTTCCTTTTTTGTCTTTTTTTATGTTTAGATTCGTTCTAAAGCAAGAATTATCAGTCAAAGAATTTCCTCTACCGCACAAGAAGAACTCTTTTTCCGAGCTCCATTGGTGTTCTGCTCTTTCCTGAATTGCGGTCCTCCCGGGTGTGTTTCATAATGATACTTGGACCGTTGCAGCCTGATGTATAGCACCCAGGAGAGAATCTGCACTCTGCACTAATCTATCAGTCCCCAGCCCAGGAGGAAGACGGAATGACACAGTCAGGCCCCTGCGATTCCCTCCCCCCACATCATATCCACCATGTACTTTAAATAGATGTTTTTTTTTTCTCTTTCCCTCCATGAAGGAAACGTCTTGAGTGATCGTGCACAGGCCTTTGCGGTTTTGCAGATGTTTTTATTGTGATTACTTGAGGAAATGTTTTGTTAGAAAAAATTGTTCGTTTTAATTGTCGTTCTTCACTAATTTTGTCCGCTGCTGGATAAACAAAAGGTACACATGAATGAGACCACCAGTTGCATTGGTTTGACTGATATCCACCTCAGCTCTACTCTCTGATTTAAAAGACTCATTATTCTAACTGTGATAATAATATAAATATGACCCATGCTAATTTTAGCAGACTTTACTTTCTATTTGATACAATAACACCGTAGCTTTTCTTAAGTGGAAAGGAGACAAGGTAATTACCCTTGGGGCAATTAGAGAAAGGGGCTGAGGGAGTAGGAAAGTCATTTTCTAACCCAAACATCCTGGTCCGAGGGGCCGGAGCGGCTGGACAGCCTCCTGGAGGCCGCTGGCTGGCTGACTCGCGGGGAGCCGTGCGTGGGGAAGTAGATCAGGGTTTGTTTTCTTTCTCCGGAGGCAGGCCTCTGAAACCTCTGCCAGATGAACAGCACCTGAAACACAGAGCCTCGCCCTCTCTCTCTCTCTCTTTCTCTCTCTCTCTCTCTCTCTCTCTCTCGCTCTCTCTCTCTCTCTCTCTCTGCAGACAGCAGAGGGAGTGATCTGCTACACTCGTAGTCGGCTTCCTCACACTGAGAGCCGGGCAGAGGATCACAGAGGAGGGAGCTTGCTGGTGGTTGAGGCCTGAGAAACCATTTCTCTGCCATGTCTTCTTGGCTGCTTTGTTTGTGTGGACACATACACATGCACAACCCACATGATATCACACTGTGTCATAAACTGGCAGCATACAAACACTGCAACTTATTAAGTACATTTGAATGTGAAAGGCAAATGTGGTTTCTGTGCTTTGATTATATTTAAAAGAATCATCAACCTAAACTGCAATCTTTCATATTTTTAACCAGCATAAATCAAACTTTCCATTCCGCATCATGTCAGCTGACAGTTCAACATCTGAACTATTTGTCTTTAACGCGAGGAAGCACGCAGCACAGTCCCAGACTGAAAGGAAAATCTTAGTGCAGTTGAAGTTAAGTTGACTGTATGTTAAATGGAAAACAACTACAAAAGTGTCCATGTTAATGCAGAAAAGTTCAAACTTATTTCTGTAATGATCTGTGATGAAAGTTCAAACACAGGAGTCCAGGTGTTCAGGTGACATCATCCTATCAACATGCCCACAACATGAGTACCTGCTCTTCTATCACATTCGATTAAGATCACTCAAACATCTAAAAAAAAATAGAATTTTAAAACAGTCTTTTCCTTATAGATTGTGAGCAAATAAGACATTCAAGTAAAAAGGCTGACTTGTAATGAATGTAAAACAGGATTCCTATGCTTCCATAAAAGGTCTCAAATTTTTAAAGTTCTAAAGTATCTTTAAAAAGTCATTTTTAGCTAAATTTTAGATGGCCCTTACTAGGAATATTCATTCATAACTGCAAATCGAGTAGGGAGTTGAGAGAAGGGTATTTTGTTCCCAAATGCTGCTTTCGTTTTGATGGCTTCATACTTTCACTTGCAAACACCTCAATACAATAAAATCCATATTTTATGTAGTCACGGTCGTACTGGAGTTTTGCCATGCTTGTTTCACATAATATACGAACATACTTTGATGGTCTTCTTTTCTATCCACCTGTTTCTTCAGAAGCCTATGGGTGTTGACTTGCGCCAGCGGTTATCGACTTCTGGTTGCCTTGCTGACTGCCGGCAAGCTAGCTCAAAACAACAAACAACTTGTGTGAAATCATCAGCTTTGTGGTTTCCATGCCGACGTAAACAGAACGGTCAACCAAAAGAGCAAAACCGGCAATCGCAATTAACTATGGGCTGACAGGAAAAAGGTGGATACTGTGAAATGAACAGTGTCATTTTGCATCACAGGGCATTATCGCCACCTACTGTTCTGGAGTGTGAATAGACAGCATTCCAATAAAAACAAAACAAAATAAAAAAAAGACAGAAAAAAAAAAACTTCAAACAAAAACAGGAACTTAATGGGTTTTTTTTTTGCTGTTGTTGTTTTTCAAGCAAAAGCTTGTGATTCACTGGTAATGGGTCTCCACCAGTTGAGAAACACTGGCTGACTGAGCAGATTAGAGTACATGCCCCATGAGGTTAGCCCTTGAGCGGGATGGTTGGGGTTTGAATCCAACTGACAGACTTTTCTTGTGTAAAAATGGCATAAAAGCCCCAAAAATAACTTTAAAAACAAAAAAACAGGAAAACAAAACCCAGTCATGCACAGGAGCTCAGATGGCCTAGTGGTCTAGGTTGCGCTCCATATAGCAAAAGCTCTTGAGCAGGCAGCCCGGAATCAAGTCTGGCCTGTGGTGACTTTCCTGCATGTCACTCCCCACTCTCACCCTGTTTCCTACTCTATCCACTGTCCTGTCATCTCACATTAAAGGCATACAGAAAAAAATAGCTTAGAAAAAGAAAGACCCACTCATGCACATGATAGAACTAGCAAAGGTTTGAAAGGGACTGCTATATCCAGAGGGGGCGCCAGAACTTCCAAATAGACCAAACAGCTTTAGGGGGAGGAAGCTGGCAGATCTATCTTACTGAAAATACAAAGTACTCTCTAGTTGCAGACTAATACTGTAATTGAGGTTGTCAGGAGAAAGCTTATTTTGAGTGGTCTGGTCATTGAAAAAAGAGTGCATCCAAAATGCAAGCAGAGGAAGAGAAGAGGAGAAGCAAAAGAGCAGGTAGAGAGGCGACACAGATGACAGATTGGCATGAAGAGCAGACAGACAGAGCAACACAGCCCTCTGATCCATTTGTGAATTTGATCCGAGCATCAGTCTGGGGGCTGACTCACAGCATTGACGGTGCGAGCCAGAGAGCCGTCCAGGAGCTTAACAGCTTGTGAGTGACGCCGATCAGGAGAGAAACGGGGCAGAAAGCTGTGCAGAGTAAAACCCTGCGTAAAGAAATGAGCTTTGTGGGAAAAGGGTGTTTTTGCATGTAGGCTAACCGAGTACCATTTCATCTTAGGCCCATTTAACTGACTATGTGACAAATGTAATCCAGTTTAAAGTCATTCTGTAGATGCCCGTACCCGCCCTTTCTGTAGTCTCAGACAGTGTTGAGATTTACGTGTCCTGTGAAAAGACAGAAGAAGAAGGACAAGAAGGAGTTCATATTTGCATTCCTGCCTGGATGAGAATTAGTGTTGGCTTTCTGACAAGAATCTCTAATGAGCAAACACTGGATGAGATCATTTTGAGGTTTGGAGGGAATTAGCTTGATTAGAATAACCCTTCAGTCTCACCTCAGCCCAGGCATCCAGCTGCTCCAGAATCTGCCTGTCAAAACCTCCCTCAACTCCCTCCGCCTCCACTGTGGTGTGTAAATGTGGAGTAAGTACATTTAAAGGGGAAAGAAATCTGAACACGAGTGCTGACGTTACGCGAAGCTCGGTTTTGTTATTTTTATTGAACGTTTTTTTTCGCTGTTAACGGAGAGGCAGGTTTATTTGTCATGGTTCTTTCTTCTCTGGGATGTGTGATGCTCGCCATCAGCTCCCTAAAAACAACAAGGCGCGCCTGCCAAACTTCCCAGATAATTAGGGAAGCATTTCACACTCTGCACAACATAAAAAAGGAAATGGAAAATTGACAAATTAAGCATGGTCCATGTGGAGTTGGAGGGGTTTTCTCCTGGAGTGGAGAGTTGGTGGAGCTCCAGTGCAGCACATGGTCACTTTAAAATAAGCTCACAGCAGAAGTTTCTCCAATTTGCACCAGTCAGTACGGCTGTGGCTTTTTTAATGCCCTGTTTTTATCCTTACCCGAGAATTTTTATTTTCAATCCATTTGCTGATTTACTGTTTAAATCAAATGCCTCATTACTGATTAAAAGGACAGAAATAAGAACCATTATCATTTGTTTAATTATAATTTAATACAGAGACAGTGAATGTTTTACAACGTAGTCACTGTATGGCCAAGAACCACTCTTATGATACAACCAAACACCAAGCTTGCCATGTATTATTCTCATCTTTCTTTTTTTTCTTTAGCTATTTGACGTGGTTCTTTTTCTTCTTACTCTGTTATGAAATGTGGTAGCATAACACTATAAGTGCCAAACAAACAAACAAACTAATGCATATGAAAGAAGGCTAGGCCTGTCTGAGTCACCAGAAACAACTAACAAGAAGCTAGTGGCTAAAATTCACTCATCGTAGCGCATGTGCGCCTGGCAGGATGTACCTACCAGCATTGTTTTTTTTATCATATGTCCTGTACTGTGAACACCAAACCCAGCCTTCAAATTAAAAGATACTCCCATTTCCATCAATAAAGAAACAAACAAACCGATGAACAAAAGAACAGAATTACCATGGAACCAAAAAACATCACAAACTAGATAGTGGTGGTTCCAGGTGCCCAAATGACTCAAACATGTGTCATACAATTGGATAACAACCAGGTACTGGTAAAAATGATGAAAAGATTTATTTTTTTATAATGCGATAATATTCCTAATAACCCTTGAACTTTTTAAAAATTAGCAAATATTCAAAGCATCACAATTTCCTTTTGAGAGATCTCATCTTTAAATCATGAACTATCCTTCACACTCTCCCCATTTCCACCAATTGGTTCAGTTTGGTTCGTCTCAGTATGGCATGCAATTTGTGGCGTTCCCCAAGTTACTGACCCTTCCCACTTTCTGGTACCTTTCTGTTGTGGAGCTAGAAACATTGCAGTCCATTGATTGGTCAAAAGAATTGTAACTTCTGGTGCAACAGTGGTTACAAATTAACATATGACCTTGCCATGTTTAAATCAACATTCGACTTTGCAAAGGTAACTTTCTTTTTGTTTGAAAAATGGCATCACAAAACAGTTTACTGTGTTGTTTTCTTCTTCGTTGGCTTTATTAGAGGAGTACAATGTATCGCGTTGCTATGCTGTCATGGTGTTGCGTAGCTGACATGGCAATTGACATTTGTCTTACACCCCACCTACCAAGAGGGGAACAGTTGGCTGTGGAAACGCAAACAGGATCAAGCTTAACTGATCTGACCTGTACCAATCAGTACTGATCCATATCAGCTCACTTGGTGGAAACGGGGATAAAAAGTCTCACTAGTGGTCAACAGATAATCGTTTTTCTGGATGAATATTATATGAGATTATTTATAGTTCATTAGGCTGATAACTGATATTTGGAGCTCATATTTATTTATTAAAGTTGTCAAATTTTACATTTAATTAGCTTTCAAACTTCTACGAAAAATTTTGTCGACATACCTTCAGCAAATGTTAAATCAATGCGAAACTCGTCATTGGCGTCTTGTCAACGACGGCAAAATAAGATAAGATAAGATAAGATAGGTACTTTATTTGTCCCAAGCTGGGAAATTCTGGGAAATGTGGTGAGTGTAAAAAGACACAGAAAGACAGATACATTTTTGATAGTTGATTAATTTTATAATCTGCAAAATATAATGCCAGTACGGATGAATATAAGCCTTGATAATCAGCAACAAAGGATAATCAATTCATGTGCCATTCTGGCTTTAAATACCTTTGCAAAATTAAACTGGTGCACAATTCACTCCAAAACACTTTATTTAATATCTCAACTCATAAAACTTCCAATTTCTATTACTGTGATTATTTTTTTTCTCAAATATAAAAATCAGTGTCACTTAAAAATCCCATACTGGTTGGGCTGTAGCAGCATGTATGTCAGAGGGTCATGTATGTAATGGCAAGAATGAAATCATTCCTCTCAATGACGTGCCCGAATCAACTATTTTTGTGCAAACACGTGTCGTACAGAGTGTGAATTCACACACATACTCACAAAACGCATGCATATATACATGTATACATACACACCCTCTGATTCTGATCTCCACACCCCTCTTAGTCAGACCACAGCCACAGCACAGCAGAGGAAACTGTCACTGTGTCTGCTGCAGCACTCTGGAGAGTTGAACTTGACTGAAACATATGTCTTCAATTTGAAGCACTCTCCGTTCCCCCAGATGGCCTGAAGGGGGGGGAAGGTTGCCTGAGAAGCTGCGTTTCATGTAAGAATAATTTGTGCTAAGTAGCTGGGCGATCTGTTTGTTTCGCTAGAGCTGACAGTTTGTTTATGTTTCTTGAGGAGTATGATGGATGGGGCAGGAGTTGATGCTAATTAGACTAAATTGTTGCGAAGAATGCTGCGGGTCTGCACCGCCCTGCCGAGGCCAGTTTCCATTGTTCCTGCATCTTCGCACTTTGGGCGTAATTGAATGGAGCTTGGGCCCATTCATCATGGTCGTGGGGGGCTCCAGAACAGGAAACAAACTGTTAGACCTGGATGGAGAAGTTTTGAGAGAGGAACCTGTAGTTAATGGAGGAAGAGCGGGCCATCAAAGAAGGAAGATTTCACTTTTTTTCTTCAAACCAATTGGAAGAGACATCACCTGAATCCAAGTGGGCATGAAATTAATGTTATCTGAGCGAGGGACAGCAGCAGCAGAACCTGTTTCCTTTGGCCTAACGGTTAGCAACAAAAGATGACTATTAGAGATAGTGTCATAATCTCCTGACAAAAGAACTTCAAGGATTGTTCCAGTATGTGGCTCTTTCCTCAGTTTTAACCTAAGTTATCCATATTCTTTCAACCATCCAATGGATGTGGTTGTCTCTTTAGAGTCCTACAAAAGGATCATGTTTTTTCTTAGAAATATGTAATCAATCCCTATTTGATTTTTGAATCATAAATACATTTCGATTGAAAAGTCCACGGTAAAATCCTTTAATCTTTGGTTCTACTGCCATAGAAGTGGGGTCAAAACTTATCCTTGCTGAGTCAGTTAATTTGTTCATTGAAAATCTAAATCACATGATTAAAAAGACATTAATACAATGTGGTATTGGCTCAGGATCACCCCATTTTAGTGAAAACCATGTTTCCCCAGCCCCAGATTCAAATTTGTAACGCAGGCTTACTGCCAAGCTGAAATTACCCTGATAACATCATCTCTTATTCTTATCTGAGGCGCTCCTGCCAAAACCACTGAAAACGTTCTGCATTTATTTTCATCGTCAGAATAAAATCGGGAAGTGCACCTTTTTGAACCAACATCAAGATGCAAGATTTCCGTTTTCTTATCCATCATTTCATACTGTAACTTTATATCATCACTGTCAGGATCATCTTTGGACAGGAGCAGTTTGTGGTCCCCTGTATCATATTTTTCCAATAATTGACAAGTTCAGACTTCAGTTAAGACTTCATCGTACTAGATGACAGTTTTTCCCACTTTACCTCGGTCCACTTTGAATGGGCTCAGGCCTCGAGAGGGCGCTAGTACTTCTGGATCATTTGGTGTCCTCTTTGCATGGTTCAGTTTCAGCCTACATTGGTGGATAAAGTTACAAACTGTTCACAGACAGTGGTTTTTGGAAAGGGTTTTGAGTTGATGTCGTGAGTTTCACTACAGAGCCATGTTTAAGGCCCACTGATCACAGCCATCCAGTATTGTTTTTTTGTTTGTTTGTTTTTTGGGGCTTTGTCTCTTTTTATAGATTTCTCTAGGTTCTTGGAACCTTTCAACCTTATTGTACACTGTAGATGATCAAATCCAGAACTTCTGCAATTTTACACGTAGGAAGTTTAATCTGGAATGTCTTTTTAATACCTAGTCATGTTACTTGATGCAAATTTACTTTCCAGTTTGGAGATGTTTCCACAGGTGTTATTTTAGCATTAAACAACTTTTTAGTGTTTTTTGTCTCAGTCCAGACTCTTTTTTTAACATTTTGCTTGAGTAAATTTCAGTTTCAGCATTTCATTTTCTGTCTTTGCATTCTTTTAAATTCAATCTAGAGCTAAAATTATTAGCAAATTAAACTAAAAAATAGTGCAAAAAAACTTTCTGTAGGTTGCAAACATTTTTTGAATTAGGGTTGTACATAAAGAGGAAAGAAAAGAATAAGGAAATTTCTGTATAACAGTAAGGTATGTAAAACCTGTTGCTGTTCCTTGGTGCTTGACTCAACCAGTCCATATGCTGTATGATATGCACACAGGTGACTGAGGGTATTTCACCGCATGGAAAGGAGTTTATTCCTGCATCAGAGCCAAGTGAACACATGTATTTCCCACATTCGACCTCATACTTGGTGCCTGGCATGTTGCAACACGAGTCTGACAACACAACAAACCTGACCCTCCAAACATGCCCAGTGTTTAACACCCTGCTTCCAACTCATAGAAACAAACCTGACATTGCATCTGCAAGTCATTAACCCTTAAACATGTGCAGTACAACAATGCTGTAAACAACATGATATTGTCACAGTTGCTACAAGTGAATGTGTGAAGTTTGAGCTAACAGAGACCAGAGCTAGGTCGAGTAGAGTGGAACCAGCACATGTTCAGCCTCACACTGCACACTGGCTTGACAAGGATTTGGACCCCCTCACTTGTGGCCTAGTTCAGCTTCAGTTAACCTGCAAGTACCTGCAGTGATCCACTCTAAGACTTTATAAATTCATCGTCAAGGTTCAGGACCAAAAATTAGATACTCAAACGGCTGTGTGCTTCATTGAAAGTCTTGATTAAATATTTTTTCTGTCTTTCCTGAATCATTAAATGTTGAGTTTCCTGTTTATAGATCAGTTTGCACAATTTTACCTACATTTGTCTATTTCTACACATACTTCCTATTTAGCTGGTAATATTTGATGTGCAGCATATTCATACCTACGACTGCAGATTTCTAGTTTCAAGATCACCCAACCTTCATTGTCTTGAATTATGGGAAACAAACAAGAGGAACCATAAAGGATGCATATGCATAACAGCCCCTAGACAAAGTCCTTTTTGTTTATTCAGCAGAGTTCTGTTAGGGTTCAGCTTTGCAAACCATCATGCCATACTTTTAGGGCACATAAACACTCATTAGAATAAGGCCTGTGTTCTTTTACATCTTTTTGCACTGGCAATGTCCACAACCTCAATTTCAGTGCAGTTTTCACCTTTGGTAACCGGTGTTCAGTTACAATAGTTGTCCTTAAGTCATGACCTGTCATGTGTTTGCATTAGCACTAGCTCTAGATCTGGGCTGTATACACGGTCCAGCCATTAGCGATGAAAACGGACTGTTTGTACTAGTAGTGAAATAAAACTCAATTAGTGGTATGTATGAGCCACATCAGTGCCTCAATAGAGCATTACATTCAATGGCGGTAGACCCTGCCATTACAGGCACCAACAGCAGGATTACCACACCTGTTAGGCTGTTTTAAAGATAGCAGACATTGTGCTCATTCATTACATTCGTTTGAGACAAAATATGCAAAGAGAATGGCTATTTAGGGATTGAATGAATCCTCTGGAAAAGTATGATGATGTTGAGATATACAGCGAATTTAGATTTAGGAGGCATTTTTCATTTTTTATCGCCATTTATGTGAAATACGCATGGCAATTCAAATGTGTTGCACAGGGTTTTCCAGAAAGTTCCCCAACATGACATTCTGTACCTGCCACTCTTCCATGTTGCAATTAGTTGATGCTCCTGTTTGTGTAATGTCTGGAAGCACATACGGGCCCCTGGAATAAGATCTACTAAAGACAGAAATGTTGTTGGTCTCTCTCCTGTACGGATGCTTCCTATTGTTATTGAAAGAAAAGGTTGATGAGAGAAGTCCTGCCCCTTTTTAATGGAGAAGAAGAAGATTAATTTTTAGTGCTGAGGACACGATTGCTAGAAACACCCAGTTTCACAGATTTTGGATTAAAAATGGGTGCGGCCAACACAAAAAACAGTGGAAATGAACAGGGGCCCTTGCTTTTAATCCATTTAGTCCGGCTGCAACATTTATGTGTATATACCTTTAAGGCCAGATGCAACGTATGCATGTTCTGTTTAAGAATGGATGCAACGTGAAGGTCATTTACACATCCGGTTAGATTGTGTTATCCATCTTAGCTGTAAAAAAATGCTGGTCATAAAAAGAAATAAAAATTAAAACAAACTTTCCACTCCCTCCACAAGTATTTCAGTAAATCACAGCACATTTCATTTTTGACGTCTGGAAAATGATGACACCATCTGAAATGACCAATATGGCGCAACCAGCCTTAAAGGTATATACACCTAAATGTTTCTGATATAAATGGGTTAAAGTAGTTTTTGAACCTTTTTTGCTGAGTATGGTGAATACATTTGTAAAGAAGGTATAGATATGATTGTATTTTTTTTCTGTATGAATGATAAATTGTATATTCTCTGTTCATGGTTCAAAGTTGCATATTGCAGTCATGTACTGTCTTGTTTTTTTTCCACTTATTTGTAATTTTAACCGTTTTTATGTTGTCATTACATGATCAAAATAAAGAGTCAATTAAAAAAAAAACTTTTGCTGCTGAAGTTTTCTTTTTGGCAGTTTATCAAGAGAATTTCAAACTCATTAGAAGGGATGAGAAGAAGAATGAGGCTTAGATGAATCATTGCAATTGGAAGGGGGGTTGTGAATCGAGGATGAAAGGTCTGCCTTCTTATGAGAGCCCTGATTGCTTTGCTTTTGTGTGTTTTAGTACCTCAAATGACAGGTCAGAGAATGGAGAAATATCTCCGTTTGTTGTGGCCTATGGTTTCTTGAGGCTTCTGACAGTAGGTTTTCTATGTACCCTCTTCAATAGTTCCGCTCTGTAAGATTGTTAAACATCTCAGAAAGATCCTCTTGAATCTGAACACTCAGACACTAAAATCTGACATTTGTTGTCTGAAACAGCTGAACCGTTTCCTCGTCTTTGTGGCGGCGCTGAAGAGACGTCTCAATGTGACTTCATGTTTGGGGTATTTTGGCACCTCCGCTGGAATATGGGAAATATACAACCAAACAATGAAATGGAGAAGAGGTGTGTTGCCAGTGTGTATTTTTCTTCAGCGGTGTCAGAGTGATTTAGAGAGGACTTTTTCCTTAAACTGTGTTCATGGAGGATTTGATGTTTGGAGCTGCTGTCTGTGATGTGGGTGCTCCATGGACTGGGACTGAATCCTGCCAAGAAAGACTTAAGTAATGCTCTGTGCTTGGTCGAAGTGTCAAAGATAGAAGAGGCTCATGTCTTAAAAATAATCAGCATGCTAGGTTGTTTCAGTTTTGGGTGGTGATATGTTTTATAAAAAATCAGTTAATCTAATCTTTGCCTTTGCTCTACATGCAGGAAGTGATACAGTATGGGTGGGATGTGGGTGAAGGATTTTAAGGACTGGGGGTAGTGTTCGGGGATAGGGAAAGGAAGCGAGTTAGCCTCGGATGGGCGAGAGTGAAACCTGAGCATGATTGAGTTAGGGGGGGAAGGAGACAGGAGCCCTGAGGCTGCCAGTCGGATGCTTTGTATGTATATATGTGTGTGTGTGTATACACAGAGCTCTTGTCATGCTGCCCTGTTAGCATGGGGAGATTGTGATGGAGTTATCTGGCCTGGCCCTGAAACCGGCTTGTCATCTTGTGTATACACAAGGAGCTCGCGTTAGTCTGTGTGTATGCTCGCACGGTGCCAGCAACATTACTCACAGGCCTTTTGGGACACAAGCACAGCCTCGCCTGGTTCCTTTCCCTCACGGTGGAAATCCACTCATTGCATCCTCTCAATTCTCAAAAGATGAAGGTTACACAAACAGCGATGGAAATGAGGTCTTAGAGGGTGAAGCTATTACCTTTCTTGTGGGAGTCATCCTCACCTGCTTCTCAAATGGTGTGTGACGTGGCTGAAAATGGGAACAAATTAAACGGCCCGCCATGAAAACAACCTCTTACCGAAGCTTCATTAATTTTTCATCCCTAATAACATGTTCCTCAGACACAGTTTCTAAACCCTTCCCTTGGTGGTGCTGTTTAAACCATGGGAGGGAAAATGTCCCAAACTGAATGCAATAAGGAGCCGCTGCTTTGCACTGTAGCGACACTAAGCAGAAGCAGATGTTATAAAGTTTACAGAAATCAGAACATTATTTTCCTGTTTCCATTGCATTCTTCTAAACACTTAGCGAACAAGCTTTGAAGTCACCCAAGAAATCTAGTCTGCGGGAGAAACGATAGGATCTCCTGAAGCAATGGAGCCAGGGAGGAAGGGGGGCTCTGAGCGAGAGGGGCCTTGATGAAGAATTAGAACCTCTTGTCAGGTCTGGATTGAGCTTTTTGCTTGATTCCAGGTTGAATCATGTGATCGGGACTTGTTCGCGCTCTTTTAGACCTTTGTTCCCAGGTTATGGATGGTATCTGGGACGCAGAGAGGAGATAAGCTGTGTTTAGGCCGGTCTGCTGTGGGTCTGATCATAACAGCAGATAAACCCAACTGACTGTGTGAGATAGTCTGACCGCAGGCCGTGTGCAGGACCGCCAGAAGCTGCCTGAAATGCACAGCCAATTTTATAATAGACCCTCCAACTACATGAGTAATGTGTCTTCCTGGCTTGTGCAGAAGTCTCCTATCATGCTTCTATCTTGCACCTAACCTGCGTTAGCTCTTTCTTAAATGAGCTCAAACAACCGAACAGTCGTTTCAGTGTAACGCAAACCATGTGTGTCTTGATCAAAGTGTTTGCAACATCATTCCCCGCATCCCCCTGGATAAAACAGATACAACTCTCCTTCTCTAAACATTTTAAGGGGATAGAGAAGCAACGAAGCAGCAGTGCGGCAAGCTTTCAATAAAACGTGTGACTTCTAAGCAACTACATCTGCAGCGCATTAGGGCCCAGGCACGCTCTTGCAGGTTAACCAACTCGTCATGTTACCTCGAGTGACTGAGTCTCCTGAGAAGCGAAATGGATCGCTGTGGGCTTCGATGTGAAACACGCCGAGGAGCTTCATCATCCTGAGCTGCATTAGACTTCAATGTCACCATCAGTTGGTTTTGATTTAGCTGTGCAAATCACCCTTGTTAGCATGCATTAGCAGCGCAGGAGAATACAAATGCCTTGTCCTGCTCCTTTGGCGTTCCAAGCCACTCTGCCTCCTCTCAGCCCTTGTTGTGTGCTAACACAGAGTGGCATATGAATCATACACACAATACATGTCTTCATCCAACCTCTGCAGACAGGACCTCACAGGACAGCCACTTTGGCATTTCCTGCTCTCTCATCTTCAAGGCTTAGCAGAGACATGCACTCCCCCTCTGTGAGAGTAATTCAATAGAAAGTTTGACAATCACAATTAGAGCGAGGGCAGAGCAGCTTGGCAGCTTTCCTTCTCCGTAATATGGAATTACCAAACTGTGCCCAGCTACCCACCCACCCACCCACACGTGGTAGGTCCACGCATCTTTGTTGGTCTCAACCCAAAAGACCCCCTCTGCAAAACAAAGTGCCTGCAGAGGGTTTTGGAAGATGGCCAGGTTGGATTACCACTGAAAGCCCATGAGAACTTCTCTGAGGCTGAAAGATTTCTATATGTGTGTGTGAGGTGAGGAGTCTCCCTCAGCGTCTGATGGCGAGGGAAAGGATGATGTATATGTATAAAGTAGACCTGCAGGTATTTCCGTCCAAGAACCCCCCATCCCTTTTGTTTGCCTTCTTTCTTCCCCACACGCTCCTTTGTTTTCATTGGCTGTGCAGCCGGTGATGCTGCGATGCTGGAAAACGGCTGGTGTGATTTTTACAGGAGGACAGGGAACATGGGTCATAAAACTCGCCCCCATTTTCCACGGCTAGAAAAAAAACCTCCTCCTCTTCCTCTTCTTTCGCCTTCCCTGTCAAAGCAGAAGATCTCTGTGGGAAGTCTGTATCTTCTTATGGAGGCGTGTGTGTGTGTGCGCTCTCAGACAAGGAGGTCTTACTTCGCACTAAGTGAGAGCTGCGCCACACCGCAAGAAAACACACACGCACTGCGACGTCCTGACATGTCATGATCTGAATACTCATCAGTGACTTTAGTGGTTTTGCTGTTGTGTTAGGCAGTGAGTGGATCCCAGGGGACTTAAGAACAACAAATAGTGGTACTGGTCTCCTGGGAGGGGGGAGCCCTAAGATGCCAAACCCAGACGAACAAACAGACAGGCAGGAAGACTATCTATCTGCTTGCCATTCCAAATGCTGCACCTCTAGAATTACTTGCATGCAGATGAATATGGCGTTATTGTAACAACTAATGCCAGAGGAAAATGTATTCATTGAATGAATGGGGGCAAAAGGAAGTTTATGGCCTGCCATCATTAGACCATTTAACACTAAGATTCTAGACCAAAAAGCTCTGTCTTTTATTGCTGTCTTTATGGAGCTTTCCAGCATTGCTAAAGAAAAGGAAGTGCATGCATTAACACAAATATATCATATCAAACTAGCTTTGCCGTTGACATACAAAGTTTTGTTTCTGTGAGGCCTCTGTTACTCCTTCTATGGCCTGTATTCAATGACTTCAAACCCACCATTAGGAGTGTCCCAAACAGATATTGATTGGATCATTATTGCTATCCGTCGATACCAGAGCCCAGGTGTAGAAATTTGGTGTTAGGACTTAAAAAGTTAGATCTGTGCGTCCCTAAATTTGGTTCCATGGGATTCTGAATTTAATTTGCAACATTAAAGTGTGAGCTTAGCATACAGGTGCAGATAAAAAGTATTTGGAAGCAGCTGTGCAAGTACAAATACTGTAACTGTTTTCTGGGCAACCTTTTTTTCAGTTCCTCTTTAAAATACAGTGACCAGTGGTTGATTAGTAATACCTGCAAAGAGTTGAAGTGTTATGACGTCTGGTGACAACTTTTGCAGTTGCTCTTAACTTTTCTGGTCGAACCAGAACTAATTTAAAAAAAAAAGAAAAAAAAGGATTATGACTGTTGGAAATAACTAAACTAGGGCCATAACTAAAAATTAATTTCATTATTGATTGATTAATCTATTGATTATTCTCTTGTTTAATCGAGTAGTTGTTTGAGCCATAAAATCTCAGAAAATGGTGAAAAATTTCAATGTTTCTCTGAGTCCAGGATGACATCATCAAATGTCTCGTTTTATCTACAAAACAAAGATATAAAGCATAAAATATACACATTAATGAAGCTAAAATCAGAGAACTTGGACATCTTTCTCTTAAATAACTACTTAAACCGATTAATCAGTTATCAAAACAGTTGACAATTAATTTAGTAATTGATTATTAATTGATTATTCCATTAACTGTTGCATAAAATGTTGAAATGTATTAGTACGAGAGTTAAACTGCACTCTAAATTTGTCGTTGCACCAAATTGATCTTCTTTTAATAATGGTAACAAGCCTGTCTGAATACCACCATAGAAAGGGCAAAGTAAGCTTTCCAAAAATAACAAAGTAAAATTTTGAATGTACACCACTCTTTGTAAAGATCACTTGGGTAAAGGCATGAAAACAACATTTGTGGTTTTATGTAAGGTACAGATTATGGTTTAAGATAAAAGTATTTTAAGGTGAAGCTGTTATTGGTGCCATAAAACCCCCTCTGTTAATGTAACAAAACAAACTCCATCACAGCAAAAAGCAACCAGCTTTGCCTTTCTGTTGAAAAAGGAAGCTATGATCTCCAGTGTCACACTACATCTCTATTCCTGATGGGAAACATTCCCATTTGTTTGACCTCACCCACAGGTCAGACTGACCGAGGCGGAGCGTTCCCTCCCTCCTCGTGTGTGTTCATGTTCAGGATGTACATGCTAGTCAGTCTGCTACTACAGGAAACCTCTCACTCTGCATGCTGTTTTTGGGTGTGAAGGAGGGGAAAA
Source organism: Labroides dimidiatus (assembly GCA_030710495.1). NCBI lineage: Eukaryota > Metazoa > Chordata > Actinopteri > Labriformes > Labridae > Labroides > Labroides dimidiatus. The sequence continues at coordinate 8,862,283 of CM061156.1, read as the reverse complement.
CGTGGGGTGAAAGATGGCCCTGCAGGACCCGGGCCAAACCATGAAAGTTTAAGTAAATATTGAGGGAAGGGGGGCTAGCCCTGGTGGTCTGGGGGTCTTGGTTCCCCCCTCGTTAGTTGATGTTTTCTCTCTCCTCTGCTCTTGTTTGTAAAACAGTGTGCAGTGTTGTGCACTGCCTCAGCGGTGTGCTTGTGTAGTTTTCTTTACCGGAGAATACACTACTGTACATTCATGATGCTCAGGTATAAATGAGGCTAATTTCATGCTGTCACTGGTCTCTGTCGATGCACTTAGAGAAACACGGTGTGGCAGGAAAAACACACCAATGTATGCTCCTTTTTCCATCGAGAACTCCCAAATGAAACATAAATATATTTCTTGTACTGTGCTTCTTTAAGCTGTCAGGATTTTGCTCCTGCAGCCTGATGAGGAGAAAATGAAAGCTTTATAATGGCACAGTAATCCAGATTTCTGTGTATTTATAGCACAGTGCTGCGTGATCAATGTCAGACATAATTCAATTCATCTCCAAAAGGCAGCCCTGATAATATTCAGTGTTATGTTTTCCACTTTGGTCACACCGTGTTCAACTTTGAAAGCAGCTCATGCGTGCTAAACATCTGAAATGAGTTGCTGCTGAAGAGTCTCTTCGCGCCCTGCATTCCTGCCTTAATGTCCAACTGCTTTTCTACATAATTAAAAGCAGACCAATTTGCCTCTCCAAAAAGTTCACACCATGTTTTTCGGTAATTGGGTCTCAGGATATGTGCCTGAGCTGCTATATGCCAGGAATCATCTCATGCATCCCGCTCATTAGTACTGTCCAAATGTATAATGGTTCATTACTGGTGTACTGGTCCAATAATGGGAGGTTTGATGGAAAGAGCACTAGGGGAGCCTATGGATCTGAATAATCATTTAAATTGGTAAGCTGTATAGAAACACCTCAATAAATACGTTTACTGTCCATTGATCTGTTACATTTTGAATAGTACATCATACAGTTTGGCTTAAAATGGTGAAAAATGTTTTTCCCACCACAAAAAAAATGTTTTTTTGTTTTAATGAAGGGATCAAGACAGCAGACACTTTCACAAATTTTAAACCTGCAACATGGGAAATTATTATTTATCATTAAAAGTTGCATAGTCCATCAGCATGAATAGTTTTTGCTTATGACGGACAATACAAATAATCTGTTAATCATCTCAGAGTAAGACTTAATTGCTTCGCATGTATGCATAGCTTTTTGTGAGAACCATGCAGGTGTAGTACTTGTAATTTAATGAAGACTGCTTCAACACAAAACAGATGATAGGCCTGAAGGGGCTGTGAAAGGACAGGCTGACACATAAACAATGAAAAACGGGATGTTTATATTTATGATGATCTTTATATTATATGTCTGGATCAATAGAACAGCTGTTGGTATTTGAAATTGCTGTATAAAAGGATGCCACCTAATTGAACTCACCTTCTAACATTCACTGTGACTTTTTTTTATTGCTTTTTACAAATTTATCGTAATTATAAAGCTGGTTTCTACCCACACCGTGCCCGTTTATCCATTAATCCCCTGATTTCAGTAGTCATTGTGAGTAACTGTACCTTTAACACTGTTTTAAACTTTTTTGTATTTAACAGTTTTAAAGTCAGTCTCAATGATGTACTACTCAGCACCACTGCACTTCTCTGAAACTATGACCTTCCTCTGTAAAATGCCTTGTTTATTTTCAATTTTCACAGTTGACACTTCTGTACCGTAAGAAATATACACATCACATCAACTAAATCTGCAGCACTTTTCATTAATTCAGTTGCTTTCTTACATTTGAGTAATTCACACTCCAAAATAATAAACAATAAACTCTGCTGACTTTTGTGATGCGGTTGCTCACTGACACTAGTCTGCTTGGCTGCGCCTGTATGCTTAGCTCAAACTTAAAATACACTGGTGGTACTAATATTCAACATTTAACAGGGATGCACTGATATGGAAATTTTGGCTGATGCCAGTATCCGCGATTAATATTTCTGTCCAGGTTGATTACCAATATTTACCGATATCGATACATGTTAAAAAGTTTCTGAGATTATAACATTTTGTACAGGCTGAAAATCCTGCAAACTGAATTTTTGAATGTCTGTCTTATTTTCAAAAGGTGTTTCACTTCCAAATAAGAATGTTACAGTGTTACTTTTTAGCAACCTTCACAACTTGTAGCGAGTGTGAAATAAAACTCTCAACTCACAAAACTCCTATTAGAAATTCTGGATCAAAAATTACAAAAAAGGATCATAAATCCAAATACTGTCCAGACAAAGTTACTTTAACAAACTTACCAGTATTTATGGCAACCCCCTCCCGACACAAACACAAACAGCACCTAGACGGATATATAAACATTGGTTGTTAATATCGACCCAGTTTTACCCATTACACTGATGCCGGTATGTTAAAAAATGACAAACATTGGTTGATACCGATATTAATGCTGATATATTTTGCATCCCTAACATTTAATAAGGTTTGCTTGTATATCACTTTCAATTGGACAACCAAGCAGTCTTTTTAGGTGAAATGTACCGTTCTTAAGCACTGAGATGCCATTGGTGTGGCTATGGTTTGTCTACGGTGTGCTGAAAGGAACAAAATAGCATACAACTAGAGAAAGGAAAAAAAAAATCAGTTTTGGATCTTAAAATCTGACAGCCCTGATTTGAATAAATTAGGCTTATCAGAGTTCTGTAACGTAAAGTAGTTATTATAGATACCAATGTTCCAGCTTTTCTGCTGTGGTAGCAGGAGTGTAAGACAGAAGTGTTGGAGTGTTTCGTCTGCTATGCCTGTCATCTGTGTTTACGGTCATTAATACTTGTCCTATAAGAATGTTTCTGTGCACATTTTGACTTTGACAGTTACTTAGCATTCTGATGGCTGCGGTCACATGATTAAAATTCATCACTGGACTATTGAAATATCTCTCTTGTGAGGAAATGCTTCGTCCAGCAGGTGTGTGCATGCCTAGCTGGATGTTTCCCACCGTGATTAAATTGGTATGTTTCAGATTATGCTGTGTTCTTTGGCTCCTCGCCGTGCTGGGGTCGTGCGTGGATTCGTTTTGAACTCAGTGCTGTTTCTCTTTTCATGCGCTCCTGGGCCGAGTGTCATAGCTGGGAGCTGAAAACGACCTGAAAACGGGCCACGCTCAGCAAGCCAAAGCTGGACTGCAGCTGTTCACTCTCCAATGTGAACTGAGGACACCTTGAGTTCATAAAGATAGGAACGTGATGAGACTGAGAAATCAGATTCTGCTGTTGATTAAGAAAGGAAGATAAGGAAATGTTTTGGGGTTCTTACAACATCCACTGATGAAAGGATAAGCTTCTTACTGCCGTCTAGAAACTACTGTCCTTGCCGTATGAGTGTGTCTGGAAAAGTACTGGAAATTTGTTAAAAAAAAAAAAATCAAAATGGTTTCAGGAAAAGTATTCATTTAAATATTCAATTCTGGACTTTAGATGTCAGTGAAACTTTTGAGGCCTCCGTTAAACAAAAATCCTGATTTTCATGAATCTTTCAAGAGCCACGAGTCAAAAAATGCACGATTTCAACCAAATATCTGTCAGAAAAACAGCATTTTAGCAAAAAGCACAGACTGGCTATGGAAATCACGCTGTCCCTCCAGAAGAAGCAAATCAAAAAGTAGAAGAACATGTAAAGCAACTCATCCTGAACTCTGCCCAGTTTTCAGGGTGTTCCTCATGGAGCCAAAGGCCCTGAGTCTCTGCAGTGGAGGCCCTGAAACCTCAGCCCTTAAATCTGATGGGTGGATGTAAGAGGAGACGGACAGTAGAATAACAGAACGTGCACTTTGTTCACCCCCAGCCTGCAGTAAAAATCTCAGAGAATTACAGACTGAGAGACAGTTTAACTCCAGGTCATAAATATGTGTTTGGAACATTTTCGCTTTTTCCCTCCCTTTGCGCTTCTTCTCTTTTACTGTGCTGTTTTTTGAGAAATGAGTGTTGACTTGTACACCATCTTTCTCCATCTCTTCTGCACTCTCTCACCAAATGTGTTTCCAGTCACCTGTTTTATACACCCATTTATTGAATCGGAAAGTTGAGATATTTCAAAACGAAGTTCTTAACTAAGGAAGAAACTTTGGTTTATTAATTTAAAGATGACGACCTTGCAAAGGTAAAATGAAAACAGACCTGCCAGTGAACTCATCAGACTTTAGACCAAAATTGTTGGGCAGAAGTTTTCTAAAGTTTATTTTAAGAGTATGGGTGTAGTTAGAAAGTTTTATCTTTTAGCATTTTTTTTATAAAGATGTGGAAAAAAATATTTTTATGTATAGGATTGAATCATAATTTTTCAAAATTTCTAATTTCATGATTTAAAATATCAGAAAAAGTTCACGTGATATAATACATTCAATAATAATAATGATACATTTTTTGTGGGAGCCTTTAATGTCACTCAAGGTCACCTTACATAGCACAGTATTAGGTAAAAACAGTAAAAAGATCAGCTAATAAACAATTTAAACAACATATTTTTACCATTATTTTTACAGTCCGTCAATGTTATGTGATATAATTACCACTTGTAGGTTTTGCCCGAAAAAAACCAAATAAATAAAATCCATTATATAATAAAAAAATGATTCTAATACTGTGAGAAGTATTGGTGCCAGTTGCCAATAAAACATCACTTTAGGACTCAGAACTGGGGTGAAATAGAGTCGTCCGTAATGCCAAATAGTTCTTAGGGACAGTAGCATGCTGGGCTTTCACTTCACAAGAACAATCATGACGGAAAGGAACATCTCGAGTTTAACTAAATAAGCATGTTAATGTGACCTTTTCATATGCTACAACCAGCGTTACACAGCAATCAAAGTTCATTATAACCTTTATAAAATGTGTTTCTTACTGATTTCAGAAGTTTTGCTCAGTATGGATAGTGTCACTCACTCTCTTACTCACACAAGCTCTGACCACACACACACACTTTCCTGTCATGTCTGTCTTTTTTCATCAAGTGTGTTCATAGTCATCTTTTCCCTACAGGCTGTCTTGCTCTTGCTGCCCATCACCTAAACAAACGGTGTAAGTGTGTGCATCTGTGTGTGAGTGTGTGTCTCCCTCCTTCCTTGTTTCCAGCCTGTGGGAGAGTCCCTATCCAAACCGCAGCAGGGTAATAATCACTTAACCCAAATCAGTCGCAATCAGGACGAGCCGGGCTGCAGCTGGGAGGCACCCAATCCAACCGGGGCGAGGGGTGGCAGCGGGTGGGTGAGTGAGAAGGCGAGGGAGGGGTTGTTGGTTGGTTGGGATGACGATGCGGACACTGATGACCAGGAGGAAGATCAAAAGCGGCGGTTTTGTTGTGCCATCCTCGTCCTCATCTGGCTCCAACAAGGAGCGAATCAACAGGGGGAAATTGGGGAAATCAGAGACTAGATTCCCCCCACAGAGCGAAGCGTAAACGCTGTTCCTGTTATGTGTGTGTGTGTATGTGTGTGTGTGTATATGTGTGTTTTGTCTACATGTGATTGTTCTGTTTGGGCTCCTCAGGCCCCTGCTGACTCACTGAATCTGATCCTGTGTGATCCAGTGATTGTGTTCGGAGCTCTTTTCCTGATGTTTGTGTTGTGATGTAGGTCCCGTCACAGCTGCAGGCCCCCCACAGGAAGACACACAATATAAGACACTTTAGGGCATGCACACACAAACTGTGCACATGCAGGGGTGTGTAGGTCCTGTCAGAATTGTACGCCTATTGGGGAGACATCTGCGAATAAGCCAGGACACATGCACACACGTGTGTGCACAGAGCTGGGTGGAACCATGACAGAGCCTGAAATGCTGCTGATTTATTGAGCTGAGACCTCCAGCACGTCAAAGCTGTGTCAGCTTCCTCTTCCTTCCGCCCCTCAGAGCTTATCAGGCCCGCTCCTAATCAGACGGGGATTGTAGCAACACCGTATCGCAGAGATAAATCTGAGCTGTGTATGGATAAATGTGTGTGTGCCTTCTGTTTGTTGTAGCAGCCTTGCTGTTGTTAGCAGCCCACCTTGTAGCATCTGCCATTCATTTGGAATAGAAGACAAACACACTGATGAAAATGACTCAGACCACAGGACTCTCTCTCTTTCTCTTTCTCGCTCTTTCTTTCTTTCTTTCTCTCTTTCTTTCTTTCTTTCTTTCTTTTTCTCTTTTTCTCTGTCTGGGGGGGTTACAAAAGCAGCAACCAGGCATTTCCAGCTCCATTGTATACGTTCATATCTGCAGCATTTTAAACATATATTTGCGCAGCACATGGTCTAAATTTCAAACTCCAGTCACATCCTCACAATTGAATTTCACTTTGTTTAAACACACTCTCAGCGCTGCCTCAGCAATGTCGCCAATCTGCTCCAAACCCCCCACCAAAGACTCGGATGTATGAGCGAACTTGTTGTTCGTCTGTCTTTCATTCTGTCGGTTTACATGTGCAAACTTTAAAATCAAAATTGCACCTTTTAGGCATCTTATATGTGAGTTTTCAAAATGCTTGTCCATAGTTTCGGAAATGTACGGTAAATGTCGCCGATCAAATACTAAGCGCATTATTTTCTCCTGCAGGATAGTTAAAGAGATATGATTGAAAGAGCACAAGGTTAAAGTGGAGCTACAACCTCCAGTGTTTCAAAATGAAGTGAATATGGATGTACAAAGTACTGCAGTTCCTTGAGTGTCCACTTGAGGCTGGGGAACCCCAACAGTTGTAGCCATCATATCAAAAATGATGACTACTTTTAATCACCATAGAACCAGGCAAACAGATTAAGATGAGGTGGGTTTATAGCATCCTGGCAAACGGCAACATCTAGGGATGTACAAGTTTAGTCAACGAAACAATAAATTGGTAAATCATCAAGATGCAGATGCAGTCAAACAGGTTTATATATATATATATATATATATATATATATATATATATATATATATATATATATATATATATATATATATATATATATATTTTTTTTTTTTTTTTTTTTTCATAGGTCCAAACTGCCAGACTTATGTTGTGTCTAAGACTTTTGGTGCTAGCTCAGCTATTGTTAGGCACACTTTACAAACCACTTTGACATTGTTTACTAGCAGATCTGTGGTCCTGTAATTATCTTCTGTGTTAAGAATGTGTGCATAACTTTAACCGTAGAAGTTGACCAGTAAAAAATTCAATTTTTGCTTAATCAACGAAATCCATCGCTTCAGAACATCCCAAGCCACAGTGCCACCATACCTTTAAATGTGATTAATTTGTAGCTCTCAACTTTTGTGTTACCGAAACAGATGTCTTATAAATAAACCCTCCCTTTTATTCATATCGTGAGTGAAAATAGATGAAGATCTAATCTGACATTTAAATGTGGATCTTTTGGGGATTTATTTGGCTTTTGGAGCCAGCTTCTAGTGGACACTTTGAGAAGTGCAGTTTTTGCACTTTTGCAGTGTCTACATTTGCACACAGAGACCATGTTAAAACTCGTTTTTATAGCTTAATTAAAAATGTTTACAAATATGCTCGGTACAAAAAGGAAAAAAAAGTATGGTTTCTATTTTTCATTATTTCAAAATAAAAAAGACTGTTTAAAAGCGTTTTTTTTTTTTTTTTTTTTTTGTCGAAGGAGGGCAATGCAGATTTGGGCTTAGTAATGCTTCTCTGGAATCAAGCCAGCAAAATTACAGACACTATGACCATGTTTTAAATGCCAGTACAACCCATACAACATGCTAAATTATTTTTTTGACTCATTTTTGAGGTTTTGACAAAAATTCTTATTTTACTTTAATTTTTTTTCCCAATGTATTGTCAAGGGTCCAACAGCTTCACCTTAAAACAGATTTGTCCTTTAGGCCAGGCATAAAGGGTGGTCGGACATTTAGCTGAGCAGTAAACAAACTCATGTTTCACTTTATCGCTTTAACTCAGTTACTGTCTGGTCATCAGACTGCTCTCTTGTTACCATCCTGTCTCAAAGAGTGCCTTGTGAGTGAAAGTTATCATAAAATAAATAAAACGATGCCCTTAACCATGAAAACAAGACTCAGCTTTAAAACAATGCGCGGCCTCTTGATGAACTGTAAACACCATCATTGTCCCCAGATGGAGCATGAGGGAATACACATTTCTAATTACACCCTGTGAGACATGTGAGTTAAAGCTCTGCAAATTCAAAGGAAAGAAAAAAGCCAGCTCTTTTACCTGGATTCTTTTAAGACATGATGGAGTGGAGGAAGGGTGGAGCGTTGGAGGAGGCTTTGAGGGGTTTGTTGACTAGGTGTTGAAGTGGAACAGCCCACAGATTAGCAGGGTGGACACCTGCATGCTGCAACAGGTAACACAGAACTCTTTAAAGTCTCTCTGATACACAGATCAGGAGAATAGACATACATTCACAAGGAGTGTGTATGAAAAGAAACATAAAATGCTTTAATTTTTGGCAAGCCTTCACTCCTATAAATGCTAATGGTCAAGTGAATGGACACACTCTCACAGTCAAAGCGTAGCTGCAAAACTATCATTATTTGTTGGTATAAAAACTTAAAAAAAAAACAAGGCTTTCTTTTTTGTTTAAAAGAGGGTGTATTGTTTTTTTTTAAGGCCATATACTGCTGTCTCTTTAACCCACAAGGCTCCTGCTCCGCAAACCCCCTTCCTCCTGATTGGTCAGCCAAGATCTGCCTTTTTTTAACCCTTTACAGACAGATTCAGGAAACAAATATTTAGTGGTTTAAAAATGTTCACACTTTTAATATGAACATCCAGCATTGTTAGTTTATATGCTAGTTTGAAATATGGGAAAGCAAAATACCCTCTCTTTAAATTTTGAATTTAGTCCTTGAGTTTATCCAAAGAATTTGAAATAGATACATTTGCTAATTGTGCGCTGTCACCAGGACGTCAACACTTTGTCCTAATATCATGGGTGTCATTTTTTTTTTAGGCCTGAGTGCTGATTTCCCCTTTCTCTTTTCTCCGCGCAGGCTTTGATAAGATAATGGGAGCGGCTGCACAGTGAGTGTGTTCTGAAGCACCTGACCCTTAAATAGGTGCTGAGTGGAGCGCCCGGGCAGGGCTGCTGAGACGTGCTCATGCTCTGTTGACTTAAGCATTCAAAAGCAGCCATCAATCATCCCTGTGTGACGGCTCTGCCCCCGAACCCCGGCCTACTTTATCTGCCGGCAAAGCCTCCCCGCTCAGTGTGTGCATGTAAAAACCGGCCCCGGTGTGAAAAAAAAAGTCAGCCACATTTTATCTCAGCCTCTCAAGGGCTTGCAACTTTTTCTCACAAGCATGCACACACATACACCTCCTCTTTTTCTCTCTCTTTCATTCCCATTTTAAAAAAAAGTAAGCAGGGAATTGCTTCTAAATCCTTCCTTCCTATTTTTTCAAAAACCGCTGAGGCATTTGGAAAAGGTTTTTTTGCAATTATGTTTAATCGTATGCGGCCGTTCCAATCAAGAGCAGCTCTGCTGATCACATTTGCATGGGTTTCAGGTTCTGGCCTCTGAGTCAGTGCAGTGCCCGTGCATGCTGTGGGGTAAGACCACCTGGATGATCAACAGAGCTGCTCAGGCTTTCTGTTTCTGCTTTTATTCTAGCTGTCACCACTTGGATTCATCAAATAAAGAGATCTGTTTTTAGAGGTAATTTTTTGTCTGATGTTTTTCCGTGCTGGCTTTTTCGCTTGAACATTTATCAAGTTTGCTGTCATCAAATTTGTCTAGAGATCACTGATCTGATCTTTCTAATGTCGGTCCTTTATTTTGTAAAACCTTTATTTATTTTATATTATGATTAATTTCATTTTTTGAATTCACAGTTAAAAAAAACTACATATGCTTTAAAAACAATATTGTTTTATCATTTTCATGCAGTGCTTTGCCCTCAGTGCGTTTTGTGTTTTTCTTCTTCTGTGATTTTTATTTTATTTTACTTTTTTTTTTTAAATTTACATAAGACAAAATTTTGGGATGCTAGTATGGCATAGCAGTTAGGTCGCACTCCCAATGAGGTAAGGCCCAGGTTCAAATCTTTTTGGCCCGTTTAACAGCATGTAATTCCCCAATCTCACCTCTCATCTCTTTTTGTCTTTGAATAAAATGCATAAAACGCCAGAAAAAAAAAAAAAAATGGGCATGCTAATTTGGTATCCAATGTTTGGAAGCAATTTCAAGATGGCAACTCGAGGTTGATTCCAACCTGCAGCCTTTTACCTGTATGTCACTCCCAGAAAAAAACCCAACAAAAAGAGATTAAAAAAGCCCAAAAATATAACTTGAAAAAGGCAAACAAAAATAAAATCAAGTATAATGTTTCTCATTGGGTTTTTTTTCTTAACATTGACATTCGTTACAGAATTTCTTACTCTTTTTCAGCTCTAACTAGTTTTTAAACACCAGCATTCAAAAATTGTGCATCAAGGTTGAAGCGCATTTTAAATGGAACAAACAAAAGTTTAAAAAAAAAAAAAGAAAAAATCAGACAACAGTGAAGTAAAAGAATGTGTATTTGTGTGTGTATCTGTGTGTGTAAGCGTTTTAGCAGAATTCCCAGATGTACTGCCCCACTAAGTCCAGCTGACCAGCCCACCCAGCCTGTGAGAGAGTGGGCTTCCATTTTTCTTCTCTCTGTGGATCTGGAGGTCAATGCAACTCTTTCTATGTGTGTGTGTGCTGTCATATGTTTTGCCTGCTTATTTTTGTGTGTTTTTGAGGTCATGTGTGTGTGTGTACATGTGCTTGATGTGTGTCCACATGCTCATATGTGTCACAGGAAAGCAGCTTGTGTCTGTGATCGGCTGCTCCTCTCATTTTCCCTGGTGAAAGGCGGCATTATAACGGATTTCCATGACCTCAAGCCAGGGCGCTCACTCCCTTCACAGCCTGTGTGAGTGTATGTGTGTGTGTGTGTATATGTATGTGTTTATGTGCACGCATTATAACTGCTTTCCATGACCTCCAGCCAGGACCCTCCTCTGCGGCGTGCCTTGCAGCGCTTGTTTAGACAACAGTGGTGCACATGTTGGCTGAAATATGGCTGCTGTGCTCGTTTGCTCGGGTGAATTAAGCTTCGGCATGTGTGCTTAAACCCAGACCCTCGCTGATTTATCCATATATTTAAATGATTGATTTAAGAGCAGCCCGGCCAACACTTGTTGAATCAGCGGATGGGGGCGGCTCGCGGAGATGAGAGAGAGAGAAGAAGGGCAGGATTCAGATCAGAGCCTACACAGCCTCTCTCACACAGGTAGCCATATTCACGCCATCCATCGCCCACTGAGGGACATTTTTCACAGAGCTGAAGTAAATTATTCAAAAGTAAAGCTTGACTTTGCACAAGATGGATACTTTTAACGACGTACTGATTGCTTTTTAACACACTGCTTTTTCAAATGAGCTATAAAATGTTGTTTATTATGCTTCAGAACATGACAAAGGCAATCTGTTTTAATGTCAGGGAGCAGCCTGGAAAGAAATGTACAAAAACACGTCCTCCCGTTTTAACCTGTGATATGTGCATGTGTGCCCAAATGAGGCTGCGTGTGCCGGTGTGTTTTATTACCTGTCTCATTATTAAATGTGTTAGGAGGCTGGCCGAGCCGGGACAAAACATTCCAGCTCCTTTAATGTCTCCCTCTCGTCTACCTCCCGTCCCCCTCGCTCCTCTCTTTGATAATACGTCTCCTTATGAGCCCATAAAACTCAACGCTTTCTCAGACATGCACCTTTTTCCTCTGTGCAGTGCAAAAAAAAAAAGTGCATCTTAAGCTATCTTGCGTTCACTTTTGCATTTAGGCTTCATAAAAGTGAGCTAAAACTAATCAAAAGACTACTTTTCAATGCTACTTAAAGTATCTGAAAGCCCCCCAAAAATGAGAATCAAATCTGTCTAAAACAGACATTTCTTACAGTGTGCACATTTTGATGACGTTACTGCGCTGAAAAATGCTCCTCGGCTCATCGTTTTTCTTTATACTGCCTTTCTTCCTTACTCCCCCTCTCTCCAACTCCCTGTCCCTCTCTCTCCTCTCCATACAGGGTCGAGTAAGGCATAAGCGAATAATTAGGTAATTGCCCCCTTGATTGAGCTCAATAGGAAACATTTCAATTAGGCTAAAACTGCACGAGGAGGAAGTAGGCCCTTACAAAGGGAAACATTCCTTGTCATGCAACTGTCAGCCCCCGAGCCCACACCACGAGCCGGGATTAACTGGATACTAGAGGAGGAAATGCTGGGGAAGAGGGAGGCTGCACTGAAAAGCTGGGGGGGGGGATTTTAGAGGAGGAGGAGAAAGTAGAGAAAGTCGGAGGTGGGGTCTTTGTAAAGCGGGAGGTTTTTTTCTGAGGGTGGGGGGCAGCAAGAAATGATTGCAGCAATTACAGCTATATTTAAACACGCCTTCCCTCTGATATGATTTTCCCGGTGATCCCCTGTCCAGATAAGAGGGAGAGCTCCAAGCCCGCCCTGCCGCCTGTAACAAATTACAAGCTCCCAGCCATGGTAGAGACGCAGTTCCTGTGTGAGAGGGAGGGAAAGGAGCAGAGAGGAGAAAGCGTCAAATTGAGCAGAGTCCCTTAAAAATGGGGAATGGAAAGAACAGCTTCTCAAAACATAATATTCATTGTTATCAGAGTCAGAGTATTGATCATAAACACATCACAGATGTCGGTATTTAAATCCTCTACAAAGAAAAGTTCTGTAAATGAGCTGTTTTCACCCCTCATTTTGGATGGAATTATACTTTATTATGCAGTTAGCATTACTGATGCGAAATTAATGGTAAATGAAAATCAACTTTTGGATTAATGTTGGATTTACGAGGGCCATTATGCAAAAGTATCATTGAAAATATGAGAAAGTACAGAAGCCCTTTTGCTGCTTTATGAAGAGTACTATCGTGAGCATCTGCAAAAAGGCAGCTACTGATTTAATTTTTAGATTGCCCAAAAGTTATCCCATTATCTTGGAAAACCAGATTTGTTTTGTCAAGATTACAAAAAAAAGTTAAGATCTTGAGAAAACAACTGAATTTGATCCTTTAAAAATTATCTTGCTATCATGGAAAAATAAACTTTGTTAAAAAGTTTTATCTTTAGAAAACGGCTGAAATTAACTTATCTCAAGCAAATAGATATATGAAGTCATGGCCATTTAGGGCTTCCGAAGGATACAGCAGACAGTTATAGCTGATAAACATAAGACAAAGAGCTGGGAAATTTATCAAAAAGTTAATTGATATCTACTAGTAGAACCTCTTACTGACTGATGATCTTGCCCATGTCAGTCCTGTTTTTTCGGTTCTGTTTACATTTATTTATATATTCATATAATTTTTTTCAAAATTCTGTTTATGCTTTTCCCTCTATGTTCTTCAACCAACCCCATAAATCATACAACCTTGTGTATCCTGTAAGTCAGCCTCATCTAGTCTGAGAGAAGAAGCAACATGATAGGGACCTCAAACACTGAGCCAGCTACATGCTGAGATAGCACATTAAGCCGAATCTGGCGGTCCTTTGCTTTGCACCACTTGAGAGAGAAAAACTCCTTGACTTGAGAAGTTTTAGAAGCCGTAATGTTGCATTGTCCACTACATTGTTGTTTACCTGTCATGTCCTGGTTGATGAGTTCATGCCACAAGGTCATTTTGTTTAGTCTTGTTGACTGTTGCTGTGGCCAACAGGGGCAGGTGATCTGCAGCAGTCTGAAGAATATTTATCAGGAGAAATGTCCTGCAACTCCTCAAACTATGCAAATTGCAAAACAAACTCAAGGACAGAAACGCACTTCAGGTGAGGAATCATGCGGCAGGAAGCCGTTACATTTGCATGAACAGTATATACTGCAAACACACAAATGATGCAAAGTCAAAGCATGCAAAGGAGAAGACTGCAAAGCAGAATCCAGACTTTTTATGGAAGACCTCCAGGCCTCCAGGGCTGTGAAATGACACAACTCACTATACTTATGTCAACAAATTGTTGCATCTCTGATGTGCATCATATCACACTTAATAATGTTATTTCAGTATTGCACAATGGAAACTTAAACCACATATTTTCTCAAGTGCAGGCAAGAAAGATGAACCTCATGATCTCAAGAGAAAGACTTAGAATTAGCTGGTGTGAATACGACATGGTTTTGCCTGATTTAAAAAAAGAACAACATTGCCAGAAGCTTGCCTATTTCTGTGCCTCAAAAAGTGCGCTCTACAAATGCTTAATTATTTTGTACCCATGTTGGACCTCATAACGAAAACTGTGACTGAAAGATAACTAGATCCGCTGTTGAAGCTTTAGGTCTTATAGGAGCCAATACCCTCTTTGGTGGTGAAGTGAAGCTCCGCTCACGAGCACTCGTCTGTTGCTGCGTGTGTGATAGCGCCTCTGCAGCTGTGCAGTGCGCCTGCCCTTCCGTCATCACCGTCACCTCTCCCGCCCTCATACATGGGCCATGAAATTGAAGAGCTGGGCTCTGACCTCTAATGGAGTACGGGTGCCTGTAGGTGTTTTATGTAGGTGTTAATGGACAGTGTGTGAATGTCTATAGTGTGGACAGGTGTTAACGTGGAGAACATGACGCCAGTCTCTGTCTGTGAGAGTGTCACTGTGTCTAAGTATGAGTGAGTCTGTGTGTGTGTGTATACATGCAAAAATATTTTGATATTTTTATTGAGAAATATTTTAATTGATGTTTTTATTTGTGTTTTTGGCTTAATTCGTGTTTAATATCAGCATTTTTTTGTGTAACTGGGTCTCTATTTGCATTTTTATGGTTTAATTTTGCAGCATATATTAAAATTATTGTGTGTCCGTCTGTGTAGCTGTCTAGTTTATCTGGATTTATATGTTTGGATTTGTGTGGGTAGGTGTGTGTGTGTGAAGAGACTCTGGCTCTGACTCTTTATCCGTGTCCCTGTGGGACTCGCTGTGGTTAGGAGAGTAAACGGCGGTCCATGTTAATACGTTTCCTGTGTCTGGCCCAGCGTTACCTGTGTGGTTCACCTCAACACACACACACTGCACAACAGAGCGAGTCAGACACATACCAGCACCTTTTTTTAGACACACACTGTGGTTTTGTACGTGCAGGATAGATATAGATTCTAAAGAAGTAGGGATTGTTACTTTCCTATATTGTACCTCTTTAACAAAATAAAGCTTTACTTCCTCTGTGGAAGAATTTTACTAGCCTATTATCATGATTCCGTTGCTGATTGATTTTATGGTTGCGTAATTTGATAAAAAACAATAGAAATTTATTCATTTGAGTGCCTCTCTGATGCATCTATTAAAAGCTTACCACTGGATTGAATTGGAACTGTTCTCCTCCTTTCAAATCCTAGGATAATTTTGCAAATTTTTGTTGAAGATTACACTGATGTACCCATTTAGTTGACTAAATGATGAAATGTTGTAACCTTTGCTGGTCTGCACCATATTACTTGTCAGTTTAACAACTTAATATTTTGGTTATCTGCTGTGCTGTGATAAAGTTGTCGCTAGCAGGGGCTGGAGCTCCGACCAGTTGCTGGTACCATAATGATATGATGCTTAACAACCGAGATGTAAACAAGCTGTAAACAGATGACAATGTCACTTTGCGGAGTGGTTGATCTAGCAATATGTCGTATGTGTCAGGTGACATAATGACTTGTTGAGTGCAAAACCAGCAAATCCAAGTGGGACTGATGGCTGGCAGTGCTAGCTCTGCTGTTGTTAGCTAGAAACCAGATCATTGTAACTTCAGGTAAACTATGTCAAATTGGTTTGCATTTTGTGGTTGTGTTAAATTTGCTGTACTCAATGATAGTTATATACTTACAACACTCATAGAGGGGGTGTAGCTTTACATGATTTAAAACCCCCCAAAAATAAAAAACACCCTGGTGCTTTAGAACGGTGTTTCTCAAATTGTGGTCCGTGGACCACTAGTGGTCCGTCAGCACCTCCTTGTGGTCCGCCTTGACAGTGAGTAATTTTTTTTTTTTTTATTATTTATTTATTTATATTTATGGAACATTAAAGACAAATTCTCCTGAACTCAAAAGTTTCCTTGACCTCCCTCAGAGAGAAAACCTTCAAGCTTACATTACTACATTAACGAGCTGACAGGTAGAATCATCATGTATCAGTGGCTTAAGATGGGAACAGTAAAAAGAAAACCAAATGAGGAAGAGAAAAGCTCCAACACTGGCCAGGATAAGGTTAAGCAGCAAGATGATTCAGCTGCAGTGAGCATTGTGGACAACATGGAAGCTAATGTAAGTGCCAGTACTAGTAGCCAGTACATGTATGATGCCAGTTAATATTACATCACTTGGTTATCTGAGCTGTCTTATCTTTAGCTTGGTGGTTGGTGAGATTTTTATTTTATTTTACTGTATTTATTTATTTAGGGGGGGGGGGGGTCCTTGGTCTGAAACAATTTGAGAAACGTTGTTTTAGAAAACCCCTATATCAGCCTCTGTTTCAAATGCTTAGTTTAAGCTGCTGTCTCTTTAAAGCCCCCTCGTCCACAAAACCCCTTCCGTCCAACTGGCTAGCCCTCTGGAGGCCTGTCGGGGGCAGAGCTGTAGGCAGACCTAAGTGTTTGAGGCCCACTTCTCCAATTTGTCTTGATCCTGTTATTAGATCCTTATTTGATGACCTCATCATTCCAGCAAGTCTCATGAAGATATGGTGCTATTTTTAGAACAGAACATTTTGAGCAGAGCAGACAGACAAGGATTTCTACAACATCTGAATACGTAGCTGTTTGAAAATCTGCACGCCTTTAGCACTTGTTACTTTATATCCATGTTTAAAATATGAGAAATCTTGATATCTCCTTTTGAAGAAATAGTGAAAAACTCACATGAGGCTGGATGAAGTGAATCAGTTGCTTTTTTTTCCAGACAAGCTGAAAAAGTTTGGTTTTGGATTATTTTTAATAAATAATCAGCTGCACTAGTTTAGTTTAGTTTGTAAAAAACAAAGCACCCCATGTACCAAAGCTACAGTCTTCGTTGCATTAGTTTTATAATCAACTCCTGGTCCATGATTTGGTTTCCTGTCTCTTTAAAGCTCTCTAAAGGCACAGAGCCCAAATAATACTTCTAAAAAGAACAATAATAATCATTAATCAACTGTGTTTTTCACCTCAGTCATGAATTATTTATTGTCTGCAATAAATCTGATCTTTAACAAAGAACCAACTTCTTCTCTTGAGAGGGAGGTTTGTGTGTTTCAGGAGCGGCTGCTTTTCTACGTGATTTGCTCATTTGTTTGTTGTCAAAACACCAATAAATCAGAGTATGAGACATAATACTGTTTTTGAATACTAATATAAGCAAATTTAATCTCCAACAGTGTTTGTTTTCTATGTGGGAATGACAGTGACACAAGAAACTAACGTATTAGTCCTTTATTTTATTGTACTTGATTTTTCTTTTTTTGTATTTGTTCTCTTCCGTTTTTTGTCAAACATGTGCTCACTTTTATTGCATTTTTGAACTAAACAAACATATAACAAGTAAAATAGGATTGATTAAACCTAGACCACCTCCCTCCCTCAAGACCCCCCCCCAAGTTATGACAGCTCCCAGCGCTCAGCCAAGACAGGACACACACATCCGCAGTTATAATTCAGTAATTTGTGTTTGTGCATTCTGTGACAATTGTGACAAATGAGTGGCCTGGAGTGAAATGCCAACCTGCCCCCCCTCCTCCATGTTTCCTGCTGCTTACACTGCTCAGGTGTGCGCTCCAAGGGCTTGCGTGCTGAGCATGAATAGCCCGGCTGACAAGAGAAATGATTACACAGATGTGTTTATTTTAAATGTGATTTTAATTGATGAATCATATCGACTGAGCAGGCCTGTGTGATCACGTTTAGTGAATGGGTGGCATGTCAGGGTGTTTCTGTGCAACGTATACCTGCGCGGCTGGAAAACATATTTTCTCTCCTTGTCCGGATGCACGCACGCTCACTCAGGCAGCAGTCACTTCATTCTGTCTGCCTCCTCCTCATTTACATTTTCCGGGGCATTTCTCAACATAAGCGCGTTCTGTCATCGATGTTTTTGGGGGAGAATTTGAGTGTCCGGACCTTCAGCCTGGATATGGAATTGATTATAAATACTGCGTATAGAGGAACTCTGGTAATGTTTTACCCTTGAAATGAGTTCCATTCCTTTGGAAAAGCCGTGCAGAGTTGGAGATGTAATACTCATATGGAGCAGTTTATGAGGATTAAGAGGTTTTATTTAGTCTAAGGGGCCGGCGGGCGTCCTCTCTGCAACCCTCCTCCTTTACATCCCAGCCTCACCTTGCTGGTGGATGAGCCAACAGTAGAGGAGGACACTGGGTTTTTTAGTAGGGATGGTGTCTGACTCCTCAGGCCTGAGCGTTAGCACCTGTGGCAGGTGGAGTTGCGCAGCTTTCACCTCTGATGTTGACTCCTGGCCTCAGTCCAGCTTGGCTCTCAAACTTTTACGTCCGCACTTTTTAGCTCTGATGCTCAACATGTCCACATCTTTTTTTAAGCAGGTATTTTTCCGACTATTAAAGTGCTTTGTGTGTTTTTGTGTTTGCTTTTCATCTGTCTGGATGAATTTGTATGTATGTGTGTGTGTGTGTGTGTGTGTGTGTGTGTTTTGCAGAGCCTGTAAGCGTGTGTGGCTCTCCTCCATCTTTTTCCCAGAAGGAAAAGTCTCATGTTCGCTCTCTAACTCGTCCTGGTAGAGGGTCAATTGCAACCAGTTGGCCGCCAGTCTGCTCCAAAGTAAACATTTGGAGAGAGGCGACTGTACAGGCAGGTACCTGGGGGGCTCTGTTAGCTGCTCAACCTCCCCCTTCCTCTCTCTCTTCCTTTCTCTCTCTTTCTTCCCCTCCTCTCTACCTCTGTGCCTTCCTCATACACGGTGGTGGGCCACTCTCCCCTCAGGGCTGCAGATTTCCCAGCTTTGAGCTGCTTGGCTGAGCTCTGTGCGATGGTCTGTCTCCTGGGACTGGCTCTCAGGAGAGTCTGCCTTGTTGGCCCAGTTGTTGGTCCTTCTGCCTGCTGTGGTCTGGCTAAGTTTAGGAGCACTGGAGGATCCCAGACAGAAACCAGCTCTATTGGATACGTATACACACAAACTGAAACACAGCACATCTCCTGCATTGTGTAAGCTATCAGAAGCATGGTTTTCATTTAGAGCTTTGTGTGCCAGCTCAATGTATTCAGGTCCAGGCAGGAGAGAGGACTGAGGAGGGGAGGGGGGGCAGGTTTAAAGTGTCTGGATGCTGAGGCAGCCTTGTTGCAGGCCGGAGAACCTTTTTTGAGCCTGATGGCAGACGACTCCTTTAACTGGGGCTGGGGAGCAGTCTGCACAGCTCAATTTTGGCCACATTAATCAAACTCACATTTCCTCACATCAGCCGGGGTGCCTATCAGGAGGGCCAGCTTGTTAGCATAATGAATTCAGGTGGTTTCACACAGAGGGGCACAGTCTTCTCAGAGAGGATTCAGTGTGTTTAAAGATGAATAAAAATGAAAACACACCTTTTTGCTGCTTCATTTAGGTTGTAAAATGAATTCCTTAAAGGCTCAAAGACTACTTTTAATTGTGACTAACTTCTAAGAAATACATTTATAGACAGACTCAAATAGACAGTATTTTAAAGTGGAGTCATAGCAAAATATTTTTGAGCCAACTTAAGTCTGTTCATCATTGCGGACACATTTCTTGTAAAAAAGTGCTGCAAGCATCAAATAAAAACAAAAAATATTTTGATGAGTTGACGTTGTTTAAACGCATCCTTTTCTAAAATATGGGAAATCTTATAGATTTACTAAAAAGTTGCCAAAGTTTTTAGTGCTTTCTAACATCATGTATTTTAAAAAAATCTCCATTTAATTTATTACATTTAAGAGTATAGGAAAGAAAAAAGAAATTGCCAGAGCTTACATGAGCAAGCAAGTAACAATGATGGGGCAACAGACATAAGGTAGAGATAGATCGCTAGTTAAGAAAACAACACAACACAGTAAAAGGTCATTTTCTGGTTGTTTCAAAGCATTTACATTCTAAAGAACTAAAAAAAAAACCTTGCACACCACAGCGTTAACATACAGTAAGGTTTAAATTGTTTGAATTTTATCAGAGATAATCCTGTGTGAAAATAATAATAATAATAACAGTAATAATAATAATAATAAAATCATAGTGTCACTTATTTGCTTGCTTCACAGCTCTGGTCTGCCGCCCCCGCGTACAACTTCAAAATTGATCATTTCAAGGAGACTCTAAGTCAAAACGGCCTTTTGTGCAAGTGCCGAGTTATTTCTTCTCAGGCAGACTTCCTCTTAGTAACAGTGTGGGGGTCAGTGAGGAGAGGGAAGGGGAAAATTGGGGCTTGTGTGTGTGTGTGTGTGTGTCGAGGGGGTGCTGTCTGAGAGAGTGAAAGCATGCAGTCAGACAGTCGCTCAGCTGCTCATACATACAGGTGCTTATAATTTGCAGCATGTGATTAATCATTGTTGTGTTTCGGGGTGACGTCTTGTTTAAGGGATCTGTCCATCTCCTCTCTCACATTTCTAGGGAGGCGTGTGAGAGATCCATAAATGGACTAAGAATGATTAATTGAAATATTAATGGCTTGTAATGAATTGCAAAGTGGTAGAACAGAAGAAAATTAGTGTTTCAGTTTTTAATTCTTGAATTCTCATCAGTCCCCGTCCAAAGCAGTTAAAAGGAAAGTTGACAGCGAAGGATGTAAGACTTATTCTACCTGATTATATGAATGACAAGTTAGTCAGTCTCATCTGCAACGAGGTTGTTGCAGTTTGCAAGGAATACAGTATCCGAAAGCACCACGAAACGAAGCAACTTCAAAGAAACATATCCACCCTAGACAGACAGAAACTTAGAGCACTGACAGCACGTCAGGCCAGTGTGCATCTGATATCAACGCCATGTGGTGGGCCAGGTATTATTGGAAGCGGGCCAATTGTGGCCCACAGGCCGCCAGTCGCCAACCCCTAAAATACATAATTGACCTCTATAGATGCCGTCAATGGTTGTAATCGAATTGATATCTAAAGACGTCAATGGCAGCCAATGAGTTAATGATGATAAATGAAGTTTCTTTATGCGTTGGGTTGTTGTTTGTACAAAAGAAGCAACCTAAAGACTTCATTTAGTCTCACAGATATTGTCATGAAGTCTTTTTGCAAATTCTATAAACATTTTATTTCCCAATACCAGTCAGAGGAAGTTAGTTGGCTGCCTGCTTTTGAGATATAGCTTTACAGACATGTTGAAAATTGCTGTTTTTTTGTTTAAAGTTTCACTTTTTGAACCACCCTTGTTGACTTCTGCCCCAATCTTGAAGTCAAATACTGACCCAGTCCACAAGGCAGCTAACTGCAGCATGTGTGCGGGCCCAGCAGCTGCCACCACACAGAGGCCGGGGTGTTTTCCGTGTGTGTTTGCTTTGGGTGGAGGGCTGCCCGGCTGGTCAGCACGGCTGTAAATCAGAGTCTTCCTGATGGAACCCTGATGGACAGGAACCTAATCTGTCCCTAGTGTGTCATTACACTCAACCTCCCAGATAGCTGCAGATCCTGCTGCTCCTCTCATCTCACACACACACACTCACACACAAATAGAGACAGTAACAAAGACACACATGTTGAACATAAACCGGTTGAGCCGGTGTCAAGAGTTCACCGTCAGCATCTGTCATAGCAAAGTCGGTGCCCAAAAACTATTTGGTGCTCTCGCACCGCAGAAGCGCCTCGCCCGTGATTCAAATGTACACAGGCCATGCAACTACTGTCGCCAAACTGGCCTCAGAGATGGCTTCACGTAAGCAAACTGACAGACGTGTTAGGATCTGTCCCAAGATCCCCCACACGTTTGGAAAATTTAAGCCAAGGGTGTCATCTGTTACTTTATGAACCTTTACATATTCAACGCCAAGTGAAAATGCTGGATTTCCATTTGATGTAGAAATAAAAATGGTGCTTTCAAAAAGCGTACCAAAGGTCAAGATTTCCTTTTGTTCTTTGTTATGAAATAAAAAAGCTCAAACCTCAAAAATCCACAAAGACCTGAGTTTCAAGTTAATTCTGATCTTCTCATACACCTTTTGCTTTTTCAAGACTGGTTTCTGTGACTTCCCCATTTCCCCAAAAACTTGTCTCATTCATAATTCTCTGCAGAGTTATTTCAGCCTTCCTGACAACCAGCAGGATAAAAGAGACCACCTTATTTCAGTATGGTTCACTTGGAGTTTGTCCAATGAGGAGATCTTGACCCCCTCAATTACAGGATGATGGAGCTGTTTCTTTTGCGTGGAGCTGAATTTCATTAACATATTCACATCCACATATGTGAAATGAACTCAGTGGAGCTCCTTTATTTGGTCCTTCTGTGTTTTCATGAGTTGCATGTTCATTGTCCAATGTTTCTTTTCTGGATAGTCTCCCCAAATAGTTCCTAAATGCATCTGCGTTTCTGTAATCTTTGGTCTCTCACAAAGCCAGAAAGCAGAGAGCTGACACTCTAATCTGATGCCATCCGGGGGACACAAACGTGGATCAGCTCCATTGGCGATGAATCACAGACTTATGGACTTAAAAGTTGTTTGCTTGACCTTTCTCAGCTTCGCCTCGGACTCTGAGTCAGCGTGGAAAGTCGCTCTGTCATTCAGCGCCAGTGGAGCAGCTCCAGGGTTCGTCTCTTTAATGACAACAACTGGAGAGCATTTCCAGCTTGAGTGACAGCCGATCATGTATACAAATCTTGACTTAACTTTCTAACATTGCAGGAATAAAGCCATGTTTGCTCTGGTTTAGGCAGGATTTCCCAGATTGACCCCCCCCCACACACACACACACACACACACACACAGAGCATGAAGAGCCAGTATCCGTCTCTTAAGGCCTGGTCCCCTATCTGTAGATCTGTTTGTGTATGACTTAGAAAGCACCGATGGGCCCAGTGTAGAATGCCTGTCTGTGTTGTGAATAAGCCTGAGAATGTGTAAGCGACGTGGCACATGGCCATCTGCCAAAACAAAAGCCGTCATCGATGCTTCGTCACACAATGATCCATTAAACCCGCCTGTCTGCTTGTGACAATTAATTATCCCAATCCAAATAGTGTTATAAATCATAGACGCAACGCAAAGCTGTGCTGCTGATTGCATAATTATTGCATCAAACTGCCGCCGTATGTAACGTAATCACTGCCTCTCATTAGGCTCAAAGCGGCGTCAAGCATCTGGAGAGCCATTATGCAATCTTTGGAAAAGACACCGCTAGCTTGCTAACAATATGTGTGAAGCTGGGAGGACAGTATGCTGCTACAGCTTTTATTCAAAGGGGACAAGAGAGCCTTGACGTATTTGTCTGGGACACACTGTCTCACATGAATGCCCTCTTTTTTTTTTTTTTTTTTTCAGGACCATATTTTGACTGTGTTTAAGCAGTGATGGCTGAGCGCATTTACACTTCGGTAATGGCTTCCTGCCTTTAACTCCTGGCTTAGGACAAGGGTGAACCATGCGGGTACTTCCCTTTCACTCCTGCTGCAGGTCCAGCCTCTGCCACCACTCAAGCTTTTACACCCTCAAGTCCGTCATCCAAACCCTGCACTGCAAAATCGGACCACCCTGTCAGATTATCCACTCTCTCCTCCACTGTATCACTCCCATCCTTGGGTAGTTTGTGGACTGAAAGATGGTATCACTCCTTAGGAATGTCCGCTGGTTTTGTATTCACTGCATCATTTGCATTTATCTACCTTGCAGCCTGTTTCTTTATCCGAGAAAATTGTATGTTTGGAGGACGTCCCGACCCTGATGCATCCAGGAATGTCCGCCAATATGGAGGTTTCTTCCAGGCCGCAAGAAATTAAAAATTCTGGGGTTTCACTGGATCTTCATAGCGTCTGCATTTCAAATCTGAAACTACATCATGAGGAGACTGTTATTTTTTTTTTTAAATGTACGTGGCTTTCTTGTCCTCAAGGTGTTCATTTTTATTTTTACTATTAACTATTAGCTTAATAAACATTTTCCTATCAAGTTATTGAAATAAATATCTAGTTAATTGCTCTTATACATTTTGTTATTCTGTACATTATGGTCCCTTTAAAACTAGAGATCAGTGTTAATTTCATTACAAAGACTGAGAAAATATTTGTCAAGGAACCTTTTTCATCGACTATAACTAAGTAAAACTAAATAAAAAGTCAGACATAATGACGAAGACTGACAAAATTTTACTGACACTTTTAGTTAGTGAATAAGAACGAGACAATAACTTGAATGAGACTCACCCTTTTACCAATTTGAGAGTTTTAGTCCGATTAAAACTCTTATGGTATTAAGTCGACCAAAACTGGACTAAGACTAAAAGGTTTCAGATGACTTAAATATGACTAATACTTAATGGTGTGTTATTCAAAGACTAAATCTAAGTCAGAATCTACTGTCAAAATTAATTCTGCTAGAGATGTTTCAGAGCAACTAATTTTGTAGTTGACAAAGCAGAAATTCAAAATTTAACTAACCCACAAGTCCACTGGCGCAAGAAATAAAAGAAATTTCTTGAAAGAAATAAAAATGTGTGTGTGTGGGGGGTGGGGGGTACAATTTAATTAGTAATGAAACACTGCACTGAGCATCTATGAGTGTCCAGTTGATTTGGCGAGTGCCACGAAAACTAGCTAGCACCACTAGTTCTGGTCCTCATACCTGTGCTGGTTACACATGGCTTCCATCAAATGAATGCACAACAGTTCAGTCAAATTTAGCCTGTACACAACTTTGTATTCACTTTGGAGATCAGAATACTGACCAATGGCATTGAGCTGTGAGATGCCATCAGTCTTATGTGTCTGTTTACATATGGCTAGTAGGGTATATGTAGCATTATACAAGTTGCCATTCATTGGAATGGCCTGAAAGATATATAAATAATTTGTTTAACTGGCGAATAATCCTGGTGTCAAACAGTGAAGCTGATGATGTTTGATTACTGAGTCAACAAAACGCTCCCATCCCTAACTTTGACAAAAAACAAGGCCATGATTCAGAGCGTTGCTATCCTTAACTTATAAGTCATAGACACATAAATCTGCCAATCTAGATAAATATGAAAAACAAGGTGCATTTGACCCTTTGTCCAAACATGTTAATACATCGCACCAAGATTTCCAGAATGGTGACTTCAACATGCTGAACTTGAGACTTCAAAGAAGGGGTTTCCCCAAAAATGGATGACATCACAGTTAATACATCCAATTCTTTTTTCTTTCTTTCTAACTTAAACTTTATGTAGGTCAGAACATTTCAACATCCACGGAAAATGTACAAAATTGCATCTTTGTATGCTTACAAACTTTACCTTTGTACCAACTTGAACATGGACACTTTAGTACAAACATAGGTGATGTCAGTGGGATACATTTTTTTCCTTGTAGACAGTGTTGTCTTGAGCAGTCTTGTAGGCGTTTCATTCATTTTTAATGAATTCTGCATTTTGAATTCTTAAAAATATGTGTGAGTAGTTCTATATTATAAATCTCCTCCACAATGCCCAAATATGTCTGATTCTAGTGCACATTCACTGGTTCGATCTGATATAATTGCCACATTTTCACACAGTCAGTAGATGGATCTCTATCTTCTTATGTCTGGATGGGGATGGGGAACTATCTGAATAAACAATGAATAGTGACTATCAATTATCAGTATTTATTCTTGTAATGCTTTTCCCTACTACGCATAAGCTTGCACATAGCAGAAAAAAATGTTTACTTGACAAACACTTAAAATTCCATGCCATGAAACCATTTTAATTAAAAAATTTAGCAACAAAACTTGACATCTTTTAGCAACCTGCTACCACAACACGCAAATTCCAAACACTCTGTTTCTGTAAATCACTGCTTCTCTCTCTCTTTCTCTTTGAAGACAGATGTCCTCTGCCTTAATGTCCATCCAGCGTATTCCAGACAGCAGCCAGAGGGGAAGCTTCAGCCTATCCATATAGACACAGGGTGTTAACAACTAATTAAAGTATTTACTGCCTCACTAAAACTCCATTATTGCTGTTCCCTCCCAATTATTGGCTCTATTATCAGCTTTTATGGACTCAGGTGAGCTTCCGGACAAAGTTGTGCTTGTTGTGGCGGAGTGGTCAGCGCTCCCCGCGTATTAAAAAAAAGAAAAACATTCAGACCAGTTCTACAACTAAGAGATGAGAATCTGCAAAGTTCTTCAGATGATGACAGATGATGGTTTCTAAAGTGACACATTGGACTGATGGATCATTTGCATATGTATTTTTCTTGTTACATTAAACAGAATATACTTGTGCAGCTGCTTTTCTTCCCTCGCAGGCAGAAAGCCATCTTTTGTGTGGTTCCCACATGTGCTTTCCATCCCTCCTCCTCCCTCTGCCTCCCTCCCTCTCTCTTTCTCTTTCTCTTTCTCTGTCTCACCTCTCTGTGTATTAATCAATCCCTGTCTCTCCTCCGTCCACTAGGTGACAGTAACGACACAGCTCTCTCCTCCGGGGATGGGAATGAGGTGTAATCTTTTGTTTACACAAGGTGAACAGGCTTAGGACTGCAGGTTGTAGACTGCGTGGGTGTGTCAGTAGCAGTGGTGGTGATGTTGCAGTGATGTGGTGACGTGGTGGTGGAGTTGATGATGGTGGTGTCTGCAGTGGGAAGTCCACTTATTTCACGTTTACTATTCTGCTTCACATCACTCAGCAGCAGCATATAAAGGCTCACCATAATGGTTTGGTCCATGTGCTCTGTGAAAGCTCAAAAAGAGCAACATAGGAACTCAATGGTTTGATTTCTGTGGGAGCAGAATGATGGAAGTAGTGGAAGAAGTAGCACTAGGCGGTGGAAGTAGTAGTAGTCGTTTTGATGGTAATAGTCATAACGTGTAGCTCAGCTTTGTCAAATGAACTTTTAGAGAAACAAGATGGCATCTTCTGGATTTGTGCATTTGAGCTCAACACAATACAATATCTTTGCTGTTTGAGGAATTTTTAAAATGTTACATTTTACATGCAGAACAAACTTGTTCTTTTTTTAAAGTTTTGTTTCATTTCTTTTTTTTAGAGTTTCATCAGATTTATAATAATGCTACAAAACTGTAACTTCACATAGCCTTGGGAAAAGGATAATGGCTGAGATTTGTGCCACTAGAAACAGAATTTGGACGATTGCATTGAATTTGGAAATTGTGAAAATCTTAGTCTATCCACAAGACTCCCGAGGTGACAAAAGC
Organism: Labroides dimidiatus; assembly: GCA_030710495.1. NCBI lineage: Eukaryota > Metazoa > Chordata > Actinopteri > Labriformes > Labridae > Labroides > Labroides dimidiatus. The sequence continues at coordinate 8,834,923 of CM061156.1, read as the reverse complement.
CAGGATAACAACAATATCAGTTGTGATAGATTCATTTAGGAAACAGCATTCTGTATACAGAGGTTGTCAAATTTTGAACAATCTGCTAAACTTGGATTGGCCTATTAGTGTAACTTACCGCAGGGGGTCACCAATCAATAGCACCAACTATTTTAGGGACTGCAAGCTGAAAGTTTAGGAACCCCTGCAGTAGCCCATACCAGCACTCCATTTTTTTTTTTTTTTTTTTTTTTTTTTTTTGTTGTTGTTGTTTTTTTTTTTTTTTTTTTTTTTTCGTTTAGTTCCAAAGGATGTCCTGATCCCCGTCACAACTTAAATCAGAGCTGAACTGAGCATTTTTTAAGATATTGGGAAGCAATAGTGTAATTTATTGATTGATTGATTGATTGTAAAGATGGCTGTGACAGTTGGTGAATTTCCCAACATTTACTCTCTTAGTTTTCTTCTTATGTTGGCAGACAGTACTCTTGTGTACCTGCCAACTAGTTCCTCCGACAGAGCTCTAAAAAAGTAGGCTCATACTGTGCTAGTTCATCTTGTGTGTACATAAGAAATCGAGGCACAGTCTCCCTTCTGAATGCCCTTACCTTTGTGTGGGAGCACATACGCTTTCCCTGATGGCTCTGTGGAAGAAGTGCTTCCTTGTAATTCTTCTCTCCGGTATCCATGTGTGTCAGGAGGCAGTTTCTGAATGTAACTACGTAACATGTGCAAACTGGAGCAGTGTGGGTTGATAACCACAGAATAATGAGTAATGACCGCAGTAAAGTGCAATCAGATCAGCGAGATCGCACGTACACTCAATACATGCCAGCACAGACCTAAGAACAGAAGGTAGTTCACCTGACGAGTGGTTGGCTGTTCACAGGAGATGGTGAGACACCGATCATTTTTCGCAGTGACAGCAATACATTACCCAATTAAAAAAAAAAAAAAAAAACATACAAAAACTGTGATGAATAAACATCAACATTTTTACTTGATTCACCCTTTTTTTTCTTTTTTTCCCCGAAGTGGATAATAGTTGTAGAGTGAGTACAAACAGGTTCTTTAAATTCTCCTTAAAAGTGAAGTGTGACAGCTGCTCTGTGCCATCTTTCTGTTCTAGTTCCAGTTTTTCAAATAAATCTTTGTCACTTTTGATATACATTTTAATAAAGTTTCAGCATGCATCATTAATTCCTTTTTATAAAGCTGAAGTAATTATAGTCTGGCAATCAGACCTGTTGCCAACAGCTGAGTTACAAGTTCTTTAGTGGTTTTTCAGATTTGATATGACCTGCAGGCGCGTGGGACTGATGAGTTAAAGTTCAATAAGAGGTTGGGAAAAGTGAAATAATTTTGGTCAGGTGAAACTATCCTTAAAATGCATATTTACGATTTTCTTGTTTTTACTTGAATTAAATTACTACATAGTCAACTCCTGAGTCAGCAAGTGCTATCACAGACTTGTCGAGGCAGTTGGATAATATAAATTTGTGGTTGGGCATCTAAAGCCTACATAAGAAATCACTGTAGCACTCCTAAAGTGTTTCATTAAAGACCCAGGGCGCCTGCTTGCATTTTTAGATGGAGTGCAAACTTGGAAAGATACATTTTTCTCAGAGGTGTTGGAGTGCTCTGCCAGAGGAAAAAAGAAAAAAAAACTAATTTCAACAAGTTCCCTGTATTTCTTCATCATATAACCTCCCAGATTAAGTCAAGAAACAGATCCCTATCCAAATTAAGATTGATTAGATTGTATGTTTTCACTGCATCATATTGCAGATATTGAGTAAACAAGGCTAATGCTAAGTTTCGCGGCCTAATTAAAGCTAAAGGACTCTTCTCCCTGACTTGTCTTTTTCAAAACTGACACAAAGCCAGACGTAAATGAGATAACTCATTGAGCTAATAAGGGGAAATTGTGATATATTTATTTCTGCAATATTTGTTGTGATATGAAAAAATGAAATACACCAAAAGATGTGGTTTTGTTTAGCAAAAATACCCTTACACTTATTTTAATTGCAAGTAGAAAAACAACTTTCACATCCAAATAATAACACTCTTGTGAGGATTGTATGTACACCCATGATGAGTGGATACTGTCCATTTTCCATCTATGCCTTCTTACTTGTGGCAGGAAGCAAGAAGACACTGCATTACTCAACTACTATGTGCTATAAGGGACAAAAAATGAGGAAAAAAAAAAACGAAATTACAAAAAAACCACAGTAATCCTCTAATACACTGCAAAAAACTGAAATTGAATTGTTTTTTGTCTTATTTTTAGTTTAAAAAAGTTTTTTTTTCTACTTAATATAAGCTACATTCACCAGACCAGTCTAGAAACATGTCTCATTTCAAGCTATATAAAGACAAAAATGAAGTCTGAATTGCTAGCCAATAAAAAAAATCTGCCAGTGGGGTAAGAGAAGTAATTTTTTCTTATCCCAATGGCAGATGTTTTTTTATTTGTTACAGGCAATTCAGACCTTATTTTTTTCTTTTAATATCTGGGAATAAGACATGTTTCTGGACTTGTCAGTTTAATGTGGCTCATATCAAGTATAATAAGACATTTTTTACTAAAAAATAAAGACTTGCTAAAGAATAAACACTTGCTTAGATTTCAGTTTTTGCAGTGTAGTTCTTGGTGATAATAAGATTATTGTCGAATGATTCCTGCTGACTATTAGATTAATTGTTGAATAATTCTTGGTGACCACTGGATTAACCGTCAAATAGTTCCAGGTGACTATTTGATTAATCGTCAAATAGTTCCCTGTGAGTATTGGATAAATCCTTAAATATTTCGGATGACTATTAAATTAATCAACAAACAGTCCCTGGTGAATATTAAATGAATTGTTATGAATAGTTCCTTGTGACTATTAGATTATTGGTCACAAAGTCCCTGTTTACTATTAGATTAATGGTCACATAGTCCCTGGTGATTATAAGATTGAATGTCATATAGTTTATGGTGACTATTTAATTAGTCTTTGAATAGTTTTTTGTAACTATCAAATAGTAGAAATGTTTGAAATGCCAATGTCTAATACTTTTTCCTATCCTATCCTAGATTAACTGATTTTAGTTTATATCAGACTTGATTGAATTTGGTGTAGCTGCTTCAGAAGTTTTCAAGTGACCTTTTGAGATGAACTCCATCCTCACTCCGTCCTCACTCCATCCTCACTCCATCCTCACTCCATCCTCACTCCATCCTCATTCCATCCTCTTTCCATCCTCACTACACTAGTCGAGGTGTATAAAAGTGAAGGTTTGACTTGAAGGTTTGAAGAGGAAAGAGGAAGTTAGTTTTAACTTCTTCAGAAAGTCTGAAAAAATATTTTCCTCGGTTTTAATTTTGAAGTTTTATTTATGTTGTTGTTTTCCACACTCCAGAGTTTCTGTTCCTACTCAGTAGACCCTAGTGAGTATTTTAACACAGTTTGAGATCCACTCGTAAACAGTACAAGATTTTTTTTTCCGTAAAATGTCCTGAGGTGCCTGTAGCTGCAGGCTGTGCCCTCATTTATAGGACTTTATGTTAATTCCTGAAACTTTTGTTCTTGTATGAGCAATTTATCTAGATGGTGACAGGTGTCCTGCAGGAGTTGGAGACGATTTGTATAAAGAGCGCTCCTCTTAAAAGAACCAGGCCAAAGTGACACGGAGTACTTCCTCTCTCACATCAGTTACACCTAGTTTTGCATCCATTTTGTCCTCTTTCTTCTCCTCCTGTCACACGCTTCCGCACTGCTGGCGTACAGATTTGCATCAGATGGTCGTGCGTAAAGAAAGAAAATGTGACCACAGGTGTGAAGGAAACAGTGACAGTAATGGAGGGGGGAGCATCAGACAGTGACAGCGCTGTACTGTCGGCACGGTCTGTCTGTCAATCTGTCACTGAGGTATCATTACCATGACAGCCCAGGCTTCTCAGCCTCTGACCCAGTCGTCAACACACACTACACACTACACACACATGCCTTCTCACTTCATCAATATCGCAGAGTTCATCTCAAGTTTGACAGACAGGGACATACCCAAGCTGTCTGTGCATATAGCCAGTGGGGAAAACCCGCCGTGATGCATGACTGTCAATGATAAATCTAACCTGGAGACAGCACAGTCAACGGAAAAATCAATATTTCATTTACAAACGTGATGTATTACTCTACATTTTGAAAAAATAATTATTTCACCTTCTATTTTTCTCTTATTTATTTTTTTGTATGTATTTAATTAAAATAATCAAGATGTTTTGGTTTCTGAGGGTGTTGGCTGCTGGCTGTTATGCAAAAACGGCAAAAGTTTCAGGTATAGTGAACAAATCAATCTTCTCCTCCTCTTTTGTCTCCATCTTCACATCACAAGTCACACATGGGTTTCCACTGACCCATAAACAGGACGCAGTGAAGCTCTCCAGGATACACGTCCTTATGACAACCCAACTTAAACATGTTTACATTAAGGAGGAGTTAAACTACATTTATCTTTTGCATACTATTCATCCTGAGTGGTAAAGGAAAGGTAGCCCTAATTAAAATCTTCACAAAAGTGTGTGTTCAATCAATTCATACAACAACTCAAATATGATTAATTTCAAAATGTATGTTAAACTGATTCTGATGAGTTGCAAACTAGAAAAACTGTTTTTTATTTCAATTGAAAATAGTACAAAGACTTCATCTCGAATGCCAATACTTTTTTTTTTCTTACCAGCAAAATATTTGCACGTTGGAAAAAGTTGGGGCAGGGACGGCACCAAACTGCAACGTTATCAGTGTAACTGGGTCAAAAAAAAAATGTATTTCAGAGATGCTGACACAATAAAGTTTTCAGCACAACATTTTAAAGAATAAGGGAAGGAAAACCAGGCAACATTGCATTAAAAACAGAAATGGCTCTGTCATGGAAGTCTCTGCATGGGATCAAAAAGCATCTCTGAAAACAGAAGTTGAAACCTTACCATGCAAAGAGAAAGAGAAAACTGACCAATCAAAATGTATTTATTAAATTATTAGTTTACTTATCTCTTATTCATTTTAAGAATTATATTATACTTGGATGCCACATCCTCTGTTCTAAAGAGCTTTTGAGTTGACAAGAGTTAAAAGAAGAATTCTCATCATATTAAATTATCTCATTTTTAAAGGTTTGACAATCTTTTGGAAACCATGGACCCACAAGTGGAAAACAAGAATTGGGAAATACATCTTAAAATTTTAGTTTGAAAGACCCATTTACTGACAGTTGATCTACATTTTAGCAAAAACAAATATCGGAAGGATGAGTCCTATTAATGATGAAATATTGAAAATAAACTGTGGGGAAAAAAACAAGACTTGAGTATTTAATGCAGGCTTTATGTGATCCATGTGATCGTAGCATAAGTAGCTAACACCAGCATTAGGAACACCAGGATCTTTTCTTCTCTTGTTGGGGCTGTGAGTCAAAAAATCCCCTACTGTCACTGGAGATGGCTTCACTTGTTTTTCCAAGCACCCTTTGAGCTTTTTCAAGTGCAGAATTATGGACTGTTTGGGGAGTTCACAGGGACGCTTCTTAGCTGCCAAGACAGGAAGTCTGATTGGTGATATCTTTGATTAATAGCTCTCTTTCTCTCTCCCCTCAGACATCCTGAGCCATTACCATGTGTGTGTTTTTTTTATATGTAGATTCCTACATAATCAGTTGCTCTTTAGCAGAGTGTTTGGTTTAGGAGATAGAGCTAATATAATCTTTTTTTTTTCCTTCTTCTTTTGCTGCAGCTCCAAGTCATTTTTTCTCCACTAATTTGTGGGAACATATTCATCCCCCTCTCACAGAAAGCACAGTTAGATGTGAGCATTCATCACTTTTAGTAATGGTTGCCTTCTACAACATTAATATTTTTTTTTGCTCAAAAAAAAGACCATAGTGTACAAGAATTCTAGGCTTTTGTATACCCATAACCCTTTGCTCCATATGAGGCGATTATATATTCTCATGAAGGCCTACTTTTTCTGTTATTATATCAAAATGTTTTACAATCCGTTTCATTTTTAATGCGATAAGTTTCAGATAGTTGCACCACATGTTTGCTTTAAAAACAGGTTTTGCGCTGTAGCCATATTTCAGTGGCATAGCGTGCCTCATTTGGCCATAATTATAGTTTATTGGCCTCACATAAGCAGGCGGGCCTCGTGCTATTCAGCCTCCTTTTGTGTTACATTTATTTCACCTACTTCCTTGATTTGTCATGTTTATGCCAAGTGCATGTGTTCTCACACAGATGTGGTGTAAAGTTATTGTCATCTGTCGTTGTAGGTTTATATTTTAATAAACTAACACAATACATGTCCCATAAAAATGTAGTCAGGCAGGCTTTAATGGTTAGTAAAGAAAGATAAAATCGGCATAACCTTGTACAAGTCTCACAAAAGATGTTATCAAGAAAAGCCTCAGTGTTTTAATGGTTGTTGTTGTGTATTCTTTACATTTTTTATGTATCCTCGTGAATATTTTGGCTTTTTGACCTCTAGTGTAGCACCGAAAGAGCCTTAGTTTAATCAAAGCTTTTGGCCCCGTCGCCGATAGGTATCACATCGGCTTTGTTACCCCTTGATGACAAATTGCGAGGGAGCAGCAGCTCACCAGGTTTGTTTAGCATTCCAGATCTGCTTTGTTTTGAAAAGTATTAATGGACACGAACATGGAGGCATGAGAGATCACCTGCAGGTTCAGTCAGGAGCTCTTGTCAGAACTGGAGCAGGCCTGTGAGGTAAAAATCTGTCATTACATTCGTCTTATTCTTGGAAAACTTGGGGAAAGCAATGATTTTCTGCTTGGATCTCAGTGAACCGGTAAATTCTTGTGTTGTAACATGTTTTTAGAACAATTTGCCTTGTACATACTGTCCACATTTCTGTAACATGTTATTTAAAAAGCTCAGCAAACTAGCTGCATTTCCACGACAAGTTCTGAGGCTTATTTTTTAAGGTTCTCTTAAGTCTTTCATTTTGTTTCCACTGGGGCCTTAAGACCAATACGGATTAAGCAATAGGTCACAGCTAGCAACAACAACTGTTGAAAAATGAAGGCAATGCCTAAGAGCAAAATAAATGCATTTCATCCATTTCCGTCCATTTTAGACAGGCTGCAAAAACAAAGAAATTCTTAGTCTTTTTTTACTGCAATAAAATGTGTTTACAGCCTTTGGGTGTGGTAGCTAATTAATTTTTTCACTCATTGAACGAGGGAGGACTTTTTTATATTTGTTAAGATAAAAAGAAGTTCAGCGTTACTCTGCTTGTATCTGAGTTAATCATAAGTTAGGATGACTCAGCATTTTTAATAGGATGCCTGCCATTGTTTGGGATCTCTACCGAAACAATAGATGACCTCACAGAAACTGCTTCTATGTTTTTTAACAGTCGATGGTTGGCATGCAACAAGTCCACCAGTTGGAAATTTTTAACTCTTCAAGACTCACCCCAAAGTTCCTACACTCTCGGGGGGGTTAACAGTTTTCCTTGCAGTGTAAAAGCACTAAAAGCTGCTGTTTTTAACATGAAAAATTGAATGTTATTGCAAGTACTGTCAGTTTTCTGCTTTAAGGCACTAAGTCCCTCTTGAAATTTTTAGTTCCTGCAGATTTTTCTGGGATCAAATTTCCTTATTTTCTTTTTCTATTCATTTATTTATTCATCCAATTTTATGGTCTTGATTTTGTTAACTATAAGAAAAAGTAGACATTTTCCACAGTCTACTTTAGTCAAATCCCTAAACCAGAAAATATTTTACACTTAATGGAAAGTTCTTTATAATTTTATTTATTTTATTCCAGAAGCTATAATTACCATATTTAAAATGGTAGGGTGAAAGCTATCATTAGAGGCTTTGGTATTTAGCGGGTCAAGTAAGCGTGTGAAATACACTTCCAGTATGTCTCTCATGTATTAGCCCATTTAACCATGTGAGCTGTGCTTCCTGTGGCAGTGACCTTCTCCCTGTGGCTGCTGGGAATTACAGTCATTCACCGAGTGTCTCAGCATGATGGATGACACCTGCGCCCGTTGAGCAATCGCTCCCTGGCGCACTATTGTTTTTCTTTCTCACTTTTGCGTGGGAGCGAAACCGTGTGCATTCCCGAGCCAAAACCAACTTAGATAATCATCTCATCCGCGTGATGTATGATCATCTCTCTTCAGGAGACAAGTCATCAGATGACCTGGAATGTCTTGCCAGTTCGGTGGTGGCAATACAAGCGCTACCTGTGACACTACTTCTTGAGTCTCGAAGATCACCTCATCTGACAAGGGATGATGCAGCAATTTTTGGTGGGAATGCAACTTCTTTGTTTGTACCATACCTGAAACAGAAGTTGAGTTCTCTGCCACAGTATAAAATCAGTGAAATATCTTGCCATATCCTTGCAGAACTTTTATTTCCACTGTGCAATTAGCCTTTGCACTGAGTCTTGGCACAGAAGACTGCTGTCCTGGAGCAAATATGCAAGTATGTTTCCTTAATGGCTGTGCTCCAGACACCCCTCTTTGTAAATAGCACTTGTGCCTAGGTTTGTTGTGTGTGTCTGCAAGGTACCAGGTGACAAGCCCTGTCACTACCATTGTGGTCCCACAACAAAGGAACCTTCAAATAATGGAATCTTCCAATATGTCGTTCAACGATGCGTAGCAAAAGCCATAAATGTCAACCACATGGCAGGTCACTGTAATATTAACCCTCCTCCTCCCCCTTCCTCTTCCTCTTCCTGGTTTGGTGCCTGCAGGAGGAGCCAGAAAGTGAAAGCTAAGCTAAGTAGCATCACCTCCTGTGTTTGCCCCTCAGTGACAGAGCGTCACTGACTGCAGCTGTGCTGTGTGAAGTGCTCCCCAGTGTGTGTGGCTGCATGATGAAACAGTAGTACATGCTGACAGCGGTAGTAGAAAAAAAAAACATGATGCACTGGGGTGCAACAGAGCGAGACGCTGCCTCTCAGTGGTGTCAAGAAAAATACATACAGTACATGATGTCTCCAGGCATTGGGCGATGACACATTTCCATGAGGTGTCCCCTTAAGAAATAAATAATGGTTTCCTTTAACATCATATTTAATGAGTGTAATTGTTAAATATTTCCTGCACATGTAAAGCAGAATTCATTTGCATTAATTGGCTCGCTACAAATAGTCTGAATAAGATTTGGTGGTGGCAGGTCGGATCATGGATCCGTCGTCGGTTGTATAAACACGCCTATTTCTGCAGCTCTTTAGTCGTTTGATTGACAGGGCACACAATAGCATGTGTTCTTTCTTGGCTTTTACTTTCTGGAAAAAAAAATAGTTCTCAGTGTTGATTTTTTTCACTTTAACATTCGTACAGAAAACTATTGTGACTGACAGAGGTAATAAAATTTCCAGGATGTGAAAAAGGAAAAAAAAATCTTAAAATTACTTGTGAAAAAGAAAAAGACTTTCTGAGGGCGAGCTATTTGTTCTGAGAGAAGAGTAGCTCAGGTTTGTTTGTTTTTTTAATCTGTCGAAGCCAACTTACAGCCTGAAAGACATGTCAAAGTGCGGTCACCAAAGGATTAGATTTGCACACTTTCTCCACTTTTACTTTTTCTTCAAACCCCTACAGCCTGTGGACTCATCTGCCATCAGCTGTTCTCAGAGTATCTCGTTGGAAAGGGCGTTAGACAGACGCTCAAATAAACACAGCCTGGTTTTGCATGCATGCTTGTCATCGCCTGATCCTTTTGCAACTGCCATCATTTAGGAGCCTGCAATGCGTCAACCGACGTCAACTTTGCGTCGAAAGACAGTAGTGCACCTTAACACCATCGGGCTGAGAGCTGACGTGAACACGCTGAACTAATCACTGTATCTGTTCTACAGAGGAAGGTGGGCCGGGTAATAAGTGAGGATATTAACTACTGGTACCTTTCTAAGTTATTGAAGCATTTGGTAACCTTATCCTTCCTGTAATCTAAGGTTTACGATGAGGCCCAAAAATCCAGCGTGAATCATTTTAAGTGAAATATCAAGATGTGCTCAGCTGCTTTGGTCACCTCTAACAATGGTCTATTGGTTTTTAATCGAGTATTACTTTATCAATTAAAATTAGGGAAACAATGATCCAACTTTTTAGGGGCATCTTCACACTGGCCACTCGTACCATACCCAAGCACACACCAATCCTAAAGTCCAGTTTGTTTGACCAGTGTGACTGCAAGTGTATCATGCTCAGGCACGGTTCCCTTCTTGCACAAACACAAGCATGGGACATCTGTGTGAAGACGACATTATTCTTTGAAGCATTAATATTAATGTATGCAATGGTACTAATGATTGGCATAATAATTTCTTTTGGTATTTTAGTTTTCGGCTTTGGTTTTTTCATTTTTAGTTTCGGGTTTCGGCTAAGAATTTTTAGCTTGTACAGGGCTATGGCCACTCGTTTCTTTGTCGGTACTGGCGATCGAATCGCACAGTGTGTTGAATGTAGGTGTGAAGTTTTGGACCCACAACTCCTCTGTGAACTCCTCGGCCACAATACTCTCCTAAAAGTCTCTAGCACGTGGCCCCTGCCACACATACTGACTCTGGCGTTTATAGTTAAATGCCGTCTACTTTTGTCTGTTGACAAAAACAGTAATGCCCACCAAAATGACAGCTCCGGCTCTTCTTATGGTGATACCCATGGTAACCGGTACCACCGATAATAGTCCTCCTTCCTTGCACATTTGAATCTTGCAGGAGGAGATTTTACTCATTATGCCCAATTCTAGTCTTAATGGAAACACTGGCAAGGCACAGTTGTACTTAATCGAAACTTAAGAAATATTGCTTTTATTTTTTGGGAAAGTTTAATGGAAAGGCAGCTAATGTTGCATTTTCAATCTGGCAGCCATCACCAAAGGCCTTTAAAACGCCGTATTAGATACTAATAAACCACAGAGGCTACATTCATGTTTTATCCAGTCTTTGGGCAGACTTTATGATAGAAAGGTACCAGTGTCATTGTCTTTGATTTGTTATTGCTTTTAATAAGGATGCTAGCACTAACAAACTTGGAAATTGTTGTACTTTTTCCTTTTTTTTTTTTTATTTATTTTTTTTTTAACCTTTTTTGGGGGGGGGAGAGAAAATCAAACAAGTTTTCATGGGTAACTTTTGAAAATTGAGAAATTGTTTTTTTATTTTTATTTTTTGCTTTCCTCCAAATCCCATACTGCTTGGAGTTTCTCATTACCCAGACTTTGCTCTCACCTTTGCATCACCTGTCGGTGCTTGTTCTCTCGCTTCCCAGCATCCTTGTGTTTACACAGGCTGATCGAGCAGCTTTGGTTTCATCATGTAATCTGATTACCCGCTGAAAGAATTGGTACTGCTCTTCTTCACTGCAGCCGAGAGAAAATGAAGCGTCCACTGTATTTACCTTGATAATAGAGATTCATTAACAGCCACAGTCAGGTGAACTGAGCCGTGACAGATGGAGTTTTGTTTGACTCTTTCCTGCTGGTAGCTCGGGTCAGTAGTTCTGATTCCTCACATTTGTACATTCAGTTGCAACTGTGGACAAAGTCATTTCTTAGTGCCTTTTCACTTGATAATTACTTCCACGGAAAAAGCCCAGAAGACACATTCTTTTATAGACAATATGTTTAATTGAGCACATTAGAAAGAGTCGGTGTTGCACAGCAGCTGTGTACACACACAGTGGAATCTGCAGGGGAAGCCCTCGGAGCAGCAGTAAAGGGATGCAGGGAAGATTGTGAGTTAAAAAAAGACCTGATTGAGTCAGAAGTTGTGCGTGCCAAAGCAGTGGCTTTTTAAACACAGATGCACATAGTTAGCGTGTGTGTGAAACCTCAAAGTCCCTCGCTGATCATCCGGCTGCATTGATTCTCCAGCTGCTGGCGCAAAAACCAGGTTTGCATGCATGATATAGTTGGTGGCTTCAGTACTTTGAAATGACGGGAATTTGAGTCACTGACAGGAATTTAAGAAATAAGTCTCCTTTAGACACTTGTCTTGACAAGGATTATTCTAAAGTCCAGAATTTCTGAATCGGATAATAGTTGCGATTGTCAGGTTTTGTGGGTGGTTTGCAGATACAACCATTTTTTGGCTTGAAGAAACATAATTTTGTGGAATTTTCTGTGACTTTATTGGCACTCTTGCAACTTTTCCATCAGATGATTTACAGGTGAACTGTCACCCTTGCTCTCAAATGTCTGATCATCCAGGATTTGAACAATGCCATATTTGGTCTATCTTTGGATTTATGTTGCACAGAATAAAAACAGGGAAGACTGGAAGCAAATAAATTAGACAAGGCAATTCAGGTCAAAAATAGTGGCAAATTGTGGTTATTAATATAATTTGATGGGTATTATTATCGCTAATTTAAAACAAATTAAACAAACATCGGCTTTAAAATGCATGAATCATCAACAGGCTAAACTGACATGTTTAAAGCGAAGGTTTGAGACTAAGCGAAAGACATTTGTTTCTTTAAAGCCTAAATGGGGCTTGACACTTGTCACATCAATTCTGCTCAGTAACTTTGAGAAGTATCTGGAATACTCATTGTCTTTATTTTAGATCCATGCTTTGTAAAGTTTTTAATCTTTACTGTTTTTTTTCTTCCTAGGTCTGGTGGAGATCTGCTTGATGCATCCTCTTGATGTGGTGAAGACAAGGTAAGCCACAAGTTTAACTTCATGTTAACTCAAATATTGTTGTTTAAGGTGCTTTTGGACCTAAAGGTCCAGGAACTTCTAGTTCCTGTCGTTTTCTTTTAGTTCCTGGTAAAATATTCCTAAGAAGTGAATGATCCCTGTGGCCAGTTGTTAGTCTGCATTTCCACCAAGGGCTAAAGACCCAGGTAGATAATGCAAATCAGGCCAGTGATGTATATAGAAAAAATAAAAGTAATTGCAACAGAAGACATTAAGACAACAACGAAGGCCATTCAGCAAAAATCAAACCATAGAAGAAGACAGACAGGCTGGCAGGCTTCGTTATATGTTAGCATGTTAGCATGTTAGCATGGAGGATATTTCTCTTGGAGCCTTCCGTTCCATGCTAAATGACAGACGAGAGACCATGGACCAGTGCCTGTGTTTATGACCCAGTTTTGTGAGTCACCTTTAGCACTTTTAGCACTTTTCCCCCATAGCACTTCGTTTTTAATTATATTCTGTAAGATATTCTTGTTTTGTTTGTTTTCGCGAGCCACTTTAGCATTTTACCTTCAATTTTGATCTTTAAAGTATTGTCTGTTAAAATTATTGAATTATTGTAATGTATGTATGTATTGACGTGTGCTGCTGACCTCTTGGCCAGGTCACCCTTGCAAAAGAGATCTCGATCTCAATGGGTTTTCTACCTGGTTAAATAAAGGTTAAATAAAATTTTTAAAAAAAATTAATCCTCTGCTAGTTTCGATCCATAGATGGGGGGGATTAATTAAAAAATGGGGCGATAATCACTCAGCTTGCAGGTTCTGCACCTATAGTCTTATAGAAATTACCCCAGAACTAAATTTAGATCCAAGTTTCTGTAGTCAAAAAGCACATAATTCTTCAAGAAGTCAAGTTCCTTAGACAAAGTTCCCATGGTTGAAAAGCACCTTATGCCTAACTCATGAACCACTTTTAAGATGGTTTCAGTCCACATCTGCTTTGAATCCTCTGCCAAGAGCCACAAGCATGTTTTGAATATGAAATGCATCATTTATTAATTTATTCCCTGGTAAGGTCAGAGGATTCTGTTTCCAAATCCCAAAGTTATGAACTTTATGAAAATAATGTGTTTAATTTTTTCGGCTTGTGGCTCTTTTGAATGATTCAGACCTGCCTAATGAATCAGATGCCACTAATAGAGCGGATTAATTAGTGACTTTTGCTGTTACCATCTCCTCTTTGTGTGTTATGCGAGAGCGGCAGCAGTTTTGCGCAGCAGAGTGATCAGGAGCCTCACACCACAGTATCCCAGCCAGCCATAAACAGGTCGTGGGCTACTACTAAAGCTTTATAGTCCTTCACAGGCCCAGCCAAGACCTCTGGCTTCAGTTTTAGCCCCCCTTCTTCCTCTCTTGCCCCTTACTTGTCAGTAAATCGTGCTGCCTTTTCTGTCATTTACGGCAGCAGTTTCTTGGTAAATAAATTGCTTGGCGTGCCTTTAAAAAAAAATGAGATGGTTGCACTTTGAAGGCAGTACCACCGTCAGAACGCGGGGAGGGAAACGCAGGGGATAAAAGCCCGGGGGTGAGCGGCATTGTATTAGTCGATATTTGATACTTTGAAGGCACACAGCATGATTTATGCCCACGTGTAGGAGCTAAAAGGGTTTATTGCAGGTAAGTCTTGAGCTTGGCCTGTCTGTCTTCACACCGGGTCAGGGTTAAAAGTGCACCTACAATTTTCTTTGTAATGCTCTTCCTTTAAAAAGTGTTAAAAGCTCTAAAAGTGGACAGCTTTATCTGTTTGTTTCTCTGTTTGTGTCGCCATGTCTTTATGTCTACAGGTCAAGTAAAAGCTCTATTTGGTCTTCATGTCAGGCAAACTTCTCAAAACGTTTGATGCTCTCTTTGATTAGGACATACATGCAAAAACATTACAAATGTGAACAAATAGGTAATCTGTTCATGTATGCTCTCACACTTTACATCCACACATGAATTCATAAAGCAAGCATACATAGCGGCTAATTGGGACACTGAGGGAGCTGAAATCTATTAGCAGGAACCTTGGAGCCGAGAATCAGACGCAGACACACCTCCACTGGCTTTCTCTCTCTCTCCCTCGCTCAGGCATGGCTCTTATTAAGCACCGGCTCCTGCTTTAATGTCCACTGGTCCAAACTAAACGGCAACTGGAGTAAATTTACTTTTTTCCACCAACTCCAAATCAAAGGGATTTTTTTCTTCTCTTTCTTTTTTACTCCCTTTTCCTTTTTTCTCTCTCCTGGCAAGGTAAATTTGACCAAATGTGTACCTGCCTGGGAGCTGATGTTTACCCACTTTCCAAATCAGGGCTTATCTTTCTTCTCTCAGTGGGGGAGGAGAAGCAGGGTGGTGGGCTGAAGATTTAGGGATCGTTGCAGCAGTTGGTGTGGAAATAGTCCAGTAGCCAAATAGTGGTGTTGAAAATGAAAAAGGAGAATTTGATGGCTGTTCTGTGTAAACACACATAGCTCAGTCCTTTAAGTTGACTGCTTTGGCGCATAAATGAAAGGCTGAGATCCAGAGGTCGGAGAAATTGTGACTACTTTAAACGTGACTGATGCAAAATTTTGATTGTAGAGAAGCTGAGTGAGAAAGCAATCAGTATTATGAATTGTTCTGCTTGGAAATCTGTTAAACAAGACGATCAGTGGTCAGAACTTTCGAAATGAGACGTAAAAGTGAAAGTCTCGTCAGATGATTCACAGTGTTTCTGTTTCTCCTTTGTTGTTGCACTTTCACTCCCCGTTGTGATGCTCGCTGACCAGTTGAGCCATGACCCCTGTTACTCACCTTTGCTAACAAGTCCATCTATCTTACATCTGAGGGACTCCTGCCGAGCAAAGCTTCCATCAGAGAGACTTACAACCACTTTCAAACAAGACTATGGCATGCATACGTTTTTATGGCATGTTAGGAATTAGTGCATATTTGCTTTGCATGCAGTGTTTGAAGGGGACTTCTATTACGTTCGTAGGACTTCTATTACTGAGCTGATGGCAGTTAATCATGCTGGAACAACAAATCAGGCAAAAGTCGATTGGCTATGTAACTTTTAAAAGGCAGAATTCAAGCTCCTAGAGGGAACACTTTTTGGTTTCACTACCTCTATATAATCAATAGTAGGGATGCATGTTATATCAGCATTAATATCAGCATCAGCTGATGTTTGTCATTTTTTTTACATATCTGCATCAGTGCAATGAGTAAAATGGGGTCAGTATTAACAACCAGTGTTTATATCCGTCTAGTTGTTGTTTGTGTGTCGGGGGGGGGGGGTTGCCATGAATACTGCTAAATTTGTTAAGGTAACTTTGTCAGGATATTATGATTTGTGATCCTTTTTGTAATTTCGGGTCCAGACTTTCTCACAGGAGTTTTGTGAGTTGAAAGTTTTATAACACACTTGCTACAAGTTGTGAGGGTTGCTAAAAAGTAACACTCTTGGTTACTTGTGTTTAAGGTAGCCCTGTAAGGTTCTTATTTGAAAGTGAAACACCTTTTGAAAATACAGGAAGACATTCAAAAATTGAGTTTGCATGATTTTCAGTCTGTACGAAATTTTATCACAGGGGTCCCCAAACTTTTTCCTGTGAGGGCCACATAACTTTTCTCTTCTCTCATGGGGGGCCGGGGTCAGTTTGTAACAGAAAAAGTGTGACGATCGCAGGGGTGCCTAAACATAAACATTTATTGTTTTCCAGAAAGCCACACATAACCAAATATTAATAACCCTTTCCGGGATCTTCACAGAAAAGAAAAGTCAGGAAATAAAAAATAACATTATTAATGAAATGAATAACACAATTTATGAAATAAATAATAACCAAATAACCCTCTCTGGGATCTTCACAGAAAAAAGTCAGGAAATAAACAACACTATTTCTGAGATAAAATTACACTGATAGGGGCACAGACTGCAGAAGGGTGGAATAGAATGTCACGTTCTATGCGTGTATTAGTCTCAAATGTGTGGCCAGACTGAAAAAAAAAATCATAATGCGTCTCTAGTATTGTTTAGGGGCCGGCCATGTGTGGAGGTGGGCCATATAGGCCCGTGGGCTGTAGTTTGGGGACCACTGTTTTATCATCTCAGAAACTTTTTTTTTAAACATATCAATTTCAGTAAATATTGGTTATTGACCATAACAGAAATACTAATATCTGTAATCAGTGTCAACCCAAAATTCTTTATCTGTCCATCCCTAAGCAACAGTAACTTATTTAAATTGTTGACAATCAGGAGTTTTGAGGACATCATCTTAGGCTTTGTGGATCCATATTTTTCACTCTTTAAAACATGAAACGTTTTGGTCAATCAAAATAATTATGAGTTCCCTTTGTGAAATAAAAGTGTCAGCACAGGCAGATAAAGATGACCCATCTGAAAGCATCTTAGGCACAGCATGTTGAATGTTTCTAAAGATTTGCGTGCCATGATTAGTTTTTTACGGTCTCATTTATAAAGGTCTGTTGTGTTTCCGTCGCTTTTGATACATGCAGTCCAAAAATGACTAATAAAACAGAAGCCAACCCCTTTTTGTGTTGTTGATAAAACTCAGTCTAAAATGTAAATCTAGCATACTTCACACAAAGTAAACCCTTAATTATCCCTCACCTTGACCCCCTCCATGAGCAGGGGCAGGAATGTGGGGTGCGGACAGTAGGCGTAAGGCAGCGTGGGGAAGGAGGGAAGTCGTCAGTTTAGCTAAGAGAGACAGTGGGACCGAAGTTACAGCTTTTCATTAACCTGGAAACCACCTAGTTACATGGTTCATGGGCTGGTCTCAGCTCACTTGGAGGTAACAAAGGGTGTCGGGCGGCACTTTCTGCAGGGGGCTGTGCGCTCGGGGCACCCCATCTGACTCTGATCAGCTTCTCGCTCTCATTAGAGAGTTGTACTGAGCCTGCGTTTCCCTTCATGTCGAGATCCTGTTACACGGAGCTCCACCCTTATGCACATGTACGCTCATCTGAAGGCAGCTTCTCATCACCCCCTTTCACTTCCGCTCAAAGATTGAAGCCTTGCCTTCGCCGTGTTTGCTTCTCCCTGAACAACTCCTCCTGTCATCATGAACTTCCTGCAGTTTCCGCAGTGTGCAAATAATCCAATGTGTTTGCCTTAATGATTCCCAAAGAGATTTTTTTGTGCAACAGGTCTTGACGAAGCCACTCCTTCTCTTCCTCAGTTCTCTGCTTGACTCGAGTTCATTTCTCTCTATTCTTGTTCTTTATGCTTCCCCAAATCTCATTCCTCTTCTTTGCTTGGACTGTTTTTTTCACTTTCTCTGTTGGATGAAGTTGTATTTGAGGCTTTTAATTTGTCAGATGAATAAAATCTGTCAGACTGTGAAGATAAAACACAAAATTTATTTGGTACACTACCCAAGATTCCCTTCAGACAGCGTCTTTGCACATCTTCCCGCTGAGTAACAAAATAACACCAACATGTATCCCATACCTCTCATATCCCCGGTTACCTTCTGTCTTTGGTCAGTCAGAAGGATTTCTACAGTAGTATACTGGCCCAAGTGAAAGCAGTCTCCTCACAGAAGTTATTGAGGACTAGGTTATGCTTGAACAGAAGCCTCAAACTTTATCTAAAGATGCTTTTCAACCAGAAGTTCCAGGAACTAAATGGATCCTTTTGTCCACTGTTTGCATGTCCACCGAAGTTCCATGCAGATTAGCCTGTTAGGAAAGACGCTATTCAGTTGTCCTGGCTTTGATCTTGGTTCATTTCACTTCAGATGGATTTGTTGAATCAACACTTTGAAAGAGACAATCTCCAGTGGCAAAGCCGCGACCAGTCAAAGCTGTTTCAAAAAGTCTAATGTAGCATAGATTGACAAAACACCAGTTGATCTCTGCTGTCTTCATGCTTTAAGTTACAGAAATCAAACAATTTATCAAGTATACTACTTACCTTGGATTTTTGTCTTGGTCATTGTTGCCGATAAAGGTGATATCAAAAGTTCCATTCCTCTGGGATTTTGATTGGTAAGTGATGAATGAGTGACAACATTAAGTGGCTGAAATTCAGAAGTAGCTGTTGTTACGACCGGCTCGGATGCCGCAACAAAGACTGGAGATGCGCACGCATAAGTCAAAGTTTCAATACATTTTATTAAATTAAATCTTAAAGAAGGATGGAATATGAGAGTGAGGATCAGTGGTGTGTGTAAATGTATGGCTGCAGTGAATCATGTGGAGTGTATGTTGTCCGTGCAAAACTAAAGATCAGATGAATGAGAACAAAAGGCTGCTGCGTCGACCACGGAGGGAGATGGAGAGAGGCAACCTTGGCGTCCGGGTAGGCGGGTCTAAATAACGCCTGTGCGCCAGCCAGGTGCACCTGGTTACCAATCAGCTACCTGGTTGTCAATCAGGATCTGAAAAAGGAACAACAACAACCAGTACCCACGAAACAGAGCAGGACCCAAAGGCCTCCCCCAAGGCCGTAACACTGTCAAAACTTTGATTGTTGGTGCATCGATATGGCCTCGCGATTAAGTCACTGATTAGAAAGAGAGAAATGTTCACTTTTCTCTGCGTCATATATTATCAGGCAAATGACTGATAGCTACTCTCTGAACATGGTTTTTACAAGTTTTACTTCCTATTTCTATGCATTTAAGACTACTGCATTCAACTCTGTCTTTCTGTTTTCAGGAAGTGTCTGGTTTTGTTCAAATTAAACAAATTATATTATTAAATTATAACAACATTAATAGCATGGTGTTGCTGAATTTGCTTTTTGAGTGATCATGTACTGTTTTCTTTTAAACTCAGTTTTAAACATGTGTTCTGGAGTATTTGTATTTAATCATGCAATTCTGTAAATCGATTGTATGACATGGCTGTCAGAGTCATTAAAAAACACTAAGCCCAGTTTGAAGCCTGATTAGAAAAACCTGCTGCTAACTCTTACTTGTGGCGGTATCTATAGCAACGCTACCTCCATTTGGTCACAGCATGCATGAAAGTGTGTCCCACTCAGGGGGCTTGAAAGTGATCTTTGATGAGGTCTTTGACAGATGACGTCCAGTCTGTTTGGGGAAAACACGACAGCGCCGAGGATGGCCCAAAGGCTTCACCCCCTGCCTCCCACCTCCACTTCCCTTTGCCTCCAACTGCTTGGTGAACCCCGGTGCACTTCTGGAGGAATCCCTGACACAACCCTCAAACAGCAGGGCACAAAGGAGCAGCAGCCTGATAGCTGATCTTTCCTTGTAAAGGAGCAGGCAGGTCAGCAGTCGTCAAGCGGGCTTCAAATCCCCTCAGTACTGTGAGACTTCAGGGCGAGACTTTACTCACCGTGTAAAGGCAAATATGTGCAGCATGCCTGCAAGACGAGCCAAGCTCAGTCTGTGCATTGCCTCTGGTACTGAAGCATGAGGAAGAGTGAGCACAGTCATAACACAGCAGCACATTTTGTGGGATTCAAAAATGTATTCAGATTCCAGTAACACTTTTCTAGATGATGTCTCATCATTGCCAAATGTAGCTCCATAAAAATGTTCAGTGTCAAACATGTGAAGGGTGAACGGATGATAAATAAACAGCCTTTCAGCATACCAACCAGCCGTCTCTTGAAGAACAACTTAGGTTCCAAGTCAGTCAGCACCTAATTGGTAGTGCCAGTGCAAGAGAAATCATGCCCGCAATCTTGTGGGAGTGAGTGTTACTTATTATCAGTCCACAATTAAATTTCTAATAGATAAATTTTTCAAGAAAAATCCTGTCCACATCAAGGTTGTTTTTGAATATTTCTTTGTCTATCTGACAAGAACAGAACTGGTCAAACACTTACTTAAGCATGCAAGGTCAGTAAATGATGAAAAAATGTATTTAGCCAGTCACGTCAAACACCATAGAGGACTGTAGTGTGCATTTGTGTTGAGTGGCTTTTTGAGTGAGTGGTTCTAGCTTGTTTACTGCACAGAAAATTGAAAACTATTGAGTGTTATATTTATTTGCCCTTTCACCACAATGTAATGATTAAGAACCACAAGGTGTCTTCCTAAACATGAAACCGAACTGTATTAGGCAGACGCAAAGAAACCAGAAGCCGCCTATCTTGGCGCATGCACAGTACCTACAAACAACAATTACAACGCACAGCTACATCAGAGTTTTCAAAAAAATCTCCACCTTGGAAGGTGTGTTTGAAAATTAGTCAAAATTTGATGACAGGCAACTTTTGTATTTGTTAGTTATCCAGTAGGTATTTAAATGGTTGCAGGCTTGCACAATTGTTAACTGAAACCACATTTTAGTTGTCTAACCAGTCCTGGCAACTACAACTTTATTTGAATTGGTTACAAAATTTTATTCAAGACTATCAAAGAGAATTATGGAATGGTCTTGACAATACCACATAAATTCTCTATGGGGTACAGGTCGGGGCAATTGGTTTGCCACAGTAATATTACAATCAGAAAACCATTTGGTGGTAGTTTTGGCACTGTAGGCAGGTGCCAAGTCCTGCTGGAGGAGGTATCTTTCATCATGGTTCACAAGAGCATAAACAAAAAGATTAACCCATGTTGAGGACAACAAAGGTTAACAGCACTGGCTTTAAAGCAACCTCAGAACCTATTGGTTCTTGAGCACTTTAAATGCTTTACACTGTTTCTCATCTCTTGCAGTTTTCTTGTATTCTATGATGCTATTCAGCTTGTCAACAATAGAAGTGAACAGGCAAGGAAACAGTGACCCAATGCCCTGCCTTCTTCACCTGAAGGCCTGAAATGTTGGTTGTTGCTCTCAGAGGCTACCCTTTTTTGCTAGGCCAAGCATCCTAGTGTTCCACGATGTATATGATGCAAATATCATGTAACTTCTATATCATTCATAAGCTTTAAAAACCATATGCTGTTACTTGTAATGTTTTGACAGATGTTGCAGCCGCTCACAGAGGCCAGAGATGTAACTGGCAGGAACCAACGGGTTACTACATTAAATATTTCACATATAGATAGGGGAACCCATAAAGCACAGATGTGCACGTCAGTGTGTTAGTGTCGTACTGGAGCACCTGTAATCATTATCATTGAAGGGGTTCACATTCCACTGCACTAATTACAGAGTGGAGGCATTGTATGCTTTGATTTCACTAGACCCTGACTGTGTTGCAACCACAGTGCCGCCCCCCTGCTGCCGAATCTCTCTCGTTCTTTTTGACTTTCAAAACACACACATGTATTTCTGTGCATCCATTTTTCCGGCCCCCATCAAACCAAATTCTGTGGTCTTTTTGTTAACGCATTGTTTCTTTCTGCTTCCTCATTCACTTATCGTGGAAAAAAAAACATTCTTGCTGTTTGTTTTCTGTAACAAACAGAATTCCCAATCACCGACCCCTTTTACACATGGGCTGTAGCCTAGTTTATCACTTAAATTGCTCTACCCCTAGAAACACATAGTAAAACAATACAAAGCAGCACAAGTGACCAATTTATCCAAAGTGGAAAATTGGTGAGAGACAGTGTTGAATCTTTCTACAGATTTAAGACTACAATGAGAAGGTTTATTGTCCATTTTAAAGCACCAATGAGGCTTATAAAATTATAATTTAATTTCAAAATTTCTGAGTACTTTTTGGCCCCAATACATAGTAGTAAGTCTTGGCCTTGCAAAACAAGGCTTCAACAAGTTATACTGACTCTCAGGTTTCTCTCTGGCAGTTGTCTTCTGTCTGGTACTAACTGTGTTATATGGGTTTCCTGCTGTCAGGGGAGTCTCCGAAATCTAGTAGCGTCCCCTCACATCAAAGTAGCAATAACTGTCCTGGACCTGGACCATTCCATCACCGGGAAGTCCTGACCTAGCTTGTCTGGCCTGCTATTATCTTGTCATGGCTTTTTTCCAGCTGTGGATTTGCGTCTTTCTTCTTCATAGAAATAGTGAATCAGTCTGGTTAGTTTATGTTAAAGAGAGTTCTATACGGAGTACCAGTAGGCCCTTAGTTTTTATGTTGGTTTATATCTGTTATATAGTTTTATATGCATGCTATAATCAAAATTAATGCTCAGACATTAGCACCATAATTTCAGTTAACAGCATTTGGCAGGGGTTAAGAGACCCTGGTTTAAACACCCAAGAAATCCTTTCAGTTATGCAACCACATAGTGGAAATGGCAACAAGACTTCTCATTTTTTCCACCTATCTGCTCTGCTCTTGTGTTACTTACTCTCTGAATGTGCTGCCGTCTACTCAAACATGAATAGTGATCCGTCTGTCAACTAGAGGTCTAATACTCAAAACATCTGAGCCACAGTCTTTGGCCTGGCCCTGTCCTCGTGCTGTTTTATGCAGCTCTTTTCCTGCTCCTTCTCTGTAACACAGCCTGTTCTCAGGTCACAGAGGTCACAGTATATGAGCAGACATCTGGACCTGCAAACTGGTCTCAGCACCACCATAGGGAATCATAGGAGTCTGTTTTATCAGAGTGAGAAAGAATCCATGATGACGGAAGGATGTCATACCATTTTAACAACTAGAGTATCTTTTTCTCCCTGAGCCGTAGCAATGCCTGCTTCATAACCTGAGTTGTCCCAAGACCTGAAGGTTTGTGGTGCTGGTGAAACCCAACCTGGCCTGGTCCAGATCAAGCCTTGGAAGCCTGCGGTGTCACAAGCGCCAAAGGTTTATCACTTCCCCTTTGCTCCCATCTTGCATCTTCTTCCCCTTGACTTTATTTTCCTATTCCTCTCTCCAAAAGTCTGTTTTTATTGGCCTCCTCCTGCTATGCTCAAACACTTTTTTCTTTAAGTTTTGTCATATACTCAGTCCACCAAAACTTTGCATTCCTTGCTCTTTGTTTACTATGCAGAGGGACGTTTTAAATGTCTTTGTAATCTTCAAGTGCAAGTTTTAAAAGAAGTAGAAAAATGGGGAAGAGCTCATTGTTTCCAACCAATTTAAAATGGCTTCATTTCTACATTAGAATAGTTCATCTTTGAGTACATTACTATTCAAATAGTACAAAAAACGTGTTTCTCTCAGTGTTGATCAGAACATGGAGAAGACTGCCAACTTGACAGCAGTCCAAAAGTCCCTTCCATAAGACAGAGGGTCATTACTGAAAAAACTGGGCGATTGCAGAGTTCTGTAAATAAGCAAATTAATGAAAAATTTACCGAAAAGGCAAAAGTGTGGAAAAGGAGCACAAACAACAGGGATGACCATAGCCTT
This sequence comes from Labroides dimidiatus, assembly GCA_030710495.1. Classification (NCBI taxonomy): domain Eukaryota; kingdom Metazoa; phylum Chordata; class Actinopteri; order Labriformes; family Labridae; genus Labroides; species Labroides dimidiatus. The sequence goes on along the minus strand of CM061156.1, from coordinate 8,811,013 downwards.
GAGAGGATTATCAAAGATTATAAATTCAAGAACTTATAGGGGCTTACCAAGTAGTGCACTGAGTCTGTTGGCAGTGCATCAAGAGCCACCATGCAGATGTTTTTATGGACCACAACTACTGCATTCCTCATACCAAGGCATCCTCAAAAGATAAGGAGATGAGCTTATTAAATATGGGGCCAAAGAATTTGACTTTTGCTCAGTAGTCTAAAGGCCTCCTCTCAGATGTAAGTGAATTTTGCATTTCCTTTGGAAACCAAGGACCTGGAGGCACAGAATACTAAAGTGTTTGAAGTTCAGTGAGTTTCCATATTTTTGTAATGATTTGGAGTTCTATGTCATCTACAAGCCCAAAGTCAACAGAACTTTCTACCACAAGTATCTACAGCACCTAATGCTTCTAAGCTTTAGAGAGACATGGATTATCTCTTCTGACCAGACTTGGCACCTGTCCACAGTGCCAAAACTTCTACCAAATGGTTTGCTGGCCATGATATTACTGGCTTGATAGGCCAGCCAACTGCCCTGACCTGAACCTCACAGAGGACTTGTTTTGATTATTCTTAGTCTAAAGTGAGTCATAGAACAAAGCTTTTACATATTGAGAGTTGGTCAGCAGTGTTTTCAAAAACAGAGCTGCCAAAACTAGAGGCTACTGGATCTACAAGGGAACCTTAATGTTCCTGTCAGGTCACAATTTGCTTCATTTGCCATGTTGGACCATTTAGGTTGGACAAGTGCTCTTAACCTCATGTAGCAGAGCAATGGTCTTCCACCATCTTTATGATCCCACTCATTAAAATTAATTGTTTGGCTGTAAAAGCAAGATTTCCCCTTCATGCTGCCTTCTGGATTGTCTTATGAGTGTCAGATCTTACATGAAAAACTGCAGTACTTTCTCCCCTTCCTCCCCTCTGTGATTCACTTCTTCTTTTTCTTCAATCATATATTTTGTTTCTGTTGTTTTTAGTCACAACATTCCTAGAGGAAAGGCATGAGTAGATCAAGGCTCTCACTCTAGCAACCAGTCAACATACACAGCAACAGACATAAATCATAACTTTAATTCTTAGGTCAACTCGCCCCTCCAGAAATGATGAGGTTAAGTAGATAGCATAAGATCACTACCTGTTTTGGATTAGGTCATCACTTCCAAAAATTGAGTGTTAAATTATTTGTCAGATAACTTTAAATACTATTTCACTTCAGCCTTATTATACTCGAAATATTAAAGTTACCAAGTCATCAAAAGTAGTCTCAGTGCCACGAAGGGAATAGTCGTCATTTAATGGGCTATTTTTTAAGAGATCTCCTAAAAGCATGGGTGCCCCTTTTAAAAGAAAGCCCAACAAGCCTCTACCTTTTGATCAACCCCCAAAAAACCCTGCCCCCCCCCCCCTTCTACAGGTATTTTTTACCACCATCATTAATGAGCTTCACCGTAACATCTCATCTTCTGAGAGGTGACAGCCCATCTTGTTGGTCCCCCAATTCCAGCCCATTACCATGGGGTCTAGGAGCGGACACGGCCTTATAAGGCCCTCAAACACCGCACTCCTGTCTATAAAAATGCAAAGAATGGGGCTCTTGCAGACCAGAGAACCCTCATTTACCTTTTTGACTTCTTAGCGGACGCCTAGGATTTGTGCTTTTATTGGCACTTGAGGTCAGGTGGACCTGGTCTTCAGAATTATTTACCCCAGAGTGCTTGTCTCGTTCACAGAAGCACCAACCTGCCCTTGCCTTCACCCTCACCTGGGCAGCTCTGGGCCTGTAAAGCACAAACAGTGAGAGAAAAAAAGGAAAAGAAAGTAGAGGGGGTTCTCTTGATGAACTCACACATCTCATCACCTCTGTGTATACTGAATCTCCACTTGGTTTTGCAGATGATTGAGGGGGTTACTCTGAGCAGTGTGTTTTAAAGAAGCCCAAGGGTTTTCCTTGGCTCTTCTGTCTACGGAGTTTACGATCCACATGGCTGATTTCCAAGGCCAAGTGATTCTGCGAGAGCCAAGGAGGCTATCTTTTGCTTCTCTTTCAGCTAACCAATATGGCTTCACTGAGGACTGATTAAAATATGCTGGAGCTTTCTGCCTGTTTAAAAAAGGACATTAAACCAGGTCTGACCAAAGTGTTAAGTCTCGTTTTCCAGTCTTGTTGCTGTGAAAAAGAACATTAGCAGATTCTTAGCCAGGGGCCTGATGGTTCCCCTGCTGCAACAACTTCTTGTAGTCCTCCCTATTATCTCCCACTCCCTGGGCCTTGCTGTTTGGTCCCTGGCTTTTATGGCAGGGTAGGAGAGGGCCACAAGGAAATGAGGTGACCCCAGGGTCATGAATGGAGTCAGGGTGCTGGAACCGGACCACGGCCCTACCAACCCCACTCTCTGAGGGATGGTTCGAGTTGATACAGGCAATGCAAAAGAGATGGAGGAGTCTGGGGACAGAGTCTCTTCCATCTTTGACCTGAGCATCATATGCTTTTAATTAGCCAGATTTGAATATGTTTACAAGCCCCAGTGGTCTTAAATCTTCCAGGTCTATGCCCCCATCAGTATCCTTTATCCCACCGTCCCCTCATGCCTCAAGACCCTCTTTTTCTTCTTCCCTTTAATATGGTGTCAGACATCTATTTATTACACTGTTTTAACTGGTTTTCAGGTACGAGTTACAAGCTATTTGGGAATCCACCAAATAGGATTTGAGGGACACCCCTCCAAGATGTTAATCTGTTAGCGATATGAAAGGCCGCTCACCTCACTAAACTCCCCCCATCACTGGAACCTGGGGGCCCTTTATGGCCCCATCAGGCACCCGCATGGACGACTTACTGCTGACCCTGTGACCTGGCAGTTGAAGCCATATGAAGAGGAATCTTTCTCTTTCCCAGTTACTTGGACTCTTTGTTTGTGTCCCTGTTTCTTTAACCAAATCAACTGATATTCTTGACTTTTGCTAATAAAAATGTTAAATTTTAAGCGCTCAACGACAAAGTATGAATGGCTTTTAAATTGTTTTGTTTTCTATGAATTGATCTGCTTTACTGACCTTCACTGTCATCTTAGTTGTCTATACAATTAAACGTGGAATCCATGTCCAGGCTTCATTCATATAAAATAAGTATATAATGAGATTTCCTTGTCTTCTCACAACCTGAAACTTTATCTCTAACAGGCACCATTTATATTCATCCTTTCAACCTCTCTTGTGTAAAAGGTTTACACAGAGCTCACCAGCCTTTATTAGGGAGGTACCAGCATGTTTGCCATACAACAAAAAAAGTCCTTCGACTGGCTCCATCATATTAAAAATTTACACGTAACTCAAGAGCTGTTTCAATTGGCTTACTAGCATGTAAGTAGTAGAAACGCTTGCTCCAAAAAGCCTTGTTGGGTGGCTAATTGGATCGGTTGGGTTAAATAAATGTTTGAGTTCTCCCCTGCGCAGGGGGGACCTGGAGGTGGGAGCCTCTCATCTTGGCAGAGGAGGAAAAAACGCCGGATGAAAGGGAGAGGGGAGGAAAATGGAGAGGGAAATGAGCTCATTTATGAAGCGATCAAGTTTGTTGTGAGTGTGTTTTACACACAGGTGTCCCAGACAATCAGGACAATAAAAACAACAAAAAATACTAACAATGTAAGACACTGCCAATGCACAATTAATGGTACTGCTGTATTATTTTATCTTGATGAAAGCTCTTAATATAATCAACTTTGTGCTTTCAGGTTCCAAATCCAGAGGGGAAGCAACGAAGCAGGCAGCTACAAGAGTTTGGGTGATTGTTTCAGGACCATCTTCCGCAATGAGGGGTAGGTTTTCAACAGCCGTTATCAGCTACATGACTCACAAATATTGTCAGGAGTTTGATGTACAGCTGTTTTAAAACACCACCAGCGTCAGTCCTCTTGTTGATGGAGCAATGTGTTCTTTTTGCCTAGACAACTGACTAATAATTAGACACATCTCATTGTTTATTCATCAGAGGACAGTTTGTGCTTGTTAGATTATTTCTTGGTTGCAACAGGGCTTCTTGACTTAAAGACTCAATAACAGCAAAGAGAATAAACGGTTTGGCATTGGCAGAGAAGATTTGGCAAATTTTTCATGGGTGCAACCCGCATACTCAGCCTGGCTGCTTATCCCACAAATCCTCGTTTTTACAAATGTGGCATCATGTAAAAGGGAAATAAACTGGCATTTCAGTGGTAGGATTTTAAATTGGAACCATTTTTTAAAACAAAGAAATAATTTACCAAACACAAATTTTGTCTTTGACTTTTTGTGCTAAATTTAGAACAATCATGAGCAAGAACTTGAGTTTTTTTCATGAACAGTGGAGTATGGAGAGATCCACCCTTGTCTGGATGGGTGTTTTTTTTTTTTTTGGTTCGGTTTTGGTTTTGGTTTTGTTTTTTTTTTTTTTTTTTTTTTTTTTTTTTTTTGGGGGGGGGGGTTGGATACTGGAGCCAAAAGTGTTAAAACAGTGCCATTCTTTTTGAGTGTCCAATACTCGAAAGACTCATCAGGTCAGAAAGTATTTAGACTGTGTCTTTGAATATGAAGTTAAAGTAGCTTCAATGCTTTCTTTAAATGGCTCCACTTCTTTTAACTAATTGTTGTCCGTCAACAGCCTTCATGTGTATCCTGCAGTTGGCCCCTGAGTGTGCCTGATAGTTGTACCTCACAGTGTAAAGTACTGTGCCTCTTAAAGGCTTCAACGTAAAACTTTACCTATAGACAGTCCCAGCACCGTGCCCCCTCCTCCTCTGCCTGCCGGTGACAGGACTGTGAGACAGTGCAGGTGCAAGAGAAAGTGGCTGCCACTCGCTCTGTTTACGGCGAGTCGACAGCTTTACAGCGGATATAAAGTTGATCTGCTGTGAGGTGTGAGCGAGCGCACGTCGAGAGGCCTGCTGGTGACGGTTGTAAGTGCTACATGGGCTGTAGCTCAGCAGACGTAGCTATCCTGCCGCAGTAGCTGTGCCCTCTTCACCCCACACACCCACTCACACACAAAGTCTCACAGGGTGAAATCTAATACCTTTGCGCCAGCATGCTTTCTGGGTGTGTCTTTAGGAAGTAGGGCTGCATGTACTTCTGAAGAATTCTCTGACACAACAAAAAGGTTGCCAAATTACACAGCGTTTGCACCATGAGCTATGAAAGCTATCTAACTGACGGCCTGAGAGATAAAACTGTGATGCGTGTTGGAGCATCCCCACAGACTGAAGATCTGCGTTCTCATTGAATGATTATAATTGAAAGTATATTTTTACTAACTGTAATTGGTCCCCAATAGCGTTGCGAATTACCTCCAGGCCAAACCACTTAGTTATAACTTGTACAAATAGTGTTAGGCCTTAGCGTTGCAGAATTATTATTAAAAATAAACACTGTCTGTCAGCTGATGGCAGAACTGAGCCAAAACCAAAGCTCATTTTCTCTCCGAGGTGATGAGGGAGGAAATCTGAGCTCTGAGTCTGAGCATGGTGATATAACTGAGGCAAGACATGGAAATGTGCGATGTGTGACACCATCTTTAGAGCCAGGAAATGGAAACTATCAGTTTTGAACCTTGTGCATATCATAGAAAAACATTAAGAAGAAATCCCAGTTAATATGTTTTATTACCTTTCTGTTTTAAATGTTGGATTCGGGGGCCACATTGGCTCAGCAGTTTAACTGTATGACCTGTGTACAGAGGCTGTTGTCCTAATTGCTTCAGTCGCTGGTTCAAATCCAGGCCACGATCATTTGTTGCACATCTTTCCCCACTTTTCAGTTCTGACTTTTCTTGTCTCTCTTTAACTTTTCTATCCAATCAGGACAGCGACCAGGTAAACATTAAACTTTATAAGTAATACAGGTAGAGAGAAATCTATATATTTATCTCTATTCCTCCATCTTTTCTCTTAATTTGTTTAACTCTCCCACATCTTCTCTAACTTTTTTGTCTTACTCTTTTCTCTCTCCCCCACTTTTCTTTTTTTCTCTTTTCTTTTTTATCTCTCACTTTTCTCTCCCACTTTTTTCTGTTTTCTCACTTTAGTTCTACTTTGAAGCTTACCGTTGTGTACCAAAACACCCAAAGCAGAGAGCAGAGCTATGAGTCACAATGACTGAATGTGAAATTATTAAATGTAAAAAAAAAAAAAAAAAACCCAATCACTTTTACACACTGGTATGTAATCCATGTAATCCAGCATGACATCACGTAATCGTGCTGCTAAGTGTGTGACAGTGTGAATCACACTCACCAACACTTAGTTTGTGTATTTCCTTACACGCCACGCTCCTTTTTGTGTTGTGTGTGGGTGTAGCAGTTTGAGCATGTGTTAAGTGTTTCCTTCTGGAGGGAAACAAAAAGTCTTTTTTCTCAAGCATTCTTTACCGGTGCGGTATCACAGGCTGGGTCGAGACCCGGAGCAGGGCCACAGGAATATTAAAAAGGTCCATGCATTAGAGCAGAGCATGTTGGTCTTTGTATCGTGGACCTGAGAGTGATGCCTAACCAGAGCATGCTCAGAGAGGGAAGGAAGGATGGAGGACCACCCATGCAAAATTTTCTACATTCAAAGAAGAGTTGCTAGTTCCAACCACCCGATTACTCAAGTTTTACTCCACTAAATCCAGCATGGTTTGTGTGACGCTGCGCTCATTGAAAGAAACATGCTTCTTTGCTCCTCAACCAAGATTAACGTGTTTGTTCGCCTCAGTTTTTCTAAAGGATTTAACAAGATGCAACGTGTTAATTAGTGAGCTTTGGTGGCTTTTGGAAGCTTTTTTTTTCTTACACCAGTTGCGCTCCCTCATTTTGGGTCTCAGTGTTCATTGAACCATCTGCAGGCTGGTGCTTCATATTAATAGCACAGACGTGGGTGTTTGTCTTTTCATAAAACTGTCAGTGAGAAAGTGAACAAACATGTTTTACAAAATGTCAAACTGTTCTTTTGAGAGTTTGATTGTTTGAATGAAACTGTCAACTGTTGATTATCTCTGGTACAGTCAACATTTATGAGAAAGTAAGGATTTCAAGGTGTTGTGTTTTGAGCTTGCATCAAATTTACCGGAATCTGACAGAATATGAAAATCAACATGAGATGTAGATTATTTTTTCCTAGCAGTTACAATCAACTTTGTAATTCAACTCCATTTTTTCCGACAATTCCATTCTAAAATTTGCTTCTACATTCAAAAGTGCATTGTACATGAGTGTCTAGTTGTTTGTGCTTCCTTGTTAGGGACAATGTCAAGGTTAGACTTGACACTGGGAAAGTGGAAATATTTGCAGATCAAGCATGCCGGCTGTTTACGTGGTAAAATGTTCCCCTGGGTGGCTCATATTTCCCACAGATTTCATCATAACAGTGCAGAGAAAATTCACAAGCCTGCAGCAGATAATGATTTTCCCTCGAAGGGTTGGGTTTTCACTGTAATAGAAGTGATTTTGCATATCGTCCCGAGTCAAAAGGTAAGAATTTGTACCAGATTAATTGACATCATCAGACGGCTGATTTAATCCCTGGGTTCATACTGTCAGAGCCACGCGTCTCTCCAGATGGATGGAGGCTGTTAAAAAAGGAAAGGTTTATGAAAATCAAAGACAAATCGTTTACACACAAACACATTAACGCACACCCCTGCCCCCCCCTCCTCTCGCTCTGTGTTAGGAGGCCATTTGTTTAGGAAAGCCAAAAAGGGACTTAGTGTGTACTTTACATTGGAAATCAAATCAGGATTCAAATGATGGCCACTCACTAGAAGCCATATTTGTTCTGTAACAAATTTCACTCCCTCTTCATCACCTGGCGGCTGCCCATCCTGACCACACCCGGGAAATCTGTGGCCAGCATTTGCATGGACAAAGAGAGCAGAGGGCAGGCTCTTCCGTCCGACTGAAATAACTTATTTACACAAACAATAAGAGGGATTAATTTAGAGGGGGATCTTCCTCAGCCATAATCCCTTCGGCATTGTTATCTCGATGATGACTCGATTACGCAGAGCCAGCGCTGCTTGTGTTACTTCAGGTGTGGGTGAAGCAGGTTTGCTCTGTCACCTGATCACAAGTGTTTTCATAATTTAGTGTTGGTTCACTGCTGTTCCTGGACGGCTGCTCAGGGATTCCAGTGAAATTTAATGGCTTGTCCTTCTCATGTAAAATTCACCTGAAATGTTTGCCAGCAGTGAAAATATTTACACTTGGACCAAATCAACCAAGATCATCTCTGTTGACTTGTAGAAAGTGTTGTCACAACAGAGCTGGTGCCGCCATTCACAGGATACAGTCGGTCACGCTACGTTGTCCTCTTTGTCCACAGACCTGTGTTCACTATCAATATTCACTCCCTCATACGTTGAGTCTGCTACCTGCAGGCTGAGGCCCTCTGCATAACTGCAACCAGCACATTTCACTGCAGTTTGCTGCCACTTATCTGTTGACTCATTGTGTTTAATTGGTTTAAATAGTGTTTCTCATATATATATATATATATATATATATATATATATATGTGTGTGTGTGTGTGTGTGTGTGTGTGTGTGTGTGTGTGTGTGTGTATATATATATATATATACATACATATATAATTTTAGGGTACAACAATGACATGAGTCAGGAGTGTCATATTATCCCATAACTATAAAGAAGATATTTGTCAAAGGGAGTGCAATAGTTCAATCCTACTGACATATTTTCCCACCCCAAGTCAACATGTAAGTCAAACTTCTTTGTGCCCAAGACCACATAAAAAAGGGAGAGAGTTGTTGTGTTTTCAATTTACTTTCCGAGTTCAATACGTTCTTCAAAACTATCATCATTCTGCTCGATGTTAAATCACAGTATCGTGATACTGTAACCTAACAGAATAGATCCAAGATGTATGAATGACATCTAACTAACCTCGGATTAGATTGCCCTGACCTACTCCTGCTGGTTGGTCGATTCAGTCAATCAATCAATCTCTATATGTGTAGCGCCAATTCAGAACAAACATTATCTCAAGATGCTTTCCAAAAGCGTTAACAGGTCTAGACCTGTAAATGATAATCAATTTTATTAAGAGACCCAACATCAAGACAAGATAAGAAGTCTTATCTCACCTAACCCACCATGAGTACAGACCTTTGCAACATTTAACAAGTTTACAATAACCAGACTCATGTTAGACAGACATCTGCCTCAACTGTGTTGGGATTTTGGGGGGTGGGCACAGACACAGAGAGGCACAAACAAGGAGTCCATAGTTCTGAGTTTTAGTGATGATCATGGGGAAACTGTAAAAAGCCGTAGCAGCTGAAGTCTGGCAGGTCCATGGCAGCAGGCCATCCACAGCAACAATCCATAGGAACCTAATGGACAAACTCAGAGACTCCCAGAGAGATCTATAATTGGTAACTTTAATGGGGCATTAAGATTAGGATTGTGTTTAGAAATACATGAGGGTGGAGATAATTATTTAATTCACATCTACAGCCCCTGGAACGCATTATTAGCTCTAAAAGATGTTGAAAGACGATGTTGCGTTTACTCTTGTTTCTCTTGTTTAAGATTTAGACCTGTTGTACCTGTTTCACTTTGAGACAATCCCCTTAAAACAACATTTAGGAATGAGAGCAGAAGTGTAATCTGCTGCTGCCAGGACAGTTTTTATTCTGTCAGTAGGCGTGTTTCAGCCAAACGTCCTCCTTTTGTCGCTATTTTCTGTTTCACACCAATCCAAGGAGTATATGGATTATAATAAAAAGGGTTTCTACAAGAAGTGTATGATGAAATATTAAAAAAAGAATCAAGTGTTTAATTTTGTTTGACAACTTAACTGACCTCATCTGACTGGCCTGCTGTGAACTTGACGTGCTTGGAGAAATGATCTGTTGTACCCATGTTTTCACTAAAAATTTAAGGGTGGGGGAAATACGCATGCATGCATTTCTCTGCTGTATGTATAGAAAACAGGCTTCACAGTCTATTTGCAAAACAGAAAACATACAACTATCTCATTACATGAGTACATCAAAGACTGACCAGATGTTAGGAGGAAGCCTGCACCATGATGATATTTTACATAAACATATCGAAGATTACATCCAAAGCCAACAGTGAATTTCATGTTTAGATCTCCCTGATGAAGCAACTAAAAAAAATTATTAAAAAAGTTGCCTAAACCACCCAATTTATCAAACATAAAACAAAAAATATATAATAAATAAAATGATACAGCAATATTTTTGGTGTATTTTGTTAAAAGGATTAATAAACATCTCAGTTCAAAAAAATTTAGATTTTTCAGGCTATTTTTTGATTGGTCAGTCTAAAGGGTTAAACAAAAAACAAGCATCACACAACACGTTTCCCTTTTGTTTTAAAGTAAAGTTAAATACCCCTTTAGACAGATACTATAGTTTAGTTGTTGTAGTAGTTGGGAATCTCTACATATGATGATGCCCCGCTCTTTCAGCTTATTAAAACCCAAACTTAAAAATTTGTGCTATAGTGTTTATGTCCCCTTTTGCTGTTCTCCCTCTGCAGTGCAATCTGCTGAAAATAGGAACCACATTTGTCATCAAAGCTGTCAATCATGGTGTTTTATTGAACCCAATGACTGTGGAAAGTGAAGTGTCTCAAAAAAGGCAATATTTGGACAAAATCAGTAAAGATGGACAATATAACCATATAATAATATAATATAACCATGTTTGAGGAAGAAACAGTCATGTATCATGATGTTTTGCAGCCCGTCATCAGGGGGAGCTCTAAAAGTTATGGCTTCACTCAAAATATCTGTTGTTTCATAGCTGGAACTCTGTCCTTTTTAACCCACTGTAAGAAGCAGTTTGTCAGAAGAAGCTTTAAATGTTCGGCTTTACTTTTAGGGAGCTGTCATGTTGTCCATTGTTATGCCTATAATATTAACACTTGATGCCCATCCCCTTTTTCAGTTGACCCAAGCAAGACTGTGTGTCCCCTGAAGGGTTCAAAAGATGATGGACTGACAGGTTGTCATAAAAAGTTGTTGGTAAAAGCTAAAGATGTCCAATTTGGCTGAAAAAATGTCACTCTTAGATCAATAAATTATTTATTTTAAGCTTCAGCTTTAAAGAAATTCCTAATTATCACTATCATGACATTTCTGAGTTTTTAAGGAGCACCAATTCATATTTCTGTCTGTGTTTTTCCTGTGTTTAATTTGGGACCTTGCATTACACAACCCACCAGACTGTCCATTTACTCTGTAAATACACGCCATAAAACAGATTGCCTACAAAATAAAGCTTGTGTAAAATGTAGGTAAACATCTTTATATACATAACTCACTGTATCATTTTGTTATTTTTCCTGTCTGTGTGTGCTGTAAATCACCACTGGGTGTATGATTGAGGAAAGGAGAACTACCAAATGGACTAAAATTACACAGCTACCGTCTTTTGAAACATCCAGTATATCAAACCCAGGAAAAGAACTCTTAAATCATTCCCTCTGGATTCCCAGAGAACTTGTTTGCCGTGGTTTGTGGTTTGAAAACATATCTCAGAAGTTGCGTTGCCAAATGGCAGCAATTGACTTTCTGTTTCCACTTTGTGTCCTTGGTATCAGTCTTGCGATGTCAGAAACTTGAGTCAAGGAACACGTGCTGTGTGAAGGGACAAGTGAAAGCTACTGAAAATGAAAGTAACTCTTCATGTGTTCTGGTAAAGAATCCTTTTCATACCTGAGACATTAACTTAACATGCCTGAAGTGTTATCTCTTCCGTTTTGGCAGCCTCTACCTTTAAACTGAAATACATTTCAAATTGAGGGTGCTGAATTTAAAAGACGCCTGTGTTTAGCAGTGAAGCAGGGTCCAAATACCTTTTCTAGGTTCCTGTACGGGATGTGTAAGCTTGAACTTTTTGAGGCTTTACACTTTACAGTCTGTCTTTTCTAACATTAGCTTTAGCCAAACTCACAGGTTTTACAGATTCTTAACTTTCTGTCTTCGTCTTTCACTGTGGAAAGCCTGGTTTATACTTCTGTATTAACTCTGGGTACCACATAATTCCATTTCGATGTGTCCATACTCCTCCAAAACACATGAGGGCAGTGTGGTTTGTTTGATCATCAAACCACTGCTAGGTGTCCTGCTTGCTTTTTCATGGCAATTTTAAGCGCATTATGTTATATTGAAGCAGATACATGTTTGCATACATCAGACACATCATACAACAACTCTAACAAGATGTAGATGAGACGTAGACTAAATGTACTGCGGTAAATGTTGTAAATACAGGAAGCACAATCCTGCTCAGCGAACCAATCACAGGGCTTGCGCTCTGCATCATTTTGACACAACAAATTCGGGAGGATGTAACTTTGCATGCCTGGTACATACACAGGTCTAAGCATAGTTATATAGCACCTTTCATGCATTTAAATATCCAGCTCAAAGTGCTTCACAGAACAGAAACATCAGATAATATCTGAGTTCTAATAATAAATGAGAGTAAAAATAAAACCAGTGCAATAAAATCAACATAAGCTCCAATAAATACCATAAAATCAGTTAAAATAGATTGAAATAAATAAATTTTTAAAATGATGTTAAAAAGTTGTGATAAAAGTAATGGTATTGATTGGTAATACAGTCCAGAGCCAAAAGCAGAAGTTACCAAGGCTCAAAACTCTAACACTGACGGCATGCTGCCAGACTGATCCAGGACTTGCTGCTGCCTTTACACCAGGTGTTTGCTACATGCTATATGCCGTGTGCATGCGTGAAGTCCAGCCAAGCATCGATCAAGGCAAAATCATCCTCTTTTTGCCAGTCGATCAACTAGTCGGTTAATCCATGCACCTCTAATAGAAAGCTTTTATTGTCGTTGTGCTTGCATATGCAAGGAGGTTGGACGTACTGCATCAGAAACAGCTGCCAAATAGTTAATAAAACAAACAATGCAGACAATTTAAACATCCATACTGTGGGGAATAATATTATCTCTCTTGGCAAAAAAAGCCTCCTAAAAATGTTTGTTGAATAATTTCCATCCATCACATCCTGTTTTAAAGAGAGTCAACTGGAATTACGCAATCATTAAAGTTACTCAACCGCAGCCATCAACAAGTAATCCGATGTACTATTGTTTTATCTCTTCACAGAGTCTTTGGTTTCTACAAAGGAATCCTGCCTCCCATTCTTGCTGAGACACCAAAGAGAGCAGTCAAGGTGAGATAAAGGAGGTGTCACGTCAGTTTACGTTAAGAAAACCACACAGCTTCTGGCTCTGCCCGGCTAAGCCCTTGGTTTCACCGGGAGACGCTCTGCTGCCATGTGAAAACACTCTGACCGCAGTTGCTCTAACATGGTACACACATGTTGATAAAACACATGACGCCTTCCGCCTGGTCTGCCTCCCCCTGTCTGCTCTGTCGACCAACCAAATATTGACTTCCACACATTTACAGCAAGCCCTCCCCTGAGCTCCATCTTTTGATATTTCTTAACTGGACGGCTTAAAATCTCTTGTTTTACACTAATGTATACATAACATAAAGGGGTGACGGGGGGGAAGGTAGAGGGGGAGGGGGCAGCTCTGTAATGAGATGCTGAGGATGTGAGATCCTTAAAAATAAGTACTCACTCAGACGATGGGGTAATCACTCACACAGCGAACAAAGCGGACTGATGGTGAGAACTGTCTGGAGAGGGGAATTAAAGCAAATTAAAGGTCCGATTAAGACGCCTCTGCTGGTATTTTGCCCTTTGATCAAATAAATAAATCAGTGGATGCATCTCCTTTAAGAGAGACTTCTCTCATTTTCCAGCACGTCTTATTTTTCATGTGCTATTATCAAGGATCAACAAGTTCCCTTTTCCAGCTCATTGTTTTTAATGCTCCTGCTCTTAACCGTAAGTGTGTGTACGTGTGAGTGTGTGGCAGTTTATGACTTTGTTTTTCCCCGATCTCTCCTCTGCAGTTTTTCACCTTTGAGCAGTACAAGAAGCTGTTGAATCTGACCCCTTTGTCTCCTGGTTTGGTGAGTCGCTCGCCCAGTAATACCTGAATACACTCGCACCTGGAAAATAAACACAGGTATAACAGAGGATCAGGAAAACACGTTACACCCAGTATCAGAAAATCCTTTGGATGCTGTGAAAACAAACACAAATATACCAAGAATAATTTAAGCAGTTCGATACATTTAATTAAATGAATCCTCTTGCTGCAGAGTTGAGAGCAGCACTGTTTGAAATCCATTCGATACTTAAAAATGTTTAATTTCTCTTTTAAACCTTTCTCTTTTACTTGTTAACTCTAATCTCAAGCTCTTGCTTGTCTAAATAAACGATTCATCTGTTGTGATAGACGGAGTTCTCCTAATAACAGCTCTGCTCTTCAGATCACCTTATCACTGACGTAGCAATGATGATAACTCTTCAAACTTGGATAAAGTGAACACAGCCTATAATAACATGTATATAACCTTTAAATGACAGGTGTATCGCTGATTGTTTGATAAAGGTGAAGAACAATCGGTGAACAAACCTTATGTTGAAATAATAACGTGCTTCACTTGCCTCCAGCAGCGAAGAATGCTCCCTTTTGTGTAACTAAGTAAAGTAAACCACGGGGCTGATGTAAAGTTGTAGGGCATACTCAACTGTAAGGTTGGTCATGATTAGAAAAGACAATTGGATAGAAATCACAATTTTCAATTTAAAACTGAAAAATGAAGTGAACAGGGTGTCGGGATTAAAAGATGTGTAAAAGGGAAGTTGTAGATTAGTTGCTCATGAGCCAGTCATGTCAGTACCAAGTTCCTGCTTTGAGTTTCTGCCTTAATCCATGTAAAATGGGATCAATTCCAGGCAACAGAGCAGCTAGAATACAAGTTTAGTTTCCACTGTTTAGTGAAGTCATATAAGAGAAGGTGTGGTGATAAGGATGAGTAAAACTGAACACAAACTGTCTTAAAGAATAGCCAGGTAGCCTCACAGTTAAAGGTCCCATTCTGTTCTCTCAACATGTCCTGACTCTCTCCAGCAGTTCTGACAATAAGGCAGAAAACGAATGATATCAAAATAAAAGACTCATAAAGAGGTATTGTAAGTGTCTGGACAGTTCTGTGTTGACTAAATTTAATCACATTGTAGTTCCGATAACCTTTAATATAAACTGGGATTGTCAGTTCAATTCAGTGCTGGCATTCATAGACTTAATCTGGATGGGGTGTGATCAGAATGGGATTTCTACTGATGAGTCAGAGCCCCGATGCGCTGGCTGGTCAGGTTTTTAAAGTTTATTTTGTCACATATCAACGTTAAATCAGTTTTCTCTCAGAGCCCAAAAACCTCAATGCAAGTGCTCAGTGGTGATTGAGCATGATTCACATACTTATTATTTTCCATGATGTCACATTTTAAAGTCGTTTCACCAGCAAACTCTTAACTCTTTGACACATACCCCTTTTCGGCAGAGCTGGTGCTAGTGCTAATTCCAAGCAAGTGCCAGGGTTAACTACAGTTCTTTGTGTTTCCACAAAGCATAGGCTTCAGGTGCTGAAAACTGGTAATTAGCAAACACCAACTTTTTGCTGGGCCAGAGCGAAGCACCAACTTTGTCAGGGGCTTGGGGCAGGGTTACCATGACCAACGATCAGCACTGGAAAACAGTCATTCATAAAAAGACAAGCTGCTGAGTGAGTTGTCTGTTGTTTTGTTGGAGTTTCTCATTCAGAATTTGAAATGTGTGGGGGGGAAGTGAAGCAGCAGTACATGCATACAATTGATGGTTTATTGGAACACTCAACATAGATTACTGTTGGCCATAACCACGCCAAAAAACAACAATTTGTGTAACTCTCATACAAAGCATCCCATAAGTCCAAGTAGATAAACACACACAACACATGTGACGTTGGCTTCTGAACTCTGTATTGCTAGTGATGCATTTACTTGAGCCTTGTAATTCTCAACCACAAAATAACTCTTCTTAACAGTAACACACTCCCATTATCCAACACTAACAACCCACCAGATTTTTTACAGTATGCAGTGATGTTGCAACGTTTTACTGACGTCACTCCAACTTTGCTTCTTGCCAATAGAAAACCGAACTGGTTCTTGGTTGATCAGAACCAACGAAGCACTTGCACTTACACTTGCAAACCAAAAAGGTTTGAGGCGTCCTGGCACACAAATCTGAACCGATCTCCTGTAAATAAAAATGAGGACAGTCTGTCTTAAAGATCTGATTTGAGAAACAAATCTGATTTGCCTGTGATCTGAACAAAGCCGCTGAGATTTTATTGCAGGCTATGGGCGCCCTGGATGACTTGAGCACTGATAGCAGAATTACAAAAGAAAATTCTAATCCTTAAATGGAGAAAAACAGCAAAAGTATCATTACTTTATTTTCTTCTTTTATTTCATTAGATAAAAATTGTAGTTTACTAGTAATAGTAAAAGTGTGTATTATCGCATTCATGTGAGGTCTGACTCATCGGAAAACCATATTTCGAGTTAGAAAATGAAGGTGAATGCTGCTCAAGTCAGATCATCTTGGAAACTGGCAAGAATTTGGTGCCCGACTTGACGTCATATTCATCTTTAACATGGTGGACAAACACTTTAAGACATTTAGTTATCAACTGTTTGCTCATATATATGAATCAAAAGCATGTGAACACACCAAAGTCAGAAGAATGAGAAGCACATGAATGCAACATCTGTACAATTTGGATATAGAAATTCATCTACAGCCACCGATTATAAACATGAAAAATGTTTTTTAAATTTCAGCCGAAATTACTGACATTCATCAGTTTTAGTCTCGCAAATGCTGCTATTACTCTATTTCCTTTTCCTATTACCCTTACTTCTCCTCCCATAACTGTGATTTCATATAATATTTATTATATAAGGGGAAACAAATGGCTTGATTGAGCAGTTTTGAGGATTCCAAACAACTCTGCTTTATTCAGCCCTGGAGTTAGAAAGGTGTGATTGCTACCAATAACAATGTGAACACCTAAAACACAGGCGGTTAAGTCGTAAAGCTGAAAACATTTTCCAAAGAAACCAACTCCTTGTGCGTTTGCTTGGTGTTGGTTGATTTTTCACACTGGTTACACCACGGCTTGTGAACATTAAAGCAGTTTCGTCCTTGCCTCACCTCGCTTCGGTTACATTGAGTCAGAGTTTTGAGCAAGACAGATTTGTATTGCAGGGGTGCGGTCACCACACACCACCTATTCAGGTGGCAGTCAAGTGTCAGCCGTGATGGATGGCTTACCTGCAACTCAGCGCGGAGTCAGCTGCCCCGGCACGACGTGTATCCTCGTCCTGTTTTTACAGCCAATAGTGGAGAAATGTTTACCTGTCCCATCCATCATGCCTCCTCACCCTCCTCCTTCTCTATCTCTTCATCTTCCCCTTCCTCGAGTGGCTCCAACCCCATTTCCCCCAGAGGCCCTCATGTATCAAGTGCAGTAATCACATCAGATCATTAGTGCGAGCAAATTAGTGATGGGCTCTGAATGAGTCCCTCTCTCTCCTGTTCAGCGTGGCACAGCTGAATGCCTTCACTCTGATTAATGAGGACACACACAGTAATAATACAAATAAGGAATTAAAACTAGCCAGCTGGCTGTGTAAACATCACCAGGCATGTCTGAGAGGATGGGTCCCCGGGCCCTGACAGCGGGATAAAGAGGCAGGAAGAGTAATGAGCTATAGACACGTTCTTGACATGTTCCCATTACGCTCCTCTGTGAGCACGCACACACACAAACTCATACATTCAGTCCTAATGCAAATACAAGTAGCACTGCCACGTTTCGCTGTTAATTACATGTCCAGGATATACACTCGTGAACAGGTAGAGCAGACTTGTCGCCTCTTATATCCCATCAGGACATGAAATTAACAAAAGTTCATCAGAAAACTTTCAAAACACCTTTTTCTATTTTTGAACTGATCAGGTCGCTGTTCCCTCTTTTCATTCACCTCCCTCTGCCTCCCTGTCTGTCAACCAACATTTTCTCAAATAAAAACAAACGCAGGTGTCTTGTGCGTCTTCAAACATTTGTCAAACGACCACACTGACAGACGTGACAGAAACAAATTTCCATTTTAAGTCGAGACAAAAGGACTCGGGGAACAAGTTCTCTGGAAATCAGAACAAGAATCCAGTGCTCAGCTCCTGCAGCCTCAACACGTAGTGTCGACAGTGTTCCTCATTGTCTGCATAAATGTGTCCAAACTGCTGTGTCTCTACCCAAATATTATCTCCACATTCTCACCTCCTAAATCACGACCATCTCCCCTCCAGGCGCTGTCTGTGGCGGGGCTCGGCGCAGGCTTGACTGAGGCTGTTGTCGTCAACCCGTTCGAGGTGGTGAAAGTCAGTCTCCAGGCCAACAGAGATGCCTTCAAAGAGGTTGATTAAAAAAAAATGTTGCTGTCTAATTCATGAAGCGTCGTTATTGAGTTCTGTGTTTTTTGACGTGTCTACCTTTTGAATTTTTCCAACACAGCAACCCTCTTCGTTTGCCCAAGCAAGACGCATAATAAAGTCGGACGGTTTTGGATTCCGGGGCCTGAATAAAGGACTGACATCCACTCTTGGACGACATGGAGTTTTCAACATGATCTACTTTGGCTTCTACTTCAACGTCAAGGATGCTATTCCTACCAACCCGGTAATATGAGCAGCAGAATCTATGAGTGCACTTTTTATTCCAGTGTTTCACTTTTTGCAAACCTCTGCCGCTTGACCGTCACGCCAATTCGTGCTTGATTCTTTGTTTTGGTGACCTTGACTTCACCTAATTTCTGCAACCTCCAGGCTATATGATCCGCACGTGTCCCAGCCACCTCAGCAGTTGGGGAACTGCAAGTGTTTGACAGTATGATTTGTGATCCTGCCTGCCATGGCAAAGAGGAAGCTCAAATCAGAGAGGAGCTTGTAAGATCAACCTGGCTAATACCCCGTCTGTTTGCTCTTCATAACATCCTCAAAGTTTCACATTACACATCCGGCAGAGCCTGATGGCCCAAACAAAAGTTAATTTTGTTTAATGGAAACGTTACCATACGCCAGTTCCACATGTACAAACTGGAGCATTAGATTAACCCTAATGAACTAATTGGAAGCAGACAGCAATACTATTTTCGAGAGGAGGTTACAGTGGGAGCTCAGGTTTTGCTATATTTTCAACATTTTTCCAGTGACGCATGTTGTACAGAAAACCAAGTGGTCATCCCCTGAATGATAATTATGTGGCTGGATGACCCAAATAGCTCTCGTCTAAGATTGCAGCCATTTCTGTTGGGAATGATCCTCCGGTATGAGCATTGATGGAATGATTCCGTTTGTGAGAGGCTAACGATGGCTATTGTTGAGGCAGAACGGGATAAATACCGCGGGCCTCCAACAGGCTCACAGGCTGAGCTGAGAGTGGCGTTCCTCCAAACCCCTTTTGTGAGCAACATGAGCGATGAGCTTGCGACTCAAACGTGTCCGTATTCAAATCGAGGCAGCCGAGCTCAGGCTTCTCATGTGTCACTGTCGGAGGCAGATAGCACTCTGCCGTCGTTGGCAAGTGAATGTGTGAGAGGATGTTTGCTTAAGGCTGTTAGGAAGTGGGTTGATGGCTGTACTTAGACCCAGGATATGTTAGCCCCTTCCCTGCATCTCAAAGAAAAAAGAAGAAGAAGAAGGAAAAAACGAAGAGGCAGGATTAGCTGTTGATTTACCTCGGCTCTCAGGGTGTCCAGCCGCTTGAGAAAGGCCTGGACCAGAGAGGCTGCTGTCATTTGTAAAAATATCCCGGCCAATTAGCTGTCAGAGCTCTCTGAGTCTGGGCTTCTTTGGTACAGTAATACCCCTGTGCCGAGTCACAGCCCAATTACCCAAATTGTCCCCATATGCCTCCCCAGTCTGCCTGCATGCACCCTGTTTATAAATCCTCCGTCCTGGCTTCCCTGAAGAACATGTGCTTCTGTTCAGCCAATCAGAGTGCGGCACCGCAGCCAGGAAGCACTAATCTGCCCCCCGCTACCATAAAATGATCAGGGCTTTCATGGCAGCTTTGCAATCATATGCACATTCCCCTCCTCGTGCTGCCCCTCACATTTGCTTACATTTATATACACACAAAACCTTTCTGTTTATTATGTCAGCTCCTTGATGCTGCTTTTCTCTATCGCGGTAAGTCTTAATCATGTTTTGTCTCCACATATTGAACACCCGAATGCACTCCAGAAAGGCTGAGCTTCTTGTGAGCTTAAAATAAGGGTGGAGTGTTTTTATACAGAAATTTGTGATGTGACTCAAGTTGTTAGATTTAGTTTTTTGTTCAACTACTGAGGCTTTTTAACAATTTCATTTAGAATTTTAGACTTATCTGAGTTGTCCGGTCTCTTCTTTCTTCTACTTTAACTATGATGAAGCGCTGCCAATTATTTACATTCATAAGAAGTCGTGATTTTTGACAAAGTGTTAGTCTCCCCAACACTGAAATCGTTGCTTTTCCCCCATTCCTCTTTTTATCCTCAGAACCCCACCCTGGAGTTCCTGAGAAAGTTCACCATCGGCCTTGTGTCTGGGACCATCTCCTCCATAGTGAACATTCCCTTCGACGTCGCCAAGAGCCGCATCCAGGGCCCCCAGCCTGTGCCCGGAGAGATCAAGTACCGCACCTGCTTCCAAACAATGGCGCTGGTGTACCGGGAGGAAGGGTATGAACGACGGAGGCAGAGGAGGAGGAGGAGGGAGTGTTAGAGGAGGGTACTCAGGGTGAAATTTGAAAATCCTGTCACTGGTCCATCCAAGAATTAATGAGGCACTTTGTGTGCTTTGTTAGCAATTCATACTTGGGAATCTGCCAAGCTAGCTGTCAGAAAAGACAAATGCAGCAGCTGCAGCTACAAGTTAGCGAAGGTTTGATTGTGCAGTGTGAGTTTCCTACACTAACAACAGGGGAAGTGCAAGAGCAGCTTGATGCAAAGCCGTGATCCGCAGAGTGGAATCCAAACAGTGACGTTACTCTCCGGGCTGTGTTCCCCTCGTGTGTGATCATACATTTCTGCAGTCTGTCAGTCGTACAGTAAATGTTAACATATTTTCAAGCCTCAGAGAATGACAGCTCTAAATGGAAGCTCAAGGAAAGATGTATGTTATGTTAGCAATTGCCCTCAGCCATCCACTTTCCCCCATGCGGCTCTGCGAGACAAGGGCCAGCGAGATGTTTGTAGTTAGTGGACACAGGAGCCCTCAGGGGCCGCTACAGGAACGCCACTGAAACGCTGTCATCGCAGGGGTGCATGGAAGGTGCCCCCACTGCCACATCCAGTCCCCCCCCTCTCTCTCTAACACAACACAGTCCCAGCTAATTAGTGGTCCCTATGGGAGACGTCGTTAAGCAGACCCTAACGAGCCGCACGGCGCTCCACGGGTCAATCTAATCAGACAGAGGGCCAGGGAGGAAGTGGGTCGAGCCTTATTAACGCCACCAGTGGCGGGGGCAGGGAGCGGGACAGGGAGCACGAGGCGGAGGCAGGCAGCCACTGATCACCTTGAACGCATTAAGAGGAAGGTCCTCGCCGACGCTGGCCGTTAGACCCAGATTCTGTGTACCTGAGAGAGTGGAGAGAGTGAGAGACAGGCAGACAGACAGGCAGGCAAGATCTCACTGCACACACACACACACACACACACACACACACACACACACACACACACTCTTACTCTCTGCTGTGTTTGTAACTCCTGCATACTGTACATTATGAACATCCTGTTCTCTTTTTTTCAAGGTATTTGGCCTTGTATAAAGGGTTGGTGCCAAAGATAATGAGGCTTGGACCAGGTAATGGGAAAAGTTCTTCACACTGATATTCAAACTGTCTGAGTAATCACATGTTGCCTTTTACAGCAGATGCAAAAAGTTCAAGTTTAGATGGGAAAATGATATTTTATGCCCAGTAACTCTGAAATTATTAATCTGGACAGAGTTTCCAAAGACATTAATTCACCTTATTTTGGGTGTTAGCGAGGGGAAAAGGGTGGAGCAAGCACCACTTCCCTCTCAGACATTTTAATACTTTCTTTCTCATTCCATGTGCTCAATAAATCTCAAACCCATCCATACAGAATCCTTCTCATATCTTGTGATATCAACACAAATCTTACCTTGTTGCTTGCATGATGGTATATTTTTTCATCTGCTGCTTCTTTTAAGAGCACATGATTCCTGAACTGTGATCACTGATTCACTGTGGCTCCGTTTTCTCGCTACAGGTGGAGCCGTGATGCTGCTGGTCTATGAGTACGTGTCTAAATGGCTACAGAAAAACTGGTAACAACAGGAAAAAAAAGTCAAAAGAAAAATGGAAAACCAACAGAGTGCCTTATCAATGAAGTCTTATTGACTCCACTGTCCACAGTAGCACCATTTACTTTTAAAACACAAGACTGCTCAGCAAAAAAAAAACAAACAACTATTCATTAAAATGTTGAAATACAAATTTCCGGAGAAAAACAAAACTATGTTTTCATATTAGAAGTTTTTTTTAAAATCAAACACAGCTGTGCTCGATAAAAACTGACAAATACAGTTCCTAGAGGAAAGATTTCTCAATGAATCAGTAATTTTAAAGACCTTAATAGCCTATTTTCTCAATAAGCCCCTCACTGTGAGTAATGAGGTCTTAGATTGATGTATTTCTTCTTTGATTTTTGTTGCCTTTCTCACCAGCTTGAAGTAGGTGGTGCTGAGTTTGGGAAAGGAGTGATGTCATTGTCATGTGCGCGCGAATAAGTCAAAGTTTAAACAAATGTAGATCCTAAATCTGATGGCAGTTGTAGGGGTTGTTTTTGTGAGTTAGTCGAATCTGAGGAAAACATCCACGCAATTCTTAAAGAGGGTTACTGAAGGTCTTAACCTGAATTATATTAAATTTTTAAGTGCAGCCTTTAATGAAATAAGCTCAGATTGCCGACACGACAGCGCACAAACATGCATACTTCAGATAAACTTCACGTGACCTCCACAGGACTCCTCGATCACTGTAACTTCTTGTTGAGGAGCAGCTCCTAAACTCAGCTGCGGTTCGCAAACATCCACTGCAGCATTAATGTAACCCTCACCACACACTAATACACACTCAGACCGTGTATTTATTTCATTACCAATCCAAACTGGATCATATTCACAACAACTCTGATCACTTCAAGATTTCTCAAAGTAGTGCAAACTCTGTTTTTAGCCGTTAATTTTTATATAAATGATATTTTTATGAAGGCCTTAAATTGGGATCTGATAAAATGTTTATTTTTCAAGCTTTTATTGGTTTTATAAGCATTCGTGAAAATGAATTTTATGTATTGGTAACAAATAAAGAAATTTAACTCCTCACCTGGGTGCTCAGTTGGTGTGTACGTCTCTGGGTGTGTGCACATGTGGGTGTGTGTGTTCAGCGAGGTACTAATTCTTTGAATGATGTAGATTTTAAAAAGGTGAAAAAAAAAACTAAAGAAGATTTTCTCACGTTGTGTATATTTAGTAGGTTTATCATGAATACCACAGGTGACTATTTACTGCACCAACATAGGGATAGAATTTAATCCTTCTTAAACATTTTTATGTTATTTTTTTAGTTTAGAAATTTCAATCCTACCATATCCCATCTTGTTTGAGGTAAATCTGGCATGTTTTGTGTCATTTTAGCCCGAGTATTTTTAGCTTCTCTATGATTTTTATTGGTAAGAATAATTGTGATTTTGTTGTGTTCACATCTTCTAACCCTGGCTCTCAGTCTGTACATTTTTGAGCTTCACTTTAAGTAACATTTCCAACATTTCCACAAGATGCATAACACAAAAAAATTTAAATTATGTAAATGTTTGCCATGTGGTTATACACACCTCAGGAGAAAGTCCCTTTTCATCCCTGTCTCCGATAAGCTGAAACAGAGTTTATTGCCTCAAATAAGACGTAATATTTCAGATAAATCAACGCTTCCTCACTCAGCAGAGTTACACTTTTCTTATTGGGTGCAGGCCTGGGTGTAATGGCCATGCCTTCAATCATCTTGAAGGTTAGGTATCAGCTAATTTCTGATTAATTTTTGCCATCTCAAAAATGTAACACCACCTTTGTTTCGCTGTCACAATTTAGAATAAAGTAACCCCACATTGCTTATTCTTCCCCCATCTTTGTTTCTGATTTCGCCTTGTTCCGTTCACCTTCACCCTCCTCCCCCACTTTGTACCACCCTGTTGTTGACAGCCTGTCGGTGGTTGAAGCCGTGTTAGCCAATCATGACTCTTTGCCTGAACACAGCTCAAGTGCAAGCTAAAACAACAAGCTCAAGAAATGCAAATGTGGCTGCAGGAATGGAAGAGGGGGTTTTGCTGCACACACTCTCCCTCTGCCTGTCTGTCTCTTACACAAATATTCACACACACAATGCAAACACACACACACACACACACACTCACCTGTTGCACAGCCTGAGGGCTAGTGGCTTTCCTGAGGAATCATCTTAACCTCTTCTGGTGGTAGCTTACATGGAGCCACGCTGGCACTCGACAGTCGTCATTAATGTGGCGATTTCTCTCTCTCTGCCGATATGAACTGGCTCCTGGTTTTTTACCTCCAGGGGTTCTGTGTTGAGAGACTTACAGCTGCAGCTTGCAGACTGATGGAATTGTAAGCGTTACACGTGTGCTTTCTGTAATGGAGTGTTGAATGTGTGTGTTTGTTTTGGAGATGACAGCTTGCAACGTGTGCTGCGTGTATCGCTGGTAGCTTAGGCAACAGAGCCACCCTTCACCTGAATTCCCCACGCAAAGCATTCATCATTAAACTCCAGGAGCGAAGTCTTCTCATGTTCTTCAGTCTGTGTTCATGTCTGGTTCATGTCTTCAACACGTTACATTTTAATTCAGATGCGTCATGCTGATCTGGCTGCAGATTTGACACAACTCTCCCTCAAGAAGATCCAGTCCCAGTTTTCGCTTTCTAATACAGTTCTGATCTCTGGTTGTGAAAATTATCTGATGTACCAGTGTATGATCTTACAAACCGCTAAATCCTATTGTTGTATGGCATGATTCAGATCATCGATACAATCCTGTCTTCGGCCTGTCAGCTTAGCTATCGTTGGTGGTATCTGATACAGAGTGTCGTTGAAGCTTGGTTTGTTTTTGCTAATTCCAATCACTGAAATTGAAAATATGTGCAAATAAAAACACGTCTCCTAACGTTTCTCCTGATGCTACACTCTTGTTTTTCACCATTATGGTTATATGCTTTTGCGATGTGATGATTTATCTGATTTCAGTTCATAGTACCAGTTTAAAAAGAGGAACCTTTTGTGGCATCTATTATATTTATTGTGGCAGTGCAGGCAGCCTTTCCGGAGATGTAGAAAGAAAAACCACCGGGATTTTCAATGTTAAGATTGATTTTGAAACAAGATCAAATCAGGTCTGAACATCCATTTCAAGCAGCTACAACAGCAACATGCACATTTTTTTGTTTGATACTTAAATATTTTTTTTCCATTTAGAGGTTAAAAGAGGACAAAAGTGATAATCACAACGACATGCCTCTGACATTATTTCCCAGCTGTCGTTTAAATTGCCCCTTTTTAAAGACAGAATTTGAACGACTTTATTTTTTTTTTTCATACATACGTGATTAGTTTTTGAGCGAAGAAGAAGTTTTTTGGGGGGAACCTGTGCTTGTGCTTTGGCCACACAGCTTTGACTCTGATATTGTCGAGAAAATCTTAAGTAGTCGCTTGATATCTTTTGGAGTTTTGTTTTTGTTTTTTGTTTTTTTGAAGATTGACTATGGCAGTGAGCAGCTGACAGTCGAGCAGGAAGTTGTAGGATCATCTCTCAGTTTGCTGCCCTCCTAAATTTACTATGAAAATATTATTGCAATAAATAAGAGATGCAAAACTTCCTGGCCCAATCTTGTAATGATGGTAGTTTTTGTTGTTTTTATTTTTTCCATGCCTTTGTTAAGAGAGGACAGGACTGGATAGAGCAAGGAACAGGTTGAGAGTGGGGAGTGACATGCAGGAAAACAAGCTATAGGTTGGATTTGAATCCAGGCCACCTGCTCAAGGGGAATGCAACTTAATCGTTAGCCCGTAGCAGCCCGTCAACGTAGACATTTAATCAATGTCTGCAGATAGTTTGAAGAAACTTGCACATTTCGACACCTTTTTAACAGAACTCATGGACGTCTTTTTGACGTCTTTTAAAAAGGAAAAACGTTTATCAAGTGATGGAATCTTTAAATCTTGGTGGCAGTGCTTTCTGTGTGTGTTGTACCTATTTTGGGCAGCGTGGTATTTCCTCTCTTGTTTAGCATTTAATGCTTTTACTGGGTGTTTTCATGATCCAGTTTCAATAAGCTTGTGGTGATTCAGCGTGTGCAATTACTAAATCATTGCAATTTTTGCACCTTTACTCTGTCTTTCTTTGGACACCACATCGTGATGGCAGCTGGTCATTATACTCTGTGTGCTCTTCACCTTCAAGGGTCCTGTACTGTAGCCCTGCCCCCCACCCACCTTTTTTTTACATCCCTGCTCTTACACGAAGACACAAAACCAGACATGTTTTGATTATCCAAGCACTGATATTTTTTTCTTTTTGGGAGGTTGTACTCACCTGTGTGCTCCATGCTGCTGTTTTAAGGCATTAAGCAAACAATCTGGCTCTTCTCAGGTCGGTTTTAAGAAATGTTCATTGAGCAGGAACACGCACAGAGTGCTGCCTTCACCCAGTGCTAAGCTCTGCTCTGTG
The DNA here is from genome assembly GCA_030710495.1 of Labroides dimidiatus. Classification (NCBI taxonomy): domain Eukaryota; kingdom Metazoa; phylum Chordata; class Actinopteri; order Labriformes; family Labridae; genus Labroides; species Labroides dimidiatus. The sequence continues at coordinate 8,784,212 of CM061156.1, read as the reverse complement.
TTACTCTGCAAATGGCTGTCTTGTTTCTGATTGCATGTGGAGAAGTAAAGATAACCATATGACACTGAAGTCAGACTCAACCTCATTAATTATAAACACGTGTCTGCCCTGATTTTTTAAAATAGTCTTTGCTTCTTTGGCGGACCAACATTAAAACAGGAGAGCTGAAGAAGAGATTCCTCCGGTCTCCAAAACACACTGTTCCTATTTTTTAAAAACTGGCGTCAATTAAGACGACCACATTTGAATGTCTGTGTGAGTCAGACAGGAGCACGCTCAGCTCTGTTTAAGTCAAAAGGAAAAGTTGTTTGTTCTTGTTGTGTGCAGACCTGAGGTAAAAAACAGAGCATGTAACGACTCTTTCTGGGAGTTCACCATCATTTACTGTACGTGATGGATGGTGGATGGTGAAAGGGGGGTGGCTGGCTGACTGGTTTCAGAGAGTGTATGATCATCACGTCCCTGTGATGTGGTTCACATACGGTCAAAGAAACACTACGAGTCCTGAGCAACGGTCCGTGACCACTGGATGCGGGGTAGAGTGCTTTCCAAGTCAAATCAGCCCCTGCATGGAGAGGACTGTTGACACTGTCACATGCAGGGGCTGTTTATGCTGCAGGAATGGAAACACAGGGCCGTATCTAAAGCAAACCACTCTGTGAACCCTCAGCAGCAGGTAGAGCTATGTGCAAGAACAGGTGAGCAGATTTATCAAGTTATTCATCTTCACTTCAGCAGCCGCGTTTAGTTAAATCTCTGGTTTCCACTGCAGGGCTAGACAGGGCTTGCCAGACACACTCATAATTTATTACTCCACCCCCCCACCCCCTCATAAATTTCAGAATATTTTTGCATCATTTTGCAAACATGTCATTTGTCAAGCCGTCTGTGCGCTTTGCCTTTGTAATGAACATGTTGAGTTGGCTCTGACAGGCCTCGTTTGGGCCTTTCTGTGGTGGCTGGAGGTTCGTGTTTGGGTCACAAGTCTGATGACCTTGCAGACCACAGGCGGATGAGCCTATTTGTGGCTCCCCGAATGCACACGGCCGACTCCACCTCGACACGGGAGTCTGAAAGTCCCCGAGACACAGATTTCAACGCAACAGTGACGTTGTGATTTACTGTGTTTTACATGTAGCTAAATCTGGATGGAAACGTCTTTTTTTCAAATGTGAGCCTTAGATGTACACCACAGTGTTAGAGCTGCTGTTACTTACAATGCAGAAGAAGACTTTAAAAGGACTCCTTTGCCAAAATATTGTGAAACCAACATTTTCTTTGTTTTCAAGACTTTACTGATTAAATATATATATTTCATTTGTTTTCCTCACTTCACTTTTATTTCCAGGAAATGCTGCAGAATGCCACTTTTTAGATATCTTTTCTATATTTAGATGCCAACATTAAGGCCTGAATTGTGTCTCAAAAAAAGCAAAATATGCTTCAAAATTTTTGAAGCATTTTTATCTCTCTTTCACATTTTTCTTCATTACTAAGTTTAAAAGCGGACTTCAATGATTGAAAATAGGGAAATGATACGGTGTTATTTCAGTGACTTGAGCTTACTGCGTCGCCAGTAAAGCACGTCTTCTCAACAAAATTTTCTAGTTTGCGTCGACGCTCTGTTTTTAAAAACCCAGGCCTTGCATAAGCATACACACATATATATATTTTTTTTTTTAGCTTTTATGAAAAGCAGTTTCCTGCTCATGCAAAACACACCCGCAGGCAACAATACCCCGGATTTAGCATTGATTCACACTGAAGACTAATTAGTCTTGATAGATACTTATTGTCTTCTCGTAAAAAGTAAAGATTCGCCAAAAAAAACGCTACCAAACTCCACAAAGACCAATAACAGCCAAACAATTTAATTAGATACATTCAATTTCATTGTGCAACATTTATCTATTAATGCTCTCGACTCCAACATGAGACACATGCCAATTTTGTCTGAATGTGCGTGGAGACCTCCATGCTGTCTGTACGGCCAATTGCACTTCATTCAACGTACCTTAAATCTAATAAATAAAACTTCTCTCAGGAGCTTTTGAATAAGCTACATTTTTGAGAAGTGGGAAATAAGACGCATAGTTTTATCAAAACACAATAACACAAAGCGTACAAACATATAAAAACAAGAGCAGTTATGAAGCACCCTGAAACACTAATGCAAAGGTTCCCCCTCTTCTCTGATTGTGTGTATGAAGTTATACGTTACCCCGTTTTGCCCAAAGACATGTTGCAGAATTGTGCGGTTAAAGAATCTGAGAGGAGGTGTGATGATGGATGGAGGAGCAGTCATACATCAAGTCCTTCAGTTTACACCTGTCCTGCAAGTTCTTTCACACAACAAGTTTGTAGTAAAAATTGATGGACTGTTTATTCCTCGTGTGGAGGAGGAGGAGGAGGAGGAGGAGGAGAGGGTCGCCTGCAGAACGGCACAAATACAGGTCCTGGGGCCGAGTCCTTCATAGAGAGGAGGCTGGATGAAGCCACAGGGTACAGACTTGGTGTCTCCTGTCTTCGCCGTCCCCTTCCTCCACCATCACCTCTCCTCCACCTCCTCCCCCATCATCAGTCTTCACAGCGCCGAGGCGGCGACGGTGTGGATGGCGTCACGGCCAGCTGTCATGCTCTTGAAGGCCAGCGGGGCGGCGATGTCACAGCTGTGGGGAGAGAGAGCACTGCCACTGGCCGGCTGCCATGTGGCTCCGGTCACATAGGCCGAGGTGGTGGCGCTGTACCCCATGTAGGGTGACACTTGGGTGGGAGGGTGGTAGGGAGGGATGCTGGGCGCTGTGACATAGCTGTTCACTGTGGGCAATCCACTCGGCGTCTGAGGGGAGGCAAAAAAAAAAAAAAAAACATTAGCAAGAAAAATTCAATGAAATATCTCTAAGATTTAACCCTTCACTCCTTTTTTTCTTCTCACATTTATTATGGTGAATAAATTCTGAAGGTTTTATTCCAACTGCTTCTGTTGAATTACTGAACATAAAAGTCAACTTTTGGGATGTTTGCGTCCCAAAAAAGTGACGCATGAAGGCTACATTCAACATTTTCATACAGTAGAAGAATCCGTTCCTTATTTTGTGATCCAGCGCACAAGCTTTTAAATTTTCTTTTAAGGAAAATGAGCAAGAAAGAGGAGCAATATTCAATGTCAGAAGACGAAATAGTCAAAGGGTGGATATGTGAAAGATAGACCTTTACTGTTCTCTACCACAGAAATCTGTCAACAAATCAGACATTCGAAGAAAAACAGGAGGCAATATTAAATATTTTTTCAAAATCACAGTAAACTTCAACTTGAGTCTTTCTGCTTTCAGAAAACTCATCGTAAACTGTTTAATTAACATTACTTGGCAATCAAAGCAGCTGAGTTATAAGGGAATTTGACAGCAACAGTGCAGCAAAAGTATGGTTGACAATATAAGCAAACAATTCGCATATGGTAACTAAATGAAAGAAATGGGAAATATACAAGAAGGTTTAAATCTGCTTAGCATGTCTAAAACTTCAGTTAATTTAAATCCACGTGCTTTTGTCTTTGAAAATTAAAGCTTTAAGCCAATATATTAAGTTTCCCCTTAATTCTGAAAAAAAAAGGAAAATTTTGGCTATCCTGCACACCAGATGTAGATCTGTCGGGGACAAAAGCTGACAAATTCATTCAGAGTGTAGAAACACAGCCTGAAAAATGTCTAAATAAACATGTGGAATCTCACCCTGCTTTAGAAATTCAGAGTCTTAAGCCTTTTCTGAATGTTTCCTTCCAAAGTTGGAGAAAAGGAATGTCTTTTGGCGATCATGCAGCCCAGTTGTGAGTGAAAACTGAAAGCTAAGCATTATGGGCAACCCATTTAGCACTCAGGGACACAGCTTTAAGAATGAAAGAAAAATTGCAGGTGACGTTCTGCACAGGATGTCTAATACGTCCAAATTCACTTCTTTTTTGAAAGTGTTGTGCTTTGTTAACATTTTTTAGCTCTGTAAGTAACACTTTGGAGGGAAGCAGCAGAAGTTTTCCCTCCAAAATAGACAAAAGTGTAAATAATGCACCATTATTTTTTTGATCTTTCACACAAACAGCTGGGTACTGAAGAAAAAGGGTTGAAATTGAAAGCAACCAAAATGAAAGTTGAATCATAAACAGCAGAAATTTAAACCCTGACTTCACAGCCACCACATAAAAAACCCATTTTCCCAATTTTGATGCAAGTATGACTGATCAATTATGCGCTCTCATGCCCCTGGAACATATTAAGCATATAAAAACCATGCATGCATGATTGGCCAGCTGTCTGTGAGCCTTGTTTTCTGCATTACAAAAAAAAATGTGGACGTTTTTCTCAGCGGGCGTAGATGTCCCACGTCACAGGATGAGAGACAGGGTGGTTGGGGGGGCGCCACAAAACAGATGTCATGAGAGATTGAGAGTGAAAGCGCAGGAAGAGAAGAAATATGATAGAGAGCGAGGAGAGCAGTGTTCGGAGCATGAATGAGCTTTTGCTTTTCTGGCAAAGTGACAGGACTTAAGTCGAGGAATTCACCAAAGCTTTTCAGCAGGGAGGCCGAATTTCTGATCCTGGGTGGTCTGAGACTACTGAGAATGATTCCAAAATATGGATCTCTCCCCTTCTTTGACTTAAAAAAAAAATTTAAATAATGATCGTACAATTCTGAGCTGACATTGCGGTACTTATAAAACATAACCATAGAGAGAAACCTGGCCCTGTGGGTGTCTGTGGGTATGTGTTGGGTGACTGTGGGTGTCTATGTCTCTCTTCACTCTGCTAAAAAAAAAAGTTGTTTTTTCACAACCATCCACACAGGCCTTAAAACTACATGCGTTTCCTGTAATGTGAGCACCATATAACACACACTCACACTGCCACAGTAATGTATACTGTATATATATATACATCCAAACACACTTAAAGTATAAATACAAAATGACAGCAAACGCCTCTCAAAAAAAAGCACTGCATTATAAGAGCTTCAACTACATGTTGCTTATGAAGGACAACAGACCTGAGTGACACAATGTCAACACTGTATAATCAAGTTTACAAAGAGGGACAGCTCATAAACGGACTGCAATATCTATTTGTATTAAGCTTAAATTTTCCTGCTAAACTACAGGTAATGTACAGTATATATGGCCTTGAAATTTGCATATTTTTAAATGACACTTATTGTAAACATTTAAAAATATATTCCATCAATATAAAAGCAAATCGTGCTTTGAAAGAAAAAAATAAGCCTTATGATTAATATTATTGATACAATACAAAACCTGATTTTAAATCACTGAGAATGTAATCTTAAAAAGTAAAATGCATTTTTGTCTCTTTTTTCTTATCGAAATATTTTATTCTACAACCTGTTTGGGAGTTTCTTACAGAAATTTTAGCGTAGAAAATGGTATATAAAGCATGACGTCACTCCGTGAAAGGGGAAAAAAACTCCGGCTCGCGCGAATTCACTCACTCTAAACTTTAGAAGTAACCGTTAAACGTTTGAAAATTCAATATCACGTCAATGACTCAACGGATAAACGTAATAAATCATAAAATATCCGGGTATGTTGACTCTTTCTTTATCGAAATATAAAATTAATCACTTCGAAACCGCCATGCTTCTTGCTGGCTCATGATTTACTCTTCCTTATTTTTAATGATAGTCCTTTTCTTCTTTGACGTCCAGAAATAAAGAACTCAATTACCCGTGGGGGCATCTGCCCTAAGAGCAGCGCCAACAGGCCACAGACTGCAGCGTCTGGCCTTGAGACAGAAACAGCTATGATTTTACAAAACTAAAACAACTTATAGACGTTTCATTTTGACAGGCCCATTTAAAGTATCTTAAAACTGGCAGTCAGCATAAGGTAAATTAAAATTAGCTCTACAGCTGAAAGAAAAACAGGCCCATCTCAGCATGTAGACTGCTGTTCAGTGTTTGCTCCTTGCTTTGTTTTTTCCCCCTGTAGTCAACTGTTATTTATTGAGTTATTTTCTACATTTAATTGCTCACTTGTGTATTTTTGGCTCAGACAGTTAGCTTTGAGGTAGGGCCTGTGCTAATCTCGCCTATTAAAGTTGGACACATGAAAAGGACGAAACAATGAGCAACATGAAAATGTTGAATTTTTGTACCGAGGTTTAAAGGCGAAAGAGTCGCACGCGCGCGGAAACATGGTGTCAATATGGTTCCTTAAATATAAAAGCCTATTTCTTAAAAAAAAAAAAAAAAAAAAAAAGATTAAAAATCAGAAGAAGAAAAAAACCCAAAACAGTGTATATATTTACAATTATCAAGTAAATTAAAATAAGAAAAAAAACCTCAAGTCGTTTATGGAGTCGTCATTGATTAATAAAAATAAAATGTTAAAATACTCTGCATGTACAATACTCTGCGTGAAAGCCGGCGTCTATGAATATGTGGAGATTGCTGCATTTGGAAAAGGACACGTCCATTATTCGACTCTATTTCATAACAAAAGTCCCGAATAGGCCTGGACGACAACCATATTGGACCAAATATTTAAGAAATTAGATAATGTTTTGTCTCAAGTCAAGTTATGCAATGGTCAATGCCTCTTGTATGCAGTTTATAATCATGGCTCAAGGTCTGCCCTGTAACGCTGAAACACAACTATTGGAGCACTGTAGGCCTGTGCTGCTACATACTCTACAAGGAAACTCCATAAAGGCTCTGTGCTAATCCATTCCTTTTTTGGTTCCATTCCTGATTGTTAAAATACGCTACGCTCAAAAGAAGCCACTTAACCGAGCTGGAAAACAAGAATGAAAGAGGAACAAGGCGATCCAAAAGTTTTTAACCTACTAATTATGAAACGTTTTACACTCAGGTGATTAAAAAGCACTGACCACACAACCCACAGACAGTGCGCTTTGTGCAGCCAAAATAAAGAAATAATAGTGCATTAAAGAGATGCATACAGCCACCAGAATGGACGCGTTAATGCTGTAAAAGGGGGGAAATTTCCAAACCAAGTAATCATTAAAAAATTATAAAACAACCAAGACTTCAGATCAGCCAGATTGTCAAAAGTTTTGAAAAACTCTTACCACTTTTGTTAAAGTTATATTTAAAAAATAATAATAATTATAAGAGGTGTCCATTATTGATTTTTACCTGTGTGTATTTTGCTTCAGGTTCTAAATGCGGTTTATCCACGCCATTGACTAGTGCAGAGGCTGCTGGAGGGAAATTAGTCCTGTTTATAGCGCTCCATTCCTCTAGTTTGGCGCTGGGAAAGGATGGACTGTCACTAACTGGGAGGTAAAAGAGAAAGAGAAGAGAGAAAAGAGGGAAGTCAGAGGGGAGATATTAAGATTAGGAGAAAAAAAGACCAGCACAGACCGCTGCTGCTCGTGCACTCATCAGGCCCAGATTAGCCAGGCTGCACGAGACCATTAACCCGGTGACACTGCACACCTCGGCACAGTCAAGTGTCGGATTTTATGCACATTTGTTGGATATTAATGCGCTTTTCTTGTGCGTAAAGTTTGTGAAACGCTTTTGATCCTCGATAATGTCACCAAAGAAATCACTTTATTTAACAAAATAAGTTTCATAAAACGTGACACTCAACGAGTTAAATCATATTTTCTTAAATCAGAGTTTGAGAGTCTCTCTCTTGTTAGAGTAATTTTGTTCAAGGCGTGCTCAGGTTTTGACTTCCTTTTGGCAATAAAAACGATAAACCTTTAGAATAAAATAGATGAAATTACACTCCCTCACGTGCCCTAATGTAAACGCCTTTAGACTTAAATATAGAAACAAATTGAGGCCCAGTTGGAGATGGCAGGACTCTCCAGTGGGTCAGGGATATTTTAAACCACCATAACGTCTTCCTGTGCGGGACAAATAAGATTTACGCACAACGTCCACCTCCTGATGTGAGAGATGGATCTGATATTCACAACCCCCAACGTTTGCCCCCAGAATAGCGCGTAAAAAGTTTGCATTCTGGGGAAGAGATAATGTTTTTGTGCTATTTTGGACTCCATATCCCTGTTCGTCATTGTTCTCGCGTGTGCGTAAAATTATGGTATGGTTTGAGATATTAATCCTGACATACTGCCTTGATTTTAGATTAGATAAGTTAGGTTTACATTTTCGCTTGGGTGAAAATGAGCTCTCTGATGTCTTAATAACTCTAGAAATCGATGAGCAAAAAACATCTGCTAAAATATTAAGAGACAAAAATTGTTTAAAAAGTGAGCCTGATGTTTCGTGGCTATCTGTCTCACGCTGCCCTTAGTTTAGGTTTTCTCTTGGCTGTGGGAGTAGGGAGCAGCCATGAATCCTGACAGCTAGGCCCGCTTTGCAGCAGGACTGACAGCGCTTCCCCCTCCTGCTTCTGGAAAACAAGCTCTCAGAAAATCCCTTTCACAACACCGAGCCGACCATTAACACTGATTTATGCCGGATCCTGTTTCACTGTTTCCAAAACAGTTGTGGTCTCGTTGAGTGCGAGCCAAAGCTATAGGGCCTCTATACCTGCATGTGAACGACAAACATCACACATGCAGCGAGACACCAAAAAACACGTACTAATATGAGCGTTTTATCTGCCTGGAACCTGGTGCACACAATATCTGGCTGCAGCTCATGGCAAACATTCAGCACACCTCATTCTGATGCACTTCATCTCACCGCCTTTCCCCTCCACTGTCCCTCTAATATTCCACATCCGCTGCTTAATTATTACTGCAAGCCGGACCATCTGTTTCTGACCTAACCTGCCTCTCTCTCTCTCTCTCTCAAATCAATATCAGCAGGCAGGTCAAGCTCTCCCTACACACAGGCCTGTGAGTCCAAAATGCTAGACTGCTATTTAAAAAGGCCTGTAAGAGACTCAAAGAGAAATATATACCCACTTTCTTTCCACACACACACACACACACACACACACACACACACACACACCACACACACACACACACACACACACACACACACACATTCTCACTCTAGTGCACAAAACCCCTTCAGAACGTGTTTAAATGTAGTGCAATAAACAAATGCAACCGCCCTCCATGCAGCCATGCTTACTTTGTTGCTCTGTAATAGACCGTATCCCCAGAATATCTGTTACGGAGTGCGACGAGGGCCATATCCTGTGCATGGCCATGTGTCCAGGGAGGGTGGGCATGCCTGGGGGAGTGGGCACTTTGGAGGTCGGGTAAGAGTATAAGTGGTTGTAGGGTAACGTTGGTTGGGGTGGCGGATGCGGCCCCTGCTTGCTGGACTCGTACTGACTCTGCTGGGTCAGATTCCCGATCTTGTTGCGCAGGATCCGGCTGATGGAGCTAACGGAGGGCAGGTTGAACTTGTCGCACACCCCGTCTGCGAGTAGCCTGTCCCGGATCTCCCAGGCAAAAATCCCTGGGTCTCTCTGCTTGTATGTCCGAATGTGTTTAACCACAGTGGGTGTGGTGACCCTCGGCTTGCTGCCTCCGATGGCCCCCGGGAGGATGGAGCCGGTTTCGTTGTAGCGGGCCAAGATCTTGCTGACGCAGCCGTGAGAGACGCGCAGCTGCCTGCTGATGTCACAAGGTCGGATCCCGAGCTGGGCCAGCTCCACAATCCGGAGCCGGATGGCGTTGGGAAGCGGCCTGCCGTTCACGAAAACCCCACCGAGTTGGTTCACCTCACCGAAAGCAGGCTCTGATATCAAAAACAAACACACACAGAGGCAGAACAATGAGACAGCGATTAGGTAACCAAAGCTGGGCCCACCACAGGCTGCTCAAACCCGGGTTACACCGTGCACGTCAGTGAGGCCTAAAATTACTCTTACACAAATATACAGTCGAAGAAGGAAAACAAATTAACTGTCAAATCATATTTTTAATCATTTTATTTGCAGTTCTTGTCATTTAACTGAATATTTTGTAATTAAAAGTCTTTAATGTGTCCTAAAAGTTTATTTTTAATAACCCGCCTTTACGCAAAGCACCTTCTAGCTTTTAGTGTTTCCCAATGAAAGGGTCGACTCTAAAACACCAAATTATCACACTGGCATAAATATAATGTTTGACTTTAAAGTACCAACACATAGCTGACTGATAGCTGTCGTGCTCACAGGGTAAACTTTACGCGTATGTTTAGTGGTGAACTCCAAAACTCGTGCGTAACAGACACATGGAATAACTCAGGCTGCCGGTCCTTTCCCCACCGGATCAGCAATAAATCTGAGCCGTCAAAACATCTCACACGGACGATATCTCGCTAAACTTTCCCCACCTTGGCCGTTGAACTGCTCGCAGCTGCATCCCTGACAAGAAGGGGAAAAAACAATCCAACTCTGGACTCACCCATCGTGTTAAAGCCGCAAACGAAGAATACGGTGTCCGGTTTGTGCCTCCTGCGTGGGTCCTGCTCCGCGTCCAGCGTGTCCACCGTCCAAATCCGCGTCCAAGGAAACCTCCCTGTGCGATAAGAAACAAGAGGGACAAAATTCTCGATCTGTTTCCTGACGGCGCTGGAGACAGGCTTACATTTCAATCTGTTGAAATCGGGAGGTTGGACTTCCAGCGCTTCTCTCCTGCTGATTGGCTCAGCTCTCCGATGGAAGTTTCAGAATGCCAATACACGTGCTTCCATTGGTCCGAAAGTTTGACATGACAGGTCCACAGAGACCCCCCCCCCCCCCCCAACCCTCCTCCTCGTCTTGCTGTCTCCCTTTAGAAAACACTGGGATTCACCACCATGAATGCGTTTGTTATTGAGACAGATAGGGTGAGTATAATGGAATATCAAGACTTTGGATCAGATCTTTCTTTGCTGACATGACAAAAAATGATGCGTAAAAGCTCAAGCTGATGGCCCTGAAACCTGACAGTATGCTATTTTTCCACTTAACGCACATGCCCAAACCTCTACTATCATGACGAAAAAAAATCTCTACTCCAATTTAATATCTGTTTACAGTTTTATACGGAAATTGATCAACCCTTTCAAAATAAAATAACCTACAATTTCTGTTGTGCAAACAAAAAGGTGGAAACCCGAGTTTAGGTGGCTTTACGCTCCACTTCACCAGCCTTCATCTTGACCTTTTAAATGGCATCATTAAGGAAATGGGAGGAAATGAATGATTGCTTTTGAGTAATGTCATTTTAAGGGTAATGTTTTTGTAAATTGTATCTCAGTGCGCTTGAAGATTATCACCTTATTCTTTCATCTGTCGCCCATGCTTTATTCCCTTTTTGCGCACCAAGCATCGACTTCTACACTCGGTAAAATACGGGAGAAAAAAATATTCACGGCTGTAATATTGCGCTGAAGATGACTAAAAGGTTAATATGTTGAAACATTTGAAAATAATTTTTATGGCCCTGGGTTTTGGGTTGAAACGACAAAAATCAGTGTATCGCTTTTTGCAGTTTCTTAAAAATATATATATTTAACAATAAATTTCCATTTCAAATGTTCAAAGTCAGCGATTTTCACATTTCCATTAAATTTGGAGGCATGCATATTTGCATTAAGCCTCTGTTCCGGTTAGGACAAACGTTGCCTTTGTTTTCCAATTACGCACTGCATGCGTAAAATCATCCAGGGCTCTTCGCTGACAAAGAAATAACATTTGTGTCTGTAACTCTGAATTACAACATTTCAGGCTAAAAATTGGCACTCGGTTTGTTTTAAGGGTATTTCATCTTAATTTTTTTTGCCTGCATACATGCACGCGCTGTACAGAAACTCCTCGTTCAAATGCAGCAAGACAGATTTGTTGCCTCCCGACACGAGAAACAAACACACGCCATAACTTTACGCCTTCTCTCTCTCTCTCTCTCTCTCTCTCTCTCTCTCTCTCTCTCTCTCTCTCTCTCTCTCTCTCTCTCTCTCTCTCTCTCCGTTTTGACACATGCTTTGGGTTTTCTCGTGTAATATTTTAGAAAGGCCACGGCGCATGACTGACCTTCATCTCTGTGCAACCTGGAGGGATCAACGTGCGTGTAAACATCAAACGCTGCTCGTGCACGGCCGTGCAATTAGGAGATATTGTTGAAAACCCCTCTGCTGACATTAAAACACCGACAGGACCAAAATGTACACAAAGTCTTTCTCAGTGTTTGCTGCAGCACGTACAGCTCTGCAGGCCTGAGACTAGAAGGAGAAACTTTATTTCCTGCTTCTTTTTTTGTGTGTAGTTTTCCCACCTCTTCAGGATGGCACAAATCTCTGAAATTACAGATTTCAGCGCGCGCATTAAAGCATCAGCAGACAGGCCTTCAGCGGAGGTGTAGATTAAAGCGTTCATGGAGATATCTCTGTTTACATGATGGATTATAACCCACTGGGGATCTGAGCTTTCTCATTTTTTAAAAGTTACCTCCTCATCGCCGCTCGTGCCCCCACCTGCCCACTCTGCTCCGCTCCCAGGCCACTAATGCGTCAAGGATAATGTTTACCGTGGGGGAACGTGCTCAACTTGTTTCCATTTAGGTTCCTCTGGTGGCTAAAATAACAAAAGGTCAGTGATGAGGGATCAGAGGTCTCAGCTAACTGCTCCATCTTCAGTGTTTGGACTGAGCACAGACACCTTCCTCCTTTTTGTCTGGACGTGCACGCGAGGATGCTTAACACCGCGGGCACTAGCAGCGTCTGATAGATGACATCATATGACACCTGGAAAATATTCCAGTTTATGTTTATCGCTGTATGAAATTAAGATGCGAAATAATCATAACAAGACGGGAGCCTATGGATTCATGCAGGTACTTAGAGTCCACATGCAGTTTGAAAATGATGTGATAATGAGGCTCGAAATATGACCTCACTGATCGACATCCACCAGCTGTATAATAATAATAATAATAATAATAATAATAATAATAATAATAATAATAATAATAATAATAATAATAATAAGTTCAAATGTGACGCGTAAAGCACTTCGTCGTAGTAATGGTTTCCAGACTACACGGTTGTCACATGCCTGTTGAGCTCGCGAGCCTGGACTCGTCCATGTCGAATTCAATTGTGCAAACCGGCCGTGAAGGCAACGCATCACTTGTCAGACAAATTGTGTAACGATGGACTCTCCGCACCGGCTGCAAACTCTCTGCAGGAGACACTGCGCTCCGACTTCTGGCCTCATCTCACTCTGATTCTGACATGTCTGAGCACATTCTGCAGAGTGACACGACGCCTGTAAATCATCATCTGCAGCGCACACTGCAGACTGGAGGCGCGGTTACATGCGGCTCTATGTATGTGGCCTCGCAGAGAAGAGTCACCCTAAATGAAACCTTCAATAAAGCGCGTGTTTTTGTCCTGCAGGTTGATGGGTTTCTTTTAACACAGTGGGCTGATCGTGAGTATATTTTCCTGCTGTAACTCTGCTTCCTTCAAGGTTGATGCGCCAAAAACGTAAACGTAGAGTACACGTCACATAGCCTGTGCGCCTCTGTAATTTAATGGTTGAGAAACATAATGTAAATAATCGTATTTCAACGCAAGCACATCCTGCTGAGTCTTCGGCTAAGCGCTTTAAATCATGAACTCTCTTCTTTAGTAAGTTATTTTTAGTCTTTTAGAAACTTGAACTGTCTATCCCAAAGTCTCTTTCGTGATAAACGCTGTTTTTATTCCACAATTCTCTTTAAAATACACATTCATCAGGATAGTGATATAAATCGTAAAGACTCAGTCATGAATTTATTATGTGTTATTAAATCTGTTCCTTGTCTGCTTTGTTTGTAGGTCTGTTGGTGTATTTACCTCCAGAGGATTACATTCAACAAACAGCTGCGCCGTGAAGCTGCTCCCTGACCTCGCCGATCTTGTAACCTGTTTATATCACAGCTTTGTTTCATGTGAAAGTGTTTGCTTTGCGCATAATTGATCTCACTGGCAGAGCAGCTCCTCATTGGGTCAAGATGATGGAAGAAACGTGGAGGAACAAATATATGTTTGTGCTGCTGTTGCTGTGCTCTAATCCAAAGAGAGAGAGAGAGAGGGGAGAAGGAGCAGGAGAAGAGAGATGAGCTCAGAAGCGATTGATTCAGGTAAATATGACAACTTTAATCATGCCCTGAAAACTTCTCCAAAACAAAGATACACACCTGCCTCCTCAGTTTTCAGTAACATGAAATGTTACTGAAAACTGTCTGATCATGACGCCAAAAACCGCACACATCAAACAGCAGCTCCTTTATTTCTTTCCCGCAGAGTGAAAACTGCAGTATCAAAAAATCCAGACAACTCTGTTGACATGCTCTCAGTGTTCGGGATGACTGCCTTTCCCACCTCAGCTATCTCCTCCAAGAGTGAACAAAACAACACAAGCACTTTTTCTCTTCCAACGAGTGAAGACTTGATGATCCTTTTCTCTCTCGTCGCCGCAGACAGAGGATGCAAAGCAGCTCTGGATGTCAAAGATAGCCTACCTGTCAGGACTTATTCCGGCCGTGGAGGTCGCTTGAAAGAGGCGCGGAGAATTTTGATAACATCTATTTTAAACAAGGATAAAGAGTTTATTAATAGGCTATCAAAGCTGATGAAAAGAAAACGACCTTTTATAGTAACACAAAGTCGGTTATCTCTCCAGAACACTCCCTTTTTTAATTGTAGTCTCCATCCATCCCAGAAAAACAAATCCACGTTAGTCTATTTCATCTCACAGTGATACTCATCAAAGTCATACACCAACAGCGTCAAAATAACGCGAATCTACAACGAACTCAACGTGAATAATATATACACATATATAAAGCTGAATCAAAACATTCTTCTTTCACTTTTATCCCAAAATGTGAATATAACTTCAGTTTATTGTCAAGTGCAGTAAACAAAACAAAACAAAACAATAAAAACAGTGAAAGTGATTAAAAAAATAAATAGTGAGGCAAAAACGCCTGTTGAGTCCTTGAAGCAAATAATAAAAATGCTATTATCCATATCATTGCAGAAATACCATCAAGGTGATATATATATCGAGTATAGAGAAATAAATGAGTTTTTTCACTAATTTTCTTTTGTTTAAAGTGTAAAGCCGATTTAGTTAAATTTACCTGGGTTTAGAGTTTTAATGTAGTTAAATATAGGAATAAAAGTCTTGTATTGCCAAATATCTGGATAAATAACTTAATATGTGGACAATAGTTTTTTTTCTCTTCTTTTTTGTGGTTAAATATGATTGAATGTAGTCATGTATTAACGCATTTCAGTGTGACCTTGTTACCTTGTTATAACTACTGCTTTTCAGTTATACAACACTTACAACGCAAATTTCAACCTGGATAATAAATAGTGTATGTTTATTTTTGTGTTTTGGTCTGAATCAGCACCTGTCTGATGTATTTTTCTAAACAAAAAATAGAAGTTTTTCATACTACCTCTGAAGCAGTTCAGTATTGTTGGGTTTTCTCAACTTTTCCGATTATCCACACGTTTGTTTCTGAGGAAAGTAAGTGAAACTTTGTTTAAGCACACTTTCAAAAAGATGCTTAAAATGGTAATTAAAAAAAACTTCGATACAAACCCTGCACACTGACACACTGACAAAGTACAACGAACAAAAATACAGGAAAGACATACAGATTTATTAGGAGGCTTTGTTTGAGTTCGAGACATTGAAATCCAAACGTAGACATGTGTACAGAAAATAGTTCCGCCTCAAACTCCCTAAATGCAAAAGTAAATTTTATCCATAAATGATCAACATCATATCCGTGAGTTAAAATTTAGACAAGGGAACCCTGAAAATAAGAGAAAAAAAGAACAAATTAAAAAATTAAAATAAATAAATAAATAAATAGACCACGTTATGTTGGACTCGATAAAGAATTTTTTTTCTCATCTGTAACTGTTTTGATAATAATCTTTTCGATGCCGGAACAATTAGAACAAGTCAACCAGAAAGTCCAGAAAATAGGATTTGAGCTGTTCTAAATTACATACTAAGAAATAAATACAAAATTGCTAGTATAAATTATTATTATTATTATTATTATTATTAGTATTATTATTATTATTATTATTATTATTATTGTTGTTGTTGTTGTTGTTGTTGTTGTTTTCTGCTGCAGCTGCTGTCATTAGATGGAGATTTGTTTTGCCATAAGCACATCCATGCGCGCTAAATGTCCTGCATCCTGACATCATCTGCTACATGACTGTACATGTGTGTTAGTGGGCCTGAACGCTTACAACTACCACGGCTTAAAAAGAAAAAACAAACGAGAGCAGCGGAAACGAAGTGAGACTCTGTGGCTGTAATCCGTCACCTAAGTCTTTCTTTGTGGTCCAAAACAAAAAATAAAAGTGTTCAACGGATTTGATATATTCTGCAGGACACGGATGGTGAAGAGCTGAGGAGAAAAGCTGCAGAGAAGTGGTGATGGAGAAGGAGGGGGTGGGGTAACCAGTCCCCGTGTAACTGTTCCCAGTTCGCTCCTGCTGGAAATCCAAATCCCTACTAATGGGTTCTTTCTGGGACGCGGAGTGATTTCTTGTTTCACAGAGAGATTGAACTCTGTCATTTCATCCCCACTGTCACCAAACGGACTCCCATTTGCAGATATCTTGTGTAAGTGTGTGGAAACGCGGCCCTGCGGTGTGTCACCTGAAGGCACCACTAAGCAGCTGTGTGACACACGTGAGATCAGATAACACAGTGGTAATGTGCTGCTTTTTGGAGGGAATGCACCTTTAAAACATCCCACATTGATGTCTTTAACCTCTGCTGCACAAAAGTTAGCGACACCATAAAAGACTGAGTGCAGGTTAGATCTTATCCCAGGTTAAAATGGCCCGGTGACTTTAGTGTGGCCTTAATGAGGACGAACGCGGGTTAACGACCTCTGTAGCCGTGTTTCGGGGTCTGAGAGGGACACAAAGCAACAATATTTACGACGCTTTTACGCATACATCACTTTGACATCTGTTCGTCCAGCACCTGGCAAGAATTAGTATCAAATATTTCATTCCGTCCTAATTTGGGGCGCCCTTTGTCCCGGACCAAGGATACTCAGAAAAATTAAGAGTTTAGCCCTCGGTGCACTTTGGTGGGGTTTTTTTTCTCGCAGCTTTCTTCTTCTGTGCAGAAAAGTGCAAATGGGCTGTTGATGCAGACCACACCGTGGCGTCCTCTGCACAAGCCGAGGAGCCGTTGACTCATACCTGGACGGGACTCGTGTTGAATTTCCTCGCGCACAAACAGTCCTGCAATTTGTCAGAACTGTGCGCACGAGCATCGGCACAGTTATTAGATTACCGCGCGCACTGAGTGTTCAATTTCACCGTAAACAAACTGTCACGGAGAGCACGTGATCGGATATTTAGGTTATTTAATTATCCGACACAAAGACTAAACGATAAATTTGAGGATATTTAGACATTAAAATATATTGAACGGTTTTTTTCCCTCTAGAAGAAACTCGTGTGTTTTACAGGCCTGCAGGATTTCTCAAGCAGGCCGACCAGCATGCACCGCGCTGACTCTCCCAGCATGCAAATGGCTCGAGGTGAAAGTGAAACATTTCATCACAAACTCTAATGATGAGTCTCAGGTTGGTGGAATCCCAAGCAGCAGATTTTGGCAGCAGGATCAGGTATGGTGAGGTGAACAGAGTGCCAATAAAACCGAGGAGGAACATTGAGTACTGCTCAAACGACACATGCAGGTGAGGAGCTGGCCACATGTTTCATTTTAACCAGTACAACAGAATCTAATCTTCACTCCTCAGACTTTCTGGGTCCTTGAGGGTCGTTCTGTCCTCATCGGGTCACTGGTGCTGCTCAGTAACTCTGCGCTAACACGCTGTTTGTTTCTAAATACAGTGACGCCATCTAGTGGACATGCAGGAACCGAACGCCAGTGCTGCAGAACTCAAAGTATATTGTGGCTAATGTTAAAGTTTATGAAGTACATTACAAAGTACAATGTCCTCCCATTTATTCAAAGTTTATATGTATAAAACCTTTCATTCCACTAAATTTCCTGATTTCTTCTGCATCCAGACATCTGCATGGAGACATAATGAAATGTAGTAACGTAACATGTTCACTTTGAGGATTGATGGACCAATGCACAACTGTTTTCACAGTTTGTTTGTTTTTTATCTTATCAAAACGGGGATTTTTATTATTATTATTATTATTATTATTATTATTATTATTATTATTATTATTATTATTATTATTATTAATAATAATAATAATAACAATAATAACAATAATAATAATAATAAAAAGATTGAAGCGTTAGTTTGGCAAAATGACTGTTATGAAGACATAACTTAAGACCCTGGGTCTTCTTTATGGGTCAGAGCAGTATCAGAGATTTTCTTTGTATTCTGTAAACAAACTTTTTTTAAAATGTTACTCATCTCACGTGTGTCCCTTATTGAAGGATTTTCTTTGTCAACCCTTTGAATGAAGTAGTCTTTCAACAAAAAGCTGATTGGGGGGCGCGCCATGATGAGGCTGTTTGAATGAGTGACCTGCAGAGGGCAACCAAGTATCACACATGAATGATAGATCTGTGGAAAGAGTTATCTGAGGTCCATAGCTGTGTTTTGTGCTCTGAAAGTGAGTGAAAAAAAGACTTATTGTAACACTTTTGTCACGAAGGTTGAAATGACTCACACCTCTATGGGCAAAGAGGAAAATGTAAGGAGAATGGCTCAACGTCATTTTATCAAATCCCAAACAGGTAAGAGGAGTGTTGGTTTCAAGCATTTCCTCATTTCTTTACATAAAACATTTTCACATTTATGCTTATTCAATGCACATTAAAACTAATACAGCCTCAGATTTAAATTATGACGTGTTTAATGACAGAAAACATTATTGTGCAGATTTTTGTTGTCTTTAAATCTCCAACTGAACATGTTCCATCGAGATAATCAGCTCTAAAGATGCCATTTTTCAATGGATGTAACATGATTTTGTTTCCCTCTACATAGATGTGTCAATATGTTGCCTACATTACCCACAGTGCAGCTTGACTCAACAACACGGATGGCAAAGAGGGAACAGCTCAGGGTAAGAAGTGTTCAATCTAATTTGATATTCCTTCTGCCTAAACTCTAAACGTTAGATTAGTTTGAGCTTCAGCACACTTTGAAAGTTGAGTTATTGGAGGAATGACATTTTCCAACCCTACGCTCAAACTCTTTCACAGTTCAGAGACTTTCAGCTGTGGAATTTTATTAGTTTGAAGCCACTATGAGAAACTTTCTTTGTGTGTTGATTTTGGCGCCCCCTGTGGTCAAAACAGTACATCCTATCACCTTGCTAGTTTTATCACGTAAATGTGTTCTTCAAATCATAAACTTTATAATTTTTCTGATATTAAGGCTCTTGTCGACGGGGGCCATGGTGGACCTTAAGACACTTTGCAGACTGCTACAGGGTGCCCACCTGTCAGTCACGTCAGCTGTGCTCTTGCAAATCACAAACCCATAATTCTGTTAAGTTTGAAAATAGCAAATTGTGAAAAAAAAAAATATCTGCCCCTGAACAGAGTGTGCCAATGGAAAAATTAGCTATTCAGACTCGAGCTGATTTTTATAACCAGGCTTTTTATTTATTTATTTTTTTTTTTTGCTGTAGAAATCTCCTTCTATAACTCGATGTAAATGTGGTTGCCAGTGTTTCTACAGCCAGTTTCAAGTGGACACTCCAATAACTGCACTTTTTAGCACCTGAACATTCATTTCATCAATCATTTCATCTGTTACCTACGATGTGACAGCTGTTGAAAAAAATCCTATCAGACCACCAGCCAGCCTAGCAGTTTAAACATGCACCACATGTACAGAGGCTGTAGTCCTTGTCACAGTGGTTGCTGACCACGGACCTTTGCTGCATGTCCGATCAATCAAAACTAAAATGCCCCAGAAATCACCCTAAATATAATAATAGATAGAATAGAGTAAAAATTGGATAAACAACCAATAATTAACCATATGGGGATAAAAACAGTCTTCTTCATGATGGTTTGTTTGCTTCTTTTTTCAACTCATGTGGCACAAATTAACTTGAGTCTTATTAAAAAATTCCTCACTGGAAATTAAAACCATTTTGAAGATTCAATTTTATGATAAAGAGAAAGTCTCTTTGAAGACTGAAATCATACTTTGTTGACCCAAAAGTGGAGATTTTACAACCCACCCAGCAGATGTGATCTGCATGGTTCCTATTTCTTTTACCACCTTTGAAGCATTTCATACAATAATGCATCGATAAAATATTTTCTGTCAATGTAAAGTTGTCAGTTTTTTTTAAGGCGAGTTCTGTAACTCTTGGTTTTTGTGTTCTGTGTTGAAATCAAAGCTTTTCTACTTTAAGATTGAAAAAATGACAACATGATGTAAACCTGTAAGACATATTTTTAAACTGGTATTGTTAAATTTAGTTAGGCTAATGAAAACTTTCTTTGATTTTTAACAACAATGACAAAATCGAATTATTTTGAAAATTAGACAATTCAAGAAAACTACCACTGTTTCTCTAAAACTCTTAAAATCTTTTTAAAAAGTAACGTGAATTGGCCTTTTTTTCCTTTGTGTGACATGTTTTTAGTGCTTTCACTCCTATTTGTGTTCTCTTTGTTGATCTGGTGTGAGAACCCTCTAACGGGATAAATCCCTGCTCTTAAATACCCACATTGTGTCTTGAAGCAGCGAACAAACAGACCTGAGATCTCTCACAGCTGCCTCACATGAATCCAGTTTACTGCAGGGAGAGAGATGTAGCTGCCAAGTCTTTATTCCCCGCAGCGCCTCTTCAACATGCTAATGGTATTTACAGGACAGGAGACGAGAGAGGACAGCAGCAGCAGGTGCAGCTGCTGGAGCATCACACTGCTCTGAGGGGGAACAGAGGGGGCATTGTGGGTAATAGATACTCAGTCAGGGTGAAATTAGATAAATGTCGCAGGCTTTATCTGTGTTTACTCTCAGCATTTAAAGCTAAAACACAGAGAAGCGTGAGGATGTTATCCAATAAGCTCTGTCGGGTCAAGGGTTTGATAGTTTCTGTCTTCACAGCTGGACTGTTGAGATGACTTCTTCTATTTCTGATCAGAAGTTTGTCTCTGGTGCGATGCATCAGAGAGGAGACTCCCTTACTTCACTCAAGGCTCATCTGCTTTCACTCAGAACTTCTTCTCCTCTTAATCTGAAGGGCAGGGCAAATACTTCACTTAGCACTCCTCTTCATTAATTTAAGACATTCAGTTTTTTAAGTTCATGACAAATAAATCACCATTAATTATAGCAATGAAAAAATAATTATATAAGTGTATAATTATACACTTTGTTTCAGACACAGAGGACCATATCAGCATAAAAAGGCATCCAAAAGTAGAGATAAATAATCATGAATACAATGTAAGGCAAACAAAGACAGAATAAAGATAAGAAACGTACCTTGTTGTATCCCTCGATGTGTCCCTCGATGTGGGTTGAGTCAGCTGCTTCAAGGTTTCATTATTTCAGACTCAATTAGCTGACACATTAATTTATACATGGATTTCTCAGCACAGTTACTTTATGGAACATTTTTGTTAGACACAATGATATAATTTCCCCATTTCCATTGTGGTATTATGAGAAATATTCTGTATATATATCACATCATTAGCTTTAATGTCATTGCATCACAAACGAGAGGTACAAAGTGGAGTACAATACGCTCCCAAAACATTTCTAGTAATGTCATTAAGACATTTTACTTTGTTCACCCCAGTAAGAGCTTTATAATATGATGTGGATACGTCTAGAATGGACCATTCTGAATAAATAGTACTTCTATCTGTATAGATCGATGATTATGCTTTTGTGTTTGTTTAATAGAAAACGCTCAATATGTGTATTTTTCTCTTTCTAAAATCTTTTTCAAAAGATTTTTTATTATTAATATAATAATAATTATAATTATTTTGTTCCATTTATTTACTTACTCATTTGCTTACTTATTTATTTAGAAAAAAAGTGTTCAATTATCATCATCGAACAAATGGGTTGAAGTCTTCCCGCCCCAGAAACTAGGCCACTGAATCAAACTTTATGGTCCTGTTTTTTGGGATGCCAACTTTTGAGAATCTTTCTAGTTTTTAAAAATGATAACTTTTTTTTTTTTTTAAATAAAAAAAAAAAGGGATATATGACTTTCTCAGTAACAGTAACCCAGAGTGTGTTAATACACATGGTTTAATATCAAACCCCTCAAGCACAAGGAGTCTCTTTGATCACTGAAAAATCTTTCTTCAGTGTCAGTTCACTGTAAATCCAGCATTTTCACATTACATTCCATAAAGAGGGAACTCATGATAATAAATTTTGTCCTCACGAGTGTCTCCAACTCAGATTTGAAGTGAGTCCAAATAAACTTTTTTATCTTTTGTACAGATTAAAATGCAAACAGCAATCAGTTTTAAACTCTGCACATAAAGCTCCAAAATCCAACTGAATTAAAGGGGAAAAAAAACAAATCCACATGTTTGGGTGTAAGATTTTTTCAAACATGAAATAGATGTGGATCACTTTATGTATTTGCAGAACTCTCCTCAGCTGCTCAGAGCTGGAATGAGTTGAGCTGCTGGATTCAGATCCATGTGAGAAAGAGGAAGGATTGGGGATGAAGAGCTGAACAGCAGAGTAAATATTTGGCCTTGGAGAGCTCTTGGGAGCTACAGAGGAGCCTCTCCGGCTGAAGCCTGCAGGGTGTTAAATAGATTAAGTGTCCGCTGGCTCTTTGCGGACAGAGAAATTCCCGCTCTTTGGACATGAATTCTCTTTGCCTTTGCGTGTTTTTGCTCTCCAGTGGAGTGGCCTCTGCAAACTATCCACTCCAGCAAACCTGCGGGACTGTAATCCTCTGCTGTTTGTGCACCACTGGGAGGCTGCTGTGTGCACAGAAACGATGCTCACATCGGGAGTCAGTGTAGTAAAACTTTAATAGTTTTAAATTTGAGCTTTTTGGTGTTTGTATAGAGACAGGAGAAAGCCTGTGCGTAACGTGCGCAAAAGCGTCATGGGAAAATGAGAGATTAAGGCTGATTTTATTTAGCATTTTTTTATTCTATACAGCAGGTCACTGATTTGTTGAACTCTGGGAATCTAAATGGACTTTAATGCATCCTGAATCACACATGTAATATTGCGAGGGACTATAGAGTTGGCGGCAGTAGACGCGAAGCAGTAGATAGTGTCCCAGATCCCATTCAGCTCCATTCAAAACCATGACAACACGGAACAAGCTCGGATTTATCCTGCTAACTTAAAGCACATTGTGTCGGGGCGTCAATCAGGCATTATTGAGGGACTGAACAAATGCAAAATCTTGACTGGAACAAATGCTTCCAACGGGTCTCGGACGCGGGGCTACATTTTCCCCTTTTGTTCCCCTCCTCTGCTTGGCATGTATTTGTGTTCACTCCCGTCCGACCACCCAGGACGCAGAGCAGGCAGGTCCAGCAGCAGCAGCAGCAGCTCCCTGCGCTCGGCCTCATGCACAGCGCTGAAGTGGATGAGTGCTGCTATCAATATCAACACCCACACCCACATGAGGCTGGATCCACACTTTGCATTTAATGCGTTTTATACGTGAGGAGACACAAACAGACATCGGTGGAGGTCAGTTTACGCTGACAGTAAAGGATACAGACAAAAGGTTAATGGAAGAAAACCCTAAAAATCAACACTGATCCCTTAAATCTTTTTGTGCCTGAAGCGTGATGGATGATCAATAATTAATCTTGATTACCAGCTGATGAAATCTTGTAGACGATTACTCCAATTTGTCACCAGACAGAGAAAGTTTGTGTAAATGTAGATTTAATGCAGGAAAAAAATATTTACAGTGCAATTAATTTCCACTACAATAAAATTATTGTTGTTTTTCAATAGTTTTAGCAACAAATTTTAACTTATATTAGCTTTTATAAACACTTCATGATAAAAAAAGCAGTTATATATGAGCTCTTATCACCAGCACAGGGACAAAATTTCCTCTATTTAAGGAATATTTATATGTGTGTATTATTATTATTAGGGGTTTTTGTAATCCCCAAAGTGCCCACATGCAGAGTTCAAAGTTGTTGACAAACACCATTAAAGATGCAATCAATCCAGTTTGAATGTAAAAGCACAACCCAATTCCAAATGCATCAGTACGCTGTGTAAAATGTTAGCTGTTTGAAGTGTGTATGACTCCAAACCCTGTAGGCTGTATATTGTTCAGCATTAATGGTGCCTTCTCAGACATCAGAGCTCTCCATGCCACAGGGATCACTGCATCCTTATACCATCACAAGTGTTGGCTTCTGAACTGTGAACTGTGCGCTGATAACAAGCCGGGTGGTCTCTTTCCTCTTCGGAATGAAAGGCACAACATCCATGATTTCCAAAAAGAACGTCACACCACAGGACAGTTATCACTTTGCTCCAGTCCATTTCAAATGGAAGTGGTCACCAGTGTCTCTGTCTGGGTTGTGTTTATAAGTCGTCTTCATTATTGAATGGTACAGTTAAAAACCTTCATCTGTGCCTGAGGCAACAAACTGCATTTATTGACAGGAGTTTATGAAAGTAAATTTGAGCCCATGCAGTGATTTTCACCACAGAGGCTGTTTTTAATCCAGTCCCACCTGAGCGACCGAAGATCGTGTCCATCCAGCTATGATTTCGGGCCTTGTCTGAGATTTAACTGAGATTTCTACAAATTTTCAGAATCTTATGATATAATCAACTGTAGATGAAGCATTGTGACAGAATTGTTGGACTATTTGCTCACGAAGTCTCTCAGAGAGAAATTTAACTGTTTCCTTCCTTACACCTGAGATACTCAGTCTCCCTGAAAGGTCCTTTATATAACCTGTTATGCTACTAACTTGTTGTAAATTAACCTGTTTAGATAGATTTTCCTTTAGATTTTTTAAAATCATTTTTATTTTTTAGCTTTTTGATGTTTTTTTTTTAGCTTAACATATTTTTTTTAGTGTTCTGTTCTTCCTGTCCTAACTTATTTTGAAATGTGTTGTTGTAATAAAATTTAAACTGATCATAAAGTGTATATTTTTTATGAGAACATTATTGTTTTGCAGTTTCAACTTATGTTTGGTCTACACTATTTTCAAAGAGTGGAATTTAAATGATTCACAAAACATCAAAATCTGTGTCTATAAACATTTTACACAGCGTCCAAACTGTTTTGGAATTGAGGTTTTCGATATTGGCCATGTATTATTACTTGTAATGGAGTGGAAAAACTGATAAATTATCAAAAAGCTGTGAGCTTTTTCGACTTGGATTTGATAAGTGCTGCATTTTAAATCAGTACTTTTGTAACTTGTTATTCACTAAAATCTGATCTTAAAGTAAGTCCAGGTTACATATTTGACATTTTGCTTCATGGCAGATTCATATCCTTGACTCCCATAAATCATCCTGATGAGCTGAAAAGAATGACTTCCTGTTGCACATTCCTTAAATACGTCCAAGAAGGAAACGTGTGAGTCCTTCAGCATCCATAAATGTCCAAACTTCTCACGCCTGCAGTTAACGATCCTCTAATGGACGTATTAGTTAAACCAACTCCCTGTGGCATCACGCTAATTGCTCACTTTGTATGCAAATGTGTGACACGTTGTTTGGGCTCGAGGAGGAGGAGTGTGTATGTGTGTGTGTGTGTGTGCTGGGGGGTGTTGATGGGATGGGTTGTGTTGTCAGTTGCCACCCAAGAAGTGATTCAGCTCCAACAATCACCATTATCTGTTCCCAGTCTGACGATACGGGACGAATCAGTAATGATGACGAGTGTTTCCTTTGCTCTTTGTTGAGTCTCTCTCTCTCTCTCTCTCTCTCTCTCTCTCTTTACCTTCCACCATTGGATGACAGTACCCTCCATCCTTTCAGGTGCTTAGCGGAGGAGGAGGAGGCTTTATAAACGGAGCAGCGTTGTGTGTTTGGAGTGTTATTTGTGTAAACACTGAGCTCACGCACTCACACACACACACCTCTATTTGGACTGCGCGTAAAGTGGATGCTCGGGTTTCCTCTGTGGATAGGTTTACTTTGAGAGTTTGCTCATTTACGCAAAACAAACGCGGATTTACTTTCGCACGAGGCTCGTGATGGCTGCAACGACCAAGTTCAGCTTTTCCGTCCGGAGCATCTTGGATCTGCCGGAGCAGGATGCGGAGGTAGGGCCGCGGTCCTCACCGGGGTACACCTCCTCCTCCTCCTGCTCATCCAGCTCACCATACACCTCCTGGATGGACTGCTGCGACCGAAGCCCCTGCATGTGTGAGTATCCAACCTGCTGATGCTGGAAGAAACTGACATTTCTCCAATTATTATTATTATTATTATTTTTACTGTTTTGTAGCTTAATTGAAAATCTAGATTAGTTTTTTGTTCTGTTACCATTATTTAAACAGAATATTCTTAAAACCCAAGACTGTTTTTTTTTTATTAAAGGGAGCTCAGGGTGTGAGAGCAGCACGATGAATGCTCACAGAAATCGAGGAACTTAAGAATTACTAAATAAATAAATAAATAAATGAATAAATAAAAAAGAGACGTATTGTAGTAGATAGATAGATAGTTGGATAAATGGATAGACAGATGGATGGATGGACTGACTTTCCTCCATGCTAAATTCTGACCTCCATTTTTTTACTTCCACAGCTTCAGATGAAGGCAGTCTAGAGGCCTCCCCAGACTCAACCAAACCGGATGACTCGTCCCCAGACTCGGACCTGGACAGGACCAAAAAAAGCAAGAAGCGCCGCGTCCTGTTCTCCAAAGCGCAGACTCTGGAGCTGGAGCGCCGCTTCCGGCAGCAGCGTTACCTGTCCGGCCCAGAGAGGGAGCAACTTGCCCGGCTCCTCTCCCTAACCCCTACCCAAGTCAAGATCTGGTTCCAGAACCACCGCTACAAGATGAAGAGAGGCCGCGCGGAGGACATGGAGATCCCGCAGCCTCCTCCTCCGCTGCTGCGCCGGGTCGTGGTTCCGATCCTGGTCCGGGATGGGAAACCTTTCCACACCTGCTTACTGGACACAGAAAAAGGCGGCTATTTAGCTCCATCCCAGCCGGTTCACTTCCCCTTAGCGTACCCGCCTCTGCAGCACCATGCCCCCGTCCCTTTGCATCCTCGGTACCAGCAGCACTTGCCCTCCGCATCAGCCCCCAGACTCGCCTGGAGAGACTTTTGGAGCGATTCCGTAAACTCTTACAAGTGAAGACTTCATGCACAAACTCATTTAGAATGGCATCAAATGTTTTCTGAATGTTCAGAGCAACTTAAACATTTACATTCTCATTGTAGAAGGAAAGATTTTGCACATTTTGTTTTAAAATTCTGCCTGTTTTTGAAAATATAATGTGGGGCTTACTGGTGTAGCTTGTAGATTTTGAATTGTCCCATTAAGATGATGTATTTTTAAACTTAATATTTGTATAAATAACTTTTGTTAAAGAAGTTGCAGTAGGGTTTAGGCTGAGATAGAGGAGGTAGCAGCAGAGCTTGAATGTTTGAAGAAAATCTATTCTTATATGTGGTCTTCGAGGAGACGTTTCTTTTAGGATTTAACTGTTTTAAATGTTTCTTTTTGTGGAGAAAATTATTAATAAAACGTTTCACATATTTTGGCTGATAAACCTGACTTTGTGCATGCTTGCTTTTTCAACTTGGGGTTCCAAAGAAGGTGCACCAGATTTCTGCAAACACAGCAGAGTAATGCACAAGAAATCTCTGAAAGCTTCCTGTGTCTCTCTAATGTCCCCTAAATGTATGAAAATGTGCCTTTATAATTTTAAAATGACAATGACAATTGACACGTCGCTTAGAATATATCTAATTTGTTGAATCTAAAATATACTGAGCGGGTCAGGACAGGGGCCTGGAGGCCTTTCGGATGTTAAAAAACTAATTATGCACCCAAAAGCTGAGCAAACATGTCCTGTGAAAGGCCTGGATTTGGTTAAGCATGAGAATAGCCAGTAAACATTACAGCCTCCCTCACTATGGCACCCTGTGGTTGTCTGGGCTGGCTCACTTTTATACAATTAACTTTTGTCATTCTGAAGCAAGAGAAACCAAATACTCTGAGGCTTTATGAGCTGTAAATTTAGATATTTTTGAGGATGAATCAGGCTGATTTGCGAATGTTTTTCACATGATCACGAAGGAATATGCCTCAAAGTGAAAGATTTGTACAAAGTGTTTTAACTGATGCGTCTTGGTATGTAAGAACATTTTATTGCTGTGTAACTTAGTCAAATTTGTGCACTCAGCCAGCTTTCCAAACGATCCTTCAGAATTAGAGCAGATCTCATGAAAAAGTATCCCAAAGCGTGATCATATATCTCTGATTTCTTCCCTCGTTGAACCCAGTTGATAAAATCTGCCTCTGCGTTTAAAATCATGTCAGTATTTCATCAGCACTGAGGGGGGATCCTCTGCTTCTACGCCCCCTGTGATGTTGTTTGCTCGTCCTGTGACCCTGCAGCCCATCGTCCCTGTCACCTGGCCCTTTGTCCCTCGCTCCGGGGCCACCTTGTATCACATATGGAGGGGACTGTCCGGACCCCTCAGCTCGCTGCATCTCCCCTTAAACACCCTTTTTGTCTGCGTGTCTCCCCCTGAATGCACCATTGTCCTGCGTCCAAAAGAGGACTGAGACAAAATCTTTAGTGTTTCAATTCCCGTGATGTTTAATCAGCCCCTGCGACAAATTTATGAGCTTTAACTGCACAATGGTGTTTTAGAGCATCTCGGGGTTTAAGGGTGACAAAGACAGGCTTTTAGAGGTTGCCATTGGTTTTTTAAGTTGCTCACAGGAATTGTCTGAAAAGGATGGGCTGGTATTAGCCAGCCCATCCTTTAGTTTTACTCACTGCGCGGTCTCACTGGGCCCTGGGACCCCCTTTGAGGAGAGTTATAAGGTCCATAAAGCAGGCCACAGGAGAAGTCTGCTCAACTGATTGGAAATCACATTAATATGAACTCTTTATGGAGAATCTAGTCTCCAAGTTTGAGCTCTGAACGTTTAGCAGAAAGATTTCTGCTCTTCAGGAAACTGAAACTTTTACATGGATGCAATTTGTTTCCATTTCTAATCACAGAAAGTCTAAAATCCCCATTGATTGGCTGTAAATACTCACATAATTTCATTGTAAATTTGTAACCAGTTGGCTTCTTGAGTCTAATTTCAATCACTCTTGAAATCCTGGTTTGCTGTTTGTTTGAGACGCTCTGTCAGAAACAGAAAACTGGATTCGGTGAATTTTTTTTTTTTTTGTAGTCTTAAAGTTTGATGTGAGGACTTTCATTAAAGGTTTGTTTTGAAATATTAAAGCTGAACTTAAATCATATCAGTCAAACTTTATTTGGTGCTTAAAGAAATACTACAGCTTTATGGTGTGATAAACAAACTGTCACCGACTAGATGATAAAGTAAAACCCTGGTTTGGTAAGTTGCTTCTGTCAGATGCTTCTGTGCAACTTTTCAATACTCAATCTGCTAGTTAGTCGACCAATTTGATATGCAAAATCTGTAATTTGTCCATAAAAAGCGACACTTGGTCTAGCTGACTGTCAAAAAACGCTTATGTTCTTTATAATCTCTAGTATAATCACCACTGGAAAAAACTTTCAGGTCAGTTAACAGAAAAATAAAACATATTTCTCTAATTTAAATTTAAAGTCAAAGTTTAAAAACTAAAGTAAAAATGAAATGTTTCGACTTTCTCAGAATTCTGACTTTAATTTCAGTCTGGACTTCAAAGTCAGTATTAGACTGACCTTTTCCTCTGAATTCTGAAATGAAATTCTGTCTAAAAAATCTCAGAATTCTGACTTTAAAGTTGAAGAACTGAAAAAAAGAAGTAATTCTTTATAATTTATTTTTCTTTCTACTGGCCTAACCTCAAAAGCATTTAACTGGCTCTAATCCTTCTCCATAAAAAATCTCAAAACCACATCAGCCTCACACTGCATATGTAGAGCTTCTTTGTTTATCCACTCATCTTATCTCAACTCTATATTTATAAAACACCTTTCATACATTAGAACGTGCCGCCCAAAGTAGTTCAGACAGAACAGAAAGGTCATAAATAACAGCAACAGGTCAGAAGAGGATCATTCATATAAGTAAAAATAAAAATCAATAGTCTGACTCCTCCTGAAGGGGTCCAGACTCCCTGCTGGGACATGAATGAAGCGCTTCATAGTTTTGTGTGCTAATAAAACACAAACAAGCTTTAATGGAGTCAAACAGGCTGTTCAAGCTGCACACTCTGTTTTAACTTGTCAGAAAGAATTGCAGTCTTCACATGAGTCTCTCTTGTACTTGATTAACCCATGGCATTTCAAGTCTTTATGCATTTGATTGTAACACAAGTTTTCTTTATACATTTGAAATCTGACAGACATCCTTGTGATATCAGTCAGAAGGCGATGAATTAAGAGGAGAGGATCTCTGGAAAATAACTCTCAACCCAAAATTCAATTAAAAGGAGTGAAAATGTCACATTAAATGTCACAAACTAAGTGGCCTGTTTGGGTGACATTAATTGGCATCAATGTAAAAAAAAATTATCCGCACTCTGGATATAACACTCACTCACTCACTATAATATAACACTCAAAAATGATCAATTTATGAGTGAAAATGATTTGTTAAAAAAAAAATGTAGCAAGATCATGAAAAAGCTGATATGACATCTGTCAGCTTCACAGTATGATGCATTCAAATTTTGTACTTTTTTACTTTACCTGTATGGCTGATAATATAATATTGCTAATTTATTTGATATAATCAAACCAATTTCCCTGAAGAGTACATTTTCTTTTTATATACCAGGCGCATATTTGGTTTTTTCACTTGTGCTTAAGGAGGAATTGTTGAAGAATAGTATTCCTGGCTCAGATGAGGTAAAATATCTGTTTAACACTCAAAAGTTTTTCAAGCTGAGCCAAGCTGCAACAATTCGCATCTAAAAAAAATGGAACGTGAGTGTTTATTATTTAACTTGCCACCAGATGGCGCACTGACACATGCTATCAGTTCTCGCCACCTGTGGCTGAATTAAATTAGTGGTGTCCCCCCCTCCCACTTCTTTTGATGCAGAGAGTCTGTCAGCCGCTCGGGGTCGCACTTTATTTGAAATACCACCACCACTTGTCCTCTCGACTCTTTCGCTTTGCTCCCGTTGATAGGGCGCAGAAAGATGGCTGAGTCGCTGCTTGGTGTGACGTCATGTCCTAAGTCATGTGTCCTTTAAAAAGTCCAGTTTGTTGGTGTTTGTGGGGGGAGGTTGGCATAAAGCTGGGACGAATTTTTGTTTTCTTCGTTTGAACGTTTCGTCTCGGGTCTTTATTTTCTTCAGTCGATTTCAGGTAGTAGTTAGACAAAATATGTGGAAAAAAATAATAAATAAATAAATAAATAAATAAATAAACAAATAAATAAAATAAACAGGGAAAGTTGGGCGCAACAACAAAAATAAAGAGAACTAATACTCTACTTCGATCTTATGTGGGTTTTTTTTAATAATAAGCACGTACAGAACAGATGGTCGGTACTGAAAGTTAATATAGCTACTTAAAATAAATTACATATTTTTTTATTGAACTGGACCAACTCTAACATCGTTACTTCCTTATTAGATATGTGCACTTTTAAAAAAAGAAAGTGCTTTTTCTCTTTAAATTATTTTTCCTAATTTATATTGCATAAAATAACCTAATCCTTAATTTTCCCTTTCTTTAAAATTATATTGTGGTATTTGGCGTATTTCTTCGAAAATTTCTCCTGGAAGCAAACTTTTATTTTTGCTTTTTTTAAAGAAAAGAAATTATTCATTTTACAGGAAATAAAAACAATGAGTGACTTTTTCCTCACTTTAAATTTCATACACTTATTTCCCCCTCCTGTAGATTATATCAATGACCAATCAGTTCATAAACACCTTAGTGTAGCCTCTATGACAAAGGCTGTGCAGCTTCATACTGCTACTTCAAAGTGTCCTTATTATTCTGAGGAATCAGGCTGAACATTTGGATTAATTAGCGCTAATTGACCGTAATAGCCGCGTGCCAGAACAGTAAAAAGGTGCTGATTTAGATGATTAAGAATGTCTCGTGAAATTCCGTATAATTAAGGAAGGCATACGCAAGATTTAGCTCTTGCAGAGGCATGCCGTCATTTTAATTGCCTGCGATTATGTATGTATCATCTAAACAGTTTATTTAACTCCAGCATTTAGACTTGGACTATCACTATGTTTCTTAATTAACGTTTTATCATAAAGATGGAAGTATGGATTGTTTAGTTTGTGTACACGTCTCCCCAGCTCGCCTCCATGAAGCTCAACGAACAGATTATTCTCTTATGATGCGAATGCAAACGTGAAATCTGCAGCCCTGCTCGTCAAATACATAACTGCAGTTTATGATCCCGTGACAAACTGTGAGTGATCTGCATGTCACCGAACTGATCAGACTTCACTGCTCAGTCCTCACACGAGCCCTGCTACAGCTTAACAGCTCTTTGCAGAGAGTGCAATTTGTGAGAGCAACAAAAAGATAAAAGTTTTAGTGTTGAGATTACCGTTTATATAAAGTTATTGACGCTGGGGGAAAAAGTAGTTTAAAACATGGCACATTATTGTGTCTGCCACCAGAAGACGCTGTGTTTCTGTAATTCGTGTAAAAGAAGATATCGTCTCTACCTGCAGGTACATATTTCTTCTTCTGCTGCTGCTGTAAGAATGAATACAGACCTTCCAGCATAGGCCGTTACATAAAAGAGAAAATTAAAACTGGTATTAACCATGTTATTTCAGAGGATTTGTAGGTTTCCAGCACACCCACGGGTCTATTTCTCCATTTCTTTGCAAATAATTGTGTGACTAAGACGTAGTTTGAAAGTAAATCTTGAAACCAAACCTTTTTTTATCAAGGTTATTACGAAATATACCTATTTATATCAAAAGTACATCACAATGTTTGTAGAAACGTAATGATTAAAAATAAATACACAAAAACAAATTCCAAACCAGGTTACAGAAATGCATGAACAGAGTAAATGCAAAATCTTTAATAAAGGAATGATAAACTTTTTTTTTCTATTTGTGGGACAAAAAATGTTGATAAAATGAATATAATAACAGACATTTCGGGCCAAATTGCTGAAAAAGTCACCAAGAATCCATGTGTAAACGTGGATATTGGCTCGTGAAGTGACAGAGCCCCGTTCCTTGACTTCAAAGCTGGTTGGATGGAGCCTAAAATCTTTTTCCTGCACTGAATTTCAGCAATGAGATATGATTGAGTTAAACTGTTGTAGCTCCTTGAGCATTAAGCCAAGACGCTGCTGAGTGAGGGCTACCTGGCGTTGTGTTGCAGGAGAGTACTTGAACGCCGTTAAACTTCACATGAGAGCCTCTCCTGTTTCACACTCTATTTTCTGTTTATTTTTTGTGCGTGTGTGTGTGTGTGTGTGTGTTTCTTTTTAAAACGAATGTGTGCATGTGAATTTAGGTAACACGCTGCTTTCGTCCAATGATATCAAAAGGGAAAAAGGAATAGAAAGGAGGGGGGTTAATGATTTACGCAGCCACTTAACGCGCGGATGTGTATTTATTTACTTATCAGTATCAGTCAATTCCCCTCCCCGCAAGTGCACTTTTGCATGTGTGAGTACGATAAGGCATAACACAAACAATCCTGCAATCACTGGAGGCCTCTCGTGGCCATTAAAAGTCAGGAGTTCAACCGAGGAGTGCTTCTCCAACTCTCAAGTCCATATAGGCCTCCTTTCATCAAGAGGCCCTCGTAAACATCACTACAGTTAATAAAGTGCATTGTGGTCAGTGCAGTCCCGAGGTGCAGCAGTGTGTTTATCACAAGCAGACAACAGCTGCAGCGCGAGACCCTGGACAGCGCGCGCAGCCAGCCGGGACGCACATCACTGCTCATCATGTACAACGCTTATGTTATTGTTAGTGGGAGGGGAGCGCATGTCTTGGAAGTGAAATTACGCGCGGCGAAAGGAGGCTCGAGCTGTTTGGTATTGTTGCGGATGCCCCGCCTCTGATGGTAGCCTTAAACCTGGCACCCAGCTAAAACAAACCAAAGCCAGCACCCAGCTCCCACTCAATCCAATTAAGGCGGACTTGAGGCGGCTCTCCTTACGTGTTCATCTACCAGGATCGACGTTGAGACAACAGGAACCAGAGGGGCTTTGGCCAAAAAAAAAAAAAAAAAAAAAAAAGAGAAGGAGAGATTGCCTTGCCTTCTAATTTCTCCCTCTCCAGCCCCAGAACAATGTCGATGAGCCCTAAGCATACGACTCCTTTTTCTGTTTCCGATATCTTGAGTCCCCTCGAGGAGAGCTATAAGAAAGTAAGTATGGAGAATAACAACTTGGGGGCACCTCTCACTTCGTACCGGCAGCCGCAGGTCTCTCAGGCGGCGATGCAGCAGCACCACATGGGCCACAACGGGACTGTGTCTGCGGCGTACCATATGACGGCTGCAGGTGTCTCCCAGCTGTCACACACGGCCATGGGGGGTTACTGTAACGGCAACCTGGGCAACATGGGCGACCTGCCGTCTTACCAGGACGGAATGAGGGGCAGCACCACGGCCACCGGCTGGTACGGAGCCAACCCGGATCCACGCTTCTCCACCAGTGAGTATCCCTAACCTGTTTGAGTCTCGCTTTGAGTT
Organism: Labroides dimidiatus; assembly: GCA_030710495.1. Classification (NCBI taxonomy): domain Eukaryota; kingdom Metazoa; phylum Chordata; class Actinopteri; order Labriformes; family Labridae; genus Labroides; species Labroides dimidiatus. Next base: position 8,749,469 of record CM061156.1, on the reverse strand, counting down.
CACGCTGCGTGGAGAGCGATGAGATACAGTTATGGACGTGTTTGGTGGGTTACTGTTGTTTCTTTCACGAGTGCATTTTTGTGCGCTTGAGTGGGCACTCAACAAACCCTTTTAAGTGGAGACTTTGGTGTACATTTTATTACTTTCGAATGGAAAGATGTGGCAAAATAAAGTTTTCCATCCAGAGCGTAAATCACCTGGCAAAATGTGTAACAAGAAGAACCTTGCCATCAATTCTCTCTCACCTCTGTTCTTTGATTTTAGTGAATTTAATGCTGGGCTTTTTCCCACATCAATCCATTAAAATAAATCAGCCCTGAACTATTTACTTTTTGATCTGTGGCCAGAGATTAACTTGATACTAGACAGATAAAGTAAAATAAATTTTATCACGCCTTACGGATTACTTTTGGCTTCCTTAGGAAGCATTTAATCTCAAAATTAAAATCAATGTCTGATATTTTTTGACAAATAACGAAGAGGTTAGAAATGACATTTAGAAAAGGTTAGTTCAATTATAACCTCACAAAGTCACTATCTTCAGACGCGAAGCTAAATTTCTTGAAATATAAAATTCTGAAAAAAGGTTTCCTGTTGAAAATTTTTGCTGCGTAAAATCCGGAATTTTCTGGCATTAACTGAATTTTCTTTCCCTCAGTTTCTCGCTTCATGGGCTCGTCCTCGGGCATGAATATGGGCAGCATGGGCAGCCTCAGCTCCCTGGCAGATGTGGGTAAAGGCATGGGCTCCCTGTCTAGCACCCCGAGGAGAAAAAGACGCGTGCTGTTCTCCCAGGCACAGGTGTACGAGCTGGAGCGACGCTTCAAGCAACAGAAATACCTGTCTGCTCCAGAGAGGGAGCACCTGGCTAGTATGATCCACCTCACCCCGACCCAGGTGAAGATCTGGTTTCAGAATCACCGGTACAAGATGAAGCGGCAGGCCAAAGACAAAGTGTCCCAGCAGCAGATGCAGCAGGAGAGCGGCTCGTGTGCGCAGCAGCAACAGCAGTCCCCGAGGAGGGTGGCCGTGCCAGTGCTGGTAAAGGACGGGAAGCCGTGCCAAGGCAGCGGACACACGCCCACGTCCTCCGCGCAGAACCATCACCAGCAGGCCGGCAATGTCATGATCATGTCTAATAATGCGTCCGGGCTCGCGCAGCATCAGAGCCAGCAGGTGGGAAGCACGGGCCATTCTCCGGATCTGGCTCCGCACTCCTCTAGCCCTCCTTCCCTGCAGAGCCAGGTGGCCGGCCTGTCTCACCTTAACTCCCCCGGCGCAGAGTACGGCTCGGCCCTGCAGTGTTCAGCCCTGTTATACGGCAGGACGTGGTGACAAGAGGCGCCGGCTTTTATTTCAACCAATTCTTCTATTTAAAGAAAGAAAAAGACTTTTTTTTTTCTGTCAAGACTCGAGAAGTTTTCCTGTAAAATGTGCGTTTGAACAAGAGCCGAGCGAGATCGTTGCAAATCTTGAATTTTCACCTTTACTTGGATGAAGTTTGACAAACATGGAAGGAGAGAGAAAAACATTTTTGGCCAGAAACTGCGGATGTGAAAGTCTGGATTTATTTATGTAAATTATATTGAGACAGAAGAAGAATCAGCAGTCATATAGGCCGTACAAGTGAAGGAAGAAATGAGGACATATTAAAAAACACTGCAGTAGGCCTGTATGAGTGCTGCTGAGCACCCCACAGACACACACCTGACTCTGATTTATAATAGAATTTAATGTAAGCCGTAGATCTAGCTTGTATATTTCTGTAAAAGGTTTGGATTTTAGCTATCTGTTGTACAAAAGTTTTCGACGCTATTTGCCGGTTTGTTGTCGTTTTATTGGTATTTGTACGTTTGATTTCTTTGTAACTTATATAGATATTTGACTTACTACAAAACAGTCCTATAAATAAATTATGGAAACAAGACGGTTAAGTTTTCTTGTGAAATATTTAAACTAACGCGAAGCTAAATGACCACATTATTATTATTATTATTATTATTATTATTATTATTATTATTATTATTATTGCATCTTTTGCTCATTCTTGGTGTGGTCAATTTATAATTAAAAACGTCACTATTCGAATTGAATTCATCCTCATATAGGTTTAGATATTTTTAGGACAACTTCCCTGATTTATTTTGATATAAATCCCACAGCGCCCAGTCCAATCGTTGATAGCTTAGTTAGAGAGCAAACTTAACTTTTTTTTTTTTTTTCTTTTACAATTTGTTCTTTTCTCTTTCTGTGTGTGAGTGCGAGCGTTGGTGTGTGTTCCTGCATGCTGCACGTGTGAGTCAGAAAGGTGAGGTTTTTCTCCTCTTCAAACATCAAACACAAACACTACGCAAAGAAAAGCGATGAAATCCTTGACCAAACAGCGCCGTGTTTTCCCTTCACAAATAACTCACGAGGCGAACTATGTGCGCGCGGCTGTCCAGCTGCTTTATCAATAATCAATCAGGGAAGTGAAAGGAAACTGCGAAAGGCTGTTTGCACCGCGGTTTCAATAACAAACCAGTATGTGGCACATTACAGATATTTCTATTTCAGCAAAAGGGAGGCTGTTTTATTGTCAGTCGTGTATTCTATGATCGGCTACATGGACAAACAACCAGTTACATTTCTCGTCTGTAAACAGAAGCTGTAATAATCATTACAGGCTATTCTCCCGCCAAATAATGGGGCCGTTTTAAGTATTAACGGCTAATAGTGGTTGCTTAGCTACAAGAGTAACGGACAGGATTATTTATTTCAATTCAGTGTTGTCATTTCATCTTGAGGGCTGTTTAAAATCGTTTTGGACCATAAAATACATAATTTACCTTTACTGAGTGTATTTAAAATATACCTTTTTTCAAAGAGAGTTACAGAAATGAATTAAAGAGGCCTAGCTTGACGAAATAACTTGCACCTTAACTAGACTACCTAGCTTAGCCGAACGAAGGTGTGACGCATTTGTTTTTCTTTTTTCACGTAGCCTGGAAGAAACACCAGCTGTTTTGAAATAAATATCCAGTAAATTGTGCACCTGAGCCACTCTACTAAATGTATGAGCTGTTTGTAGGCGATTTGACCCTTCCAACCTTGCTCTCCTTTGTTTGAATTTCACCATTAAGACTCGTTGAAGCGTTTAGCTTCGAATCAAACAGGGAAAATGACTGATTATGTCATCATTTTCAACTTAGCCAACACGACACCTGTTACTGCTTCAAAATGCCAGCATATATAGCTTCACCTTAAACATATCTTATCTAAATGTAAAAATGTAGGCCCATACTGTCGATACATGTCAAATACAACTCATCTTTGTGTGCACCTGACCTCTGTTCAATGTAATTGCCGACTTAGGGATGGGATCACTGAATGCTGAATTATGCACAGGGCATCTTGCCCATTAACTCTTCTGTATCTGGTATTTACATTAAGCAGGTTGCATCTGCAGTGAATTAAATTTGACCCTACGAATTATCTTGTTATCTATTCGCCTTTTCATGTCAACACAAGACTAAGTTTCTCTTGGAGGCTGTTTCATAGAACCGTTTAGTTCAAATCGCTTGCGTTGCACGTGTACACACATCAAGAAGTAATTCTTGTTAAAATAAAAATTGCTTTGAATTTAAAATTTCCAAACAAGTGTTTTTGCTTAGAAATACTGTCGAAATGTTGTTTCTTAAAAAGGAACTTGTGTATTCGCCTCTTGTTAATCCCCATGTGCCCATTTAAGCCAGCAGACGCGTTAGGCCACCAGGCAGCCCACCAGAAAAGCCCCCTTTTCTAGACTTAAAAGTGGAATCTCAGCAGCAGCATCAGAAACTATCTTCCATTAGGTATTTCTCAGAGCTGGTTTTGTTGGGCAGAGAAGTGAGAACTTTGGGATTACATTACCATGTCTTTGGCGCGGTGTGTGGTCTTTGTGTGCAGCTTGTAGCTGTTGAGAATGACTTGTTGGAAGCGTGTGTGCTCTCATCGCTCTCTTTTGTAGAATCCCACAGTGCAACTCCCCAAGTCCTCCTGGCTTTATGGTAGGCTGGTCCCCATGAACCCCAAGCAATTAGTCCCTAATCTCAAGGTAATCATATTTGAGTTAGTGACTAGCTGTTGAATTTTATTCGCCTGTTTAGTTTCACTTTCACTTTTTGTTGTACCTGACATTCAGAAAAACGTACCAGTGTGCACCACTGGCATGTGATTGAATTTTAAGAATAAGGATATTTAGAATGATGTTGGCTTTGGAAAAAAAAAAAAAGCAAAGTGACCATCAAACAAACAGTAGAAATTCGATGGCTAAGAAAAAAGAAAGCAAATCATATCGGTTTCGAGATTGATACTAAATTTTAAGCTAACGATTTTTGACACCTGATTACGTCGTTTTCAAAATTTTCATTGCTCAAACTAAAATAAACTGAAGCGTTATCCACTGTTTCAAAACATAAACTGGAATGTCAACAGAAACAGCGCACTCTAGGTAAGTGTATTTAATAATAAATACACACATTTAAGGCTGTATGTTTTTCCGAGGATGGATTTTTTTGCAGGGTTAGTGCCGAACCAACACTTTCAAAATAAAAATTTAAAGTAAATATTTTAAAGATAGACCTGGAACGCAGTAAAGTGATAATAGTGTATCCGTAATAAAATGATAAAAGTTCGATATCGAAAGCAAAGTACAACAAAACTATCCAAACATGGTTGCCTTCATGGTTTTCGTCGATTCAATTAAATTGATCGTTTAATCCGGTTATTAGTTCACAGGGACGGATGCCATTCAGATGTGTGATACTTACCATTTTCGCGTTTTGTTCAAATTGAGCTATAACCCTGCCACATCAAAATATGACCAACAATGAATTGAAAATAAAAGCAAAAATTTTACCTTTGGCTCGATTATATATGTATAAAATGTTAAATATGCACAAAGCGGACTTGGTGCTGTCCACGGTCCTGAAATGTGAAAACATAGATCAGCACAGATCGCATACAAAGAAACTGAACAAAATGATCATGCTGTGCTTAGAAAAATATCACAACTGAACTTGAGACAAAAAATATTTTATATTATTAACCATAGGTAAAAAAAAACAAAAAAACATCTTTCAAAGGCATGCTAATGACCTTGTTAAGAGATTATACAAAGAACATTTTCCTCTTCTTTTGAAGCACAGCCTCTACCTGCTGCTCTTTCTTAAGTTCCTAAACATTCTACTGCAGCAGGCCTGAGCATTTACGTGCATCACAAATACGACAATTACACAGCAACTGCAATCACCCCCTTTGGTAAATGTTATTGTCAGCTAGCAGCAAAAATCTTTAATTGTCCTCCGTTTATCTGCTTCTTCAAGGCATTGTTCAAAGGGCGCAAACGAGGGTCATTTGTGAACTGAAATACTTTGCATGCAAAGCAGAGCGCAAGATGCAGTAATACTTGACCTTTCAGCATAATTGTTGCAGGCATGAAATGCAGCATTCAGTGCTCGCTGAGTGGGGCCTTTTCTCTTTCCCTCCCTCTGAGGAACAAAGCGCATTTTATACATCTTCGGTGTTCATTTGGCTTTGTTTCTGTTTGAGGAAAATTTCTCTGGGACTGGCTGCAATTTATCTTCATTTTAATAACATTGCTGAGGCGAGAAGGGAGGAAAAACCAGCTCAAATGACAAGATTTCTCAATTCAATACTTGACAATGGACATCATGCTCTGCCAAAAAAAAAACAGCATAAAACTTGTAAATGGATGTGTTTATCAGTTTGTCATGACAGGCCTTTAACATAATAATGATGGCAGGATAGTAGGATTGAAACTGCTTGCTCGAGAGCACTTCAGAAAGAAAGAGTAACTACTGCTTGGGTTGTACCTGAATGTCTCAACTTGATGTTGACACTCTGATTTTGAAGAGAATATGACAAAATCAAACTGAAGTTTTATAGGCCAAGTACCATCATACCATCAAATTACTTTGAAATGCTTAATGTATTTCTGTATGCTTTTTTTTCTGTGAGCATAGCTTTGAAACATCAAAGGTTGTTGGAAATGCAAAAGTTAACCATACAAAAAATAAACAAAGATATATTATCAAGGGGGAAAGCAGAGCAAGTTAAATTCTATGAGAAATAAAGATAATAAGTACAGTCCTACCCAGTTGAAGTGTTAACACACAATGTTGTAAAACTGTCTGAAACAGAAACATTTACTTATTTCACCACATAATCAAAATATTCATCAACCAGTTTCTGTGTTTAAAGAAAGAAACGTGTTAACTGGATGATTAACAGCTTAATTTATCAGATATCTAGCAAAGCCAATGTTTAACTCGAATGTCCAGCCCTGAATGATTCATCAGATGCAAGGTTATCTGAACCATAAAAACAGTTTAATGACAAATGTTGGTGTGTCCTTGTAGATCTAATGCAATGGAAGTCCCACTGTAAAGAATCCTGATTCATTTCAAGTGAGTAACCAGCCTACACACACATGGTATGATTTTACCATCCCTATAACTCATGTGCCTCCAGCTGAAGATCTTAAAGTCACCATAGCTGGCTTAAGTTTAACCTGATTTCAATGCAGTGGCATTTCTAGTTTTGGAGATGTAATTGTACATTTTCTGTCTTCTGGTCATTAAAAGAAGAACATTTTGACATTCCAGGTGTCATGACGCAAAAGTAAAGAGAAGACAGGTAAAAAATGTCAGTTTAGGTGATAAAGACATAAAAGTGTCTGCAAAATACGTCTGTAAAGATAGTCACAACAAAGTTGGATGCAGAAGAATGCCAAAATGTAATAAAATAAAATAAAGATTTTTTTACTAGCTGTGTATCAAACAGGCACTACTCCTGATGTCTTTAGTTGAACCACTGTTTTTCAATGTCTAAAACTACTGCTGTGAGATAAGTGTCAGACAAGAAATAGCCTTTTTACATTTATTGTGAATGAAGAATGACATAATGAAATGTAAAACACTGTATTGTCGAACAAGGCCAGAATAGGTTGAATAGGAAAAAGTTTGCATGAACATGGTAAAATCAGTTAAGAAATAAGAGGCACCACTTTGTCCACAGAAGGCGCCAAAAACAACACAAAAGTACAAAAGTTCACCCCAGGAGCTTTAATCTGATTAATCCCAAATTTTGCCCTGCAAAATAAGTGCATGCATTTCATTCCTTAGACCTCCCTAGTGCATTATATTTATGTTTTCATTTTCATATTTGTCAATTATTATCATTATTATTATCATTATATTATCATTATTATTATTAAGACATCCTTGTCTTTTCCCCAGCCCTGAGTTTAACTCTTAAACACTTATCAGTAGTACCAGCTGCTTTTGGATTATTATCAGTTTGATACATTTTATCATGATCAATCCGCAAAGGATTTCAGAGAGAGCGTCATCTGCATAGAGTAGCAGTTACAGTGAAACAAAAGTTACACAGACTTAACCCTCATGAACTTACAGAAAGAGTTTAGGGAAGGGATTTGAATAAGTAAGACAGCTCAGTGAGCGGGGCTCATTAATGATATGATAAATACAAAGGCTGTCATATTTGATGAAGTAGAATGTAAAGATCCAGTAAAAACCTTACATTAGCATTCAAAATTGCATGCCTTGGTCTTGTTTGGGTGGTTCTGAGAACAGGATTGGATTGGAGAACCAAAGTAAAAACATGAACTCTAACCAGAAATCAGTTTTAATGCAGTAGCAAAAGTGAATTCATGCCAACTTCTACATCAAACCCAATTCGGTTAGCTGGAGACATCCATCAGATTGTGATGGCTCTGCCTGAAATTGTATTTATAGCACAGCAATTAAATTTTTACCTGCTGTACGAGGAAAGTGTTGGCATTGATACTCAAAACCATTTTAGTCGATTGGCTCTCTTCCTCTGAACAAATGAAGTACTTTCCTGGCTCTGCCCAACTGAGCTAATAGAAGAGCTTACATTGTCATCACTCAGTCATGGCTGCTTTCGTACTCCTGTCCTTAAATGACCCAGTTTGAAATGTTTTAACCAAGTTAGGGTCATATTCTAGGATATTAAAGACTATTGTTGGATCCCTTTTAGTCTGTACATTGGAAGTCTGGGTTTGATGAGGGTTGTGGTTGGTCTAGTTTGGTGTAAGTTATTCAAGTTTGTTGAAAGACAAGCTTCATGAACCAAGAGCCTGTACATTATGATTCTAAGAGGACAGTGTATTTTTTCATTACAATCTTTGGTTGCTACATTTTTATCTTTTTTGTCATAAACAATTGAAAAAGTTACACAAATAAGAGCACAACATAGTTTTTAATTGGTCACCCAACAATATGAGACAGATCCCACAGAAAACCTTAGAGGCATGAAGTGTGTTAAACTAACCTTGTTGTACAGCTGGATTTCTACATTTCCCTCTTTGAATTTTGACACACACTGATAATGATATAATTGCAAATCTGGATCAGTAGCTGGAAGTGTAACATTGTGTTTTTGTGGTGGTGGTTGTTTAACCTGAGTTAATTTGCTGTGTGCGTCCTCTTGTTAAACATGCCAGTGAAAGGAACCCAGACTAAAGCTGGGTTGTCACGCCTGTGTACAGTAACAGCAGGAGTCCTTTAGAAACCAACCAGCCATCACTAACCCTGTTAACACCAAACCCTCCAGACAGGGTCAGTCCCTGCTGCTGCTGCTCTGAAGGCCTGCGGGAATAACTTTTCTTTTTACTAAATGGAGGGTTAAAAAGTCCAAGGCTCTTCTTTTCAACATGGATGGATTGATTTAAATAGGTTTGCAAGCCATAAACAAGAGGGCGCTTTAGATCTATCAGAAATATTAAATGTTTTAGTGGCACAAGTCTACGTGTTTACCATATGTGAGCAACATTAGAGGAAGATTTAGGGAATCAAATGGTAAAAAGTTCTGCTCCTGTACAAATTTATATTTCTTTAAGGAAGTATTTCCTTTTTTTTAACTTCTTAATACCATTATTTGAACTTTCCCATCTATTTTGTCCTCATTTGATCACTGGTTCAAGCATATCATAATATTAGGAAACTCTGACAAGTAAACAACAGTGTAAAAAATTATAATTTCTAAATAATAATTCCAAGTATAGTTGTAAATCTTGGGGGAAAGCAGTTAAAATCCAGCTGCCCCTCTGTCAGTCCACTTTTCAGTGCAAGTGAAAAGTGAGGTTTGTCTCTTTGCAGCCTGAAAAAAAATTCCTTGAATGTTGCTACAATAAGCAATCAAGATCCCAAAGGGCAGACATTTGACAGCTTAATGAGTTCAGGCTGCAATCACTCCCAGAATACACCCCTGGTCCATTTTTAACACGAGCCAAACATATAGGAGCTGAGCTGCGAAAAGGCAGCTTGTGCATTTAACTCAACATAACTACGGGTTAACACAAACACAGGGTGAAGGTGGATGTAAATAGGTCCAGAATATTAGGACCTGTTGAGACTCACACATTTTGTTCGTCAGTGAAAAGGGAGGGGGTGATATTTGCCCCCCTAATGAAATATGTCATTACGAGGAATTCATGTGACACAAAAGGGGCGACAGTCAAAAATTGCCCCACTGCTGTTTGGTAATTACATAGTTTGCCCTGGCAGCGCCTTCAGGCAGGTGGCTGGTCCATCATGCAAATGGCTTGGCTGTGCCGACATAATTAGCCACCGCGAGCCGTTTAAATTAACAATTAGCTAACATGCAATTCTGTGCACAACGCAGTAGTTCCCTTTTTAGGGCCAATTGTCACTGTATTCCGGTCTCTGAATTGCTCTGTAGGATATGTGGTTTCTTACTTGGTCCATTTATAGAGACTAAATGAAAGGAAATGGACAGAATAAGTGGCTATAGCATAATCCCTCAAAGAGTATACCACAGTTTATATGCAAACCACTAAGCTTAAGCTTCAAAACCAAACGGCTGGCATACATTTGAACTGGATTTTTGCATTAAAATATCAGGGGTGTCCTCACGAGAGGCAGCTCAATACAGAGGAGTCAGGTGTTGGTAGTAAAATGGCAGTTTAGCAGAAAAACAGCAGAGTAAGTGAGAGTGAATCAGACTCATTCGGCCACATGCTGAGTCTAAAGGTTCTGCTTTTCTAACCTCTCCACTGATCCCCACCATTGCCTTTTCTGTGGCCCAATCACAGCCCACCCACTCACTCATTATCCCCGCTGCCCTCCGACATGACACGGGAACAAAGTAGACATTAAGCAACATTAAACCCCGGGATGGGAGTAGTCAGGAACCCGTTATCTGTTAATGAAGGCAAACACATGCGGAGCGATACACACAGAGCGGATAATCAATAGAGACCCCGGACAAAGAGAATCGGAAAAAAGGGGGAAATGCAAATCAATTAGAATTGTTGTTTGCTTTTGAACTGTCGAGTCTATTTCCATTAATTACATGTTCATTAAAAGTAATTCGCCCAGGCTACACAACAACAACAACAACAACTCTCTCTCTCTCTTCTTGTGCTTTTTTATTTAGAAGTGATGGACAAGACACTGGCTGTGGTCCAAATCCTCTTTTTGCAACTAATTTGGGACTTTTTGGTGCAGTAAAACTTTAAGGAAATCTTGGCTGTATTTACTGGATAACAGCCTTAAAGGAAGTGAAAGTTTGTATATTAGTTTTTGTATTATTAAAAAGTTGTTTCACCAACACCCACATGCACTTTCATTGTTTTCATGCTTTCAAACATTTAATTTGTCTTCACAGTTGAACTTTTCCTCCAAGATTTCAAATATCTCATGATATCAGGATAATTGTTGTTGATCTTGAAAACTAAACAGTGGACTGCTCACCGGGATAGGACAACACGTCGTGCTGCCATTGTTCACATTGGTTATAACTTTTTTTTGTTGTTGTTAAAAAAATGCACGTGCTTCATTGGGTTGTTTTGTGCTTTGGAGCTCTAGGGATAGAAGTTATGAAAATCTGACAGTCATCAAAAGAAAACAGTATCAGAGGAAAACTCATGAATGACTGCTCGTGGCCTCCATACTAGCATCAGAAAGACAATCTAGAAAGAAGACAATGACTGTGCCACTGCTAAGGTAAGAAATCGAACTGTCTCTTAATATTTCACTGTTACTTTTCCAGCATGTTTTTATGGTTTAAATTCAGTCTTCCGATCCTTTTCATCAACATTGTGTTCCATATTGTGCTCTTTTGTATCAGTTTCCTTTTTATATAAACAGTGTCTGTTTAATATTTTTCAACTTGAAAAAGCAAAATGAATTATTCAAGAGCCAAAAAAAAAGTCCAGTGCTGTTGTTTAACCAAGCATTGTGTTAAAATGTCATGTTCCACCACCCTGATCAGTATGCTATCTTATCTCCTTTTTTACACAATCAGAGTTGCTTTCACCAAAGGCCCACAACCTCTTGTTGGTTGCTATAGCATTTTCAAGCACCATTCTGCTAAATCCCAGCCCCCACATGGACCTGCTCTGCACTCTTGTAATAAATTATCCTCAAGTGAAACGACTAAAAAAAAAAAATGGAGCCGGACCGGAGCTGGACAGAGCCACTTTACTGATTCACCCCGCATAAACATTTTCATTTTTGTGTGACTTGACCCCTGAAGCTTTTATACAGTCCATGCATGTGTCTGGGTCTTTCAGAGTGTATCCTTTATAAACCTTGGCATCTCTATGGGCCTACTGTTGCTGCAGCTCTTATCTGCCTGCTGATGACTGATGTTACGCAATCACATTTTCCATCAGCAGTAGACAAAATCTGTAGGCGGTGGCTGGATGCATCTCATGCAGAGCGTCCTCCTCATCCTACAGGCTGAAGTGCAAACATATGTGTCTGGATCGGCAGTGAGAAGAGCGCTGATTTGTTTGATTAATTAAAGCATGCCCCCCCCCAAAAAAATGCCCCCTAAAAAGCACACATTCACAACACTGCACGACCAAGTTTAGTGGTGAACGAGTGGGAATTTGAATCAGCCTCTTTATTCTATGAGCCCCATCTTTGCCAAATTGAATGCAGATTGAAAATAATTTTTTAGCTCTTGACTTCAGCTATTCACAGCTCTCTGAATTGGTTTTCTGCTGTCAAAGTACTACACAAATGTAAATAAAAGTCTCCAGAACATGCTTCAGATGATTGTATGGCTGCCAGCTACTGTCTATGTGCACAGAGAAATTAACAAGTACACAGTGTTAAGTTACTGTCAATAAATTCGTAACTGATTATTCAACTAGAAAAAAAATCTTTGAATGTGTTTTTTATAAAAGTCCAATCACAAATAGATAGAAATAATAACAGTAAAATGTTAAACTACTTAAATTATAATTCTGCAGTGCTTTTTCTTTTTCTCTCCATGTTAAAACATGAAAAAAATACTTCACATTTTTATCTTTGATTTTTCAGCACATAACTACAGTAATCTTTAAGATTTTAATGCATCCTTTTGAATAAAATGCCTTTATAAATGTATGCCGTATTCAACAAACTCCATGTGCTGTCACCTCTTCCTTGGTTTCCCCGTGCAGGACCAGTGCCTGCTGTGTTTTGGCAGGAAATCAATACAGAGGGGGGGGAGAAATCTGTTCTAATCATCTGTACATTTACCATCACAATCAACAATCAAAGCCAAGACCTGAATCTTTATTTGTAGGCCTGAACTGAACAATTTTCCCACTGTGAAAGGCAAGCTAAATTAGAACCCTTGGTTCCTGTTAGCGGCTCTTAATGGCTCTGATTTGTGAACTGCTAAATGAGGTTATGTAAATTGATCCTGAATGTAGGCAGAGGCCTGCAGGTGACAGGTGCAGCCAGCTGAAGGTGGGGGCAGGGATGGTGTCATGAAACGAGGAGTGGGGTTAATATAGCAAGATGTATTTGTAGGGCCACAGGGAGACGGATACACAGAATGAGACGGATTGTCTGTAGTCTGACTGACTGTTCAAGATTAATGTTCAAAGACACAATCTCTTTTCACACATGTACTTGAATTTCTCTATAAATATTCCATCACATACACTAAAAGAGGTGGAAGGTACAGTAACTCAAATACTGTCTTTAGGTTTGAAAGACCTTTAATCACTGTTTTGGGTTCACTCTTCTTTGAACATACACTTTACCATGACAAAGTAATTTTCCTGAAATGGCTTGAATTATTACAGTATGATATTAATGTTTTTTATATTTAAAAGTTAATGATGCTTTTTAAAGCTAAATTTAGGAGCTTATTTAAGAGCTAACTGGTCAAGAGGAAAGAAAACCTTGAAACGTCAAGTAAGCATCAGCAAACAAAAATGTTAACACATAATGTGCACATTTTTTTAATATTTAAGAAGGACCTTTTAATATGAAAAATATTTGTTTTGGTAATATCGATTAAAAACACTTAAATGATTTCTGAAGTACTTTGTAATATGTAATAACTACTGAACCATGTCTAAAGATAATAAAGGTTACAAAATTAGATTACTAATAAGAGGATTATAGTTCATTTTTACCCCTTGTTGTCTCCTTCCTGTCTAAGAAAATCAACCATACTCCACTAAAATTAAAACAGTGCTTCTACTTTCAAATACTTTTGATAGCTTCAGCAAAAGAAATGGAAACTTTTCAGTACTTTGGTATCTCTCCTTTTCAAAGCAGTATTCACAGCTGTATGTCTGGTGACTCCGCTAAACCCCGCTGCTGCTCAAAAAGGTCCTTCAAAGAAGACGTCACCACAACAGCTTTAATTTCCTTCATCATTTGTTTGCCGTCAGCCATATCTGGGGTTTTGATCAATATATCTCTTTGGCAGTCAGCCATTTCTCAGACAAGAGTCTATAGTTCTGACTGAGGATGTCATAACAAGAGAACTATCAACATACAGACTCTCAGGGAAAGACTGCTGAGTGATCTGACTCATCATCACTTCATCGCTGCCATTGAGGCTTCACTGGTTTCTGACTCTGCTGCAGGGAAGACTAACTTGTCGCCACCTGCTCGTTCAGTTTTAGCTGGTTGTGAAATAAAATTATTAACTGCACACGACCGATGCAACCTTTTGCTATGTTTCACTGCAAAGACTCTTGGTGAGTGACAGATACAACTGATAGAAGAAAGCAGGATAAGACATTTTCTCATAAAACTTTACTTCCACATGTGCAGGACAAAATTGCTAAAGCCTACTTTGACCACAGGGGGCACCAAAATCGTCACCGTATTTTTACTCTGACACGTGCAACTTTATTTTTATCTTATAAATTTGAAACAAAGTGAAATACTAACAAAACTACAAGACTGTAAAAATATTAGGATTGTAATTTACTTGAAACAGGAGTTGTCATATCAAATGTCACTGTTGTTGAAAAAACATTTAAGTTGCAGGTTGTAATGCCAAAACAAGAAGACAATTAAACTGCCAATATAACATAGACAAAAGTTCTACAGGTAGATGGTCATAAAATTGACTAAGACTAAGACTAAGACTAAGACTAGACTAAGAACCCCTGTACTGGTAAAATATGGCCGTTTAGGATATTAACTCTGCAAACGTCGTTAGTTTTCCAAATCCCTTAAGTTAGGGAACCTGACATACTATTCTCATGTTGCCACTTCATGAATTATAAGCAACTGAAACCCAATGGATGATTAAATAAATAAAAAAAACAAGGATATGTGCCATATGTGCCAAAACATGTTGCCACCATTAAAGAAGAGTTGATGCTAGCAGTCAACCACTTTCTGCCTTGGCTTTCCAAGTCTCATGCAAAACGATAGAAAAGGTATAAAATTCCTATCAAAACAGCTGGCTAACATTGATATTAGCTTTAATTAGCATTGTAAAGACCATGATGTTTCCTTAATGAAAATCAGTCTGCATATTTTTGTGTTTCTACCTATGGTGAGACTGTTAAACATAACAAAATGTTTATTAATTCTTGCTAAGCTAGATATGCTCAAGTACAAGATGAGAGTTGTTTCCTAGCTACATTTTCTGAGTTCAAAAATGGACTTTGAGCATCAGCTTTTAAATCACTAAGGCAAGTAAGTGCTCAACTTCATCTGCTGATAAGGCACCGAAGGCTATCAAATGGGCCTGTCAATGAGCTTCTCTTCAGTCCTCACTGCTGCTGACTTTTGTTAGCTCACCAGCTTTGCAATTTTGCCAGTCCTGTGATGTGTCAAATATGAAACGACTTTTAAAAAAAAAAGTATGATTCATGAGCAATCAAAGGCATGTAATGGAAAACCATCTGAACACAGGTTGGGCCGTACACTGTATATGTGTGCAAGTGAACCTGTATTAAGCTGATTAAGCGGTTGCACATGTAAAAGCTGAAGTGCTGGTGGCCGTTCATCCTCCTCTTTCTGATTGGAAATGTAGCAGGAACAGCAGTATGCTGTGGTAAAAGCCAATTAATAACTTTATAAGGATCCTTAGCACTTTATCCATATTATTTATGCTCTTCACTGCCAGAAGTGGCTTAAAGCAATAACCTGCCTGCCTACCCTTGTGGCTAACTTTCGGAGGAGACTGCATTTTATAGGAGCGAGTTGATTTCCCCATCACATTAACTCAGTGAGAGTTTAGCCTCTCTGTGAGCGGTGAAAACAGTCTTGACTTTTTTTTTTAATATTTAAGCAGCAATTTTTTAAAATACTTATCAATTTAAGTCTATCAGCAGTTGGTTAATTAGTTCACCGCAGTATCTGAACAGAAATTAACTAGATTTTATAGCATTTTTTATGAGCATTCATGATTTCCTGAGGGTGATCCCAACATAAAACACTCGAATTATTCTTTAATTCCAATCTTGAACCACAAGTAGACTGACAATTCTATTTTCAAGTGAAAGATCTCAAATACTAATTTTGAATCTCAATGAAAGCATGTCAATCTCTTAACTATCCCCTTTACAACCGGCAAGTGACACCTTTATCTTTTTACTTTAGTTTTATGACTAACCATTTTTATAGTTGTTGTTAAGATGCTAAAGAAGTGAAATGACCAAAGTATTTAACAACAAACTGGCTTCATTGTGCTGAAATTTAAAAAAATAGCCTATAGTGTAGGATTTTCTGCTACACTGAAAGTCTTTGTTGCATCTGTGAGACGAGAGTACAGAATGATTAAGCATATTGAAAGTTGCTCTGAACGGGATGATAAATAAACTTGCTTTGTGCATTCAATGGAATCCACACTGTATCCACATTGAATTTTGCTTCTGACTTTATTTTCTCACTGGATGAGTCCTAACAACTTTGTAGATCCACTGTTTTTTTTTTTTTCAAAGAAGCACTGACTTATAAAAATTGCTTTGTTTTGAGAAAAAAATTAAGAACAGTTGGAAAACTGTCTTGTCCACTTCTGCAGGACACTAACTTGTGTTTTCCAAATAGGCTAACAAGCATGTCATCTAAATAGGAAATAAGGTAAATAATGAAAATGATAATGAAAATGATAATGAATGGTTTATTGGGACAAAGAATCAACAAATGGTACAAATGGCACAAAGAATCAACAACTACCAAATAAAATGCACTGTTCGAGCCACTATCAACTTGTTTAGTGGATAAAAACTCTACAAGTTTCTTGACATTGTTTATAATCAGTGACTGTAGAAGCTGTGGTCAGAAAATCTATTATTGCTCAGATTATGGTGTTCATATAAGACCAAGACGAACTGGGGAAAGTTTGTAAAAAGAAATATGCATATTCTACCAACCAAATATCAAATATGTCAAATGGGGTACATTTTTATGGCTCTATTGACAGCATTTCATAAGTGTGCAGATCTCTTCACTTTGTCTTATGGTACCAATGGGCCTGTTATTTATAATTATAGTTGTTTAGTATTCAGCTAATTGCACTACGGCCATTATATAAGCTACAACTTCAATCTGTTCTTATGGTTAACATTCTAGATTCCCATCTTAAGTAAACATTAGCATTTCTAAACTGTCAGACAAACTTGAAATCATCAGTTCATGGCTTTATGCTACTACTACCACATACTATAAGATGGGTTCTTGCAGCTTTGTAACCAACGGTTTTTTTCTATGTATATACTTACTGTATATGGTCATTGTTCCCAGAGAGTGAATCCTTTTCCTGGCTTTTCTCTTGGTGATTTCTCTTTATGATTGACTGTGACTGTAGTTAAATGTTTCAACTCCCAATGGGTGGATTAACATGAAATTTAACAACCACGTTCATGCCTCCCTTGGGATGAACTGAAGTCTTCTTTTACCTTTGTCCCTGAAGGACTATCTTTAAAATAAACAAAATCTCAATCTATCTAAAAAATCAGTGAGTGACCATCACTGTGACTGTTCAAAGCACTGTTTTTTGTACTGTTACAGCCTCACAGAGACATCAGCATGAATTCAGACTGAATGAAATAATTAGATGTTCTCCCTAAATTTCAGTTGGTGTTCTCTTGCCTTTTTTGATTCTCTTCTTCTTTTTTTTTATCAGGAGCTAGTTGTTAAAGACATCAGTTGCCGGTAATAAGGAACAAAATTTCTGCATGTTAAGCTGCTGTAAGGAGCTCAGTCTTAAGCCCGGAGGAAAGGGAACACATTTAATTATTCCCCTCTCAGTTAAACGGGACAAAACCTTCCCTCCACAATCCACTTGGCTCTCCACATTGTGCGCCCTCTTTCTTCCGACCCTCCCGTCTGGCCTTTACTCTGTCTCATGCTCTGTCAACATCATCTGCCGACCGTGGAGCAGACAGGCTCAAAAGCAGACCTTGTTACTTTCCTGCAGGTGGCTGATGTGACTATGGCAAGAGGCAGCAACAATCCCTCTTCACTCGCTCCCCTCCTCCACCTCCTCCTCCACCACCACCACAGAACCTTGTCTCCTCCACAACACAGAACTCTCTCTCTCTCTCTCTCTCTGCTAACAACACATTCTTCTGAGACTATGAAGAATTTTCAGCCCAGCGAGGCATCTTTGTAACAACTCCCTATTTAACATCAAGCTGTCTTCAAGAAATCACTGAATACATTTTATTTTGAGAGAGGAAAAGTGGGTTTTTCAGATCTATTATTCTTTATGTCAAATATTTTTTTAAAAAGTGATTAAATGCAGTCTAGGGGCTCCTCACATGCATTTTTAATTATATTCTTCAAAAAGCAGAAGTAATGGTGTATTTTTGCCTCTACCATTTTTATGAGTTTTATAGCTTCTTTAGCAAAAAGGTAAACTATAATTTTTAGAACTGTCCTTTATACTGATTGAAAGTCTGGATTTGTGTATCTGCTTGCAAAATTGTGAGGTGCACTCATATACAGTCAGTCTGTTTTGTATTAGATTGAATCAAATGTTGAAATACAATTTTTTCTTTTTTCAATTTCTGATACCATATTACTTCAATATGTTGTTCATACATAACATATAGATTACAAGGGTATAGATTTAACAGATAAGGAAAAATATGCTCCACAGTTACTACACTAAAACTTAAAATACTGATGCAGCAATAATAATAATTCAGTGGATCATGCATATTTTACTTTTTGGTACATTTAGTACACTTAGCTGCCAATTGAGCTAATTAAGAGTGTTATTTTATCACTTTTTTTCTTTTCAATCAGATAGTTATTTCATGTTATTTAACCATAATAGCATTAGGCATTATTTATGACCTCAAATTTGGTTTATGAAAAAAATAATAATACAGCCAAAAGAAAAGTATCCCAGAGCTCTTCGGCTAATCTAAGCACCTCCAATCACAATTATGGCCAGTGTAAAGAAAAAAATTAATAATCACAGTGTTCTGCTCCAAAGCCAGCCAAATTAAATGAGCAGTTTTTTTAAATTTCTGAGCTCTTGCTGTGTGGGAACATTCAGCAATGGCTCAGCATGTCAAACTGTGTCAAGTGTTACAGTTCCCTTCCTGTTTCAGGGGGAAAAAATATCACCCCAGAGATGAATTAAAGTAAAAAGGCTTGTCTTCAGACCCCTTCCTAAAATGATTAACCCTGCTAGAGAGCATTATTCAGCTCTGAGTGGTTGTGCTTTCTCATTGCCTATAATTGTTCTTTTTCTGTTGTTGCCTTCATCAGTCTCTCTCCTCATTATATGAAAAGAAGGAAAAATGTCTGAATAGAAGAGGGAGATTTTCCCACAGTCACTCAGCTCAGAAAAATACGCCATTGTTGCCAGGCTCCCATCCCAATGCCCTGCTGCACAGTCCGTCGGGTCTGAGGGACAATGTACCTATAATTGAAAGACCATTCTTCCCCCTGTTTGACAAGTAATTGATGGAAAATACAGTTAAATGTAGCTACTAATCTCACATTTAAGTCAGTGGTGTCTACGGGTAGCTGCTTGTTTCTCTTATCACTGCAGTTAAAAACAGGAGAGATGAATCCGAGCAAAAATATAATTGAAGTTGTTTCATAAATGCCTATTAAGAGGTTAACATGATTTCTTAGAATTAAGTTCATCTAAGAATCCCTTATCGGATAAAAAATATATATGTATTATAGTATACTATTTTCAAAAAGCTTTTTGCATATAAAGATCAAGTCCGAGCGGTATTATTGTGCATCAGTGACATTTTATCAGATAAAAAAAACAGATTTTTTTTCCAGATTAATTTCAATCACATAATAAAAAATAGTAACTTCGAATAATGAGATGGTTTTTTAGATGTATTTTTGGTTATTTTCTACTCAGGGCAGTGGTTGTTGTAACCACTAAAATTAACTGAATGAGACTTCATCCATACAACATTTATATGTTCTTTTATGTTGTGCCTTGTGGTAAAGAAGGTAGTTACAAATGTCCCCACAGACCAGTTAAAACTACCACAGAGCCTTCTTCATCATAACTATCCTTATGTTATTTTCTATGCACTTATACTTATAAATAAGAAAATTCTATGTCTCACTATAATTTGATGTTAATATTTTCAGAAATTGTTTTGCCAGAGTTTCTGCTGTGCGGGGTAGCAGAGTAATTTCAATTCAGATAAATTGACGCCTATTTTTCCAAACAGAAATGTGGCTGGACGTACGCAAAAAGCCTTTTTGACGTATAAAAATGGGATAAAATCGACATGAAAAAATAACGACCTCTTTCAATGATTCGAAAACGGCTAAAACAAAAGAAAATGCCGCAAATTTATTTGTATCCACACGTCTAAAAGGGGGCCAGAGCCATACGTCGAACAAACTGAGACAAATAATCGAAGTACATTACTTTCCTGACGATAACACTGCATCAGTTTGACCACAGTATAAACTCCGTTGGAATGGTTGGCATCCACGGTTGTGAGTGCGCGCATGCGTGCAAGCAGTCCCGCCTGTCTTCTGCTTGCACGCGGTCACATTTTGACCAATCAACGCGCAGTGTTCTGTCCCGCAATGGCGGAAACAATGAAGCTGAGTGGAAACCCTCCTGCTCCGAATGAATCCAACAACATGTCCAGCTACAGGGACTGTGTGTGTGCAGTGCTGAAGCATTTAGCAGACTTCGGGAAAGAGGTTTGTGGATAATGTTCGAGTCCTGTAGCTCAGTGTCCGCTTCTGCTTGTCCGCGTTGTGATAGTTAGCGTCATGCTAATGTTTTTAGCATCCTGCTGCAGCAGGGCTCTGTTGTCTCTGGCTTCATTCATTGTTAGTCATGATTTTGCCAACTTTCTCCACAACCAAGTTGCAAAACAGGAAAAAGCGTGAAATTTTCCTGAGTATTTATTACTTCTTAAATAATTCCAATGTTATCTACCCACATGCTCCAACACATTTTGACTGAATAAGACGTGTCATTAATTACAAATAAACTCTGCTGACT
Source organism: Labroides dimidiatus (assembly GCA_030710495.1). Classification (NCBI taxonomy): domain Eukaryota; kingdom Metazoa; phylum Chordata; class Actinopteri; order Labriformes; family Labridae; genus Labroides; species Labroides dimidiatus. The sequence goes on along the minus strand of CM061156.1, from coordinate 8,728,706 downwards.
TGACATCATTAACATAGACTTTTCTAGTCCGTGGAGACCTAAATAAGAAGTTGAACCAGCACCAGAGCCAGTTTACACGTTGTTGAAATTGATAAATCTCCTTTAACACCCCTTTCCGTTAGATGTAGGAGTATAGCTGGATACTTGGTACTTGCAGCATCCTTATGGTGGCTTTGATGGACTTGCAATGACTAAAATTCTTTTTCAAATGTATTTCAATCCAAAACAAGATTAGCTATAATTTGCCTTCAAAGGTAAGGTTTTAGAATTGTCTCAGATTGCATTAATTAGTGTTGGGACTCGATCAACAAAATAATCTAATTAATTATAGGTTTTGAGATTAATCGTTTTTAATCACAGTCGATATTTACATGAGAGGAAAGTTTTCAATTCAAATGGATTTCACAAGATGACAATCATAGAACAGGCAAATACATTATCTTAAATAAAATCCAATTTATTTTCAATCAAATATTGATTATATATTTGATAGATATTTAAATGTAAAGTGCTGTTAAAGGAACATTACTACATTTTAAGTTTGTAGTGTTTGCAAGGCGCAGTGAATGAGTTCAAGTTTTTAAGGACTTTTTGTAAACTCGAGTTTGGGTTTGCAGAATTTCGTGCTCATACTCAGACTAGGTTTGGCGTTTATGGGCATTGAGGTGAGGCTAGAATTGCTCAGGTGATGTGCAAAATCTTTGTTCCATAATATGCACACACTTGTACATTGCATCTGAATTGTTCTGATATCTGTGTGAGTTAACCCTCACTTGATGTTTTTCTTTGAAGCTAAAATTAGGTGAAAACGTCCTGAGGATAGATGTCGATGTTGATGCTGTGGATCTTCCATCGTCTCCAGATGCTCGTGTTTACAACTGTTTACAGGAGCATATCGTGAAACTACAGGTAAACTGGCTACGTAATGCAAGATTTCTATTTCCAACATTTTGAAGCTAATTCAACTATCATTTAGGTGTTCCAGGATTTGTCAAAAAATAATTTGAAATAGTGATAACAAACACACTGTTTTCTTTATATGACTTTTTCTTGGGTTTTACTTGGTGTGTGTGTGTCCCAATTATTTTCCACAGACTGTTTCAGAAAACTTAAAGAGACTAAAAAAAGATGCTGAAGTGTCCTCCACAAAAGGCACTGCATCAATGGATGTAGTCACCTCATCATCTCTAACGGAGCAGACGTCTGATTTGTCGGAGCCGCTTCCTCCCGACTCAGATGCAGCAGAAAGCAAGACGGCACCCGATGACGTCATGGTTCAGATCAGAGCCAGGAAGTCAGAGGTTGGTCCCAGTCAGCAGATCTGTCAGCTGTTCAGGCAGTGACATTTTTGGAGCCCTCTTTACTCTCTGTCAACCAAATGAGTAATCATAAGTAATTGCTCCCGAGGATGTGCACATGACGTGCCGTGTTGAAGCAAATGCTTGATGGAGATCTGATAAGCCGAGTTCAGCAGAGAATAAGGGGTTCTTTAGTGCTGTGGTTGGGCAGAACAGACCACATTGCTGGAGGGCTTTGAGAGAGGGCCAGGTCCTTGATGGTTTATGAAGTGGATGCTCATTACTCTGAGATTGCATGTGGATGAAGGACAAGAGGCCCCATTTTGTTGTGCATTTATTTTGGTAGCCAAGCAAACAGTATTCATAATCCATTGTGCGATGATGATGAACAATTCAACTTTTTTTTTTTTTTTGGCTACCTGGAATATACTCTTACTACATCTCTCATTTCATGTAAATTACTGCATGGTGTTTACCCCAGGTCATTATACTTATGTCGGCAAGAAGAACCTCATTGCATTCTTGACACCCATCAGTAACTCATAAATCCATCCTCTCTTATTATCTGTGCTGTCTTCCCATTTAAACTCCAGATTGAGCGAAGAATATCTGCATTTATGGAACGCAAGCAGATGGAGATCAATGAAAACAATGTACGCGAGTTCTGCAACGTGATCGACTGCAATCAGGGTGAGAATGGGTAAGAGGTTGGGGGCAGGGTGGAGAGGGAGCCTGCACACAGATTGCCAATGTTTGGGAGAGAGCTGATTTCCACAGGCGAGAGGTCAGCCTGAACTGCTCCAAGAGTGGGGCTGAAGTAGCTAACACACTCGGCCTCAAAACACAACCAGCTTTGTCCAGAAAAACACGAGACATGGAGTCTTTTTCAAAATCAAAAGCCTGTGTGAGACACCAGTTATAAAAATCAGGACACGCTAATGGTGATATTGCAGCTGAAGTTACACAAGTATATTATTTCTAAATGTGTGGATTTAAAGGATGTATTCAGGATGCTGATTTTTTTCTCCCGCAGAAAACAGCTGTGCCAGGACAGATGCAGTTTTCACTCCGTATCCAGGTTTTAAAAGTCACGTGAAAGGTAAGAAAATACATATTTGCCAGAAATCGTATTTTATATGCTATATTTATGACACTTTTCAGTTTGAAAGAAAAGGGGTGTTTAATTAAATTTGTAAAGAATAAGCTGAACAAAAATATCATTTCTAATTTTAAAACTATTGTTTTGATAACACATCTGAATTTAAAATGTGTTACGACATTTTTGGGTCAGTTTGCCACCTGACATCCTTGAAAATGTATATTTCAGGTATAAAAGAGATTTATTACTGTGAACAAATCCTGGATTGTTTTGCATTTCCACACAAATAAGCACTCTTACCTCTCACTCTGCTTGATTATATTTTATGTTGCTTGACTGATTAGTTACCCGGGTGGTAAACACATATGGGCCCCAGACTCGGGGCAGCCAAGGAGAGGCTGGGGAGCAGCAGAGGGGACCATTGATAAGAGACTGTGGAAATGCAGCCATCGAGGAACGCCTTCAGAATATCGAGACTCATCTAAAACTTCCAACAGGTCAGAGGAGGACACACAAGTATTGTTTCAGAAATATTGTTAGAACTTAGAAACATCATGTGTCAAGACAGTTTTCCTGACATTTTCAAGACCTCAGTCAAAATTTTTGCCTTGTTAAGGCAAAATAAATTAATGGAGGAAGTAAACTCTTTGAAAGGTAAATATCATGTTAGAGAATTGTGTGAAAATAGGCCAATTGGTGAGTTTTTCCTAAGCTACCTTTAATAATGATCCTGCTTCATTTGAACACTCCAACACAATCCCATCCGTTAACTTCGCTATGCAAAATTACCAGTTATCCGACTTTTCAACAACTGTTTTTATTCCTCTAGCGGGCCCGGTTCCATTGAGTGTGTACCAGAGGCTAAAGAAGCTGGAGGATCGTATCCTGGAGTTGGAAGGACTCTCTCCTGAGTACTTTCAGTCCACGGTGAGGCTCGCAGCTTTGAAGTAGACACATGAAAGCCACTTAATAATCATTAGTCAGTGTGCAGTCAGGATTCATACACAGGTCATACAGTAATGGATGTAATTTTAGTGTTTGAATTTTCTAGTGCAGTGTTTTAAATTATTGGCATAAATTGATTTGCACAAATTATATAAAACAGAGCTCCTAAAAGTCACAGACTCCTTTATTACATATATCTGAATTGGAACTTGAACCCTCAATATTAACTGTAAGGGACCTCATATATTAATGCTCAGTGCTTAATAAACATGGATCTGTATGTATGTGTAACAAATAATCAAATATGATTTGCTACAAACTGTTTCAGTTGGTCAGTCAAAATCGCTCATATAAAGGATCGTGTTTAGTGAGCACGTGATTATGGGTAATAAAATTTCAATAGATGAGCAAGACCTTGACATGAAGCAGAGGAGAAGACCTTTCTCCACTTTTACCAGACATGTTTACGGCTCAGTAGATCCTCAGGCTGCTTTCACTTTCACACCCAGTTACTATTAACAGTTTCCGACTCTCAAAACCAGCCTAGAACTTTGCCACAGTGTCAACAGGCAGAGGTGACGGACGCTAAACTCCTCATTGTGGTTTGGTTTGATTTTAAACATGAGCAGATTGTCGCTGGCGCCCCTTTTTGCTGATGAGAATTAATTCCCATTTTTCTAAAATTGTGACCAATCACAATCAAGTATCTGACTCAGCTGTTAAGACTTAATAATACAATCTGTAGCCGATATCTGCCTTTTGAAATTATGTAGCTATAAATATTGACTGGCAGCTACACAGCTGTATTAGTTTTTACAATAACATTATCTCACATCTGTTTTAACTGACATGTCATATTCTCTTAATTAATGCATTTCATTTTTATTTTTCTTTTCATCATCCTCAGCTTACGCGTCCTCTCCTAATCGGTGTTCTGCCTTTTGTCATTTTTGGCAGATCTTCGAATAACATTCCGTCTTCTTCAACAAAACTTGCTTCTCAATTCTTGAACTCTTTTAGCTTCTGGTGATATTGGAACATTTGTGAAGGCCATTAACAAAAAATCAAATTGAAAGTGTCGACATCAATGTTTACCTTTTAGCATTTTTCTCCTTTCATACTTTTTCCATGAATTGCTGCATTTCTGAGAGCTCTGGCCCCCAGTAGTTGGAAAGAAAGGTGTGAAATCATTTTCAAAGATACAAGCAAAAGAAAAAAAAAAAAGGAGAGTGCTTTGGTGTACGAAAATGTAACTCGTAAACACGTATTGTGATTAAATATATCTTTCTTTAATGGTTCTGTACCACTTCAATAACTTAGCTGTAGAAAGTGGCGAATTTCATCTGACAAGAACACTAACCCTATCGGAGTGGTTGACAGATATAGCCTGTTTTTTTTGTTTTGTTTTTACAGCTCATGTAGATAATTAGGGAGCAAGCTGATACGGTTATATAATACTGATATGGAGTTGATGTTTTTTTAAAATAATAAATTAATTTAAGCAATAACGACATCCTTCAATAGAAAAACCTTACAGTCTTATAAACATGGTTATCTTAGCCAGTCAGTTTTTATAATTATATCAGAGCATTTTGAAACTGTATGATTCTATCATATCAGAACATCTATCAAACTGTAGTCAGTACTTGTTTTAAATTTGAAATGCTGTTATTTCAGACGAAAAAAACATGTCATCAACCAAAGGGGGTGATAACGTTACTCAACAACAGCTGCTTTGACAAAGCTGCCTGCACTGTTTTCAGACTTTGTTTTATTTCTTAATAAGCCCGAATGATTACTGAGTCTATCTCTAACCAAAAGGACAAGTATTTTTTGGTGGTTTTTACCTTTTGGGCTTCTGTACCTGAAGTCAGTGTCTAAGCTAATGCAGGTAGTAAATTTGTTCCAGATATTTTGTTGGATTTCACTCCTGGTGTTTCTTACAGTGTTTTAGTAATAACAAGTGTCTTTTTTCCAGTTTGTTTGCTCTAGATCAATATTTTACTGAAGGCTGAATCCAGATGAAACCAAATGGGCTTTGTGAGAGGAGTTTGTGGGTGATGCTAATGCAGCTTCCCCCAATGTGCACTGATACTCCAACACATCTCCCTCCTCGAGGCACACTTGACTTAATTTGAGTAAAATATGCAACATGTTTTGTTACGTTCACTTTAACTTTAAGGTCACTGCAGAAAGCCCACTTGACTACTTTTCACTACACCATGCTTTTCATAGAAGCAGGTTTCGAAAGATCTCAGCCGGTAATTTGCTGGACTTCATATTCCACCTCACATACTTCAGCGGCGTCACACAGACTCTAATATCCCATGTTGAAGGAGTCTGCCCAGTGCGTTCAGTTATCTGAGAGAGTGTGCTTAAGATGCTGCATGTCTCTTCATGCTGGTATTTGTGAGCACAGCATGCTGCCTCTGTGAGTATGCTGCTCTCCATCTGCCTTTGACTCACTGCATGTTTGTTTGAGCAGAGCAAGAGATGTCGAGTGTCTTTGAATAAACTGATGGGGTCTTTTATATTCCGAGTACCACTTTTTTTTTTCTCTCTCTCCTCCTCTATGGCAATTTCTGAAAATACTGTAGTTTGGTGTTTGCTGAAGAGCTGTGCACGGTTGGCCCACGATTTCAGGAACCACATTTTAACACTGAACCGCAAAGGAGGCTCCCTGACAAATTACACAGGAGAGTCATCAGATTTTACAGTCAGAGTCAAAGGTGTGGATTGAGATTACAAACAATCTGTCACAGAATGGACTGTGGAAATTTGTCAAATGTTACCCCTCTCCTCTCCTATAACTTTTATAGAATTCACTAAAAGAGAAAATAATAACTTAAGCAGCAATAATCTTAAATCTAAATGAATACAAGCTGTTTTTCCTCAAAAAATCTTCAGGAGTGTTAGCTTGCCACACTTCCCATATTCATTTTATCACAGCTAGATAAAACGACACAAAGAAAGTTCGTTTCAATGCTGTGACTCCCTAACAGTGACGAAAAAAAAAAAATTAACCAGGTGTTTGTGAACTTGTGTTATATTTTTTTTATTTTAGAGTCATTTGCACAAGAGGCTAAAGACATCCCCAGCTCAGGTTTGTAGTTTTGCTTCTTTTCACTGCACGATGCAAGATGTTTTAACCTTTTCACACCTATTCATGCTTTTTTTTTTATTATTCACTGTTGTTAAGGCGTGCAGTCTGACAGAGCTGGATGAGAAGATCAGCGCAGTGAAAGCAGCACTACTAAAAAAGGCAACTGACTTCGGGCCTGGATATGGAGCAGAGTGCCCAATGTGACATGCTGTAAAATACGAGGCAGTGCACCGAACACGATATGACTGTTAAAGTATCATTGGATCGCTTTGTACGATTTAATGTCTGCATTTAAATCTCCAAAGCATGAAATCATTTCCTCTGAATGATTTCCAAGGATTGAAGTTCTGTCACTGACATGTTTCATCAAAACATTTGACATTTTGATTTTGAACTCTCACTCCTATAATCTGCTATTATTACTTCAAGCTGTGTTTTAGTAGACGTTCTAACACCAGTGTGGTTTTGTTTCTGTGGAGTTTTGATGTGATCAAAAACTCTTATCTGCCAAATGATGTCCACTGAAGACAGTGTGCAGTGAGTTTTTACTTTGTTATATTTCTTCTCATCTGGAGCTGATTTTTGGAGGTTACTGTGTGCCATGTTACCATGATTGGCCAGAGTGAAATAAAGGAGAATGATCACAACACCTTGAGTTTTCTTTGAGTTATTTTTACCTGGAGCCAGAGCCAGAGGATTTTTGACAACCCTACAAGCGATGCAAAAACTGCTTCACAGACCAACTCAGTATCATAGACTAACTGTTAAACAATAAACTTGACATATTAGCCTGACAATATTACACTAGCTTACTTTATTGTGCTCTCTGACTGACTGGTGGAAATTTACAACCTCCAGTACGTTTTAAGTCAAACTCTTCCCCCTTATTTCAGATGATCCATTTGCATCTCTGACTTCTAATACAATTTTATTTTTTTAGAGAACATCTTCAGGCTGACTACCAGCTGCTTTTTAGATTCATAATTATCCCATGATCAAACATGTTATTGTGTCAAAATGCACCATATAGCTAAATTTTTGGCGTCCAAAAGTATAGTTTGATGCCGAAGTAAGTATAGGTGCAATGTGTGTCAGAGTATCTCTGCACCATGGTATCGCTATAATCTGAGTAATTATTCAACTCTTTATTTTTTTTCTGGTTCTTTTTTTGTTTTGAACTCTAGATATTGGCGGAAAAGCAGTCACAGTCATGTCAAATGTGTCTTAGACTTGAACTTAAAAAAGTATTAGTAGTTGCTTTTTTTCTAACGAAAGAAACCAATTAAATTTTTCCATTTGAAAATGTTGGTTATTTTTTAAGATGTCTTTTAATGCCTTTATTTAGAGCATATGGAGAATGACCTGGGACCACCAGGGGGATTTGAACCAACAGCTCAAGGGCTCGTCATGACCCAAACAGTAGGCCATACCTGTGTCCCTCCTTTTCAATATTTGCAGTCTCAAAGGTAGAAAATAGCTCCACAATTAAGGACCATTTTCTACATAACGATCAAAGTGAACCTTGTCTAACAATCCAAACCAAAAAGATAATAACTACCATCTTGTATTGTTATTTTGCTGTAGGGACTGTCAGTTGAAGCTGATTCATTTTATGACACAATGAATCTCTTTAACTTTAATACAATACAATCTAATTGCCCTATTTAAAAACAAACATGACACGATAAGAAGTTAATTCATAATACTTATCTCTAATGTTTCTAATGCAAGGATCATGTGCGTGTGTGTGTATATGTGCGTTTGTGTGTGTGTGTGTGTGTTTGTGTGTGTGTGTGTGTGTGTGTCTGCACTCATGTTGTGTAAGTGTGTATCTGAAATGAACCTGTGAGAGCACCTGATTTCTCTGCCTGACTGCTGTGTGATGATGATCACCTCTAATGGTTGTCATTATAACAAATGACCTGATTACTGTAGCTCTGTTTGGAACACATATCACAGCCCCAACAAACCAGCATTAAATAGGACGCTGCTGCGTTTGACACTGTGTCGTGTTTATAAAAGATTTCACGAACAGGATTAACCGAGCACCCAGCTGAAGCACTACTTTTACTGTTTTCTGGTTTAGTTGGAGTCACTGCACTGTCTCTAAACTGCAATGCACTATTTTTTTGCAATTTTCCCATCATCTGGAGTAAAAGTAAAAGATTTCTAATGAAAGAGCTGCAGCTGGTATAGATGACGTTACTTTGAATATTTCACTAGTTAATTAAAAAAACATCCTAAAGTTCTGCCTCTCATACTGGGTGTACTGCCTTTTTTAACCACTTTGGTCCACATATGATCTAACTCAAACTATTTAAGTCCTTTAATGAATCTGTTAACATGAAACAGGAAGTGTTGGCCATTTTTTTTAATCACAAACAGTCTAACTGGAAACAGTTACAGCTGCAATGTGTTTCATAACTGTATACTACCTCATGTTCATTAAAGCTTCTCTGAGGAGTTTTTAGCTAAAACCTGGACATAAGCTTTCAGAGACAGCCTTAGTTTCCTTTTCCCACAATGAAATATTCACAGCAAGAAGAATTTTTCTTCTTATCTGAAAAACTACTGACACAAGTAGAATGGTATTGGCAAAGAGATAAAATTTACCTTTTTTGTCCACAGGGAGTGCCAAAATCTATACAGACTGCAGCACAGACTGTTTGTTTCTTCATGAATAATCTAACCTTAACTTTGCCAGGTTAGTCTGACTCATATAAATAAGAGATATATTTTTCAAGGCAGCATCACAAACTTTCAATGACAAAAAAATCAGAATGGTACAGTAGAATTAAAGGCTCCAGGACAGAAATCAACAAAAACAATAGCAAATAGAAAGCCTGGAATCAGACGCTTTACTGTGGATTAAAAAACAATCAGGCTAAGTTTAAATTTAAATAAGACTGTAGATTGTTCCGAGGGAATGGTGCAGAATACCTGAAGGCTGTCTTTCCCAGCTTTGTTCTGCGTATACCTTGGCTCATCCAGACTCAATTCAAAGTAATCCTCACATGCTCGTGATAAACCTTCAGAGATTAATCTCAGAATTTTCAGGTTATTTCAATGTTGATCTTTTCAGGTGTTTGAAGGACCTTTCTGTTGACATATCTTTTAGACAACCTAAAGTGGGGGAAAACCTTGTTTCACCTGAAATCAACTCTTTACTGCTAACAACAGTTACCAAACATAGCATATTATTCCAGTTATTCATGAATGTTGCGTTGATGCAAATTAAAATTAAAATTTCTACAGTGGAATGAGGAGTTTCAATCTCAATCGGAAAATCTGTTTTGTTAACATCACCGTCTCCAACCCTTGTTAGTTTGCTGACCAGTTTATCTGATTGATTTCACATCTCAAGAATTTAACAAAGCCAGGTGATTAGTAAAAAAAAAAAAAACAGCCAGCTATAAATGTTAACTTTCCACCGACTTCAGCTGTCCTTTACATTTAGTGAAGTAAAAAATACAAATTTCTCCCAACAGTGTTGCACAAAAAAGCTATACATCAAAGTATGAGGAAATACCAGCTTCATCCTTTAATTGTGTTCAGGTAAAGCACTTGAGTAAATGTACCCATTGACCAAGGCTCTTTTTTTTTTTAAGCTTTAAAGGAGCGAAAGCAAAACCTTCTCCAATGAAATACCCACTTTTCTAAGCCATAAGCTCTTATAAATGGATTGACTGCTGATAGAAAAGGTGCTCTGAGGCAGCTACCTTGACCAGGTCATGGCTAACACTGAAAGCACAGACTCGGACTGTCTTTCAGAGCCCCTAGAGGTTTAAAGTACTTCAAAATTTCACTTTTCTTTTTGCATCTGGCATAAAAAAACCTGTCAAAATAAAAGTTTGACAGGTGTGACAAACAAGAGAAAAAACAACTTTCTCGAGACACCGCTGTAAATCCTCTCTTGTTTTTTGTTTGTCTTGTCGAGATTCATTTCAGGGTTGATTGACAGGGTGCCCGGAGTACAACAGAGAGACTTTGCATTGGGATTTATGTGGAAGACGTTTTATTCTTAATGCGGAAATTGGGTTTTCTTTTTCACCCCTTCATTCAGGTGTACCTCGCTTGTTCAGCTCTGTCCCCTCTCAAACCTTCGGGGCGACGCGGGGCCACAATGCTCTGGGAAGGGGAGCACTTGAGTTGCAGAGACATGGGTGGACATGAGGAGGTGTTTTGTGTGCGTGTGTGCAGGGGGCTGGGGGTTAGGGGTCCATTGTTCCCCTGGAGCTTTTGTCTCAGACACAGTCCCCTTATGAGGGTTAATGAGGACAAATTGGTCTGAGTGTAACAAATGGATTATGGAGCGGGACAAAAGGTTGTATTTCGCTGGGATCCACCCATCATCTGCCCATTGAGCTTTGCACGGCGGCTAGCGTCTACGTGAAGTGGCTCAGTAAATATCTCATTATCTATATCCTGTCTGTTTTGTTAGATTGGCACATTTTCAATTCAATCCCCTTCTTTCAACATAACGGAAATTAAAGTTTATACCACCATAAACCAGCTTCTAATCACTGTAATTAGCATTGCTAGTTTCCCAGAGCCAGTGCAAAGAATCTAAAGTCAGTATGTCAACATTAGTGTCAGTGGTTCGTGCTCTAAGGTTGGGTGGGCATAGTGTACCCTTCAAATGAACAAAGAGCCACTTCCTCATTGACTCGGTGTAATTCCTGCCTGTCAATCACTTCTCCCGCTGCCTGATTTCTCCCAACGTCCCTGGGAACCTTGCTAAAAAAGACACAGAGGTGTTCCTTGTCTTCTTTGGGTCTGCTCGTATTTTTCGGTGGGGTCGAAGGAGAGGATTCATATCCATTCATATCTCACAAACTCTTAATGGGCTCCAGGCCCTCCAAAAAGAAAGCTCTTTCCTGTGACTAGTCAGCTCCAGTCTTTATTCATCTGTGGCTCCGTGTCAAAAAAGACTGTTGCTCGTTTGTGCCCTGAACAATGAGGAACAAGGCTAAATCTCGAGCTGGGAACAAAAGGCAGAAAACAGGCTTTTCACTCTGCAGAACATTAGATTCTGACACATTTTGCCAAGGCAGGTTTTTTTTTTCCTCCATCCTGAGTGCTGTGGCTCTGGTCTTTTTAAAGAGACCACCTGTTGGCAACAAGCCTGTTCTTCATTACAGACAGCCCTATTATCACAGGATGAGGAGCGCCACAGGCTAACTTTTTTAAGTTAACCCTGCTGTAGTTTCCAAAGCTTCAAAATTATGTATTATTGGTGGAAAATGTATTTCTGCTGGTAATTTTGCATCTAGTTTCTGAGTAGGGGCTTTTGTCAGCGTGAGAGGGAAGTACTTCATTCATGGCCTTGTCACTCACAAATGTCACAAAGGGGTTTGAACGTAGCAGCTTGAATGTTCTATAACTACACATTTGAAGCCAAATTCATATGCATTGTTTGGAGAAACAGACAAAATGTACTCTACTGTAGAAGTTGTCGCTGGTGGACTCATGTTTTTTTAATTCAATTATTTCTGGCTTTTTCTAAAGGGGTTTTGTTCTTCTTCTGGAAGCAGTTCGAGCAATTTTCACCCCGCTCCACTCCCCCCAAAAAACATTAGCATAACTACAGCATGATAATGATTTTCACTACTGTCTAAAATGAAAGTACTGTAGGTGGCAATATAAAGCAATCAAGTGCATACTTTGGTTTTGGATTGAGCATGAAAAAAAAGGCTGGGAAGGAGAGAAGGGTTGTGCAGATTTTAAAAATAAAGTTGAATTTTCATTTATTTATTTTTTTCATATGTAGCTCTGAAAACTTGTAGTTATACCAGTGAAATTTAAAGCAGACGCTGCATGAATGACTTGTATGAGCTTTTGTTTTCTGAATAGTGAAGGGTTTTTTTTGTGTCTATGTTATCTAACGTGGTTAAGTTTTTCCCTGCTCATTTTAACCTCCCATATTGATCTATATATTTAATTTTTCATTGTAATATGTATGTTTATTTTATTATCAAAGCATAGTTTTTACATAGTTTACTCACTTTTACATAGAGTTTAAAGTTTTTTGAGTCAATATCACCAGTAGGTGCCTTTTAGATTTCCCAATTCCCCCTCAAAAAAGTTAAGATTTTCTAGTGTACTTCATACCCAATGTATTTGGTAGATGTTTATATGTTAGAAATGAATGTTGTGTCGAGCCCCCGCACTTTTTTAAAATAAATTAACTCCAAGCAGACAGAACTACATGCATAAAGAAAAATACATCTACTCTGTCATAGAAAATTCCAAAGTATAGTAAATACATTGTAATTACACAGGCTTACAGCTAGGGTGGACAATGACACCATGTGTTCATCACTTGTAAGCATGTGATGAACACATGGTGGACCTTCACACAGCAACATGATCCAGTCAGCAAGCTGACTGTGTACTGTTTAAAAATATATTTTAAATTTCTGAAAGTTTTTATATCATGTGATATTTCACAATAACAGAGTGGATATGATAAACTTGACAACATCTAACTACACATAATACGACGATAGTTACAAAACATTATTGTAAATATGTACTCTGAGCCACTGTTTCAGCTTCCATTAAAGAAAGACAAACTGCTGTAATAATGTCACTGAAAACATCAGAGGGTTTCTTAAAGGGGCAGTGACCCCATAATGACAGGTTGGACAGCAGTTTCAGGGACACATGCCAAATGTTCAATACGTTAATAAAAATAGAATAAATGTGATCAAAGTGACTCGTTTTATCAATTAACATTGTTGTGGACAATAAAACCATGTCAGTTTTCTTTTGATTTAGTATCATCTAGAACTTCCCAAAATCATGTACATCCAATGGGGAAAAAATGGTATAAAATGAAGGAAACACATTTTAAGAGACTTGTTATTATACCGATATGTGTAGAAATGTTTGGCCACTTATAATAAGACCCCAGAGTTTTATTATTCTGACACATTTTAACTGATAACTGAGTGATTCTGATGAGGGTTGAAACCACTGATATACAGATTAGAGGACAACCAGCTCCACCTCTGTGCCACATCCACCTTATCATAGTTGTGTTTTTATTTGTGCTTTTTCTTTTTCCCCTCATGACCTGAGTAGCTAATACCATTACCTTTGATGTTCTAACGTGTCCAAATGTGACAATAACGCATCCTAAAGTTCTTGGTTGCACAGGCACAGTGCTGCAGAACTTTAGGACAAACAGGGCAAACAGCAAATACCTCTGCCATGCTCATGCCATCAGTGTCGGGCTACACTTGCAACACTTGCTTCATGTTCACAAACACTCAGAGAAGGGTGGGGTGGGGTGGGGGGGTGCATGCACCTGTGACCCTCCCCCACAAAGCAGACAGCACAGGAGAGGATCCCCCTGCAGCCCACAGGCTCCAACAGTCAGCCGTCAGCTGCTCTCTGTGGCCCTGCTGCACGGCCCCCAGGCTCTCTGGAGTTAAATGTGCCTGTGATATTGCCAGGAGGGAGCAGCGGGAGTCGAATTCAGGCAATTACAATCAAGTCAGGGCATAGTTAGTGCGTGGGCCCTGGCAGCACCTGAGCTGGATGCTGATGAGACACTTAGCCCCAAACCCCTCATGCATTGGCCCAGGCGCTGCAGAGAGCAGACACCCCCCCCTCTTCTCTCTCCTTCCTCCTTCCCCTCCTCCTCTCCCTCTCTTCCCACAGCAGCAGCAGACCCCCTACCGGACACTTCCACTTCCCTTCACCTCATTTAGGCCCTCTACAGCTCTCTCACCCTCTCTCTCACCCTCTTTCTCCCTCCCTCTCTCTCTCTCTCTCTGGCCCTCACATTGCAATACTTGTGCTTTATATAGGTGCTGTGGAGTACTGCACTCAATCACTCTTCATTCATTCACACTGTACAATAATAGACAACTACTCCGACATTGTCCGTCAAGCACCTGTGCATAGCCGAGTTTCTAACATCGTGTGACGTGTCGAGACAAGGTCTTGAGAAATGTGTGAGGAGTTATTTCTCTTAAGGGAGAATTCAAAGAAAACACCTACAGTTTTAAATGAGTTTTAACCTCTCTGATTGAGATATTATAATCACCAACACACATATCTCTCTTTGTCCTGCATTTAAACTAAATGTGGTACACATTTCACAGATTTTTCTCATCCCAAGGATTAAAAACCTCTTTGTTTCTATTCAACCTTAAATGTCAGCTGGCCTGGGGTTGAGTCCTGTGACACCTTAAAGAGGTGGTCTGGGTTTTTTTTGAAGTAGGTTTCTATGAGGTACTTGGAGCCTGGTTAGAGTAGCAACTCATCAGCTAAGTTAGGTACCGCTATTCACACATGAAACACATGCTTAAGCTACTTAAAAATATTCAAACATTTCAGTCCAAGTGTGACATTTTTGGGCTACTTTGTCTCTTCACCTTATGTCAGGCAGCCTTTTCCTTTAGCTTTTTTTCCCCCCTTCAACTATCCCTTTAATGTGTCCTCAAAACACATCAGGTCATTGAACTCAAGTCCGTCTCATCGCAGCATCTGCAGCGTTTTGCTTTCACAGGTGTCCTACTATAGGGCTCAGTCTACCTTTTGATGTCTTATGGCAACAGGAAAAAGAGAACGGAAAGGGCGGCGCACTTCTTGAATATCTATGACCCAAGAATATGGAGTCAGGCATCACAACAACACTCTTAGCTCCTTTTCCCCAATAAGATGCTCTCAGCTCTTTCTGAGGGAAAGCCTCCGTGCTCCCGCCCTCTCTCAGCAGCCACACTCTGCTGAAGTGTCATTAGGATTGTAAAGGGCAGGTTGCCATAGAACTCGGATTGCTGCGGATGTATGGACTCATCGAAGCACCATATTTTCAATGTAAAGATCTGAGTGAACGAAGAGAGGCCAAACTGAGACTCTCTGTGATGTTTCTCCGTCTGCAACCCGTGTGCATGCATCTTTCATGTGTCGCTTTAGTGCTCTGTTTTGTCAGATTGCTAGCTTTGCTTCAATCCACTTCCATTGTCTATCTGAGGCTTGTTGGTTAGAGCTGGGTGTAGTATTTGGCAGAGCCAAGGGGGGAAAGGTGGAACACCTCTTTCACGATTTTTCGCCATAATGGTTGTCTTTTGATTTTCACTGGGCTTTGGAGACTACCAGGGATTGTCTCTGTGAAATTATTCCATTTTGGCAGAGAAAAAGAAAATGGATTGCGCTGATCCTGTTTTGTTCCTGGGGGGGACGGCTGCGGTATTATCCTGGGCTGACACCGTCGGCGAAGAGGCAATCACAGTGGCCCTCGCTCTGACAAAAACACTCCATCTGCAAGGAGAGGAGGAAATCACACCACAATGATGTCTGACTCTTCTGCCTCACTCTGGCAGCTGGGCCCTGGGACCCATGAACCGCTACACAACTGCCACCACAATGGCCGTTATACAAACGCACAAACAGCACACTACAATTCAGCAGCTGTAACACACAAAGCCAATGCACCTGCCATCATACGTCAACAAGATCAGGGTGGATTTGTTCGGAAAGTTTCTTTGGTGCTCAAGGTGCCTTCTTCTATTTTTTTTTAACATCATTAGATTTTTAAACCTTGAGACAAAACCGTCCAAAAGTTTTTCTTGCGAGTCTTAACCCTGCTCACGTAACAGTTGGCCGTCACACACACACACACACACACACACACACACACACACACACACACACACACACACACACACACATCAAATAAAAGATAAGCAGCCGTGTAGCCTGCCCTGTTAGTATTCAGCCGTGTCACCTCTCTCCCCGCGTGTCCCGTACCTGGGGATCAAACGCACCTCTTTGTGAGAGAGGCCTGACCCCCCCGCTATTAGCAAACAGAAGAGAGCCCAGCTGACACCACTCTTGAGATGTGCCATGCAGACGGAGGCCTGTGATTACAGCACAATCCTGAGGAGACAACCCTCCACCCTTCACACACACACACACACACACACATCCTGACCACCCCCACCTTCAACTCCCCCTCCACCACAAATTCACCTATCTCTGAAATAGATGTTAATCTCTCGCCCAACTGGCTGCCTCTGAGACCTCGTTGACACACATATAGCCATGAATAATCAATAGGGCGCTATTTTCGTGAGCGCATGCCAGAGAACAGGTCATTTCTCGGCACGATTACCCCGACAGATTAGAATAGGAAATTGGACTTACAGATTTGTAGGTGAAGGTGGGTGTGCATGTTATGTTGTCCTCTGCACATGTTCATGTGTGTGGATGCAGGATCTCTCTCTCGCTCTCTCTCTCTACATAAAGGTCTCTCCAGCTTCTTCATAACGCCACATGAAAACCAATGAAGGTAAAGCCAGAGGGGGATTAATTTGTTGTGAGAGAGGCAGAGGCTCAAGTGGGTTTTCAAAAAGCAAATTAGCAAACCCTCATTTGAAAAACCCTTCCACATTCTGGAGGATAGGAATGCACAAATATAACGTGCATGTGCATGTGTGCAGTATGTTCCAGGTAGCAGACAAGAAAGTCTACTTTTCTTTCTCTTTGGACGCTTTTTTTTTTACTTTACTTTTGCAGTCTGTGTCCCTTTTTGACACACACACACACACACACATACATGCACTTGTGCGCACACACACACACACACACACACACACACACGCACACACACAAGAAGAAAACTTCAATTCTATCTGCAGGGGCAGAAATCAATCTCACATCTCTTTAGTTAATCCGCGATGGCTCTCTCCAGATCCTGACACTAATAAGGTATTGAGCAGGTGAGGCCAGGGGCTGAGGAGGAGAACAGAGGGAGAGGAGAGGAGAGGCCTGCAGTCTGGGGCCCGACTGGCGGCTGGCACTGTTCCAGTGCAATTATGAGGCTTGTGTATGGGAGAGAAGGGTGCAGGAAAGAAGCAGCAGAGATAGAAGGGAGGGAGGGAGAGAGAGACAGAGAGAAAGAGAGCGCGAAAGAAAGAGGGGGTGGGGGGAAAAAAATTGATCCCATCTGTGGTATGATGGTTAATTAAAGCAGCTCTTGAGCAGCCCAAGGATGAGAGGCTTGGCTGGGCTCCTGGAGGCACAGCTCTGATTACTCACACAGAATGGATGGTTTCTTAGCAATGAAAGGAGGAGGCCAAGAGCTGCCTGGTGGGGAGCACAGACGACGTCAAGGAGGAGACATGTGCATGCTGCACACTTACCCGCATGCACGCAAGTGCATGTGCACTTGCATGCGCATGCATACAAACACATATGTAAACACACACACATGTATACATGATGAGTGCAAACATCATCAAATTAAGTCAAAATAAGTACATCGGGAAACTAATCAGGTGTAGTGTGAGTCCACCAAGGGTGAATTTCAACAACGAACACGAGGGGTTAATGACAAACCAGCTGTAGTTGATCTAATTGTAGCCTGTTAATGTCACATGTCCCTAGAATCACAAGATAGATCAAGCACAGAGAGAAAACTATTATCTCTCCTAGACGTAACAAGTTAAATTCATAATCTTGCATTATTCTTTGAGTAATACACTTGCTCCGATCATGTACCTGAAAAGAAAAAAACGGAGATTCTGCTTCCAATTTTCTCCATTATCAAAGTTTCATTTTATCTCATCATTACATTTAGGTAGCTCCCAAAGCACTTTCCACCCACCTCATTGACATTCATGGACTTCATAACAGCAGGGCATGGGTGACAGCAGAAGCACTTTGGTATGACCCCACCCCCCCATGGTGAGATGTGGTATTGCATAACATGGCCAGGAGATATAAAAATAGGTCATTTCTGCAAACATATTAGCATGTCCTGTCACTTGGTTTGGATATAAATATCTACAGTGAGCAAAGCTTCATAAATGTATCATATGAATCAATAATGTAGAAATGAAATGTAGCGTTTCAGACTAAAACAATAGTCATTGAGTCTATTCAAAACAAGGGTTCTTGAAAGATATGTAGATGGAACAGAGACTCAGCCCATCCACCTGTTTTCATAAAGTTGAAGATATAATCATACCCTCAGAGTTGGAGAGAGAGGTTATAATAAACCTCCAACTCTGAGCTGTATGAATAATGTATATGGCGATGATTTGATGGCTGCAAAATAGAAAAGAGGGTGCGAGAGACTGATTGAGGTGCTCCACGTGGTGCATCGTTTGCTGCTATGTCTCCAGCTACAGACATCCGAGGTCAGGGCCCCGTGCTAATTGGTGTCGGGCAGAACGCTTCTGAGCTAAATGAGAAAATTACACGTTCTGGGGGGAATCAGCTGCAGTTGTCGTGCTGCCTTTTTTTTACGGCGCGGCTGCAGTTGAATCTGTGTGGCGGAGACAGACGTCTGAGTCTGTGTTTGATGGGAGGGGGAGTAGAGGGGAGTTAGGGGGTAAAGTTTAGTGTTTGAAGGTGTGGGAGCTTCGGGTCACACACACAGCAACACCCACAGAATATACACACCCTGCCTGAGCAGTTAAGGGAGGCTGTATTTAACACGTTAGTTAACAAAGCTCTATGCCTCTGTTTCTTTCCTTTACAAGACATGGGCTTCAAAACCACTTTAAAAGAATCACTTACAGAACTTCAATCATACATTTTCAATCTATGATTCAAAACGACAAAGAGATATCCTGTTTAACAGCAATGTTCTTGAGTTTCAAATACCCCATTCAGTAAAAACAGCAGAGGTAAACCTTTAAGTACTGTGATGCTTAAAGTTTAGAAAATGTACATTAGCTATATTACACAATTCTTCCAAACTTCCAGGAGTGAGAAACACCTGTTTTGATTATAACAGTTAGTTGATCAGTTGTGACCTCACAGCACAGACAGAGTGAGTTCTTTGTAGACATAATGGTGTATTTAGAAACACTACAACAAGATATTTCCTTAAGCTGGTGGTGGAGACCAAAGCAGCGCTACCAGGACAGTGACCAGTAGATTTATATTCATTGAATGGCCAGAAACATTACTCCATCTGAACACTTTGAAGCAGGGGTTACCAATCTTTTCAGCCCATAACCCCCAAAAACTTGGTGCAGTGGACTGCCAACCACCCTGCTGTGGGAATACTTTAATAGGCCAAGGCAAAAAGAGACAAGAGATACTTCATTTATCTGAAAGTTAGAAAATTAGACTGCAATTACTGCTGTGGTTATCCTGGCTGTCACCTCAGTAGTCATGTGACAAAGAAATGATTTTTCTGATGATTTTTTTTTAAAGAAAATTCTGTTTGATTGTTTTACAGAATGTAACCCGATTTTTTGTTCATATTTTTACAATGTTGAATGAAATATGCACTTGGTCTTTGGTTTTGGAAGGCCTGCTAAAATTACTTGTCAGTGTTATGTTCAAAAATATTTTGACTTCTTGGGGCTCTGAAACTTGTATCTTTGCACTTGATGTGATGTTAATACATTTTAAAGCTCCTGTGATCATCTTGTCTGATACCTACCCCCTCACAGTGTTTATGTGCTTTAAATACTATAATTTAAAGGTACAGAGTGTAGTATTTAGTGGTAATTAGCTGGTCTAGTAGAGATGAAAACGATACTCTTCATGATAATTACATTAATGTATGAACTGAACAAAAAAATGATTTTGTACCACAGGCATTTGTAGCTCATTTGTGGAGCTCTGAGCGCTCTATCTGCACATGTGCTGCAATGCACTGCCTTCCAGAGTGGGTGAAATACAGTAGTGGTGTAAGTACCTGGCTTAAACCTGGATATAAACCAACACATTTCTATCATTACAAGTCCTCATTTTTTTGCTGCATTTAAATGTAGGTCACTGTTTATGTTGTTAGGTAGGAGTAAGCAGACTTTTTTCTAGCTAGGAAATATTATAGGTGGTCAGAAAGTACCACTGTCCTCTGTTTGAAGTGGAATGACAGAAGCTAGCTGTTGTGTCATGTGCATGTGTTGATATTAAAGCCAAGGTGCTGCTGACCAGCTAACTGACTAGATGCCCATTAACGCTATTACTCCTATTGTGTGTGTGTGTGTGTGTGTGTGTGTGTGTGTGTGTGTGTGTGTGTGTGTGTGTGTGTGTGTGTGTGTATGTGTGTGTGTGTGTGTGTGTGTGTGTGTGTGTGTGTGTGTGTGTGTGTGTGAGTGCATGTGCAATGAAATTGCGTTAAAATGTACAAAATAGTGAAATTTATCTCACCTAGCATCACTTAACCAATGGAAGGGTAGCAATGGAGTATCTCAGTCTAAAATTTGACCTGTACATTTTGCTAAGTATCTTTGTCAAAAAGGCTTCACTGTTGTTGTTTAGTACCACTGTTTATTAATGTTAGTTTGTTTCATAACAAGATAAAAACTTCTCACAGGAGCTTTAATTCACAAAAAAAAAAAAAAAACCCACGTCTTTATGTATGGGAGTATTGACAATGTTTCTCCACCACCTGTGAAGAACTTTCTGCTTTGATTTTGCCCCTTTGGACATTGTGCCTCCTTCTCTCTTTGCTGATGTCCTGTGGTTATGTAAACAGTTCCTTTTGATGGAGACTCCCGCTGGCCTTTAAAAGTGAATCCTTTCACAATATTAATCCTGGAAGTGGAAAATGTCTACAAAGTCTGTTTGCTTTCAACCACTTTGTAGAAAGCCTTATGTCTCTTTGTTTGTTAAACTCATATAGAGGCATCAATATTGTCTGTGTGTCCGTTTCATAACTAGAGGAGCTGTTGGTAAACGAGATAGTACTTCTCTATGGATTTCAAAGATGTCTGGAAGAAAGGAAGATGTTTCTTTTTTTTTCTTTTGTCATTTTTGCCTTAGACTGGCTCAATCGGCTAAGGGCTTGTAGCAAAAATACAAGGTTAAACATGAAAACTGCAGAAGCAACCATCCACCTAGAACAAAAGAACTGTTCGCTTTTTGTCACAATAAATCAGCATACATTGTCACATGTCTCTTTTAGCTGGCGGTGTTTCTCATTCGAAGCTCAGAATGTTTCTTTTATTTGTTCGTATCATGCAGAGAAATTCTCTGAACATAATCAACAGGATCCACTCCACATGATGCACATGAAGAAGCATTTTTTGTTTTCAAATCAACTTATTGAATTCCTTGATGAGCAATACTGTTTGAGAACATTTCTCTCCTCTTTAATTTTCTTTTATTCATGAAATGCTTTTCTTCACCTGCTTTGTGCGCAGGTAGAGGTGAGCCTGTACGTGTCATTCAAAGCCTGAGCAAATTATTCACTTGTAAACACAGCATTCCTCCATTCTACCGACACACCCAACAAACAGACAAACAACAATGTGGACTAAATGACTAAAGCGTTTCCTTTTGTTCTTTCCCTTATTTCTCTTTTCTGCTTGCTCTTTCTCTTTCTTATGACAGACTTCTTTGGAGGTGAGCCTGCGTAATCTTAAGTAAACGTCATTAACTGTTTGCTCATATCGCCCACAGAAAGTATGCTCAGCCTCCTTTGTCTCACTATCAGTTGTTTAAAGAGGGCTGTGCTGTAATGGCGTGGTCAGCCAGCTTTGAAGAGCCGTCTCACTCAGAAGTTTAACCTCTGTGGTCACTTAGAGCTGACCCTGAAGCTGTAATCTGAGGAGAAAATAACCAGAAACCTCTGTGTACACACTTTTAATACAGATTTCTCTCATACACTTTGCAGACAGAAACCTGTATCACTGTCTAAGAGCTAAAGACTTTATCAACTGTATCCTGTTATTTTTTTATTATGGTTTATCAGTCATTAGCTTTATTTACATAATGATTATTTTAAAACAATAGGAAACTTAGATCTACAACAGGTGACTAACGTTGAAATACAGCATCATAGGTGAATGATCATAAACATACAAAGTCTGAGAAATTACTTCTAATCCAAAAAAAAGTCTCAAAAGGGATTTTAGTTTCTATAAACATTTCTAATACTGGGTTTGAACTGGTAAGGGATAGTGAAATAATTTTGCGATCCACACATTTTGGGTGTTTACTAGCAAAGTATTTATCAGCTGAGATCTGATGAGTATTTGTATCATTTTCTCATTTTAAAGCTCCTCCAAGGATTTTTATTCTCTATGTGAAACTGGCTGAAATTAAAATAATGCTGCATGACCTAAAAAAAAGCAAACAAAACCCCGGATGAAATTTTTTTGGACTTTTATATAGCCATTGTGAATAAAAACCAGTGTCAGAAAAATAAATTATCAGTACATTTTTTACATTTCACTGCAAAGATTTGGCATAGGGTGATAAAAATGACTTAAAAAACGGAGGATGAATTTGACCCTCAAGAAACACTGTCACAAAAGCGCAAAACAAAATCAGCAGAGACTGTATTGCCGACAGGGGGGTGCCAAAATCAACACAAAAATGACTCACTGGAGCTTTAACTAATTGTGCTGATATCATAGGCTGTATAATAAATAGACTTGGTCTCTGTGACTTCATCCGTCTGTTTCTGAAACAGAGTTTTGAAGCAAATCAGCTGGCGCAGCCATATTGGAAATAGGGTGGGCTTTGGGCCTCCACACTAACAGCTATAGGATACCTGCCTGTCAATCAGCTGAGCTGTGCCTCTGATTGGGCGAACTTGCATTCTAAATATCTTCTAAACTGCTGAGTTAGAAAAAAATTCACCCCCTTACAGTGTGTGTTGGTTGTAAAATGAACTATTCTGACAGGAGACAATTTTTGTACCAGGCTATAAACATGTTAATTTCTGCTGTGAAAACAACTTTTTTTGGCTGGGTGTGTTTGTGACTTCCGGTATCTCCGGAGCCAGCCTCAAGTGTACACTTGAAGAACTGCAGATGTTAGCACTTCTGCATTATCTCATATTTTCAGACAGGAGGTTGCCGCTTGGCTGATATAAATAGCCACAAAGTTTGCCCTGAAGTCACTTGCCAACCTCTCATTTGAATCTAGCAGAGTTTTTGTATGGAATTTTCATTTTGGTGTATATAAATGTTTAAATGCCTACATGTTTCCAACCTGGGGTCCCTTTCCCACACATCATTACCTGACTCTCTCCCAGTTTTCCACTCAGTCCACTGTCCTATCCTTTCCAAATAAAGGTGTAAGAACCCAAAAATATACCATGGGAAACAAAACCTTAAATAAAAGGAGAATAATAATAATAGAAGAAGAATAAACAATTACTTTAAATTGAGTTTGATTTGAAGGCAAGACTTTTTTTAAAGGATTAGACCAAAACTCTGGATTGCACCTTTATAATATACTTAAAGATTTTAATTTTCATATCCTGCAACTAAGAAGTTATTCCACACATATAACTGATCTGTAAATCTTTAATACGCCAAACTTATTTATTACGTTTTGTTGTAGCAGCTACAGGTTACCATTTCAGGGAAGCTTAATCTCCATTTTCTTGAGATATTTCAGGGACCCATGCCCATTATTCTGTAGATTTTGGCCCCAGTCGGTTCTGGGTGAGTAATGGCAGCGATGCATTAGGAGAGAGAGGGCTGCTGAGAGATGTGTGACAGCCTGAGTTGTGAGTCAACATCAGAGGCCTCAGGCTGACCCCACAGGGGATTACACACTCTGATTTAAGAGCATCTCACCAGCTCCTCTTCTCCTCTCTGTAACACACAGCACCCTACCGATGCAGCATAATGTCCAGGAATACACACACACATACACACTGAAGCTCATGAGCATGCTCACACGCACACCCAGGATCGTTCTCGTTATGCCCTTATTCTTAGCCACTCTCCATCTTGTGTTGCAGGGTCGGGCAGAGCAGGGTCCTATCAGGGTTTGTATCCAGAGAGGGAGAGAGAGATGTGAGCCCCTGCAGTGGTAAGTAAATACAGCCTAATGGCCTCTGATTAATTCTACATGGCTCTCATCTGGGCCAGTAAAAAGAGATGTAATGACCTGCATCTCTTTCCTTCTCTAACTCTCCCTCCTCACTCTCTCTCTCTTTCTCAATTTCTCCCTCATTTGCTCGGCTTTTGATTATGAATTAAAAGGGATTGCAAATGGTACGCTGTTGGTTGGCCCCCTGATTGCCATATTTGATTAAGAAATGTCAGTGTGCATGTTTCCCATGGCTGTCTTTTTTTAGCGGCTCTGCTCGCTGTAACGTTCACACATGCACGGGAAAAACACAATGGCTCCACGGCTCTCAGACAGGCTGCCATGAACAGCAAAACTTGTGCTAATCAAATGCATTCTTCCGTCTTCCCTTACCCTCATTTTTTGCCTTTTCAACACTGACTGGGTTTTTGTATCAGCTGTGACACACAGCAACAAGGCAGAAATCACAGAAAATTAAAGAGCATTGAGAAAAGACAGGTAAAGCAGAGAATGAACAAGTGGGAACAAGTGATGGAGAGCTATGCAGAGCAGACTGGGGCTGGTGTCCCTTTGTCTGCAAGTTAATTTCTATTCTCAACACAAACTTCTAAAAGTTGTCCTTTTGTTAGAGTTTGCTTTTTCTTCTTTTAAACTAAGTATATACATATACATATGTATACATGTATAGCTTTCCTGGCTGTTTTTGGCAGCATGGAGGCATCAATTGACTTTTGGAATACAAGATATAGCATACCTTCATGAGCAACATGGCAAAATCTGCCAATTATACAACTTTTTATGTCAAAGCTTTGGCTAACTGGCAGTTATCTTACTTGAACAGCTTTGTGTTTGGCTCCATGCGCAGTCACTGGTTTAAAGTTAAAGTCAACGGAGGTTTCTCTAACTTCTTTTGGCAGAATTCAGATGGCTGCTAAGGCTTTACTAACTTATTATTCTCTTAACTCCCCACCCCTGAGGAAAATTTCTCGACGAATCAACATTTGTGGAAATAACTATCTGAAAAAGTATAACTATAGTATACTGAAAATTTGTGGAGATATTTCTTAACTGGTTTTCTAACGCACACAAAGATTTGGCTCTGGGTCAGAGGTTGGATCATCCATATAAATTTCTATAGTCGAGAAACTGATTGACTGATTCAGCCATTAGCCAATCAGTCAGACTGATAAATGGTATTTTAAAAATCAACCATTATCTTTTCTGAATTAAAACAGGCTTTCCCCAACTCGGATGTTGGCATTTCAAATCTTATACAGTTACTGGAAGGTGTTTAATTTGTCTTACACATTGTGTGCTTGTGTGCGTGTGTGTGTGTGTATGAGTGTGTCTGTGCCTCTGGGCGCAACTGCCGTGCGCAATACAAAGAGCAGAGGAGAGCTGTGAGCGCTTAACCCTCCCGTCATATAAATAAGATAAATAACATAAGTCAGTTAAGTTTGTTAAATGAAGAACAGGGTATAGATCTGATTTATGAGTGAGGTATGCTCCTCATCTGGTTCAGAGCGATGGGTCCTTTTTTCTACACTCAGTGGAAGAAACACCAGGGAATCACTGCTCTGAGGTGTTTGTGTACAGAAATTTTGTTTCAGGTTTCTGCTAAACATGAAGTTTTAGAGGATTATTGTGTATCTCTAAATGTTTTTTGTTTTCAAAATGGCTTCCAAGGCATTTTGAGACAATACTCTGCCATTCTGATGAAAAGAAAAATTTCTTTTCTTTATCAGATGAGACTGCAGCCAATATCCGCTCACTTTTAGATGTGTTTTGAGTCTAACTGAAGTTTTTAATGAATGTTTCACTTCCAGGTCATATAAGCACAGCACATCGCTGACTTTTTATCCTTGTTTGCTGCCCTTATCTGACCCAAAGATTTTAGCTCTGCCCAGGTGTGTGTTTTTGTATTCAGTGTCTAATCATTACTTTCTCACTTCTCATCACATTTCAGGTGTCTTTAACTTTAAACATTTCTCTCCAGTGACTTCTTCAGGTCTCACACAGCTCCTATCAGTCATTGGTTTGACCCTCAAATACTGTATGTCTGAAACCTCCATCACATCCATTCTGGGCTGTTATTCCCTGCACATCGTCTCACAGGACAGACTGAGCGAGTTCTTCAGGTATGTGTGGCTGTTTGCAGGCATATACATCTGAGTGACGTGTATGCTTACAAATGTACGGTATGCCCATGAGTTGAAGCTTGAGTGTGTGTGTTTCAATATGTGGGAGTGTGTCTGCTTGTACTTGTGTGTGTGATAATGGGCCGTGTCCATCAGCACACTGAGCACGAGCCCTCTGTATCAGGCAGAAGACACACTTAATGCCTGTCACAGGGTCAGATCAAGTGTGTACAAAGGAGAATTGAATCCTTTGAAAAACAGAATCCAACCAAGGACAGTTTTCCCATTTGGCAAAGAGTAAGAAAGAGAGAGAGGTGTATGGAGAGAGGGCTAGAGGAGGGGGGGAGAAAATGGAAGAGAGAAATAGTGTAGGTGCCTGCAGGAGAGAAATGTGTTGATCTTTTGAGATGAAAAGCCTTACTTTCACAGGCTTCAAAATGGAATGGTGGTCTTCAGGGCCAAGGCCATAAGGAGAGGAGTTTCTTTCCCCTCTAGGTCCTTTTGTTATCCTCTCATCAGTCCATCTCACAGGAAGGTGGAGGTATGGAGCAAGGGCCATGGGAGGAGGGTGGTTTTGATGGCTCCCTGCCCCACCAGGAAGAAATGAGCTCCCTGCACGAGCTGGAGTAACATCGGAGGACAGGAAGAGGTGAGATTGAAGTCTGAAAGTGTTAATGAGGGGATGACACGAGGAGAAAAGGTTCCACGGGCCTTTTTTTTAAGGTGGCCCCTCTTGCATTATATTCTTGACTCCCCTCCAGGAGGGCCTAATGATGCTCTCCAAGGAGGCCGTGGAGGGAGGAGGGAGGGTGGGCTGACATACCGGGAAGAAGCGCCCCACACACCACAGAGGAGGTAGCCAAGAAAAGAGGAGAGAGAATAGTGTCCCCTCTAGTGGGACGAGCGAGAAGGAGGCTCTTTTCCTCAAGACTCTTCATGTGCCCATCTTCCTCTCACTTCAATCTCTCTCTTCTTCTCCGCCTCACCTCTTCCACCTTCACCCGTCCGCCCACCTTTTTCTTGCTGCTCTGTCCTCCGGAGCAGGTTGGTAATTGCCCACACACACACACACACACACACACACACACATACAAGCACTACCACTATTTTCCATTAACTTAAGTATGTACAAGGAGCTAATAGCTAACAGAGCTTCATGTGGGTTTAGTTGTGATTTAAAGCTTCATCACAGGCAGGAGGATGTCCCCAGGTAGCAGCATGTAGACAATATACATACAAAACTATTCAAGACTGTCCCATCCTTTTAGATATTTTACTCTACTTTTAATTCAAATAAGGGATGGGACATGCTGATAGTTGGTGTACTCATTAAAACAAAAGTCTTTTTCTCCCTCTCTCGCTCTCTCTCTCTCACACACACACACAGCAAATAGAGTTCATGATTTTGATAAAGACATGAATACTGGGAAGATTTCCTTTGGAGCGAGCATGTAGCTATATTCTACTTATTTCCATAAAACCTTCAAAAGAATGAGTGTCTTATAGTAAGACCTGAATGAAAAAGTCCAAGATATAAAAAGAGGAAAGAAATTTAATACTGACTTTAAAAAACTAAGCAGGTTATTTGGTTCCAAAATGGGTTGACATGACACTATAAATATGTACAGTACAAAGAAAACTGCTCTCAACTTCCAAGACAGAAGTGAACAATAAGGTTAAGACCTCTGATTGGGGAGGATTCAGATAAGAAATCAAGAGTTTGGCATCTATAAGCTCTGCTTCAGCCGAATCCCTTTTCGATAAACCTTTTTTCCAGCAGTTATACTGCAGTGGTCTGTTCAAACTTGAGTCTATAAATAAAATGAAAAGCCAGGTAACATTTCCTCTGCTTGGTGAGGTTGGAGTTGATAGATGGGCACTGGTAGGTCATAACTAGGATTCACTAGCATTACGGACATGTCTCAGAGCACTGGGCTGTGAGTAGCCCTAAATGTAGCTGTGTACTCCTCACGACAATGGGTGATACTGCTCATGGGAAATGGAGTCTTTATCCTGGAAAAACACTAGCTTTTCCAGATACTAATCGCAGTTGTTTCCTCTGATGCTACGATGTTAGAATTATATTACTGTTTAGACATACTTAAGAAGTTTGTAAAGTATGTAATCAATACTCTGAGTTGCAAGTGTCAACAAGTCTCCAAAAGATTCAAGACAAATGATAAGTTTGAGATTTTTCCTCAGAACAATACTAGTAAGGCATGTACAATACAGGATAAGCATTGGGAGAAGAGAGCAGCATTGCTCTTGCACATGGGGTCCCCAAGATAACCAAAATTCAAAGTTCTTCATAGCTTTAAGAAAGAAGTAGTGAATCTGTAGGAATAGAAAGAAATCCTCTTTGGCCAGCTCATGAAACACTTCAAAACAAATTTATAATCCACGCCCCATATACCCCCAACCCTTCTCCTCCCCATGAATGTCAGAGTATCCATAAACAGAATCAGAGGGTACAGTAAGGTCTCTAATCAGGCAATCAGTGCTGTTTTCAGAGGTGTAACAGCGCAGCAGCAGCGCTGGTCTCATCTTTGTCTGCGCTTTAATTACTTGCTTTTGCATTTTGATGGAGGGGGGTGACTGGGGTGATTGTGCCTTATCACCTATCTCCAAGGATAAAAGACTACCCAATTACTTTGTTTGGATGCTAATGATTGCATTTCATTAGTAGCCGCTCTTAGCCCTCCTCACCCAGTAAATGAATGAATATGCCGTAATTTCAATTATTGGAATTATGAAAATTGCTTTTAAAAAGACGGCACGGGTATCATCAGCTTTCCACTGTGACATAATGCCATTTTAATTTCTATAATGGTTTTAATTGTCAGTGGCCCCGCTGTGCATTAATCATTTAATTGTATTGTCTTTTTCTGCTACAAACACCTACACCCCCCTTCCTAACACCCACTCACTTTCCCACCCCAGCTTTGAAAATACAAATCACAATCAGCACTATCATCTCCAGGGTGATGAGAGAGGGTGGAAACTAAACTAAGTTAGAGCCATCATTTAAAGTTCTGGGATGGAAGTAGATAGTTTTCCTTCATAAGAAGAATTTATGGCGTTCTGGGCTGTTTGTCACATCCTACTTATCAGATGTTTTAATCTGATTTTTTCCATAGATTATAAATGATACAAGCTATGTATTCATTCCCTAGTGCAGGCATTAATACAATTTAACTTGATTCAAGCGCAATTCCAAAGCGATAGTACGTTGGGGACACCCAGGCTGTGTAAAAAACCACTTCTACTTAGTAGAATGTGGAGTATAGTGAGTCCTCTTTCCTCATAATACAGACAGTCTTGGTGTGTATGTGGTTTCTGAGGATGTGTAAGCGGATTCTCACAAAACTGCTATTTTAGCCCTTCTGTACAGGCGTCAAACTTTTAGATCAGAGGTTTCTGCTCTGCATAAGAATCAACCCTCCTGTACAACAACAATCAGGATCAAGGTTTATAAGGTCTAGGTTTTTCCTTTTAGGCTTACTATTTCACACTTTGCATAGTTGTGGGATAGAATACACTGCAGTGAATTACAGAATGATGCAATCAAATATATATAAGTACATTGTGATGATATTGGATGTGACAGTATGATACAATATAATTTTCAGTATGATAATCACAATTTTATGATTCAAAAGGGTATGATATATATATATATATATATATATATATATATATATATATATATATATATATATATATATATATATATATATATATATATACATATATATTAAAAAAATAATATATATGTAAAAAAATATATATAAACAAGAATTAATAAAAGAGAATTTTCAAAGAATTGAAGTTATTTTGGTGAACAGAAAAAAAGATGAAATTGAAAAAAAGTGACGTGAATGAATCTAATAAATCACAAGGCTGTAACAATTTGTAATTGTTTGTGGTTCCTCAGCATTTCTTATTTGTTTCGGGGTCACGATGCATTATTTTGCTTTAAATTTGTTTGTAGAATTCACAACACATTTAGCAGCTAAAATTAATTATGCTAAAGGGCAAAAGAAAGGGCCAATTATCACGTTGAAATACAGGAACCCAGTCATGTCATCCCTGTATAGGAATAAAGGTGTTAAGTCAAACACTTCACGTGTCAATATATTCACTTTTTTTATATGTGTTGAGCTTTGAGCAGCTCAGAAGCAGCAAAGGCTCCATGAGAGGAAAAACTGTGACTGACAGCCTTGAGAAGCCCTCCACTGTCTCCTCCACCGCTCCTCGAGAGGGACGAGGTCAAGTGTGCCCCCTCAAACAAACACACTCAGATGCCCATGCAGAACACCTTGCCAAGCCTTTTAGCCACAGCTATTTTTCTTAAACTCATGTCATCAGGAGCAGCAGAGGTTTTCTCTCAGGCTTGAACTTCTCGGGGTGAAGTGGGCTGACAACCGCGCAGGAAAATACATCCATGTGAGGCGGATCAGGTGCGTTCCTTCACGAAT
This sequence comes from Labroides dimidiatus, assembly GCA_030710495.1. Lineage (NCBI taxonomy): Eukaryota > Metazoa > Chordata > Actinopteri > Labriformes > Labridae > Labroides > Labroides dimidiatus. Next base: position 8,697,891 of record CM061156.1, on the reverse strand, counting down.
ACATTTACTGCCTCAACCTCCAAAGTGTTTTTTTTTTTTTTACTATGTTCTTAGGAGAGGAGAAAATTCTGCACAGAGACCACCAATGTTTGTTTGCCATCAATTTAGTTCAGGGAGGTAGAAAACAGGCACTGCTGACCCTTTGAGATACACACCTGCAGCTCTGCAGAGCTGTCCATCAATCATCTTTTAGAGGCCAAATAACTTATTAAAACCAACCCAACACTTCAAAATAAATCTTCACAATAAGAAGTAACTCTAAGGGTGGAAACCATGTTTGAGAAAAATATGTTTGATGTGTATTTTAATTTTATTGTTTGATCCAGGTCCCATCAGTTTCCAAGGGAAAGGTGGGGTTTATGACTGATACTAGTCAGGCAGCTAAAAGAACTCTAAATGTCTTTGTTTCACAGACACTGAAAACTAATAGAATCAATTCAAAGATGGTCAGTGCTAAACACATTTTGAATTATAGAGAAAGAATTTTTCAGGTCATGTTAATCTTGTTAATCTGCAGACATAATGGTACAATTGTGTCTTTGCTAACATTTGGCTATAGAATTTCTTATTCTGATGAATTTTATGTTGCTTTCTTTTTTTTCAAGATTACTTTTGTGATTTTATGACTTTATTCAAAGAGATGAAAGTACAACAGATAGGAAACTGGGTGATAGATTGAAGTATAACATAAGGCAAAGAGTTGCCCCAAACAGCTTTCTCTCTACCGCTAAATAATTAAAAAAATGCAAATAACTTCTTTTGATACTGTACATAAATACAGCCAGAACCAGTGTGCCTGATCCAAAGCGGGTCTTTTGCTTTGACTTAGCGTTGAAAGTGAGTACCCTACATAGGCTACAGTCCTTGGCTGTGTCTCAAATCCAATACTTACATTAGTACACTTGCATTAAGTACACTATGTACACTAAGTACAAATTTTTATAGGGTAGAGTTGTCCCAAATCAAACGCTGCTTTTTCACACTTACCGGAAATGACGATTCCATTTCACAACCGTTCACGGGTGTTCTTCTGTTATTCATTAATTGCAACTATCAACCATTGTTTGATCTGTTCCCGCCCTTCAGCGATGTAGCCAATAAGGCAACCACTGAGAGTGAGAACTGTTCATCTTTCCACACTCAACTTCATGACCGTTTTCATGTTTTCAGTGCACCAACTGAGAAATCAAAGTGCACTACGTTTTTGCACACTGCCATTGTGAATGCACTTATGCACTCAAAATAGTGAGTACAGTAGTACGCAATTTGAGAGACAGCCACAGTTGCCTTGCTGGGGATTCCTAGCCTTAAGTTTTAACAACCATATCACTAATTCTCTGGGTTTTCTTTTGTGAGTCATATAAACCATTAGTTTTACAAAGTCAGCGCAGAATCTCCACTTCTCTCATACGTGACTTTCTAAAATGAGAGAACAGTTCAATGAGAAAACTGAGATTCCTAAAGTGAATGATTACAAGCTGAGGTTGCTCTGTTTTGATTGAATCAGAGGGCAGTAGCAGCTTAATCGGCAGTGACTTGTTTTGGGATTCAGAGGGTTGCTTTTGTTGACTCTCAAGTTCAGATATTGGTCTGGTAGCTGGAGAGGTGTCAGTTCACTTTTCAGGCACAGCCGAGGAGCTCTTGAACGAAGCACCAAACCCCAAACTGATCAACGCAGTCATTAATGTGCTAGCCTTCTCACTCTGAATTCTCTGTTTATGCATATCCATAGGATCCTGGTTGTGCATGTGTAATTTTTAAACCTTTTTTTGTTAGTACATCAACACTAGAGTGAAAAATTGAATTTCTCATTGCAGACTGATAAAGTGTTTCTTCTTCTTCTTTGTCATCATGATTAGAGTAAATCCCACATTTACATAACATGACAGTTTGTGTTTTCTTTCTTTTTCTTTACAGCAAGAGGGCATTTAACTTGTCATCCATTTACATTCAGCATGGCGCCTCTCAGAATTTTTTGTTTTTATGTGAACGGGACTAGGGCCTGTCACTCAAGAGAGCAAAGAAGGACGGAGAGAAAAGAGAAAGAAAAAGCAAGTGCGTGTACATGTGTGTGCCTGTGACATGGGGGGCGGGGGGGGGGGGGTAAAAAAAAACTGTGAGAGTGAGCGGTAGACAGGAAAGTACACTTGATGGAGAAAGGATTTACAAAAGACTTGACCTTGGTAAGTTTGAATTCGATGACTGTGGAAGGCCTGCATCCCCTCTTTTATTTCACCCAACATTTTTTTTATATAATTTTGCCAAAGAAAAAAGATATTTCAGCAGCGTGTTATAACACAGTCTTTAGGGCAAAGGGTCAAGAGGTCTCTTAGCATACAGTGAACAAAGATGAAGATACTCTGCGTGTGTTTTTCATGTGACAGTGTGTGGAAAGGACTGCAGTGATGGGCTTTTAATATCACATCTATGGTAGCCCAAATGAATGGCTGGCCCATGACCAGCTGCTACACAATTGTGCCACCTTCTGGACCAAATGAGGAAGTCTCAAGGACTGGGAGAGAGTCAGCTCAGGGATAACTTTTGTGTGTGTGTATGTGTAACACTTTAAAAGTAGCAGGGGTCAATGACACATTTCATTAAAAGCATGTTGGGTCATGTTTTGGTGCTGTATTCTCCTTGAATAAAGGCTAGATAATATTCTTTTATTTACTCTCAGTTGGGTCAAATCTCGTTTTTAAGAGCAACTATTTATTTTCCAATAAAGTAATTGAATCTATTGGTATATGATAATACAGACATATGAATAGACCCAATAAAGGTAAGTAAAACTTGTGATTTTGGGGTCCTATGTTTTTGCACTGTAAAATTAGATCTTTTACATATGTATTCACACTTAGTCTATGTAGTAAATTAATTGTTGTTAACATTTTTGTAATATATAATCACAACAACCTCAAATGTTTTAGAAAAACAAATGAGTGAAGTCATATGTCTATTCACTAAATGTTTCAGAAATAACAGCAAACAGTAAAAAAATAAATAAATAATAATAATAATAATAATAATAATAATAATAATAAGTTAAAAAGGAAGACTTATATCAAGTTCTTGGGATTAAAAAACTTCACATTTCAGAAAAATGTGATTTGTTTGGTTGCAGATTTAATATTTTACATGCCGATGAGAAGTTATGGTTCATGACTCCCCTGATCCAGTTTTAGCATGAGAAATATCCAAGATTTTTAAAAAATTACACCAAGCGTCCCAACATGTTTTGAGGGTAGATATAGTTCCTAGTCCTAGTGGAAAAAAGTGGGACTTTTTTTTAAAAAAAATACTAAACAACAACACTACACAATCTTGGACAATAATCTTTTTTATCATTATTATTAGTATTATTACTATTATTCAACATTTCCACTAAAATATGTAAGATAAGTCACCTTAATATGTTTCTTTTATTGCAGAGATTCTCAGATTAACATGAATTGTGAAAACAATTTAAAAAAATCTAAAAGTTAAACCATCTTTTAATAAATTATTGATGACATTATACTTTTTTCTGCCAGTTTCACGTTACACATGGGCTCTTCAAAAGTAACTTTCAGGGGACTTTTTTTGCCAGAACTAATGCAGAAAAATAAAGAAATACCTATTTTAGTCACATTTAGTTTTCCTTATTATGTACTACTTGATATATGTCCCTGCTGCTGTTCTTAATGTATATCCTATGATGCTACATTTCAATCTGAAGCTTGTAGAGCTCTCAGAAAGACATGCGAGAGTGTGTATGTGTGTGGGCATGGTAAAAGGATGTGTGTGTATGGATGGGTTTGTGTATTTGGGATTGCAGGGGTGGGCAGGGGGCTGCAGAAAGAGAAGATTGGGGAGTGATTCAATCGCCACACAAATGGATTTGGCTAATAGAAGCAGCCTCTGATCCTGACGGGTGCACAGCTGGAGCTCCCCTAATTGGAGAGGGTGAAGAGTGGCGAAGAGAGCACAGAGAAAAGAGAAAGAGAGAATATGGCCCCCGGAGAAAATGCACCTCGGCTGTAACATTATTGACTCAACGGGGATCATGCCAAACGTTAATACGAGTGAAAAAGCACACAGGCCTTGAAGAAAAGTCATGTGAAGCCTCATCATAGCTCATATTCTCACCTTGGAAAGCAGCTCAGGATATTTTAGTGCAATCGTTCTTGTGTTTTAAATACCTGATGAAGCAAAAAGTGGCCCGCTCTCTAACCCACTTCACATCAGTGAGCACCATTAGAGAAATACCTGGGCTTGATGGGTGCAAACAGGAGCCTTATAAGCATTTAGCAGCACAAGTACCCACCACTTTCTGTCTGTGAATTGCGTTATTGTTAAAGGAAATCAAGATACAGCATGTGATGCTCTATATTCGATGACCTTTCTTGTTATTGGAGCGGCTCAGAGAAAGTTTGAGGTAAGATGTGTTGAACTGGTTCAGGCAAGAATGAAATGAATTCACTCTTAAAATTCCTGAATAGATTAAAAGGAGTTTAAAAAATCCTCTCTGCTGTTGCCTTTGTCAAATCCTGAACAGAGGAGAGTGTGTGCTAAATATCCAAAAAGAGAGCAAGGCCCTTTTTTCTGACTACTCCAAATACTGTCCTGATATAAAAGATGATGAGAGCCCATTTCTATGTCTACTCCAATATATCCTCCCCCCGAAATGAAAAGCAATATTCAAGTTACAGTTTTCATGTGCATAAAGAAGTCAGAGTTATAGTTAAAGAGTATAATGTAAACTTTTCTGTAATTCTGTTACCTGAAAAAACAAACAAGATTCTAATATGGTTTATGGAATTTTAAAACCTTTTAAAATTTGGGCAACAGGTGTATAAAGTACAATTTTTAAACTGAAGTTAAGCTATTTAATGCAAAACAGCATTGTTTACAAATGAGCTGCACAAATATTCTTACTGAACTGCACCCCCTAGTTCATGACTTGGAGATGAGGCAAATATAACACATACTTACGCATGAGTTACCTGTAAACCCATGATGTATGTCCTGACGCCTGCCTTAGCTTTGTAGATTAATGGGTTAGCATCGGCTCTGGATGGGATGGAAGCCATCGTCCTCTCAAACTCTCATACAGGCCTCACACGAGTTTCTTGGGTGTAACAGGAAAAAAAGACAGCAGACAGACTATGTAATGACTTTATGTAATTGAACAAACTTTGCTTACATTTCAACTACCTCTTGTCTTGCTGGTATCTTCCTTCTTGATGTCAACTGTAGAACATTTGTGTTGTCTTCTGAAATAATGCTATACAACTTGTGTCTCAAAAAAGAAAAAAAAAACACTCATCACTTTCTAACCTACCAAAATAAATAAAATATTTAAAAAAAAAAAAAAAAAAAAAAAACTTATCTTATTTTATTAACAGTTTTGAAGTTTTGTTATCTTATTCTGCTGTTCTGCTTCAAGAAGTTAAAAAACATTTACTTACTGCACACAATGTATGTAAGAGAGGAACCCAAAGCATAACCCACTGGTTGTATCTGTGTCAGGTTTAAATCAGACAAAAAGAATAACAAAACATTCTGGAACTTTAACCACCCTTTTTTACTTAATATGGCTGTTCAGTCTTGTTATATAAAGTGCGTCACGCCGCCATCTTTGTTACATCGTTTACATTCTAGCTTGCAAAAATCTGTTCAAAATAAACTGTAAACTTTTCTGTTTAATAACTGGCCAAAATGACCATTTTGACATTAAACCTTTTCAACATAGAAAGCTGTTTTAAGTCCTTAGAAATGTTACGTGATAAAGTTACATACATACAAACCTGTTTTCTGACCGGAAATAGACGTTTGTAGCGTTCCATAAGCAGCCTGTAGCACTTATTTTAGGAATACTCCTCCTGGTGGCGTAAACGACTATATCTGTCTCGAGATAAAATAAAAAAAAAAAACGAGTACCTTCAAAGTTGGCAGTTTTGCACGAAAACTTGCAACTCATTCAACAATTGACTTAACCTGTCATGCTAGCTGTTTTAGCCTCAACAGACAGCTACCTCTTGCATTTCTTCGGTCTGTTAGCTTTATTAATTAGCTACACCTGTAGTATTATTATCCAGGATTTGGTACTCTTAATTCAGGTACATGTGATTTTAATTCTATTAATGCATGCCGTTACTTACATGGGTTACCAAGTTATATTGCAAGAAAACTGTTAGCATATGCTGTAACTGATGGTCTGACAAAATCCACTAATATGGAAATCTTTTAACCCTTTAAACCCTGGCCTCTTTTTTCAGTCTCTGCTTGAAAAATGACATACCCATATTAAAAAGACTATATCTCTGCAAGTACGCCCTACAAGGTCTATTTGAATCATTTTAGTGTCATAATAAAGGAAACACTTTGATTTGCTCAATTTGCTCAAAGGTGTCAGTGTTGGTATTTATGTCACTGGCTCAGAGTAATAACTCAAGTATCAGTCAAACGAACAGAAAGTTTGGTTCAGTATGATTTGACGGCGTTTGTAGCTGAGTTTCTCCTATTTAATCTAAAAAATAAAAAAAAAATCTAATCTAAATTTTTGGGGAAAAGTGTTGAACCATAATATTTTCATTCTTTGTTACAATTATAAGTCATAATTATGAGAAACTATGTCATAATGATGACATACTAGGTCAACCAATCAACCAATCATGAATAAAAAAAAATAATAATAATTTTTAATTTAACCAGGTGAAAGGTTCATTGCGATTAAAATCTCTTTTACACAAGTGACCTGGCCAAGATGGCAGCATAAACTCACTAACAGACGATACATTCAAACATACTCAGTTTGCATTCTCTACAAAACACTTCACAATAAAATGCAATACATTATGTCAGGAAAAAACAATACCAATAAAGCATACAGTGGAACAACCAATATAATGCTTAAAATAGGACAAGTGTTAAAAAATGAAGGGGCAGTTTCAGATCCTTCTGAAAGTTGTTCCATGAATTAGGAACAGCATGTTCAAAAACCTGTGCCTAATTCAGTCCAAACTCTGAGGACCAACATCTTTAGAATGTTGGCCAACCACCAATAACATAGCTTGTAACATGCACAAACTATCTTAATTTTATTGGAAAGGAGGCTAGCTAGCAATGTCTGAAACACTGACTTAGAGTTACAATAGCTATGTGTGGATGTTGTGCTCCACGGGAATCTGGAAGTGAGCTTAATTAAGGTATTGTGAACTCGTACATGGTAAAATGTGGTAAAAATGATGTGAATTGTGTTTTTATGTGTGACATAAAAGCCTATCCACACTAAAGCTAAGGATAGCATCAACCAGGTGGGTGACCTACTGGTCTCTGCTTAAGGCCACTACATAAAGCATAATTAGCTTAGTGTCTCATTATGATGAGATACTAGGTCATAACTATGACTTAGTATCTCATAATGATGAGATAATATTTCATTAATATGACTTAGTAACACGTAATGAGGAATTAGTAGCTTGTAATTGTGAGATAGTATCTCATTATTATGACTTTGCTTTTTTTTATTATTACTTTTTTTCCCATTTTTTTATTAACTGCCAGAAATGGGCTTTCAGAGGTACCCCTGCTGTCAAAGCTAAGAAAAACAAGACAAAGTGATAACATCCACTTGGGGTCCCTTGAGCACTATGTAACATTATTTTTTAAGATGTTCTTGTTTTTAGGAGGAAAACTACTTTATTTGAAATGTGGAGGGCTGAGCTGCATTTTTGATCATCCTTAACAACATAAGAGCTGTGTCTCAGCGTGCACACACTACAGTGTGGCTGTAAAAGTGTGTGTGAGAGAGAGAAAGAGTGCAAAATGAAGAGGCAGGCGGGTCTCCTGTGTGTATTCTCAAAGCAGGGGGTCTCTACCAATCGCCCCAAACACAAAGAGCTGCTCAGCATGAACACACCAGGGGGGCCTCTTAGGAAACATATCAGCTCTTATCTAGAAAATAGGCTGTATAGGGTGAGCACACGCTCATGAAGAGAAACACACATCCCTAACTTATCTCTTCATTTTATCTGAGCTGTACAACATGACTACTAAACACGCTCCCATATCAAAAATGAAGAAAATCTTTGTACAGCATGTGTCCTGTCTGTGTAAGACAAAACAGCAACCTACACCCTGTGCTGCCTGTTGACCAGTTTACAACCTGAGATCAACAAACATAGACAAACTGTCAGATCTTACAGGGACACACACGCACACTGAGGCAAGCCGCAGACCCTCCCACCGTGTTTCCATTGTAGCGACCATTGTAACAGTTTTGTCAGAGCCATATGGGCTGGTTTAGGGGGACATGGACCCCCGGCAGCTGAGCTTTTGTCCCCATGTCACAGAGGTCGCTGGGATTGTGTTCCCAGCTAATTCCCTCTTTCAGGGACTGCAGATCAGAGTCTATAATGATCTGGGCGGCCTAGCACAGGGATTACTGCTGCTGCCTCTGACATCAACAGGCTGTGTATGTGTGTGTATATGTGTGTGTGTGTGTCTGTCTGTCTGTATGTGTGTGGGGGTAAGAAAGAAAGAGAGATAGAGAGATGACATCTTAAGATGAAACATTGTCGCTACATCCTTCACAACAGGAATCAATTGATTCCCCCCTCAAGGCAAGTCCACCCCTAACCCGAAACAGATCCACCCCACCTCCCAAACACACACACACCCAATACACTCTGAATTTTCCACCTCATTTCCCTCAATCCAGCTTAGGCAAACATTATTAGCGGAGAAAGTGAATGCAGTGGAGGGAGAGTAATGGCTTCTTGTGTCTTCACTGACCTCCTTTGTCACCAGATGATTTACAAAGTACAGACGACTGTCTGGATGTTTGGCCTCACAGCTTGAATGTACCCTATTCTGCTCCAACAGAATGAATCTGTGGTTCTTATGAGTTCTGCTAAAATCACTATTAAGACATTTTACTTGATTTTCAGAGGAGATGAGATATTGGTAGCAGAAGCGTTTTGGTTTAATTTAGTCCTTTTTTGCAGTCTGAGTGTTGATCAATAACTTACATACAGTATACATTTATCAAACCCTATAGGTATGGGGTCTCAGGCCCCAAGTACAGTAGCAGGTAGTTCAAATCCAACCCATGGCTCCTTTCCATGTATAACTCCCAATTCTCTCCCATCCCTCAATTTCCTCTCAATCCACTCTCCTGGACCTTGGATTGAATGCTTAAATCTGACAGACAGAATGCCAATCCTATCACTAAGCCACAGCGGCTTAAAACGGCATGCATTAAGTCCCAAAGTATTATGTAAAAATAAGTCATAAAATTATAATTACTATTTTTTGTGAAGCTTTTTTTTAATCACATGAAATTATATGCAGATTTCTGTCAAAACTGAAGAGGAAGTTTTCCAAAAATCTGATTATTGCTACAGAAGCATTTAAATATATCCCACGAACCCCAGAGTATTAAAGAAAAAAAAAACATTATTGTGTATTACATCTAAGACTATTAAATGTTTTGTTTTCTTAAAACCATGACTAATTGCTGAAATTAAATAGTTAATCATGAATCTCTGTATGTTTATAGTTTAATTATTCTGCATTAATAAACAGGTTTTAAGTCCATGTTAACAATGCAAAGTAATTGTAACAGACAGTGTTTTGATTTCAGAATAAATGAATGTAATGATACTTTTTTTATCTTGACTTTTGGACTTAAATACAAGTTAGCAGATACCCACAGGTCTGTGGTGATTCATACTCTTCAAAACAGCGCTCTGTCTGCTTCTGTGATGCAGCTGCCATACTGTCATCTATAGCTTAGCTGCACCTGTATGCTTCGCTCAGACCTGTTTGTGATGTTTTAAATTGGTATATATCATTTTATACTTGTAAACTGAAATTTCGGGGGGGGGGGGGGGGGGGGGGGGTTAAGACTGAAATATACCATTATAAAAAGTAGGCTGGTGGCTTCTTTGATGTGACAAAATAGCACTGGATTTTAAAAAAGAAAAAAAAGAAAGAATGTTAATTTCAGTGCCACAATGAACATGCTAAAGCTAACATCCTTTGTTTCAAAATAATGCGCCACAGTATTAACTTGTTTTGACTGCTGTATGTACTACATCAACAGAAAAGTAGAACATTTTCTCGTTTTGTCAGACACAGTATCTTAACACCTCAAAGGTAGTGCACTTTACTTACTGTAAACAGACAAATATAGGATGAAAACAGGATGATATGTTTGCATTAAGTCAATTCTGGCAGCTATATTATCAGAGCAGACGTGTTGTACTAAAGTTTAAAAGAACTGATTACAGTGAGATAAATGAAAATAGAGAAATAGTCAGTGATCACACAATAGATTTTGAACCTTTTTTGTTTGTTTTATTTTAAGACAACATATGAGTATATTTATTGGTATAGATTCTAATATTAAAGTCAGCTCTTTCTTTCTCTTGTCGTTCATGTCTTGAAAACAAGCAGCAGCGCTCAATCAACTCAGCACGTGTTTAAATAAATGGCTCATTGCAATAAGAGCATATCAATTACTTGAAAGAAGCTAGCACAATTGGATTCACATATTTGAACATTGTTGTTTGTTATAAACAATGGGAACCCTTTGTTGAAATAGGGTACCTGAGTAATCAGATATATGGGTTCTCAAGCAGAGAGGCATCTACATGCTAAATGAAGAGCACTCTGATACGTACACACTGAAGACGAAGCATCCTTCTCCCCATGAAACCCTCCCATGTTTTATAAAAAGGACTTTCAACAAGGCAGGAAACAAAGACTTGTTTGCTTTGCTCCATTCCACTTTTAATTTTCTGCTCTCATTTGTTTCTGTAGGCATCTTTCCACATTTGATTCCTTCCCCTCTCTCTTCCGATGGAAAGAGACTTTCATTGAAATTCATGCTCTCAAGGACCGGCTTCCATGCAAGGCCAGAAGATAATAGGCCGACCTATTTACCCAGCAGTTTTATTTATCTTTTTTTCCCCCTCCTCCTTTCCCCCCCTCTGGCTTTGGATTGATCATGGTCGCTGCAAGATGACAGCTGTCTCCTGTGCATTAGCATTGCAAATGAAAGAGAAGAAAAAGAAGAGGAGCTTCTGTGTGTTGAGCCACAGGCCTTCAGTCTGAGCTGGCAGAGAGCAGATCAGCAGCCGGAACACAGAGGGACCGCAAGTAGCTGTTTGTAGGAAAGGAGACATTAACTGACTCTAAGACAATCTATGGATGCAATTATACTGTCTTTGCAGTGAGGTACCATGATAAAATTTGAAAAATAACAAAAACCCATTTAGGGTTCTGTTAAATTTTGGTCAACATAGATTTTTTCAAAGTGAACACAAAATGCTTCCTTTCACAGCATTCAATGGTGTGCACATGCATCACAAATCTGAAAACAAATAAATCTTATCAGACAAATAATTAATTCATTTTTTAAAAAGAGATTACACCTCTCCTGTAATTGCTGCTCATTCTGAAATACTCAATACAAAGACAGAAAAAGAAACCAGTCTGTAAACAAGTCAGGGTGAACACTCAGTTTCAACTCTGTACAACAAAGATCACTTATGCTATATAGCACATCTAGCTAAGCGAGGCTAAAGCAGGAATGTAAAAAGAAAAGGTTGATTCACTGTAATTAGCGCTCTGGTTTGTATTCTTCTACCTTTTACCTTCTATATTTTTGTACCAAAATTATAAAATGCATCTAAACTTGTTGAACAAGTCCACAAACAAATGCAGAAGTTAGTTAAATGCTAACATTAGTGTGCTTGCTAGATTATATGACAGAGAATTAGGGCCATGTTTTGTTTTTGTTTTTTGTTTGTTGTTTGTTTAAAAAAAGTCATTTTCATGATAATAAAGTCATAAATTTACAAGAATAAAGCCACATTTTTTTAGATTTAATTCATGAATGGAAATAAATTATGTCAAAAAAAAAAAGAAAAAAAAGAAAAATATTCTAAAAGGCCATTTGCCCACGCAAAGAGGATGAAATGAGAGTGTCTTCTCAGTTAAGTTGTGATGAGTTACAGGTTTGACAAACAGCCCTCTCAATATCACTGCCAATAGTTTGTCAAAGAACCTGGAGCTTCATGATGAAGGCACCATATGCTACCACACTAAGACAGAGGATTAGAGCCAAGTTAAAACCCATACTAAAGTATAACTTCACAAGATGCTTCATGTTTCTCATTTTTGCAGCTGCTTCTCTTCGGATAGCCAAGATATTGCCCAAAATAATGAGTTTATTCTCCTAAAGTTAGGAGATTGTTCTTGTAAGTTTATGAGTTTATGACACTTCTAGCAATCAATTGGATACATTTTTGTCTATATGAAAAAGCTTTTAACCCTTTCGCTACCTCTTCTTTAAATTAAGTTAAGCTTAGATTTTTTTGCTAACTGCAACAAAATTTCCAACCATTATGGAAGCAGCTTCTGTGAGGAGTGATGCTTGATAATTAACTTTTTTTTTCATGACTTTTCATCCCTGAAGGTTTAAAAAAACGAAATTTACCAAAATACAAGAAAAACATTGTTATACCATTCTATAATAATTTTTTCAAAGCATGTTTTGGGGACAGTAAACCTTACTCATGAGGTGGTATTGTCAGAATTTATTGTATGGATGATAAGAGAAGGTGAGTTTTACATGTTTCGAATAATGTTTTTATTCCAGCAGCTGGACTCGAAGCTAACAGTAATTATTGATAGATATGCACAAAGAAAGTTAACCTGAAGTTTCTGCTCTATTCAGCTGTTCCTCAGGTCATAGAAAGGTCAGTAATTGCAGGATTATTGATTTGTTTTCAGAAAACTCCAGTGCTGCAAGGACGCATATTGTATTGAGAGACATAACTGTGAAAGGAAACTGCATCTGCCATGTGGTGAATGCAGCTGTATAAAACCTGATCGATTAACACAGTGTATTAAACCCCGTCCTTCACTCAGTCCTGTATGTTTATGCCCGAGGACAAAAATCTCATTAATATCACTTCTATGGGGAGACAGCAAAGGTAGGTGATTGTTCCTAACCCCAGCAGAGGATTATTGTCATGGTAACCAGTGATCACGTCAGACAACGTTTCATCATGGAGTGAGAACTCAAACACAGGCATGCACATGAATGCATGAGCAGACGTAGAAGATTCACAAAAGCAGCAGTGTTTTTCAGAGAGGATGAAAGACTGAAAGTTTACATTAAAGATCATTTGGCATTGAAGCTGTGCTTTCTTTAACAGCGTTAAATGAAGTTTTCAGTGTTCTTAACAGAATACACACAAGGACATCATCCCTTTAAATACCATTCTATACTCTGCACAGCCTTTCAGGAGGAAGTACTGATCCACATGTGTATCAGCCAAAGAGCTGATTCCTTTACAAAATAACCCTCATCTTTGAGAAATACCAAACTGTTTGTGAAGTATCTCAAAAAGAGCATGTGCCATCTCCTTTTACTAAAGTTTGTTATCCTGATCTTAAAGAATCTTTTCGTTCTCTTTCTGTGAAATAGTCAGGACGTTTTACTCTCTGCTCTAATGTCATTTTATAGTCTAAAAACTCATACTTGAGACTACTTAGACTCCATTGTTTGGATAAGCTGCATAAAAAACAACCCTAGGGTCAAAAAACTAATCTTTTATACCGACTTTGTTTCTTTAATTGAATCAAACAATTGAAACTGAAAATCTCGCTTTATCACAATGTCAAACTGCACACACATCAGTTTGTCTGTCCGTCTTAATTCAGCTCAATCAGTTAAGTGAGGCCTTAATGAACAACCAGATTTGAATTCTGTATTTAATTTTGACTTAAAGGAAAAGCACATCACAAAAGAGTCAGGTTTAAGGGAATGTTTTGATCCTCATCTCACAGAAAAGGAAGGCTGAGTTTCAAGCTGTTGTTTTTCTTAAAGTGAAGCGCCTGTTTCCTCTTCCTCCTCGGTCATTAATTCCTACCTGTAAAAGATCAGTAATGGAGCTGCTCAGCTTGAGCTCACCTCACATTTCACGGGGCCAAAGAGACACACAGAGGAAGGACAAGCAAACCGTCTCTCTCCTTTATAAATACTAGAGTGGCCATCCTCCCACTAGCAGCCCCTCACACAGCACCACAATTAAATTCTTCTCCCACTCATTCTTTTCCTCTTTTTTTGTCTCTCAAGAAGACACCTCACTTGAGAAAGCACTGAGGCTGCTTTTTAAAGGTCCCTGTTTGGCAGGATGACAGAGGACACCACTCTCTGCCTTTTCTCTCATTTGGGAGGACTGAGTGAAATTGAAAAGGGGGTCCTCAGCTCCCTCCCCAAAGACCCTCTCTACCCCTGCATCCCTCCTCCTCCTCCTCACCCCCACCCCACCGTACCCCGCGTGGACTCCCCTGGTCGGTTCTCAGACCTCCCCTGTCTCTGTGATACCAGTAGCATTGTGGGAGGCGGACAAAGAACAGGAAGCCCAGGGGTCGGATGGGCAGGCCTGAAGGTCAGCTCAATCAGTCTCTGTGTGATGGATGCAGTGCGTACAGCGGTGGTGGGAGGGATCACCTGAAAATGCACCAAACAAGATGGCTGAATGCACACTCCGCTCCACAGCATCAGCTCTAATTCTCTCTCTTACACACAGATGAATGTGCAAACATGTAGAGTCACCTTGCTTCCTGTGTTACAGAATCAATAGTTTGGTGTACTGTAACAGTCTGTATGGAGAACAGAAGAAGGTGTAACACAAACTGTCAAAACATCATCTCCACTTCACTGGCAGGAATCTGCCAACATATTTTTTAAAAACATTTATTGATTCTTTCTCTTAATTTAACTTTTTCAGGTTCAGACCACAAAATTTAAGCACCATGAAGCTTATTTGTAACAAATTATTTGAAGGGAAACTGAGACTCACAGATGACTTGATGCTGTTTGATGACTGTGCAATGCCCTGCAAAAAGATCTGAAGGGAAATTTGTGCTTCATCGTCTTTTCTTAAGTTGCTTCACCGACAGTTAAATTTGATGAGCACAAAAAGAAGCTGGAAGTTATTCATCACTAACATTTTGCTACACCAGCAGAACCAAAAAGTTGGCCATCCTTCCTGAGATGAGAAAGCCAATGTGTTCAAAACTTCATTGAGAGGATTTTTTTGTAATTACTTTCTCTGAATCCCAAAAGTTTTGTCAGTTTAAACACCAGCTCCAGTACAAGTCCTCCACCACTTCCTCTGACATCCCAGTAGTTTGAATGCTCTGTGTATGTGTGTGTGTGTGTGTGTGTGTGTGTGTGTGTGTGTGTGTGTGTGTGTGTGTGTGTGTGTGTGTGTGTGTGTGTGTGTGTGTGTGTGTGTCGTCATGGAGACCCCTGCGTGTGGGAAGCAGTCCAAACATGACAAGGCTGAGTTTACTGACTCAAGGTGACTGGGCCGAGGGCACAACAGGACACAACAATGGCTGCTCCATTAGTGCTAATGGGGGACACATGTAACAGGATTAGGGAGAGGACACCTGGGGGTTGGGGGGGGGACCACATGGTGCGATAGTTCCAGACCCCCCTTAGACCCATCCCTTTCCTGACTCACTCCATCAAACTTTCACACAAAACTGGGGGTGGCATGTTTTAGGACGGCTGCCGGCCCACCGTGTCATTTTTCAACCTGGAGATGAAACTTTAAGAAAAGTTTAAAGATGAATTGATAAATGGATCTATTAGTTTTAATCAGAGTTGACATGAAGGCTGTGTTTGGATTTATTCATATAATTTGATTTTTTTTTTTTTTTTCAAAATTCTTTAAAATTTGCTTAAAGCTTTATATAGTAAATATGGAGGTATATTGCTGCCATGCAAAAAAAAAGAAGATCTGTAGATCTCACTTCATTATTTGAAAAGTTTTTGCTCATTTTTTAACAAGACTACTTCACTATTTTTTTTTTTTCGTTTGTTGTCATCATCTCTGAACTTAAATTACACATTTTATATTCAACATAAGGATGAGAGTATTTTACATTTTCATAAGTGGTGTTGTGTCAAAGAGTTTGTGTCCCCCAGTGAATATTTCCGTGTTATTATATACAGCATTATCTCCGTATAACAAAAAACCTTTCTAGTGATATCAATATAATCTAAAATCAATATGTTTAACATAAAGGATCATGTTTCACCATTATTAACCCATTTTTGAACGGGGAAATGGGGATAAAATTATACTTCATGCTTGAGTTAAGAAGAAGGATTTTGAAATATAAATAAAAATTTTTATGGAAAGATTAACTTCTCGTTATAATTACATAACATATATTACATTCTAATATATGTCTTGCATACACAAAAATTTCTTGTGCTGTAGAAAACATATTGTTCTAAGAGGAAACTTTTTACATTGCAACATGTTACTGATGTGTTTTGTTTTGTTTTTTTAAGTCCTAAAATGGCAGTAATAAGCTTCCATACAAAAGATCTCATCATGTATTTTAAAAAAAGAAATAGCTATTTATACTGTAAAATATTTCATTCTAGGTTCAATTAACAATAAAATTAAGAAAATTTTGTTACTGTGAGATGTTACCCTTGTTTAAACTGATGATTTTTATTATTATTTTTAATGTAATCACACTGTATTGTACTTCTTGGCAATAAAATCTTCTAAATCTTTTAGTTTTTGTTGTTGTTTTTTCTCAAAATTTATTCTTACGACTTACACACAAATGTAATGAAGTTAAAGTATGTTGTAGGATGAAATCAAAAGTAGTTCAGGTAAAGTAGAGGTGGATCTGCCACATTCATGGATCCAGTGTTTGTTTTTTATTGTATAAATTGTGCTTGAATAAAAAGATCTTCTCACAGTTGTTGTAAATGAAAAGCAATAATCCTCTTGGCTCAGTAAATGACAGTATTCTGAATCAAAGAGTAGGAATTAGTATCTTTAATTACATCCTAATCGGAAGCTTTGAAATTCTCCCCCTGCAGAGGTTTTTACCTGGATAAAACAGCTGTATGTCCGCCTACCACAGCTCCCCCCTTCCGAGCAGCAGTGTACATCAAACAGAGATAAATCTGAGACAGAGTTCAATGAATCTCCATTGCTGGACTGTGAATCTCCCCCTCCGTCCCCTCTCAGCTCATCCTTCATTCCCAATTCTTCTTCTCCCCCTTCTACAAATTCCTGAACTCTGCCCAAGACGCCCAGTCAATTAATAAGACATTGTCTCCTCCCCTTGGAGCCTGTGCACAAGAGGCCACCCAGGAGCCAGCAAGCCTTCCTTCTAAAGCTGCTTCACTGGTGGCCCCCAGGAATGCCTCTTGCTTTGGGAACGGGCAGAGCAGGAAAGCATGGGGGGGTAGGCTGGTAGGTCGGATAATAGAAACAGCCCCATCATGCTCATGTGCTGGGGCAAACCAGTCAAAAATTGGAGGGCAACAAAAGGAAATGTGTTCCACTCCCAAGGATGGGAGGCACTTCACCCATCCCCAGGCCAAGCCCCGCCCCCCCGAGACAAACCAGCGAGAGCACACAGACTTACAGGGTTTTACTTTTGAGGAGACTGAATTTGCTTACATTCAATTCCTGATCCTTAGCTCTCACCTTAAGAAGTGAGACCTGGCTTAGACTAGTGATGTGGATCAAAGGGGAGACAGGAGGAAAGCTTAACTGGACTCACATTAACCCCCCCTAAAACATCCTGTAGGAAGTGTCTACTCAGGTTTATAAAAGACTCAAGAACACCGCAACAGGATAGCAGAATATGGATGCAAAACAGAGATTAACGTGAAAAAAGTTTCTAAAAGTAATGTGGGAAATCAAGAGCCCAAAAACTGGCATGGCATTATTAGGAAATTATTTCAGTACTCATCTCAAATATATCACAACATTAGGATTAAAAACTCTTCCACTCGAATTCAGTGAGTGAAAGTTTATCCTAGCCTTTATGCTAACCCTGCTGTAAATATCTCCACCAACCTCCATCTGAGAGCTCAAACAAAGCCAAAAAAGTCTACATCCGGGCTCACTACAGCGAGATTGAGCTTAAGAGAAAACAGAAAAAGAATTAAATGTATGGAAGAAAATAAAATACAATCTGTTTTATTCTCCTGATTAATATATTTATTTTTTCATGACTTTAAACAATAGAATTCCCTCCCCACTATTCCTCAATAAATGTCCGCATTCATGAGGCTGCTCTAATCATAATGTTTCTCAGGACCCCCAGTATTAGCTTATATGGTTTACTGCTTTGAAAAATTTCAGTTTTCTTACACTTGATTTTGAAAACCCTTATTTCAGCCTCCAACTAAAATGCTCCGTTTTAGCTGCTGTCTCTTTAAGGCAATCTGCGCCACAAACCCCCTACCTTCTGATTGGCTGGCCCTCCGGAGGCCTGTCAGGGGCAGAGCTGAGGGCAGATCTTGGTGTTTGAGGCCCAAACCCTATGATGCATCATGAACCAATCAGGAGATCCTTATGATGACATTGTTATTTCAGTATGTCTCATGAACATCTCATACTTTTTTAGAAAAAAAAAAAACATTTTGAGCAGCTCAAAGACAGATTGAGAGATTTCTTCAACATTTAAATACGCAGAAGTTTGAAAACCTGCACACATTTAGTATGAACATCCAGTATTGTTACTTTACATCTATATATAAAATATGGGTGAGTAGAATACCCCCTCTTTAATGAAAATTTTTACTGCAAGTAAAATTTGGGGGTATCGCCCTCAAGGGTTCATGTCTAATGAAAGTTAAAGGCACAAACCCTGGTCTTAAATCCAAACATGACCCTACCTCCCAACAAACCCGTCACAACACAACCCAGACCTTTGATAACCAAAGCTTCAACCAAAAAGCTCCAATACTTCTTTAGGTTTTAATTAAATAATCACTTTTATATTATTTCTGTGTAGTCTTTAATATACATACTTAATTTCAGTTTTGTATTATCTATTAAGCCCACTTTTGAATGACAGATAGAATTTGGCCAGCCATTACCAACTGATCACCTGAGTCATGAAGTACGATGGATTTTTTCTTTTTTCTTTTTTTTTTTTTCTTGCACTTTTGAACCAATTTTACTGATGAAAAGAGTCTTTTGGAATATGGTTGACAATAATCACTCTGTTGACATGAACAAGAAAAAGTAATTCATTTCAGGTAATTTGGAGAGTGCTTTGATGGTGAGCTAAAAATGGCTTTGCATAAAGAAGCAGAATCAGTCTCTTCAGCACGGCAAACAAAGGTTCACATTGTCTTGACCACAGTTTTAAAATAAAGGTTTGATAGATTGGCCTCTCGCATATCTCCATGTGCAAAAAGAATTTTAAAAAGCTGTCCTTTTCATGTTCTTACTCTTTCTTATGATTCTAGAGTACAAAATATTCTGAAATGTTTGTCATCTTGTGTGTACCTTTGTGCTTCTTGATGTATCAGCTGCTGGTCTCTCTCTGAAAATCTCATTGATGGGTTTTAGAGTGCAGTCCTTCCATCTTGAATGCCTGACCATGTCACACAACACATTGTTTAGTAATGGATATCATGTGAGTGCAGGGAGATGTCTGAGAAAAGAACTCGCACACAAACACCAAATGAGTTTCCCCCCCTGAATGTCCATATCGACATCAGCGTAGGAAAATTAGTCATGCAGAAGTGCTCTCTAAGTGCACCGTCTCTGCTGTTCCATATAGCGGCAAGTGGGGTGAAACCTCAATACATGACTTGAGAGCCAAACATAAGAATATCTGCTTTATTATTTTGTAAACATACATTTGTGCTTTAACATTACGGAGAAATATTTTGACCCAATTGCCTCCGTTTGATATAAAAATAATCATTCAAAACTTTAAAAACTGAACAGAGAAGCTCTACAAAAAAAGGTGTTTTTTTTTTATTCCCAAAGTCAAAACATAAAATAACAAACCTAAAAAGAATCTATTCAAACACCAGAAATGATAAGTTACTTTGAAGAAACAAAGTAGTTTCCTCTAATTTGCACATAAACTCAACCCTCTTTTTTGCTGACCTGAGAAGGAACAGTCAGAACTGATTCAAGCCAAGCAGCGCCCTCTCCTGGTAGTCTATGGTAGTACAAAGCAACAAAATTCATCATATTTTCTCCATAATTTGGCATGTAGAATAATAATAATTCACTTTCTATTATAAGTAATAATAAGGACAGAAAGTTAATAATTACAGCTTTAATAGTATGTAAATACAGTGATTTGTTTGTTTTCTTTGGTTTGCACTGTGGGGGGAATATTAACCAATATATTAATAAACTTGTTTTATGAAATTGTGGCCACAGATTCAATATATTTCTGGTAACATTTTTATCATTTACTTAATGAATATTGAAATAATACAAGATTCACAATTATTTAATGCAAAAACTCGTGTAGTATGTATGTTGACATCAAATTCCCCTTTAATATGTCATTAATTGTAGAAACTTACCGAACGGTTGCTTCACTCATTAGCCTTAGTTTACATTATGACCATGCAGTTTTTAGCATCTGATTAAATACAATAAATAAATAAATAAAAATTTGATCAGTACCTTTTTTTCTATACAAAATTTACAAAGTTGCAGAAGAAAAGTTATTTATGTTTCAAATAAATTAAGGTATAAATCAAGGGACTTTTTTAACCACTTAGTGTTTGTTTATTTTTTTAGACACTGCCCTTATTAGCCTATTATACTCCCTTGTTGTAAAGCACATCAAGCTGTTATTCATATAAAGGTGCCACACAAGCTAGAAATCATTGTAGAGATAATAAAAAAAAAATGCAATTAAAAAGACCCCTTTTTTATTTATACTGAAATACTGTAAGCCATTAAAAAACTTTTAAAGAACTATTTCTGAAGTTTGAAGATATTGTGCATTAATGACCTTTAACTTGCTGGTTCCCAAAGTAGGGGTTAAGAAATGCCTTCACAAACTGGAAACATTCCTCAGAGAGTTTGGTCCATATTGACATGATAGCATCACGCAGCTGCTGCTGATTTGTCGGCTGCACATCCATGATGCAAACCTCCCGTTCCACCACATCCCAGGTCCCTGATGCATCTTTCCTTGTGGGAACCTTGTTACTATTAATGCAAAGAGCAACTCTCATACCTTGTATTTCACCGTGAATGTTTAATGGGTTTGATAAATCAGTTAAAAACATGTACTATCCAAAATGATTATGGTCCTGTAAAACATATTGAATACTATTAACTATTGAACTGAATCTATCAACACTGATAATACTTTATTTGGAACGTATTACCTTTGCCTTGGCCTTTGGCAAAGTGTTGTCACTTTCATTGGGTCTCTTATTTGTTATTGCTGTTATTATGCTTTTATATGTTTTTATTGTTTTCATAGCTTTAATTGTTCTTTTATTGTTTCTGCCTTTTTCACTGGAAAGCACTTTGGTCGGCTTCTGACTGTTTTGATGGTCTTATATAAATAAAGCTGACATTGACATAACCAAGAGGTATTTTTATAGTCTGACGTGAGTGCATCTTAAAGTCACTTCAAAAGATACACGGATACATATTTTAAAAACAGAATTACTGTTTGGTGTTTTTATGATCAGTTCGGTGTGAAACTTCCTCTTTAAGAGTCTTTAGGCTAACAGCATTAACATGTCTTCTGAGACTCAGCTCATCTGTGGCTAAACCATGAAGGCTGAGATAAAATGATGCTTAACAACCAGTTTTTCTTTATTAAACACTGCCCTCTAGAGGCTGCGCGCCAATCTAACGCTCTTGTCTCTTTGTGGTAAAGTGACAAAAAAAAGAGTTGGTATGACATCCAAATCAAAAATATAGATGTTTGTTTCTGGTATCTTATAAGATTTTTTCTACCCTTTTTTTTAACCAATTAAAGAATCAGTCCCATTAAATTGGCAAAATCGTGTAACCACAAAAAGCATGACAAAGGTTAAAAAAAAATCACCCCTCAAGAAGTGATGCAGGTGTAGTGATGAAATAAATCACTTGTTATGAAACATCTCAAAGTATATTTAAAATATTTCATTTCTACACTTTGTAAATATGAGTTTTTGTTGTACTGAGCATGTCAGTATGCTATATGTGTCAATGTTTTCTCTCTATTTTTGGGTCAATTGGTTTAAAATTATTTTAATATATATATATATATATATATATATTTTTACAGTGTAGAAGATTGCTAAAATCATATTCATAGTAACCTTTTTTTACGCAACATTGTTTTTTTTTATGTGAAACCTTGGTTACACCAACTCACCACATTTCTTGTCCTTGTAATCAGGATTCCATTTTTAGAAATAAAAAAGATTTTAACCTTATTTATTGATGAACATCCATGTATGAACAGGAAGTAGTACATTTATTGTCCTTCTGACAACTCATACACACACAAATCCTGGTATCACAAAATATCTCAGTAATGATGTAAATACACATACAGTGAAGCCAAGGATCTATTTAAAGACTCATTAACAGGAGATCAATGTACAGATGTATTCAGCCAGCAATTAAAGCATTTATTGAAGCAAATCAAGGTACTTCTTTAAGTATGAGTGATGTACCTAAAGACCTGAAAGATGATGTTCACAGTGACCTAAAAAAGCAGGTATGCACATGGTGTGTCCTTGCAGTAAAAGTACTATCCGGTGTTGAGGTTTCTGTTCTTAGAAATGTTGGACAAAAGCTGTACAGATGAAACAAACATCTGAACCTGCACAACACAACAAGGACATTTCATCTTCTATAAAACAATAAATAAGTTGCATGATTAAAAGAACATACAAGTGCAAAGTTCTGCCCTTAAAGCTTGATTGCGTGTTTTGAAACCATTTTATTTTGACCAATCTCACAAGGGATTTACTGCTACAGTACTTTCTGACAGTAACAATACGTCGAGGACGGTTAAGAATGAAGATGAAGTCTACAGTGAAGTTGGCATGAGCATAAAAGTTTCCATCAAAGATCCGTCTCTATAAAAACATAAACGTGGCGTTAATCACAGTCAAAAATAAAGCGATGCTCACAGCGTCAGTTTGGCTAAATGGTTCAGTCAAACGGCCCGTGTGCTGAGGCTGCAGTGCTCGAGGAAAGCAGCCTGGGTTTGGTTCCACAAATAAACTTAAAAAATATGTATATATAAATAAATGTAAAAAATAAAGCTATATTGGGTTTAACAAAAAAAAAAAAGTTAGCATGTGAGACATACTGAAGTGCTCCATCAAGATGTAAATAAATCATGGGTCAAATTTAAAGAAAAAACACTGTTTTCATTTAGTTTTCAGTTGCCACGTTGTAACAATAAGTTTTCAAAGTTTTGGTGGCTTTAAAAGATTTTTAATTAGTATTTTTTAAAAGATTTTTCCAAAGCTCATCGCTGCAGGGCTCACAGTGGCAGATTCGACTTCTAGCCCTTTGCTGCATGTCTTCCTTTGCGCTCCACTCCTCACACTTCCTGTCTCTCTCCAGCTGTCCAACCTAAAAATACAGACTAGTCTTTTAATGGTTTAAAACCATTTCAAGGTATGTTTGGTTTAGTTCCTATTTCTATGCACCAACTTCTTTCTTATTCCACGTCCAGATCAATTCAGATTTCACTGAAACTGACTGAGGGGATATCATTAGAAAATGTATGAACTTACTTAACCGGTCTGATATTTATATTGGACATCAGTCCAATATCAGCAAAAAAAAAAAAAAGAGTATCAGATTATATCAGATAGAAGAAGTCCATTCCAGACTCCGTTCCAGCACTACTACCCAGCAGCACCCGGATTTCTCAGTATTTTTTGTTAAAGTCTAAAAAGGAAGTTGCAGCCAGGTGCGTAACTTGTCATGCACAAATTTCCTGTGGTGGCACAGAACTGAGGAGTTTACTTTAAACATTATTTTTATTCAAGCCTTGAACCTAAAAATGGAGCTGAACGTCACATCATTCGGATAAGTATCGGTATGGCCAATACTCAAGGCTGCAATATTGGAATTGTATCGAAAGTGACAAGGTTCTGTCGGGACACCCCTATATTTTTCTTACAATACACTTATCCAACGATCTTATTTATGTTCCTGTTGTAATGTTTTTATCGTATTTTGCTGCTGTAACGCTGTAAATTTCCACGTCATGGAACAAATAAAGGATTACCAGATGTTTGAATGTTGGTAAAAAAAGATTTCAGCTATTTTTTTTTGACCCTTTAAAACCATAATCATAAATATTTAAACTTTAAATCCCCTTCAGTCAAACCTCTCTGTAATCTAATATGCAAAGTTTCCAAGAACCCTTTAGCAACCTCAAAACTAAACCCTAGGGTTTGTGGGTAATACTTGAGAGCCGATGCCACCAGTTTGGCCATTTCAGCACTGAGGACAGCTCCGATACAGTTTCAAACTACCTTCAATTTTTACTTCCACTTTAGATACATGCACAAAAATGCTTTGGGATCAAAGTGAGACGCCATGTATCACTTTAAGATTTGGCACCAACATCTTTCTCTTCAGCATGAAGATGACACCTAGTAGAGATTAACAGCAGCATGCTGAGGCAACCCCAAGCCCAATTCTTTACCCCAACATTGGTGCTTTTGGCCAAACTGCTCAGGAAAGAAACAAGAAGCGGGAGAACTTGAAGGTGGGAACCAAACTTTCAATTGAAATCAAGAGAACAGACAAGAACATGCAGCAAAGACAACAGGACGCTACATCAAAAGTGGCCACTTTCCCTTCCTCCCTCCTTTCGCTCTCCTTTCTTCTGCTGTTCATCAAAGGGGGTGAAACTAGTTCGAAATTCAGCCCCAAGAGACGTCACTTCTAAAGCGAGCCTTCCCCTACATGCATGTTTTCTTCCCTCCAAAGCAAAGTGAGCGAGCCGAGTCCCACGGAGCCCATGAGTGGAGCACGGTATTTTCTTTGGAACAAACAGCCACTGCAGCACATCAGCTAATAGAGCCCGGCTCCCAGAGGGAAGCTCGATATAGGACACTTTTCCTCTTCCTCCACTTGAGCTATTAATACACCCAAACAAAAGAAAAGAGGCTTAATGAGGCAGCAGCGGGGAACTCATGCGAAACTCAGTAAGACGAGCTTTGTAGTGTTCAGCTTCAAGGATTCCTGCTTTTCATACAGCTAGTGGATCCTTCTTTGCTCAGCGGTATTGTGGTTGAAGCGAAGGGAGTAAAAAGCACAGTATATTCTTCCTGTTGTTGCCCTTCTACGCTTGGACCCATTTGGCCGGGTCTTTGTGAAATGGCAAAAGCAACAGCAAAAGAGATGCATAGTTCGGCGCGTGATAATGTGCAGGGTGTGGATGTTATAGATCTTCTGAAGAAACTCACAGGAGGCTTTAAGAAAACCACCTGAACCGGAGACAGACGCATTTCACCAGGTGGAGAAATAAACAGAAACCGTGACGTGTGAAGCATTTCTTTGCATATTTGCATGAAAGGGAAAAAGTCTCATGCAGCTCAGAGCAGCTACCTTGAAGTTAATGCTTTGGTTCAGATCAGAGTGCATTAAAATGGAAGAAGATGAGGGAGTGTATCTAAAGTCACACAGTTGAGTCCAACTAAGTATTTTTTGTTTCCTGGTAGAGCAGGAGAAACTGTTTCTAGTCACAAACTGAACACAAATACCCCTGTACATCCAAAGAATATAGATTTTTCTCTTTTTTTATGGAAACAGACTAATACAGACTTGCAAAAAACAAATCACAGAGCGTTGCACTTACTCGCCTAGCTATCCTGGGTAAAACCAGCGTTGTAGCATCGGAACAATACAATATTTAAGCTATTGTAAGGGATATGAAAAGGGGTTTTTGTGTTTAGATAATTTACACCTCGAAGAATAAAATGTCCCGGATTGAAGCGGGTGTTTTTAAAATGTGAGTCAAAGAGCTCACATGGAGGAAATCTGTTTAAAGATCTGATAAAAAGATGAGAAAGAAGAGGGCGATTTAGACCATGCACTGGGGACAGAGATCTCAATCAAGGTGAGGATGTCAAACAGTGCAAAGATCACGATTTCAGTCATGCAAGTACAAGAGAGCAAAGGGATTGTGATGTTTTAAGAGCTATTGGGTGAGCTTTGCTTCATTTTTCTTTAAATGTCTCATGAAATGTCTCTTTCATTATTTTGTTGCATTTTTTTTGGCACATAAAACGTCCTATTTATACCCGACAAGGAAGTCACTTAAAATCCGCTCCTGTTTGGCATCACACAAAACTCAACCTCGTCTCGACTTCTCCTTCACTATAAGCTGATCTGAATTTCCCAACTGGGACTCTGCTCAATCCAATTGGCAGCTCTGATATAAAGAGACAATTACTTCCTTGCACCAAACAAGGCAAATCCACTGCCGGGCTAAGTACTGACTGGAGGATCAGACGATGTAGAGCAGCGGCAGCAGCAAGAGCTGAGCCTTCAAAGTAGTCGTCCTCCCACATCAGAGGCAGCGCAAAAAAAAAAAAAAAAAAAATCATCTAAATTTAGCTCTTCTTGTAGGGTCAGGTCCCATCAGGCAGCAGTGCTCCCTATACAACAATAAAAGCACATATTTGGCTGAACATCCTGCATCCACATTTGCTTGTTCCTATAAAAAAAGATTTTGCTTCTTTAATCCCTATGAACACGGACATTTACTTTTAAAACTACTGGACAAAACCGGGGTTAAATCCTCAAATTCAGCCGCCCACATAAATAAAGTCCGAAAGATTTTGGTTACATAAAATTTGAAACATGTCCATAAGCTGCGAACAGTATTAATCTATTTTTTGCCTATAATAATCTTAAAATGTCTCTGTAATCTACGTAAAGCGTTGATTATCTAACAGTAACTACAAAGATGTGTAAACGACTGTGGGACTACGTGGAAACGGACTTTCAGCTGAGAGGGAGAAAACACACACACACACACACACACACACACAAAAGATAAAGACTCACTATCCATTATTTCTTTTCAGATCAATCTGAACCATAAATAAGTTAACAATATAGCTTATCATAAATAGATTTCAGTCTGTAAAATTCACATATAAATATCCTGCTCCATCCTGAAGAGACTTCCCGTAAAAAGGAAGTGGACCCACGTCACGTTGCGCTGCATTTCATCTCTCCGCTTGACAGAAAAATGGAGAGCATCCATGGTGTAAACACAACGACTTTCCCTTTTAGAACCTCTGGAGGCGTAGACAGAGACAGGTAAACAGAGATCGAGCCGATGATGAGACTGAACGTGTCTCTCCATGGTCCGTCTGGACAGGGGGCAGTAGAACAGCCCTTTTCATGTTGGACGCCGGTGACGACTCCTTCCTGGTCAGGTCCCTGATTGATACAGTCTGTGTGTGAAGTTGAGAGAGAAAGAAAAAAAAAAGAGGCTATTGCTAGTAATGACTGATTGTTTGATATTGAGGTGCTGCTCCCGCTGCATGCTTGGATTTTTGGAGACGTGCGGACGTCCATGCAAGTGAGCCAGAAGCAGAGAGCTGCCAGGGGACAGAGAGGAAGAGAAGATCACCGTCTCTACGTTGGTCCGAGCCGTCTGTGGGTTCACGAAACTATTACAGCGTCTGTTTCTGCTCGCCGTCTCACTGTCCTTCTGAGAAGTCAAAGGCTGGGTGCGCTGGTTGGTGCTCAGAGTCTGTTTCCAGGGTGATGGGTGTGTTGACGGGCGTGCTGTTGGAGGGCTGTGGGTTGGCGTCGCCCTCCGGGGAAGTCTTCCCCTGAGACTGGGAGGAGGAGGACGAGGAATGGGTGCTCTCGCTGGAGCTGCTGCGGGTGTCTGTGCTGGTACTTGTCTTCTTCATCTTCCTCCTCTTGGCCAGCGGTGCTTTGTCGACCGTCTGCAGGCGGAAACCTTCTCGCTTACATTTGTTAAACGCCTGGGATACAAAAAGGGATGAAGATTTATCTTAATTTGCAACAATAAACCTCTCATTACTTTAATATTGGTTCCAACAAGGCTAAAAACACTGAAAACTGACACTAAAACCCACGTGTTTTGCAAAAATGAAAGAAGAATGACTGTCTGACCAAACCCTTATTGTCCTGATTTCAGTGAATCATGAAGAAAGTTTTTTTTTCTGCTGCAATCCTTTTTCTAATCTTGTGTAAATACCACTCTGCACTTTATTTCCAGAGTAAATAAAAAAAATCTGATATTCCCTTCTTCTTTCTTGTCTAATATCTCTGGGAGTTAATTAGGGTCACTGAAATCGTTTCTTTTTTTAATCTCTATTTTATCGAGGAGGAGATTTTACTTACACTAAGGTTAAAATAATGAGAAAAAAATCAAAACTCCTACTTTCAGAATCAAAGAAAAGGTCAGAAAAATGTTTTTAATGGCTGAAACTCCATTCACATAAAATATCCCTTGTGCCCCTCATCCATTTTCATACATCTCTCATCTCTAAAGAGATTCATTTGAATTCTAAATTCATGCCATCTTTTTCTTTTCTGCATTTCACATTTTTATGCTTTCCTGGTTTCTAAACTAATCGTACACAGAATTTTCCCCTTGACGTCTGTCTCTCAAATGCTTGTTCAAGGATTTCCATGACGGATGTCTCTGCCTTCACTTTCTGTTCCAACAATAAAATAGGAAAATTGTTCATTAATAAAAAAAAAGATGAGCTGAAGAACATTCTGGGCCTCAGATATAAATGATTAAAATCTTACTGATTAGATCCTTTAAACAAAAACCCCCACAATTTTCCTGTTAAAGCTCCTGTGGGAAACTTTCAGTTGTGTCAATCATGGCACTTTTTTCCTTCATTTTTTTAAAGTAAAAAAAAGTCAGTCATTTTGCAGTTCTGTTTTGGAAAAAGTAAAAAAAAAGGCTCTTTCTCCATCATGCTGCCCATAGTCTTACCTGACACCTACCCTGTGGCAAGGGAAACCTAGAGTTTCAGAGCGGCTGCTAAAGGGCCAGAGGTTTAAATGTTTTTTTTTTCTTTTTTAAAAATAAGAATAATAATAAACACTTCTTACATTGAAGGTCGCTTTGACATAAGTGTGGACGGAGGCAGTTGAGGAGCCCAGGATATCCGGGGTCATGAGTGGGTTGGAGGACAGCTGGCTGTCGTCCTGCAGCCAGGCGTTGTAACGTAGGCCGCACATTTTAATCCTCTTGTTTGGGTCCACTGTCAGCAGCTCTGCGGGAACAACACACAGATAATTAGCTCCAAATACATTCTGAGAGACGAGCTGAGCCATGAAGAGGAAGAGATTTACTCCTCAGGTAACTCAGTCACTGTGAGCTGCTTTGTGGGTTAAAAGTTCAACCTGCGATCAGAATGTAAACAAAAATCTGTAACGGCCACTCTTAAAAGCTTGAACTACACATATGAGGAACGTTTACTGCATTCTGAAACAGTTGTATCTGTTCACATTAAAGAAGACAACTGATCACTTGCAGTTCAAGAAACCTAAAGATTCTCTTCATTCAAACATATTTTATTACCATTTCTTTATTTGTTACACACAGTGCTTCACAGTGTCGTAGGGTGTTATTTCTTAGGACCTGTTCCATCCTCACCTTGTATAAGGTCCTTGGCCTGCTGGGAAACATTCCTCCAGGCCTCTCCTGCAAAAGAGAAGTCTCCGTGCTTGATTTTTTTCATGATTTCTTCAGCACTGGTGTGAGTTAGGCTCTTCTCTTGGCACTGAAAAGGCACCTGGCCAGACAGCATGGTGTACTGCAAATGGAGGAAGAAGATGAAAAACTGCTGTCAGATCGCCAAAACGAGTGTCCCCAGGCTTGAACACCTGAAGTGTTTTGTGTATTATGTCACCCGCAGTGAGAGTGAAAAGCAACCAGAGATCAGAATCACTGTTAAAATAAAATCATGCTTCAAAGCGGCTCTTGACCGATCACGACTATGCTGCGTGTTGTTGACCGTGTTTGAACCAGCACTAAATAGGAGAGCGGTCTCTGAGCAGCTGACTGAACAGGGTACTCTCACCTTGGCCTGCTTACATCCGCCCTCGTATTTCTCATTAGAGCGACAGTGTTTGTGAACACAGCTTTTGGCAGCGGAGGATCTGTCGTGCCCTGATCTCCTCTCTCCCTCTCCCTCTCTTTCTCTCTGTGTTGGCTCACTTTGCTTCCAGGGCATTGTGCACACAGCTTGTCAGTCGCCATCTCATCAAAGCTTCATGAGGCACACTACTCCCATACCCCCTCCCCAGGGGGTGATGCTTCCAAACAGCATTTGAACAGAGAGCCCAAAACGTGTACGGATGACTGGCCGAGTACAGAATTTTCTCTCTCTCTTTATCTTTCACAGACGTGTCCTCTCTTCCTCTCTATCCCTCCTTCCTCTTTTTTTCCCCTCCTCTACACAGAAAAAGGTTAAATTAAGATGACATTTCCGCTACCAGGAAAACAACGTCTCACATGAGCGCAGGCTTAACCCGCTCTGAGAGACGGGCTGGTTGCTCTTCACTCAGCGGTGAGCGTTAAACTGTGTCAGCTCACCACAGGACGCTGAGGGTTGGAAAAAGGGAGATGAGTATCATGCGAAGCAGATTACGCTGAACATGCACACACATGCATGCATACATGAGCACATTCACTCAGGCACGCTCGGCACTCTCAGCTACAATAAAAATCAGAAAGCTGACAAAATCAATTGTAACACCAAAGGCGGGGGGGGGGGGGGGGGGGGGGGGGGTAAAAGCTTAACTTAACGATTTTACAACAAGGCTCCAAATTGAAATCTTTTGTTTGGATGACTTTTCAGAACTTTAAGTTTATTCAATCAGGTCACTTTTCCAGGCCTCTGTGGAGAGAGAGAGCCTTGTACTTGTTAAGTCTGCAGTTACAAATCACCCTGCCTCTGAATAGAGCTAATCAATGATGTGTTATTGAGTCATTTCCTGACTGAGCAGCAGCCTGAGCAGTCCGCTCAGTAACCTATAATCAGGTCAGAAAGAAAATTTGCCAAGAATGCTTCAATGAAATCTACAGCCCTGAAGGTGGACTTCAGATTATCATTTTTAAGGCACAAAACTTTTACTCTTACTTCATAAATGTTGGATTGATACTTCAACTAATTTATTATTTATTTCCAAGTGTGAAAACTTTAAATGATTTAAACTTGCGGATATTCAAACTGTACAAATAACGTGTAATGTGAGGAAGGGGGGCATTCAATTTGAAGATAACTGGGATTTGTTTTCTACTTCAATCTGTGGTGTGAAACTGCTGTAGCTCCATATTTAGTCAGTTTCACAGTGTCAAAACATTCATTTTCAATCTTTTTAGTAAATTTAAATGTTTCAGTGTCTGCTGATGGAATTTCCTTCTTTGGTTTGTTTTTCTTTTTTTTTTTTTACCAATTTAGTCAGTTTTTTCATTTACATACAGACATACATTAGAGTTCTTCTGTTTTGCGATGTGGGCAAAATATGTCAGGTTTTTTTCTACGGCAGGATCCTTTCATAATTCTTTCTCATGATGTTTTCAGCCACAAATATTTCTTATCCTGCGTTCTGAACCATTTCTATTCACCTTTTTTTGTCTTTTCTACACAATTTAATATATTTCAGGTATTCTATTGTCCTCTTTTTTGTGTTTGTTTTTGAACTTTCAATGTTCTGGAAGCACATTTTCACACCATGATAAAGACATTTTGTGGGATGTAACTGAACTTACTTTAGTTTTGTTTGTGCACTCAATGAAAACATACATATAATTCAGGAACATGCTTAATTTCACTGCCATAATAAACACATTTCAAGATGAACTCCTCTATTACCTTGGTGTTTATTTTATAAATAAAGATATAAAAACCCTATCACTGTAATTACATGCAACTAGTGGTGAAAAAAATAAATAAATAAAAGAAGGTAAGAAAATCTTGACATCTCAAAGCTTAAAACTGCAGGTGTGTGGAGTTTTCTGTACATATAAGCTATTTTACAGAACCTCGCAGATTGATTCTGAATTGTCTCACTAACTAATCAATTGACCACCTTGGCATAAGTGCAGTGCTGTGCTTTGTTTCTGTACCAAAAAGACACCTGAAACAGAGTTCAGGTGTCTTTTCTATTCTGGAGTAAAATGTATAATGTCTACTATTTCTTCTCAAGTGACGGTCAGATGAAGTTGGGGCGCAGAGGTAGAAAACCAACTCTATCTGTCTTCACCCTGATGGTAAATGATGAGTTTAATAATGAATGATTCTCCATCAGCCCAGCCAAACACCAGCATCATGTGCCTTTCGTTCCCACACCCACTCACCAGAATGACCCCCAGGCTCCACAGGTCACAGGACTCATCATAGCCGTCATATTTGAGAATCTCTGGCGCCGCGTACTGCAGTGTGAAGCAGGGAGTCTTCAGGAGCTGATTGTCCGGCGGTTTGAGGCGAGCAAAGCCAAAGTCTATGATTTTTATCTCGGAGTTCTCACTCTCGTCCGTGAAGAGCAGGTTCTGTGAAGCAATTCAAGACACGGACAGCAATCATTTCTTTCTGCTGTGCAAAACCAGTCCACTTGAAAGCTCACTAAATTGGACATCAAGACTTGTCTGACCAGGTACTTTTGACCCACGTTGAGGTCAAAACAATTCGACTCTTGTTTTGTTGGAGATTGCACAGTCAGAGTGACAACAGCACAGATCAGACAAAGTTCAGAAAAACACAGTCATTCTGTTTTTCAAAGCTGGAGTGAGTGTGGCCATCACAAAGACACAAAGTGCGCTTAGAGAAAGAAGAGTTTGGAGCAAAATGTCTGTCCATTACCTCCGGTTTCAGGTCCCTGTGCACCACTCCTACATCATGCATGTGGCTGACGGCCGACACGAGTTTTCTCATGATGCGGCTGGCCTCTGTTTCGCTGAAATGTTGCTTCCTGCGTATCCTCTCCAGGAGTTCTCCCCCTCCAAGCAGCTCCAGCACCAGGTACGTGTGGAGCTACAGAGAACACACACAGACGCATATATGAATAATTCATGCACACGTTGTGTGTCCTTAACTGTACTATCATAGCATTTATCTGTTTTATTTTTGTCCTAAATGGTGGATTTTAAATTTAACATTTAAGTAAATATAGTTTTGTACTTTTTTTATTTTTTATTTCACTTCAACTTTTTGTTTTTAATTTCAGTTTAGTTTTAAATAGTTTTTTTAAAGCAGATTTTCTAGTTTAGTTTACTTTATATTTTGAAAAGGCCGAGTTTTAGTTTTCATTAGTTTCAGTATTAGTTTTGTTTTTGTTTTGTTTTTTGTTTACAGGATAGTTGTCAAGGTTGAGATACAAAAATGTCAGAAAAAGCATGATGTAATAAAAACTCTAATATAGTTTCAAAAATGTATTCACCTGGGACAGATGAACAACCATCCTCATAAAGAAAAGAAAGCTCATCAGTATTGTCTGTCCTATGGTTGTCTTTTACTCCATCGTGCTGACTGGCCGGGGATCAGCTTCAGTTTCAGGGGAAGAGGGCTGGGGGCTCTCCCTTACCTTGACCAGGTAAGCTAGGTTAGCCTCCCCGTGTGAGCTTCATACTTTTATCACTTTCCAATGTGAGGCATGTGCTCCTATCAGAGACGCAGTCATATTCAAAGTAATTCCAAATGGGGCTCTGCTGCTTTCACTCAACTTTGGGTGCCATTAACGCTCTGCTAGCCAACAAGGTGTGCTTGCTTATGAGCATACGCCAACCGGCGTGAAACGTGGGACAGAAACATTTCACATCCACACAAAAGGTTTATGCATGAAATAGATCGACAAAGACAGAAACTAAACATTGTCTCTACAACTCATAATTTACTCATTGTAAACTCATAATACAGTTTAAGTTTGTTACCTCTACTAAACCTGGTGCACAAACTAATTTTTTTAATTTCGTAGCTATCATTAAGCCAGCTTGATTTCCTATTCATGATTGCTGCGGCTCTGTGTCTTTATTAACTTGTTAACTGCTCCATCTTCCATCTTCTCCTTCCAACCACTTCTTCCTTGATTTCTTGCATGAAAGGTGGAAAACAGATAACATTATCGCTGTAATTGCTGACCTACCTGTTACACACAATTCTAGCCTTTGTTATCTAACAATCTCTGAAAAAGTGCAAACATTCTTATTGGCTTTGCAGTTGAATCAATAAATATAGAACAAAAAAACAAGTTATATGTGGACATGACTAATAAATCCACCTTCTATCAAAACACGTGATGTCACATAGCTTTAGTCTGAAAAATGTTAAACATTAACGCAAATAGAAATGATATTCTAAGGCGTGTCAGGTGCTCTGTGGTTGATTTGGGAGAAAATAATCTTTATAGCACTGTGTTCACAGTAAGGATGATATTTTTCAAATATATGAATAATAGTTTAATAATTAAAATAAATAAATAAAAAAACAGTTAACGTGACTATTATCTTATCTTGAAAAACGTACTTTTAAGTTTTTGTGTTTTTTTGTTTTTTTTACCAGCCCCTAGTTGTAGTGTGATATAACCAAAAATAAAAGTGGTTGCAAGGCATCTCAAAGCTGTTTGCTTTTTGCCATTAAATAACAAAAAACTTCCAAAATAATATGAGTAAGTGGCGGTTGTGCTGGTTGCAGGTGAAACAGGCGAAGCCAAAGGGTGCAGACAAACACACATAGACTCCTGCAGTGCAAAAGAATTCTGGGAGAAACTTTCACAAAAAATTAAAACCAAAAAACATAAGTGCAAACTTCGCTCAGTAAAACTATATATATCACTTAAGATAAATTTCACACACTGCTAAAGAAAATGTGCACAAGTTCTTCTTTTCAAATGATAAGTCAAAGCCATGTTAGGGTTAAAGTGTCTGACTGACTGTCTGCTTCATCCTTGATCCCATGATGTTAACATCAAGCCAAACAGTCGATGAGTCCACGTAAAAGGGTCCAAACAAAGTGGGAGTGGAATAATTTGTCCGGGCAGCGGGGTAGTGTTTCTCATTAATGCTGGCTCTGCTTAACAAAGGCGGGACCAGGCTGAGGCAAAGCGAGGCAGTGAGGCTTTGATCTGGGTCACAGGCCTCTGAGGAACACTAATAACCCCACTGAGCTCATCAGGGCTAAAGTGGTGCTCCTTGGCTTGAAGGAGCGCGGCTAATGAACCTGTGCACAGTCAGCCACACGGACACACCTTCAGAATAACTGAGGTAAGCTTCACTTGGAACGCATGCACTCTTAGTTTGGCTCGAGTGTGCGTCTCTATTAGCAACGCAAGTGAATCTGGGTTGTTACGATTCAGCGCTGTAAAATAGATGTTTGTGCAGCTGCAGTTTAAAAATACGCCTGGTGTGAAATATATCGAGCTCAGAAGGAGATGTTTATGGGACAATACGTGAAGAGATAGAAAGAGACCTCGAGGGCTTACAGCATCCCCATTAATCTGCCTTGTTCCACTTCCAGGACTTAATAAGGCTGCTGTCCTCACAGGATCCACAGAGAGCCATGCAGAACACAATTTATGCCGGCAAATGTAAGAGCAGCAGTTGGCCTCACCTGGTCGTGATAAATTTCATGGAGCTTGACGATGTTAGGGTGGCCATCGCAGAGCTTCAGGGCTGCTATTTCCCGCTGAGTTTGAGCCTCCATCCTGCAGCAAACACAAGCAGGAAGCCAGATAAGAAAACACAACATTAATACTCACATAAACAAGAGAGTAAGACAGCAAATCAGAGAGAAGGTCTCCTTAAACGCTTCAAATTATGTAACACTGAAGAGTTTCAACCACAAAGTCTCCACTTTCTTTACACTTGTACAATTTCTGTCTTTTGAGTGGTTGAATCTTCTTCTTCAGCTTCTCACAAACCTCTTCCTCTCCAAAAGCTGTCACACCTCTAGCGCCTCCAACTTGCTCTCATTTCTTTTTTTTTTTTTAAAGCCATGTTTATCAGTTATCTAACCCTGGTTGGAAAATTTTTCAACAAGTCAGAAAAAAGGAGGCTTTTGGCAAAGTGAGATCTACTCTAAAAACTTCTCAGTGCCAGACTGGTAGACACAAGCGTCTACACTGCAAAAACTGAAATCAAAGCAAGTGTTTATGTCTCATTTTTAGTAGGAACTGTCGTATGACTTCATATGAGCCTCATTTATCTGACAAGTCAAAAAACCCATCTTATTTTAAGATATTAAAATACTAAATATAAGTCAAACACTTGCTCAGATGTCAGTTTTTGCAGTGTAGTTTAGGACTGCAGTAAACACACACATACTTATTTGTTTACAGTGAAAACATCTGGGTTTATCATCAGAGCGGTATTTACAAGTTCTTGGTTAAAATAGGAGTTATTTTTTTCAACCAACAGCTTGCAACATTAAACTGAGCTGAGTGAGGAATCGCGTAATCAAGTAAAATTGTACCCCTGCATCTCTAAGCTCATGTTTTTAATCCTCATTTCAGTCAGGGGAGGTAGAGAGGGAGGATGACTGATTCATCAATTCAGACTATAAACATCACACACAGGTTGACAAACACATCTGTGTGAGCATGCTGTGAGCTCGTACCTCTTGCTGACTATCTTGACCGCGTACTTCTGCCCGGTCTTCTTGTGTGTGCAGCGTCTGCAGATGGAGAAGCTGCCCTCTCCGAGCACGCTGTCCCTCAGGTCCATCTCGTAACTCATGTAGAAGGGGGAGTCCTGCAGGAGGGGAGAAGTGCATGAAGAGAAGACTATTTAAATAGAATTACAAGTCAAGGAACAAAAATGGCAGAATAACTGTTCTGTTACTGTTTGGTATTAGCAAAGAAGATTCGGCAAATTTTGTAGAGTTCTACAACATATTCAGCTCTCCTGCTTGTTCCTTACAAATGTGGCACTATTTAAAAGGGAAATAATGGCAAGGTCACACTGGCCATCAACCCTAAAGTCCTGTTAACTTGGCCTGCATGACTCCTACGTACCGTGCTCAGGCATAGTACACTTCCATGATTTTGGCACACATCAGAGAGGTGCGCTTCCGCGCGGTACACTTCATGCACGAGCACAAGCGCACGCACACATGGAGGACATGACGTATAAACACTGTAACCACTCCTCTGGAAGTCATTTTACTGAAATAACTTAACATAAGCCAAAAAGTAACTTAAGTCGTACCCATGTTCTCCATGTTCTCCACTGTGCTGACTCTGATGAGACAGCATTTCTTGGAAACAGACACTTTATGATGATGTAGGCGGTGCTTTGGGGTAGGGTGGGGTGAGGGGGATGTGACTGTGAGTTCAGCACAGTATGGATGGCCAGTGTGACTGCGCCCTAAGAATGCTTTCCAACGGTGTAGCATCTATCGCCAAACAACAACAAAAAAATAAACTACAAAACATAAAACTTTTCATGCTAAGTTTATATAATAAGTTCTTTGGTGTGATGGATCTTGGGTATATTGTGTAAAGGTTTGGACACTTCATATATGACTCACTTGTTTATCACCTCATTATAATTTCAGCTCTGCGCCCACTCTCACCTTTTCTATACTGAATGAGTAACGCTGTCTGACTAAATAAAACACATGTATTCCCATATTACCATATTTACAGGTGAGGAATAAATCAATTTTTTATTTCTTCTCAAACACTTCTGATATAGAGGTAAGTGAAGCAGCATTTATATACCTGAATATGAGTCATATCACTCCTGTCTCATTAACCATTAACAAAAGCCTGATATCTTTCTCCTTCAAGCTCAGTATATCTGAAGACTCAGTGTGCACACTCCTCTTAATCCCTGACACTAAGTAAAAAATGAAGCGTTTTCTGCTGCACACGCATGCTACTTTTTGTGTGCTTGACTTTTTGTTCTATGTTGTTGGCATTTGGAATGTTTTATCTCAACTGCTTTCAAATCCTCTTACCTTTGTCTCTTTTTATATCTCTTGTTTTATTATTTTTCGATGAAGCACTTCCATCAATGCCTGTCGTTTAAAAGCCTCCATAAATAAAAACATCTTGACTTTTAAATAAAGCCCACTCTGCCTGATTACAAATCTCAATTGTTGTGCTTGAAATTCTTTTTGTTTTACAAAATGCGTCCCAATTTTATGATGATCTTCAACAGTCAATTTGAAATAAATAAATAAATAAAACAAATGCTCTGAGGCGCCCAGTAAACGTCTCTTGTTGTGCAGTGTTGCCGAATGTATTTGCGCCGGAGAGGCGAATCATGGAAGTGACAAGTAAACAAAGCAGCCAGGCTGGAAAAATGTAATTATGCAAGATCTGAATTATGATACTGGAGATGACAAGAAGACAAGACCGACTGTTAACAAGCTTCCTGTTTGTTTGTGGAAAAAAACAGCATGCAGTTCAGTCATTTTTTAGAGGTTTTATCGGAATTCTGACACTCTGAGTTTGTCGATGCCTCGCTGCTTGGCTGAAACCCTCTATAAAGTGTAGAAGCACTCATGGGTACTGTGTGTGTAGGGTGCTGATTTTCCTCTTTCTTTGATTAAATGTTCAAAATAAAGCTACAACAATCAATCGAATAATCAATTATTAACTAATTACTACATTAATCATCCACTATTTTGATGATTGATTAATCTGTTTAAGTAATTATTTAAGAAAAAGAAGACAAAATTCTCTGATTTTAGCTTAATAAATGTGATTTCCCCCCCCCCCCCTCTGGTTTCTTTGCTCCTCTGACAGTCCTGAAGATCTTTGGTTTGTGGACAAAACGAGACCTTTGGTGATGTCATCTTAGACTCAGAGAAACAGATTTCTTTTTGTACCATTTCTGACATTTTATGGACCAAACATATATTTGATTAATCAAGAGAATACTCGACAGATTAATTGAGAGATAAATCGATCATGAAAATAATCGTTAGTTGCAGCCCTACCTGAAAAAGTGTCCATGATTTTATTTTTTTAAATTAAAAAAATCAATACAACACATTAAAAAAATCTGATATTTATTAAATTAACTAACTCTTTCTACCTGCAGGTTTCCATTTGTTATACATCTCATATCTCAAAGCATGGCACTCTGAAAGCTTTTTATTGCACAAACCTATTCCATGTACAAACAATAGAAAATAAATTGTCTGCTTGCTTGTGGACAAAATGTAAAGGGAGTAAACCAAGTACAGTAGAAGAGGGAAAAAAATGTGAGTTTTAATGGAACAGAAAGGAAAAGGGGGAGAAGTCTCATCTGTCTGACAGCAGCCATTAGCTTAAGTGTGTTTGTGCAGGGGCATCTGAGCCCATTCATCTTACCTTCATCATGGCGCTGCGGGCCACAGCAGCAGATCCCGGCCTCTCCGAGCCCCCACACAGCTGGACAGGGTCGTCCATCACTACATTCCTCTTAAAGAGGATGGAGGGGGCCATGAAAGAGTAGCCCTGCGCAGAAACACATGAACCTTTGCTGTTTACATTTGACTGGAGGACAGGATGAGGGCTGAACTATGAGACAGAGGGAAGGAAACTTCCAGTCTCAGAGGAGACGGCAGCTTAAAAAAAATCAATTAATGATGCTTGAATTATTGCAGAAATGGAAACT
Organism: Labroides dimidiatus; assembly: GCA_030710495.1. NCBI lineage: Eukaryota > Metazoa > Chordata > Actinopteri > Labriformes > Labridae > Labroides > Labroides dimidiatus. The sequence continues at coordinate 8,658,471 of CM061156.1, read as the reverse complement.
TTGAATTGTTGTGTATTTTTCTTCCAAAGCAGGCCGCCAGCGCGACAATGAGCCAATTCTGTGACAGTGTGAGTGACAGCGGCTGTCCAGCTGTTACTATTGTTAGACCTGTCATTGTGCAGCGCTGCCTGCCTAATTCCAGCTGTGGGGAGCCCAAAGCTTTGAACTGGCATTAATTCTTCTTTTCCTTTTCCACAGACACACACACAGCTGTGTGGTATGTGGTGACAGCCACGGATGGACGGAAGGATGGATGTCGAATGAATGAGATGCCCCAAATTGCCAGGCTTGAATATTTGATTGCTCTGCTGTGAAATTACATCTTGGCGCTCTTAATGCAATTTTAATTTTGTTTTGTGAGGCACGGTGGGGGAGCAAGTGCGCGATTTTAAATTGGGATTGCTGTCGTTATCTCAGAGATTGCTAGGCTTGCAAATTATAAAGACCACAAAATTTCAGACTGTGTGAATGGCAGCTGAGAGCGAAAAAAGCCAAGATGAAGTTGGCAATCAAAGACTGAAGGCGTAACCGAGACAGACGTGGTGATGCTCTCAAAGTGTAACCTTTTATTCCATGAGAGAAGCCCGTTAATGGATCTATTGATCTGCCGCGCTCAAGGATCCAGAAGGCAATCAGAGTTGAAATTTCATGCAATACATCAGACAGCCATCAGCTGGCACGGAGCTGTGGGCCATATTACGGTTCAAAGCTACATCAAAAATAGTCATTCACATCTGTTACTTCAATGAGAGCTGCATATGGCAGCAATTACTTCAATAAAAGAGCCTTTAGTCAATGTGAATACCAGTGCACACAGACAGACTCATGTTGACTTACAGCAACCTTTTGAGGACATTCACAACTTCACTTGATTACTTCAATTGCCGTGGAGTATGTCAAATATAGTCACAGACAAAAAGTGGGAGACATATAATGCGATTTTTTTTCCAGGCGTGTCAACATTTTCACACTGCCTGAAACCGAAGACAGGACAAACATCGGATCAAAGCAGATGCAAATATCAAACGTTGTCCGGAGCGCTGACCCACAAGGAGCTCAAAGGACGGTTGCTCTTGAAAAGTCGACCACGCAAATCAGATACAGTGAAGATAACCGCGCCTTTCATTTTTTTATTAGCATCACCCCTGTTAAGAGAACAATCGAAGAACAACAGCATGGCAAGCTGTGAGCTTCTTTAAATGTAGCGATGATTAAAATCTAAATCAAAACTTGTTTTTGTCTGACACGTCAGGGAGTAAAACAAAAGGATATTTTACCTCTGTAGGCAACAAAGCTTAAAGACCAAATGGAAACCAAACAGAAAGAAAATAAATGAATAAAAGTACCAAACTTAAACTAAAGAAAAGACTGCTTTTGTGTTATCCTTATAGATCTTATTGTGTTAGCTCTCACCTGGAAGATGCGGTCACAGTTCTGAGGCAGAGCTGCGGGAGAGTACGTGGGGTCCATCTCCGTAAACTCGTCCGCAAAGTTGCTGACGTCCAGCTCGTCACGGATCACCGGTTTGAACGGGGCTGGAACCTTCTTGGCTGCCAAGTCCTCCCAGTTAATTTTCTTATGAGAGAAAAAAAGAGAAATACAAGCGGGCTGGTATTAGGAAAAGCTTATGTACACATTCTTTACAAGATTAGAAGTAAAAAATACCTGTGAAGGGAAAAAAGGTTTGAAAGTTACAAGTTTCAAAATGTACTGACTGATCTAAGATTTATCTTTATACACTTTATAATCAAAATAAATTAATAATTAACATTTCTGAAAGTTAAAATTGGATTTCATTTTGAGATGTAAAATGTTTAAAAGAGGAAGAATCAAAAAAAAGAATTGAGCTGTACAGTAATATAAGGTGTAAGAAATAAAGATGTTTACGTTGGAAGGAAAAAAAAAGGTTCTCTGAAAATAGATAAATAGATATATAAATATATATGCTTTGCTCAGTAAAGAACACAGGAAGAAGAATAACACTCCTCCTCCTCCTCTGTTGATCCCAGTCTAATTGAAGCAGCTCGTACAAACATGCAGTTTTACTAAACTGCTCTCACTCAAACCAGCCTCTGTGTGTAGTTTCAGCCCACCCTGCCATTTAGTTTCTGTAAATATTGTGAAAAAGTGGAGACAGGCAATGAGATCCACCTGGTAAAACGGGTGTTTTTTCACGTTCTCTGCTCCATTAGGACCCGAGCCCAGTCTCTTCTTCGGGTCTTTGATGAGGAGTCTTTGGATGAGGTCTTTGGCCAGTGGTCCCATGTCTTTAGGGAAAGGAGGATCCTTCTTGGAAATCCTCCTGTGATGAGTGAGACAGATATGGTCAGTGATCAGAACTGAAAGAGAGCTGAAAACTCTGGCTGCTCATCAGAGAGAAACCCATACTTGGCAATGTCTGTGTGCGAGTTCTCATCCCCGTCGACGGTGAAGGGTGATCCGCCAGTCAGAAGCTCGTACATCAACACGCCGAGGCTCCACCAGTCCACCGCCTGGAATTCATAAGAGCAACCATCCGTGACTTTGGCTTCACAGACAAACACACAGATCTGACTGGAGAGCACAGACGTTCAGGATACAGGGAGGAGGGTCTGATCTGCTTCGTTTCATCGCACAAACAAGAGGAAAAACAAATAAACATCAAACTGTAAATCACCTTGTCATGTCCAGACTCTCCGCCTTCCACTATTTCTGGCGCCATGTACTCGATGGTTCCACAGACCGAAAACGCTCTTTCCACCTGTGTAAACAAACATGAGAAATATGTGTTACAAAACAAAACACAGAGAGTCTGTCAGAGATGTGGTGGTGTGATGTGGTTTTAAACTGAGGATTTGCACGTAGTTTAATCTGAGTTGTTCCAGAGAGGATTTTTCCCATGCACAATAATCATAGTTTTTAAATTCTGAAAGATAACAGTTTTATTATGAAGTTTTTGGCTATTTCTAACACCCTTATTTATATAATCAGCTGAGAAGGTTGGATATGTTGGACATACATTTAGGTTTCATACCACACCTGATCAAATTCTTTACTGAGGCCGAAGTCTGTGAGAACAATATGACCGCTTGAATCCAGGAGAATATTCTCAAGCTTCAGGTCCCGATAGACGATCCCAAGCTGCAGAAAGAAAACAACACATGTGCGATTGAATCATAAAGTGCGTAAGCAGCAAAGAGAAGCGCAGATGGCATTGAAGGTGGAGGTTACCTGGTGTAGATGCTCCAGTGCCAACACAATCTCTCCGCTGTACAAGGCTACTTCTTGCTCCTTGAAGCGCACCCTCTGCACCAAATGTGTGAAGAGCTCCCCACCGTTTACATAATCTGTGATAAAATACACAAAATGTGTCGAGGTTAATCCAGAATAATGTAAATTGGTAACATTTTTTTCTGCAGGGAAGGGCACAGGCTGGAGCTCAGCTTGTGAAAGTCATTTTTTAAGATAATCATTAACCATTTTCTTGTGCTTGAATAAACATATCACAGACAAAGGAGGTCTGCAGGGCCTGAATATCAATTCCCCATAAAAAATGTCCTCACCCAGAATGAGGTGCAGCTTGGTATCCGTCTGGAAGGCGTAGTGAAGTGTGACAAGAAATGGAGACTGGCGGATATGCTCCAGCACTTGGCGCTCCGTCCTCGTGTGTTCTGCAGTCTTTGCCTTCTGCACGATCGAGGCCTTCTTCAAAACCTTCATGGCGTACAGCTTCCCCGCGTCGTGGCCGCTCACTTTCCTCACCAGGAACACTTTGCCATACGCTGGTGGTGAAAACAAACCAAGGCAGAGCAACACAAATGGCTGTCAAACAACCACTATCCAGCTTTAAAATACAAGATACAGGTGTTGTGTTTAAGACAGAAGGAGACGTTTACTCACCTCCTGTGCCGAGCACCTTCAACAGCTCAAAGTTTTCAATGCCTACTCTCTCTATGTGGCCCGTCAGGTTGGCTAAAGTCAGAGCAGAAATCAGATGTTATTATTATTATTATTATTAGAGCATAATATGACTTATGTCATCAAACAAAACAAATGTGTCCAGAATTACTCAGAAAAATACACAAAGATCATTTTCCAGTTTATTTATAGCAAATCAGAAAAACACATGTATTCCCTTAAGGCTGGTATGTGAAGACTTGCTTTCACAATACCAAAGAGAAACTTGACCTTAAAAAAAAAAAAAAAAAAAAAATATTTTCCACATGAAGTATTTTTCCACTGAGGCTTATCCGTCCCGCATTGGTAGATTTTTATTTATATTCACAGCCCAAAAGCTTGTTGCTGCTTTTTGCAGATGTATTATCTCCTGCCTTGCACAGCTGGTATCATGTGAGCAAATGTGTTGGTAATACCAAAGTAATAACATTTATTTGAACACATTCAAACTTCTTTGTAACAGTCTAATTGAAGAACACGATGTTCCAGTTCATTTTTAATTGTTAAGGCTGTCTTTAACCCTATAGAACCCAGCGTAGTGCCAGCGCTACGATTTTCACATTCATTTTCAATTGGCTGTTGATTTGAAACCAATCAGATAGATCCACTGTTCTTTATGCATATAAACTCTGGGGAGTTACACGCTTTCACCATGTCTTAAGGGCGCTTTTTCGACGCAGTGATAGGTATGTTGAAAAAAAAAAAAAAAACACAATAAAGTGCAAATACGAAAAATCTTAAGAATCACAACCACGGGTATCTGCTGCACTTCCTATGTTAAAATAAACATCATCATGTTGTCATTTGTTCATTTATTCTGAACTTTCAACTCAGTAAAAACGATTTTCTTTGATTTTCAGATGCATTTTTTTATGGATGACAATGGTTTTTTCCATAAATTATGTGTGTCCACAAGTATCTGGCAAACCTAGAAATTTACCTGCACTATTGTCAACAGTTTGTTTTTATGTTAATGTTATCTCTACAAATTTGATGGATACAGCTAGGGCTGCAACTAACAAATATCGTCATGGCTGATTAATCTATCGATTATACTCTCGATTAATCGAATAGTTGTTTGGTCCATAAACTATAAGATGACATCATCAAAGGTCTTGGTGTGTCCACAAACCAAAGATATTCAGGACTGACATAGAGGAGCAAAGAAACCAGAAAAAAAATCACATTTGCAAAGCTGAAATCAGAGAATCTGGACTTCTTTTTCTTAAATAATTATTTAAACTGATGAAACAATTATCAAAATAGTTGAAAATTTATTTAGTAATCGATTAATAATTGATTATTTGATTAATTGTTGCAGCTCTAGATACAGCTATGCAATTTCTGAATTCTGAAGTATCTAAAAAAAAAGTTTTTATTTAAGGTTTAATGCACTCAAACACAATTTGTTGCAGTAGTTGATACATAAGTCAATACATATAATTGAAAGATAAATATATAAGAGCTATATTGATGTAAAGCAAATAAAAATAGTTCAGAAATGACACTAAAAATGGAAGAATATGTCCTGGCAGACCTGCAGGATGGTAGGTCTTAAAGGGTTAATCACTGGTTTAAGTGCACCCTAACAAAGAAAAGAGAGAAGTGATGGTTTATAAACCAGCTGACAAAACTGTTATTCTCACTTCTTTTAAATCCCAGTGATGAAACCAACTTGTAAACACATTTGAAGCTGCTCGGCTCTTTAAATCCTCTGCTGACAGAATCTAAGGACTTTGCATCCTCACCAGAAGGCACCTTACCTTGCATCACCTTACAGAGCCGTCCAGGCTTTTTGTTTTGTAACTGGTGCCCACATTATTAATTATGTATGCTTGCATTTCATTTGGTTCAAAGAGACTCTCAGCCTTGATGCTTTGAAGCTAATCGAGTCAAAAAAAAAAAAAAAGGGGTGGAGGAGTGGGCTTTACATGGGAGCATCGACGATTGAAAACACTGGAGCAGTTAGGTCTGTTTGGGCACCTTGTGATGGTGAAAGTGTGGCTGTGCAAATGAGTAAATACAAAATGCATGCATGATCAGTAAATAGCCTCCATGTTAACAAAGGTTAAAAAGTAACTTTGTTACTCGCTTAAAAATGAAATATGTCAGCAAATCTGTCAAATAAACTTGCTGCATCAAGCAGAAAATCATTATCTCCCACCAAAGATCCTCAGTCCACACTGTCAGTGACTCCTCGTGTCGTCCCTAATCACTGCTCTCCAGCTGACTGAGCACGGCACGCTCTGAGACATGCATGTCCATTGTAGTGAACGCATTCCTTCTGTCTCGCACGCCTAAAATAGGCTACTGAGCAATTAAAACGGCCGATTTAATCCTTTCTGCTGCTTCTCCTGTTACACACGAAGAGGAATGGCGCAACTATTAGGCACTTGATTTGCGGAGAGCATTATTTCAAAACAACACTGCTCTCCTTTAAATTTGAGGGCAAGAGGTTCAGATTACATAACACCCTAGTCGAGCTCGCCCTGCTGAGGCCAAGTTTGATTTTGATGTTTATTAATAGTCTGAGAGGGAGTCCGAGCAGATGATGTCCCACGGAAAATTAATCTGATCTGTAGTAATCAAAACTAAAAATGAACATTATTAACAATACTTTAACAATCAACTCATTTAACAGCAAAAAAAGCAGAACTAACAATTATTTTTTAGACAGTGAATAATCCGTTTGCTGTGCAGCAACCACATGTTACCCTGATATCTCAGGATAGATACATGACTTTGATAATGTTTCACTTAGACTTGACAACAAATGCTCTTATAAGCATCCCAAGAGGAACAGTTTACTGCTTTTTGAGTTTTCTAAAAGAAAAGTTTTAGATCACTGATTGGACAACAGAAGCGATTTGAAGACAGATATTGTGATTTTAAACTTTTTTGGCATTTTTTGGATGATTGATCCTCATAAGAGGAAGCAGACTAACCTGTTTTAAGAGTAATAATCTGTTGCTTTTGAGTTGCTAAAGCAGGGGTCTGAAGTAGGGTTAAGTTCAACAAAAGAAAGAGTGACAACTAGACTGACTGCATGTTTAGGGCAGGGCAGCAAATGGGGGTGCAGCATAGTCATGTTGCAGCCTGAACAGCAGCACTGTGTCATTATAAACCAGTTGCAGCTGTAGGCAGTGTGCAACTTCAATAAGCACAAAAGAAACCTCAATGAGGGCTGAAGGATGAATACTTAAGATTTGAAACAGTAATTAGGGCTGTCTGTCCTGTTGATCCTTTTCTGAAGTCATGCCACATGATTCTTGTCAACGCTTATTCCCTCACTGCTTCCATTCAGCACCTTTCTGACATTATATCACGACCTAATTGTGACCCATCACTGTTGATGTGACATCAACGGTTCACTCTTGTGCAGGGTGCAGAAAGAAGCAAACGTGTTGTCAATGACAGCACTGCAGCTGTGTGATGACTAGGGAGGAGTTAGCAGTGACCGCTAACATATGCAGACAGGGACAGGAAACCCAAATGATTAAGTAATAAACGATAAATGAGGGTATTGATGATGGAGTAGCCCTGCTAAAAATCTCCATCGGTTGTCCCATTCGGTGTAGTTCTACGTCAACAACTAGCTTTAGCTAATGGTATTACCTGGACTGTCCACGGTTATTAAGTAGCAGTTTGCTAACGTGAGTAAAACGGTTAGGTAACCTTAGTTTGCGTGAGTTAGCAGAAGCCCCACAGGTAATGTCATTCAGCTAACGTTAGCCTTCCTGTGCCATTTTTAGACTTAAGTAACATTAACGTTATGTTAATGCTTGCGCCCATTGACAGAACAGCTGACACTTTCAAGCTAGCCAGCTAACATTTCTCCAGGGCACGTGTGTCCTAACGTCAAACGCTTCTTGAAACGGACAGCATTAAAAGTTTACGGCTGACTTACCATTTTTCAGCTCATGTTTCACAGTAAAGAGGTCACCTTCTCTGGAAGATCCCTCCATCGGGGACGGCATCGTTATTTCGAGTTCCAATTAGGTTCAAAGATGCTTTCAGGCAAGGTTAAGATTACCTCGCATGCTAGTTTGCCATAATAGCATGTAGAAATTTAATTCTTTGGCGATGTAATTAAGCCCCTGTAAGTTAGCCGCCAAACTGACAGATGTAAACGCAGAATACTGCTACTGGACGTAGCAGTGAGCAAGCCCAGGAGGAAACACTTGCTTCTTCCAGAGAACACCACCACTACCACTACCTTCGCAACCAGACATTCCCTCTTCTCTGATTGGGGTTGCTATGTGAAAATCTGATAGCTAATTGGATGTTTTTTCGATGACGACACATGATCCCGCCTTTATGAAATAGTTGTGCTGCCTTCAAATGCCCCTCGTACGCGCGAATGTCAAAGGTCAGAAGTGTAAACATTAAAATGAAATCAGTAAAAATACCTACAAATCCAGGGTAAAATGAGAAATATTACCTACCTGAGCTGTTGTGGATTTCATTAGGAACAGAACATTATCTTAAAAGACTATATGAGTGGTAATGCTGGGACAGTAGACAAGAGTAACTCTAAAATTGTTGAACATTGAATATACTTTCAATAACTTGGCTATAATTGAACAAATAAAGGAGAGTGATGTGTTTCAGTAATGATACTCTAATACCATCATGCTTTGTATGTTACTCAACAACCATGGAAGCACCAACTATTTATATATATAAAAAAAGAATTAAACAAATGGGGACCCACTCTTGAAGTTTTTGGCTTTTGGGAAATGTGTGTTAAGTAAACTGAAAAAGGTTGAATCACATTTTCCCGCATGAAAAGTGTAAATTGGCATGGAACTTAATGGTCAGGAAGTACAGAGTTACTCGGAAATTATCACTTCCTGTTACTTCACCTACCTCAAGAGATAAAGATTGTGACAATTTCACATCCTCAAGTGTTCATGTGTCACATATTGTTTTGGGGACTGAAATTCTACAGTAAGAATGCGTTATTATGTTGCAAAATGATGAAGGTGATGAATAGCAAAATGAATAAAGAAAGAGGATAATTTCCATAACTTTAAAATAATCAATTTTATTTTGAATCCATTTATAAACTTCTGAAAGCTTAAATCAGTTACCATGCACTTTGCAAACAGTTATTTTTTTCCCAAAAAGGGGGCAGATATCAATGTAGTTCACCACTTTGTACAGAGGGTGTCAGCTTTGTGCTGCGATATGAAATAAAGGCATGTGAAGGAAGCACAAGCCAACTTTGAAGTATATGATAGTAATTTTCTGATACAATGATCGTTATTTGCTCATATGTTTGTTTTTTTTATTTCTGTTGGCCTGATTTCTCTTTTCTGTAAGAAAATCACCACAAACCTAAAATATGGATCTTTGCAAATATGTGTCATGATATGCTGAATAAATTCCAGTTTGAGTTGATAAAAAAGACAGCAGAAATTACAGCAACCAGCAGCGGGAATGAATAAAACAGAACACTTGATTTAAGTATACAGAAACATATTTTAAACTACTGAACATCTTTTTTAATTTAGGTCAAATGGGTTCAGGAACAGGATGTACAAACACATTTGTTCACAGATATTACAACACATCCTGAGGTAGACACATAGTTATGACACAAGCATTTAAAATAAGAATTTTTTTCACAGTTTAAACAAGATCTCTATTTTATACAAACCAAATTTACTTGCACTGCTTTTGATAATGATGGTCACAATTTAAGAACCAATTAAATTTATAATGGAAAAAAAGAATAAGGACGTTATCTCTGGGATATTTGTATTTTTCATAGAAATTATTTAAAATAAAGAAGACAATGGTGCTTTGATGTCAATTTGGACACCTTCTACCCAGTTGATGGTTGTCAATTGTTAAAACCACACCTAGGGGCAAAATCAGGCCTTCCAAAGATAAACAGGAAAAGAAAAATCTTAACCCCCTAAAAAGTAGCTAGAGGGTATTTACATTCTCTGTTTCAAACAAACTAATCTTGGTAAATGGTGAGGTTTACCTTTCACAGTCTCCAAACAGATTTCTACCTCCTCCCTGTGGTGATACACCGTTAATGCGTTCAGTATGTACAGAAATCTTGCTTTACATTGCAGGCTTGTTTTGTTAGTGCATTTGAAATGAGAAAAACATCCCATATTAAAATGATAGTAATAATAAAACACTGACATAAAGGGAATTCCAGACGTTTGCTTTATTGATGAATCGGGAAGTGGTTATAATAAGCCTTGTGTTCAACGTCCAATCCCTTAGTCAGCCAATCATATACGAGTATTTTTGATAGCAACCAATCAGCTTCTTTTCCAATTAAATCGGTTTCAGGCAGTAGCTCACCGCCGCCAGTCCTGCTTCCACTTTGACAGCGAGCCAAGTTAGCTAGCTCCAGTCGTCAATACTGCTGACTGACCTTTGCTACTAAAATGTCTGGTGTTCGATCTCTTGGCGTTCTCTCCAGATTGGCATCAAGAAGATACACGCTATGTACAGGTAGAGCCTCAATGTGTCTTATGCTTGACTTAAACAGAATAGCAGCGCAGTGAATGGCAGTGAATAATTAGCTTGTTAGCTTAGCTGTTAGCTCCAAAGGACGTTCTGAGAAACTGTGTTCATGCTTCTTACAAAATTGACATATAGCTTTCATGCCGAAAGTGCAACGAGAGGGGCGTTAATCTCGAATATGCTCTAAGACAAAAGCCTCTGAAGTCATCTTCGTTGGGAGAAAACTTTGGCATGAATTTTGTCAAGTTTGCTAACAAGCTAACAGGCTGGCAGCTACAGAAGACCAGAGAGTCCTGATTTAAGTTTTACGTTTAAAGCGAAATTTGTCCAAACATTTGACTTGAACCTGTACCTGCCACAACACTTTAGAAAAGAAGCTGAAGATCTTTGTCCTTGAATCGTTATGATTTTGGTTCCTTTTGCCTCTGTGTCTTTTCAATGGCAGGCAGGCAGTCAGGCAGGCAGGGAATGTAGGTGAAGGGTCATTTTCCGCCGGATTGCACACTATGGTCCAGACCATCCGAGGTCACAGCAATATTATGTGAACGCTATCTATACGTTTCGTCTGCGTGTTTACACATGTGATCATATGACTTTAGTGCAATGTATAGATTGTATGGAGAGTGAGAGTTAGACAGTTTATTGTCAGATTTGTGTCCTAAGTTTGATAAATGTCTGATTTATTAATGATTGTCTTCTATGATTGTCCTTTCTCAGGCAATAACTTTCGCAACTTCTCAACAGCTCCTGCCATGCAGGGTAAATCCAAAATCACTGCTACTGTAAATAGTGTCTGAATATATATATATAGGTCAACAGGTTTGGCACAATTATTTTCTCACTGTACATTATATTCTGTCTATTTTTAGCCCGGACTCATGTAAACTATGAAGTCAAGGACAATGTTGCTGTGGTACGGTTGAACGACCCAACCTCTAAGGTGGGATATAACTTTCAAATCATTGTCACAGTCACCCCCCCCCCCCCCCCCCCAATGAATTATGCAGATGCTATATGAAACCAATGATTGCTTGTGTTTCCAGGTCAACACATTTTCAATTCAAATGCAAAATGAGATGGCAGAAGTGATGAAGGAAGTGTTGGCGAGCGATGCAGTTCATAGTGCAGTAGTTATCTCTTCGAAGCCGGGATGCTTTATCGCAGGAGCTGATATCAAGTAAGAGAACCCTCAATTAATCCACTGCTAATAAGATTTTGAAATTAATCATCATTATCTCAGTCGTGGTGTAACATATATATACTCTCAAACTATTTTCAGTATGATCTCAGCCTGCAAGAGTTCAGAGGAGGTCACTAATCTCAGTCATGAGGGTCAAAAGATGTTTGAACTGATAGAGAAATCTCCTAAACCTGTTGTTGCTGCCATCAATGGCTCATGCTTGGGTGCTGGCTTAGAGGTAAGCAAACATTATTTCAGAAAGATATTGGTATGTTTTGATAACAAGATGTTATCTAATGAGCTAACTTTTCATTTCAGTTTGTCATCAGCTGTCAGTACAGAATTGCGACAAAGAGCAAGAAGACCTTTCTTGGCGTTCCTGAAGTGATGATAGGTCTGTTACCCGGAGCTGGTGGCACACAAAGACTACCTAAACTGGTTAGTACAGGGATTAAGTTACCCGTATTTGCACATGTACTCAGGATGATACAAATTATAGTATGTAAAATGGTTCTACATCTTTATAATTTTGTATCCCTGTGTGTAAAACTGAATCAGATCGAAGCTTATCATTGGTTTATGATGATTTCTTGCACCTCTGAGATCTTGCAAGCAGATTATGCCCCCCCCCCCTCCCCAATTATGTCTTGATTTTATCTACCGTGGTCTCTAAAGCATATGCACATGATAACAGAAAAACTATTTAAAACATAAAGAGACCATTCACACATGTTTTTAAATAATTTCCAGGTTGGACTTCCCAATGCCTTTGACATGATGCTGACGGGTAGAAATATCTGGTCAGATAAGGCCAAAAAGATGGGGCTGGTCCACCAACTGGTTGACACTCTTGGTAAGATATTTCTGAATGTAATAAATTACCACTAAATCAAGATGTACAGTTAAATAATGTTTCAATAAGCTGTTAACTGATTCCTGCTTTCTGTGTTTGTTTAACAGGACCTGGTCTGAAGAGTCCAGAGGAGAGAACAATCGAGTACTTGGAGGAGATCGCCATTGAATGTGCCAAAGGGATTGTAAATAAGAAGATTCCTCTCCACAAAGAGAAAGGAACAATTCAGAGTAAGTTGTACTATATTTCTTCCACTTTTGTCTTTTTTTTTTAGTAACTGGGGTTTTTGTTTTACCCAGAAGGCTCTGCACTGACCACTTCATTTTTCTTCTCCACAGAAATCCAAGACTCCATCATGGGCATCGAGTTTGTCCGGAATCAAATCTACAAAACTGTCCATGGGAAAGTTATGAAACAGAGCAAGGGACTTTATCCAGCACCACTTAAGATAATTGAAGTAAGAACTCTCTCTTAGATTTAGTCTGCTTTTAAAATCTAAAGGGTATAAAGAGATTTTTGAGACAAATATGCCTCGAAACTCTTGGTCTAGTAAAATTTGTATACTGTATCTGTACAGTGTGAGAAAAATCAAGTTTTTTTATATGAGCTGAAAGAACTCATCATTCCCTGTTGACATCCTGTTCATTCAGGATTACTGATTTGATCACTCATTCTTCTGCTTGGTTGAATATTTTCTGGAAGTCTCTGACATGTTAAACGGGACTCTCGTTTTTCTCTTTCCCAGTGTGTGAAGACAGGAGTTGAACAAGGCCCCACAGCAGGATACCTGGTGGAGCGTCAGGTAAGGTTTTTTTTTTTCCAGCGTACATCATTGGCAGATTTAGCTCTCACAGTCGTGTATTTTGTACAGAAACGTCACCAGATTTAACTTTTGTTGCAGCATTTTGGCTCGCTGGCAAAAACCCCAGAATCCGGAGCCCTGATTGGTCTCTTCCACGGTCAAGTTGCATGCAAGAAGAACCGCTTTGGAGCTCCTGAAAAAGAAGTCAAGTAAGTATGACGGGTAATGCACATCAGTCCAGTGCACATTTCAAAAGTGGTTAAATATTTGATCTGATACAAAAAATTGCTACTGACATGGTAACGCTGATAGAAAACAGAGAGTCTTAAGGATCAGTCAGTGCATTCTCTATTCCCAGGAATCTTGCCATCTTGGGAGCAGGACTCATGGGAGCAGGTATCGCTCAGGTGTCCGTGGACAAAGGTATACACACGATTCTGAAGGACACAGCTGAGGCTGGACTGGCCAGGGGGGAGCAGCAGGTTTACAAAGGGTGAGTATCCATTTTTTTAATACTCCTAAACTTTGAAATTAGTTCCGATACATCTTTTAAAGTGTGTTACTATAATGCACAATTTAATCTTATTTCAAAAAGGCTGAACGACAAAGCCAAAAAGAAGAACATCACAACCTTCCAGAGAGACTCCATCATGTCTAACCTGACCGGCCAGCTGGACTACAGCGGCTTCGAGAAGGCTGACATGGTCATCGAAGCTGTGTTTGAGGACATTAACATCAAGCATGCAGTCCTGAAGCAAGTGGAGGCTGTAAGTGTGACCGAAAGAAAACTGTGATGTTCTCACTTTGTCGTACACATCAGTTGATTAAGCTGTACCGACATTTATCTGCAGGTGGTTTCCCCTCACTGCATATTTGCCAGCAACACATCTGCTCTGCCCATCAAAGACATCGCTGCTGCCAGCAAGAGGCCAGACAAGGTGAGTGTTAAGGAATCGAAAAAGGCCCTCAAATGAATGAATAAAAGAAATGTTAATTTCATTGCTTCTCTTTTTTTAATTCAGGTGATTGGGATGCACTACTTCTCTCCAGTGGATAAGATGCAGCTCCTGGAGATTATAACCACTGACAAGACTTCAAAGGACACCACAGCGTCTGCGGTGGCAGTCGGCCTCAAGCAGGGCAAAGTCATCATTGTAGTGGGGGTGAGTTTTTTTCCCCTTTGTATCTTACGTTATTTTATTAGAAAGCTATCATATGAAAAAATAAGTTACAGTTGTATGTTGTACTTTTAGTATTTATGATTTTAATTTTCCTGTTCTTTGCAGGATGGTCCTGGATTTTACACAACAAGGTGTCTGGCTCCTATGTTGGCTGAAGCAGTTCGAGTTCTTCAGGTTAGTACTATTTATGTAATAGAAACTAACAAGGTCGTAAATGCACTAAGGGGTTAATAGTGTGTCGGATTTGAAATGTGCCCCTGAGATCTCAGTCTAATCCATTGAGACCACTCATGTTGAAATATATTATGAATGTATTTATTCACACTAACAGGAAGGAGTTGACCCCAAGAAGTTAGATGCACTCACCACAGGCTTTGGGTTCCCCGTTGGTGCAGCCACACTGGCCGATGAAGTCGGCATTGACGTCGCCGCTCACGTAGCAGAAGACCTCGGCAAAGCTTTCGGCTCCCGCTTCGGAGGTGGAAATGTGGAGGTTCTGCAGACTATGGTGGACATGGGATTCAAGGGTATGAATACTGAAGGATTCCTTTTTATTCATGTGAACATCGGTCAATTTTGTGTACAAATTTTTACAAGATCAGTTCAATTTTGTCGGTTTCTTCTTCTTTCAAGGACGCAAATCAGGAAAGGGCTGCTACATTTACCAGCCAGGACTCAAAGTTAAAGAAGTAAACCCTGATATCGGAGACATCCTGGAGAAATACAGGATGACACCAAATCCTGCCGTGTAAGTTCACACTGAAGATTGTAAAAGCAGCAGCAGTTTAAGTAATCTTGTGTACTTGATTAATGTTTTTTTCTTTTATTTGCAGTTCCTCAGACTCTGATGTGCAGTACAGGCTGGTGTCTCGATTCGTCAACGAGGCCGTGCTCTGTTTGCAGGAGGGCATCTTGAACAACCCACTGGAGGGAGACATCGGCGCCGTGTTTGGTCTAGGATTCCCTCCCTGCCTTGGAGGTGAGAGTTCAAACTTTGTCATATAAGACGCTCAAGCTTCCAGTCTAAATCCTTTGACTGTGAGAAGAGGGCGTAAACCTCTCTGAAGGGATTCCTTTTGTTCTGAGTTTCATGTGAAATTTAAAAGCCCAGAGGTGATTGTCACAAAGCATCTCAGGATGGAAAAAAGGACCCAAATTGTCTTTTTATCCATCTGGTTTTATTCAGGAGTTCAGTAACTCAGCTGACAGCTGTCTAAATCAGGGTTTACTGTTTCATTAAGCCAACTTAGAAGATGATAAGATCACACTAAGCCAATTTCTTTGTGACACAGACGAGACACATAAGGCCAGTGATCAGATGAATTCACTCTGAAGTACACAGACATCTTGTGACAACATGTACCTTTTGTACCCAACATTAAAATCCTTGAACTATAATAAACATAAACATTCACCAGTTAGATAGCAAATATGGAAATACACCTTATAGTAGTACTGTGTAAGTTAGAGCTACAAGTTAGAGGAGTTAAACTTTTGGATTTCATTCAAAAAGCTTTCTGCCTCTTTTTTTTGAGAGATTTCTTGAAGCCCATTTAATTTATTGTAGTTAAATTTAGTAAAGTAAACTTTCTAAAAGGCTACAGCCTAAATGGAAATATAGCCTTTTTTGGGCATGTATTACAAATCTCATGTTAAAGCAGATTACCTTATTGACCCAAATGTAAGACAAGTTTTTCAAATATTGTGAAAAGGCGGGGTCGCTTTATATACATAATCCGGGTTGAACTGTTTACACATGCTGATAGTTGCAACAACAGAGGGCACCAGTTTTTTGTGAAGCCAGTGACCTCACTGTGGCTGTGGTGATCAGACGTCAAACAACCGTCAAGCAGCCAAAATATATGGAGTTACAGAGTGAAATGTCCAAATATGGTGCATCCAAAAAGACCGCCTGAAAAATACTAACTGTAAAAGAAAAGTTTATTGTGTTCCTCAAAGCAGCTGTTTCCAAGAGACTGACAGGAGGGTGTGAGTTTGTTATTGTTAAATGTAATGAAAGGCATGCCCATTACCAGAGCTCTCATCGGTATTACATTTGAAATACAGATCTTAGTTATTGTATCTACAGTCAAATATGAAAGCAGTCTCTATTATTTCAATGATTTTCTCAGAATTTCAATAAAAAGTAGTTGCTTTAAACAAAGTTTTGGTTATCAGTCTTTTTCTAAAGATTGATCTCGAAAAGAGGGGGGTCGTCTTATAATCGGGGTCGTCTTATATTCGGGTCAATATAGTATTTGATGAAAGAACTACAGGAAAACTTTTCTTTCTACAGACTGATTCTAAAAGACTGATTCCAAGAAAAAAAAAAATAATAACCTGATGAAAGGGCTATTGAGGAAGATTTCAGTGTCCTGCATTCTTTCACACGTATCAAATGACAACGTGCCTGACATATGTATGACCCCCTCTTCCAGGACCTTTCCGTTTCGTGGACACCTTCGGTGCCGACAAGCTGGTGGAGAAGATGAGGCAGTTTGAAGCCGTCTACGGGAATCAGTTCACACCATGCCAACTTCTACTCGATCACGCCAGGGATCCCACAAAGAAATTTCACAAGTGACCGAGCCGCCATGTGTGCCAGTAGTGGCTCTATGTAGAAACTCCAGCCCCCACACTAAAATGTGCCTAATGCAGTAGGGGCAATCGCAATGAAAAATTATTAGGTACAACTAGCTAAAAACAAAAGCTCTGGATAGATCCTATACACACCATTTTTTTTTCTTTTCTTTTTTTTTTTACTTTGGACGGTGTAATTTCTGGTACTGTTGAGCTGTAAGGAGTTATAGTGTATAAAAAAAGGGCTAAGTTTGGGTGATAGCCTGAAACTAATAAGTAAATAAGTTGGAAAAAGCCTAAAAAGACAACTAAACATCAAAACCTCATGGAACGTGGAATAATTTTTGCACTACATTAGTTTTAGCTGGTTGTACCTCTTAATAAAGTGAAAACTTATATCAACAAAAAAAGAATGATGGTTCTTTCTACTGTAACATTATTGATTTACATGATAATGGATAAACTAATGGGCAGTTGGAGGATAATTATTCACACATTGCCGATGTAAAGATACTCTGAGGGAGATGAGTCAAATGTTTTCCATCGTGCAAATGAATGTCTACCAGTGTCTTTCTTTCTTTTTTTGTACATTTGGAGCCTAGTTTAAACAACAACGATGTAAATGTGAAGCCTGGAATAAATTTTGTTATTCAATCAAACCCTGTGTTTTCCTTGAAGTTGCGTTCAGTTGAAGGCTAATTTGCAACGATTACACAATTAGATCATATCGGTGTACCATGAGAAGATCAGCTGGAATCTAATTCGCTGCGCAGGTCACATGATTGGTTTCCATTGTCCGCAGCCGAGCAGGGTGTGTGCTGAGGGGAGGCTGTGTGGGCTGGGTCGGGGGCTGATGGGTGTTTTTCTTTCCTCACCAGCATCCTTTACAGATTCTGTGACATCGCGTTTCTTGTTGAGAGATGCTCAGGGCGGAGGAGACGCGTCGTTCATGTGGGTGAAGAAAGCGAAGGATGGAAAAGGGTAAAAGAGAAGCTGCTGCTGTTGCTGGTGCTGCACCTGCGCGGCGAGGAAAAAACTGAAGACCCCGCCCGATGAAACCGGCTTTCTAACGTGGGAAATATGCAGTTTAATCTTTGACCAGGATGTCTAAAAGCAAACACTGCGAGGCGGTGAGGGTGGTGGTCCGCTGCCGGCCTCTCAGCAGAAAAGAGACGGAGTGTGAAAACATTTTGGATATTGATGACAAACTGGGCCAGATCACCATCCGGAACCCGAAGGCACCACCTGATGAGCCTATGAAAGTCTTCACCTTTGATTCCGTCTACGGCTGGGAGTCAAAACAAAGCGATATTTATGACGATGCTGTGAGACCACTCGTGGAGTCCGTGCTCCAGGGCTTCAACGGGACTATATTCGCGTATGGGCAGACCGGGACAGGTAAAACACACACCATGCAGGGGGTTACAAACGACACAGACTTGAGGGGTGTGATTCCAAACTCATTCAATCACATTTTCACACAAATATCCAGGACTCAGAATCAAAAATACCTGGTGAGGTCATCCTATCTGGAGATCTACCAGGAAGAAATCAGAGATCTGCTGTGTAAAGACAACAACAAGAAACTAGAGCTCAAAGAGAACTCAGACTTTGGTGTGTACGTCAAAGATCTGTCCTCTGTGGTAACGAAGAACGCGACAGAGATTGAACATGTCATGAATTTGGGGAACCAGTCCAGATCTGTGGGGTTCACCAACATGAATGAACGCAGCTCAAGGTCTCATGCAATCTTTGTGATAACTGTGGAGTGCAGTGAAGTGGGTCCAGATGGTGAGGACCACATCCGCGTTGGGAAGCTGAACATGGTTGATTTGGCTGGAAGTGAGCGCCAAAGCAAGACTGGAGCAAAAGGCAGGCGTCTGAAGGAAGCGGCAAAGATAAACCTCTCCCTCTCTGCTCTTGGGAATGTCATCTCTGCTCTGGTGGATGGGAAGAGCACCCACATCCCATACAGAGACTCCAAACTCACCCGCCTGCTCCAGGACTCACTGGGTGGCAACGCAAAGACAGTCATGATCGCAACAGTGGGTCCAGCACACAAAGACTTTGATGAATCCGTAGCCACCTTAAGATACGCCAGCAGAGCCAAGAACATCAAGAACAAACCTCGCATCAACGAGGATCCCAAAGACGCCCTGCTCAGGGAGTTCCAGGAGGAGATCGCGCGCCTGAAAGCTCAGCTGGAGGAGCGAGGGATGCTGGCAAAGGAGAGGAGGAGGATGAGGAGGAACAGCAAAAGACTGAGTAAGAGTCTGGCTGGTGTGGAGGAGGAGATGCTAAAAGAGAAGGATGTGTGGAGGGCTGCGGAAGAGGAAGCAGAGGTGATTTATCGCAGGAAAGAGGGAAACGATGTCACCAAGGCTCTGACCTGTCAGGGCAGCAGTGAGAAATTAAAACACCTGAGTGAAAACAGGAAGAGCATAGTGGACATGCAGTGGGATCAGGATGCTCTGGAGAAGATCATAGAAAAATACAAGGTACCAACAGTGTCTGAAAAACAAGCCACTGGCAGAACGTCTGGAATGTACATCAATAATTGATTGAATGTTTTTGTTTACAGGCTATGGAGAGCAAGCTGCTGGTTGGAGGAAAGACGATAATTGATCACACCAATGAACAGCAGAAAATGCTGGAAATAAAGAGGCAGGAAATCGCAGAGCAGGTATGAAGAAACAATTATGGGTAAATGGAGACTTTCTGATAGATTTCCCAAAATAGAGATGTTATGATATAATTCTATATGAATTAAAACATGTGCAAGCTGATTGAAGAACAGGGATAGCCAACTCTTTCAGTAGGTTGGTTCTCTGGTCAGGGTATTGGATTTGTGTATTTACAGGCATTTTTCATGGTACCCAATTTTACACTCTAGCTATTATCAACAGCAGGAACAACTCTTCTTTTGCGGTATTTTTCTGTTTGCAATAGGAATATAGCCGTCTTATAAACAGTTAAGGAAGTGGTATTGGGATTTTCTCCTCCTTAAAAACATATTAAATTAAAATATTGGATGAAAAAGTTTCAAAATGAGAGGTTAACGTGTTGGAGTAACCCTGAATAAGTCTGCAGCTGCTCTGAAAGGCTCGTTCAATAAGCCACAAGAGAATTCAGTGAGATCACCACGAGATTTGCTCAAACTGTGACATCATCAGCTCATGAGAAATCACTGAGAGGGCAAATTTGTCATTTTTAAAAGAGAAACACAACCTTATTGCAAGGCAGCAGGGAAGAAGGCTTCCAAAAATGCTGGGTTCTGAAATTCTAGGGAGCCTTGAAGAGACAGTAGCACAAATTAAAGGCAGGGTTGGTAGTCACTGGAAACTAGCATGAATTTGAATGTAGCATCTCCTCAGGACTCTGTGTAGTCCCCACCCCCGACACTCGGAGCTCTTCCAAAACGACGACCTCGTCACATGCACGAGCACTGCTGATTCACAACCATATGATCGTGACTTATTCAAAACCACAGACTCAAACCGGTCCTCAGCACACCTTTTTTGTTTACACTACGTTACCAGTAATCAGGTTATAGGTAGTTTTTCCTGCCATTCTCCAGCGTACTTGGGTCCCTCTTGGCTATACTCATTGAATCAGGGCTAGTGCATGCCGGCGAAATGTACGCGCAGGAGGCGGGCAGAACGACAGGACGGGATTTGATTGGTTTAACAAATTGGATCCTAATCTTTAAGGTTGGTTGGTGTTAACCCAGGTTTACTCCTGCTGTAGACAGTGGATATTTTTCACTCTCCTTTAAGAACACATCATACATTGATACCATCAGGTCATAAAGATCATTTTAACCTATATAACTAACAGTGTATCTAAATCTGATCACCAACCCTGCCTCTAAGTGTTTTAAATTTAAGCTATAATTATGATTTTCAAAGACTCCAGACTCAGATATGTACAAAAAAATTTCAACTGTAAATCATGTGAAGTTATTTCAGAGCTATCAGAGGAACAATCAAGAGTCTGAAAATGAACATAATACCCCCTCTTTAAAATCTCTTTTAAGTATGTTAAAGTTCAACCTCAGTTGAAACTTTATTTGAATCCTCTCTATAACCTCTCTAAACAAGGTCTGCAAGAAGATAACGAATCAAAAGCCTAATCAAATCCTAATAAAGTTTCAAAGTTAGTCATAAGAATGAAGAGATTTTCCTTAAAAGAAAACCACACAGGCCAGAATCAGCAAAGAAATCAGAACTAACCCCTTTTCCCCTAAGAGGTAGCAAATGATAAGGCAGTTTCAAGATGAGATCAAGATGATGCAGTGAAAATGGCTTATTTTGTAAGGGTGTGATGTTAAAGCTGTATGGTGTATGTTTTTTTGTTTGTTTTGTTTTATTTTTTAGATTCGACGAGAGAGAGAGATCCAGCAGCAGATGATGCTGCAGGATGAGGAGACATTAGAAATGAGGGAGACTTTCTCCTCCCTGCAGCAGGAGGTGGAAATGAAGACAAAGAAGCTGAAGAGGGTAAGATGACTCATCGCTGATACGTCCCAATGACATTATCATAGCACCGATCAGAGGTAATTAAATCAATCTTTTTTGTAACAGGTTTTGTTTCATGAAAGACTTCTCAAGGAGATGTAAGAATTAGAGTTATGTTTCACTAGGTTGAACATTTTTAGGAATGATTAAATTATTATCTCACTTCACTTTAAGACATTCAGTTTGAGTGTTTTAGGTTCATATCTTGTCCAGCACAGCTTTAGCTCCATGAGTAATTTGTTTTTCTCATATACAGTTGTACGCCAAACTGCAGCTGGTAAGGGCGGAGATAAAGGATGTCATAGATGAACACGTCACAACCAGGCAGGAGCTGGAACAGACACAGACTGAACTCACCAGAGAGCTCAAGTACAAGTGAGTAATCAAACAGCATGAACTCAAAAAGTAATACAAAATAATTGTTTTTTAAAAGTAATTTAAAACATTGATCTGTCACTGATCCTTGTGTGCATGGAGTGTGCGATATAATCCCTAAACTTTCCCCCAGAAGAATTTGCATAGATTACCATTCAAATGGAAAGAGTAAAAAAAAATGGTATCAGAAGTTATCTTGAATGTTTTAATAAGTGTTTCGCGAAACACACTTATGTTTCATGCTGCAGATACCTCCTGATTGAGAATTTCATCCCTCCTGGGGAAAAGAACAAGATAATGAACAGGCTGCATTTCGACAGTGAGGAGGATCAGTGGAGGCTCCAACCGGTCCTTCCATCAGAGAGGTATAAAAGACCCCACTCTCTGAAAACATCCCTGTATTTTCATCATTTATTGCATTGCTCACTCATGAAGAATAAGAATAGAATAAGAATCAGAAAACTTTATTGTCTGCCGTGACAGAAAATTGTCTTAGGCATGGCTTTATACACATAAAATACAAAACAACCTTACATCGATACACACAACATGTTTTCCTAAAAGGACAAAGTATAAGAAACAAGGTCTAAAAGCAGTGTTAAAAATTTACAGCAGTGGGAATAAGTGTGGAGTAGAATACTTTATGTGACTGGCTGACATATGGACGTTGTCTCAGTGACGTCACCCTTTTATTACAGACACAGAATTTTGAAGCCCATTGTTGGCAGGCGCAATATTAGAAAAGCCAAAGTCAACCTAGCTTCGTTCATGTTTGGATGAGGTAAAAAAGGCGGTATTTTAGCCTCTTTGTAGACAGCTACAGGGTGCCCACCTGTCAGACAAGTCAGCCATGACTTTATAGGGAATAACTCATATGTTTTATAACTTTCAATATAAAGATTATTTAAAAAAAATACCCCCAGGCTTTAAACATGTTTATTTTGCTGTGAATTTTGCCTCAGCATTTTTTAACACTTGTGTAGGCTTCATATTTTTAGACCATAGATTACCACTTGTTTTTCTTTTTTTTTCTTTTACTTTTATTTAAAGAGAGTTAATTTTTATTCACCTCCCTTCACTCCTTTAAACAACTTTAAAAACAACTCCCATGATATTATGATACTTCTTTACAACTGTTTTCGATGCTTTTGTTGTTGCTTTTATGAAGAGGCCCTTTCTTTCTCACTACATTCTGAGCCTTGAAGTAAGATTTACAAGCATTGCTTTCATTTATAAACGTCATTGGTTTTGTTAAAGTGTCTCCTTTTGCATGTGAATGATTAAAGCAGCTTTTTTATTATTTATGGCCCAAGTGTTTTATTGGTTTGCTAATATAGTGTCAGTTTCAGGACGACCACTAGGAGTCGCCAAATCCATTATATTTTACAGGCACGCTGCAAAGCCATCTGAAGTGAACTGTGATTGATCATTCCTGCATGCCCAAGAAACAGATCTCTTTATATGATATAGAAACAAACACACAAGTCTTAACTAATAAGAAATATGATAGCGATGGCATAGTGGTGATAACAGGACAGATTTGTCCAGTGGGGGTCAGAATTCCAGAAGTGAAGTCCTACACTGAATCTAAACTCTCCTTTTCTCACGTCTTTATCTTAGTGCACCCACTCAGGTCAGGAGGAGGCCTCTCTCAGCTGTGGGATACAAGAGGCCAATCAGCCAATATGCACAGATGGCTGTTGCCTCAGCAACTGGGGCCCCATCTAGATACCAGGTCAGTGCTGCTTGGACATTCAGGAGGACAGTTGGCAGGAGGACAGCAGAGAAGGAGATGTGAAATTTCGGTCTCAGGCATCCTTATTTGCATGTTCCCAGCCTTCTTCAGTGCTGGCAAACGTGAAGATGTTTGCAGCCATGGAAACTATTCACAGTTTCACTATTGAACCATCAATATGATATCTCAGAGTACATACTGCACATTCTTAATAGAAGGCAGAAATTACATAACAGTGTAATTTAAGGAACAGTGAGTCTTTATATATGTATAAAAAATAGGACTCTTCTTCAGAGAGTGATGAGAAAAATTACAGCGAGATTCTGATTATCTGCACTTCATCAACAGATATGTTGAGAATGTTGAGCAAATTTTTAGGATACTGACATTTCCTGCCATTTTTTCCATAATAACAGCTTTGAAAAAGTCAACAAATAAATAAATTCATATATGGTTTTTAAAGTGAACTTTTTTTTAACTAATTAGGCTATTTCAATGACTTTTTTGTATAACAATATGTTTTACAGGCTGAGAATATAATGCTGTTGGAGTTAGACATGTCCCCACCAACCATGTTCACGTTGAATCTTAACGGCGCTCACCTGGAGAGAGCTTTTTCTCCCTGGCTGATGAGAGATCTTCTGGTAACCGTTCCCATCAGAGAGAGGAGCTCTTCATCGCCACGGGTCAGGAAATCCAGGTCCTGGTAAGAGTAAACACATAGATAAAAGAAGGGTTATATTAGAGAATGCTGCTATAAACCATGGTTAAATGTGTAACTTTGTAAAAATTTCTCAAAAAACCTTATGGGTTATTTTAATTATTTGTTACCCTTTACCTATAAATTACAAGTACTTTCTGTCATTTTTCCAATTTCCATAAGTAACATTTTTGTCATGCTACATAGATTTGATAAGGAATCATGTCTCAAGCACAGAAAGCCTCTAAACTGAACTGGTTTATTGTTTCTTAACCATTGTTTCAATGGTCTGCAGGTATCAAGCACCACAAGCAGCATCTGTCACATCATCCTCATCATCCACCGATCTGACATCAGGATCTCAGAGACAAAGACCATCCTCTGCTGCCTTTCTTCCACAAAGTGGTCCAGTTCACACAAGCCCATGAATATGTGTTAGAAGACCTCCAGACTGGCCAAGGCGCACCTGGTGGGGATGGGAATCTTCTGCCTTGATTTAAGATTATTTAAAAGCGTTTTGATTTTTACGTATTAATCCAAAAAATAAAATAATAAAGAATCTGCAAGCATGACTTTAACTTAAGTGGAACAAAAGCATTGTTTTGCTCACTGTTGCCTAGAAACTGTGTCGTTTCTTGTGGCTTATGTCAGTCTCAAAGAATAGCACAGCAAAAAACAGGATCTTCTCAAACCAGGTTTGACATACTGTTAATTAAATGAGGGAGCTTTGGAGGTGCCTGCTTTAATTTACTCCCCTTGTTTTTAGAAGCAACACTTGATCACCTTTTTTTCTATGAAATAAAAAAGCCTGTAGATTGTATTCACTTGTTGCCAAAACTGAGACTCAAAACCACTTGTGGGTGCCATCCTGGTTTAGCCTGTATGCTTGATGAACTGTTGTGCTAATGTAATTGTGAGCCAAAAAATGTAAACAAAGCTTGCAATGCACTCTTGATTAGCTGCCTTATTTTCATAGTTGTGAAATCGTGCAAAGTCCATTTGCTTACACATGAAAATAAACCGACTGAATTAATCTTGCAGTGTTCGCTTTTATTTCGCCGAAGAGCTGTAGCGGTATTCATCGAATCCTGGACATAACTGCAGCTGACAGTTTCATAAATATGTGTGGGAAACTTGAACACTTTGAAATGACAGCTATGTACAGTAAGATGACGTTTCCTTCGGAGTCACGTGACGCTGTACAGTAAGTCCAACATGGCAGACGGAGTGGATCTTACGCGGTAACTAAAAGCAACATTTCACCTGAAACAGACTAATTCAACACTACTCTGCAACGAGACACCAACAATGAGGGAAAGACAGAAGAGGAGGAAGGGGAGGACGTGGGCGGAAGCCGCCAAAACGGTATTCTACGTGTTTTTAACTGCCGTTTGTTGTGGTTGTTTTCCTTGAACGCTCCCACTTGTACAACTGTTTATGAGTTCATGACCTGCTGCTGAAGACGAAACGCTGCGTACACCGCGCGAGGCCTGTGTTGTGTTGACTGTAACTCATTCTGAGGGTTGCTGTCATTAGCAAGTTAGCTTCCCTTCACCCTCAACGTCGAGTGCGCGGAATTAATATGCACCCAAACATCTCCCCCAACCCCTTAACGTGCGTTGCGTCCTAAATGAATGGTTGACATGGCAATCGAGATATGAGTAAAGTAACCATGAAGTAACCAAGTCATTGCTGCGCGCTAGCTACATTAGCGTGCTAGCTCTTGCTAATGTTGCTGAGTTCGTTGACAACTTTGTTTGCTATCAGTTTCATGTAAAACATGGAAAAATGATGAGTCCCTGCATGAAACAAATTTATCCAAAACGATTTTAACTTGGTAACTGACCACTTAGTTGATGCATTGTATTACAATGTGTGGTATAGCAATGGACGTCACTAGCCCAGCTAGCTGTCTAGCGTAGCATGCTAATACTATTAAATAACATTCCCAACAAGTACTTTTTAACGCAGAGGAACCGTTTACATGTGTTTGTCCACAGATATATTAGCCTTAGATAGTTGTTCATATATCTGAGCCAGTGGCATTGATAATAAACTGTACATACATTGGTTTAAAGTCAACATAAAATCCTATATTGACATGCTTAACATACTCCTGCAAAGCGGTTGTACATGAACAAGTGTCATGAAAATTCATTATTTTGAAACACTTATTTTTCTAATAATGGAATTTAAGTATTTGGGATAGTACTGTACTGTTTAAAATGTTTATGTAAGTGTGTTAGGCTAACTAATCTTTTAGTTTTGAATTGTTATTTCATGTGACAGTTTTGTGGGAGACTATAACAGCAGAGTTTGCTTCCTGTTACATACAGCTTAGCTATGAGTAATCATGTGGTCAAGAGAGCAGATAAACATAATGAAAGAAGATCTTGACCCAGTTCAGTTCAAAAGCCACAATGCTTGTTAGAGATCTGTGGTCTTGCATAATGTCAGTATCACACTGAGAGCTGACCACAAACCATAGACACAGTCAGGCTTTGTGGAATCTTGTTATGAAGCTTCAGTATATGAAATCGCAGGTTGTAGCCTTGAGACCTCATGATATTTCACAACAATAATAACATTGCTTTGTTATTGTAGGTTTTGGAGAAATACCCCAACACTCCCATGAGCCATAAAGAGATCCTGCAGGTGATCCAAAGAGAGAGGCTTAAGGAAATAAGGTAAGCTCACTTGAAAGGAGACAGTTTCATAAGAGAGACAGCACTGCAGGTTTATCCCACCATTATTGATGGCTCACATCCTGTGCTTTTCTTTTTCTTGTTCACATGGTAACAGTTATTTCACTCAATAATTATTTCATCTCTTTTTGTGTCAATGTCAACTTTCTCATCCAGAAGGTAAGAAAAAAGCTGGTCCCCTCCCCGTAAATCTTAACCAACTCACCCCCTTTTTTAAATTTTAATTTGTTTTATTTATTTTTGTTTTAACCTTTTGCATGTTATTAACAATAACATGTCCTGGGCCCAGATGAATACAGATCAAGTGTCACTAAGCGCTGCTCAAGCCACCTGTTGCATAAAAGCATAACTCCTTTCTCCGAGTTTGATGAATTAAAGCATGTACACTGATGACAATGTTTCACACATGTACATAACGACATGGAATGCATTGTCAGAGTGTAGCTTTAGTGGTGTGAAATGGTAGATTTGAACAGTTTGCTTATTCCACTTATTTCAGATCATTCAATTAAAAACATTTTTTAAAAATTTCTCTGCAGTTTACTGGCTTTTCATTAGTTAACATTACATCCAGATGAACTTTCAGTAATCTATCTTTTTATGCAAAAGACAGATATTTCATATAAGTTTGATCAAACATAATATTCTTAAGAAGATTAGTCTTCAAACAGTTTTATGCAACTGATTCTGGAGGGATCTTGCCTGCAGTGATGTGAACCTGCGCTGAACTCACATAATTTCTTCCGCTGCATGATAGCAGTTTTTTCCCCCCAGATTTCAGACGAACTTTAACCCTCCTGAAGTCCTTTTCTTTATTGTCTGATTTACTGAGAAGTCAATGTGTAATTAGTGTTTTTTTTTTTTAATCATCTTGTGATTTAGTGGAACTTCCCCGCTGGCGTGTTTAAATGCTATGCTGCACACAAACTCTCGTGGGGAGGAGGGGATCTTCTACAAAGTCCCTGGCAGGATGGGAGTCTACACGTTAAAGGTTCAACACTTGATGAAGACGACATTTCAGTGTTTGCTCACTCTTTTTGTGCCTACAACTAACATACTCTGTGTTCTCTGTTTCATATTTAGAAGGACATCTCAGACGTGGTGAAAGAGCTGTCCGAGGACGGCTCAGAGGAGAGCAGTGACAATCTTTCAGACTCCCAAAGCACAGAGAACAGCAGCAGTGTCATTCCTAAGGACGGCAGGAGAGGAAGGTGGATGCGAAGAGGTACTCCGTCATTTTAAACAACTTGCACATCATTCTAACCTTTGATTACTCCTTCAGAATTACGAAATTTCTACTTAATTATCTCAAACGAGCCTAGCCTGTACTGGACTTAAATTTTCTTTGAGTAGCTGTTATTCTAGAGATCAGTGTTGAATTTGGAGGCCTACATGGGAACCACGTGACATACGTCAGGGCAGGGCTCAAGACTGCAACCAAAAAGTCTGCATCTGCATATGCGACCTTTTTTTTTTAGCGTGTGCGAGTCAGAATTTCATCTGATTGCGTTCTTGTGAGTGCATATGTTTTAATGCTCCTTTTAACTCACGCTCCTTATTCTGCACCTTCTCCTGTTATGAAGAGGGTGCCGTCATGTACACCTGTGGCACAAATGAAGCAGTCTATCAAAAACAAAATGGGGAGAGAGAGAGGAGAGAGAGGAGGAGGCAGGTGGTGAGAGAGAGCCAGCAAAAGGTGCCAAATCAGACGGTACTGATGATGAAAAGAACAGGGAGACACCGACCAAGCAAGAATTATGATCTTTTTTTATTTTTAGATGTTTCAAATTTAAATTATATTGTATGAATGGATCCATATCAACATAAAGTCTATATTTGCGCATATTTAGGGACCATAATAAGAGTGTGGAATTGTACTCATGAAATGTGACACTGCTCTGCAAATAACTTAATTTTAAAAAACAAACATTGGAGTCTCAACTTCACTCCAGCTCTATTGCAACTCACTGAGAGTGAAGAGGTGACAGGGGTGAGTGAAGGGAGAGGGAAAATGGTGAGACAAATTACCTGAACAAGGATAACTTTAACAAATATTTTGCTCAAGCCTGTGAATATGAGGAGCTAATAATGCAATGTCAGGGACAGTAATGTTTAACGTTCATGACCTAAAGTTTCGCCTTCATGTTATTTTTCAGACGACATAACAGTTAAGATTTGAAAAACAAAACTATGTTATTCTGCCCTCCCTGAATGTAGGAACCCAGCCTGACAGATAGATAAACAGTTCTTTGTGAAACGATTAAAATATAAGTATTCACGAGTTTCTCTCTGTCTGCTCTATGGAGGCCCTACATGGCCAAAACACTCGAACTCAAAAGTCATGTGAGAACTAAATAGAAAAATAATGAAATTTCATTACAGGCCAATCAAGGGCAGCACAGATGTCAGGTTTTCAATTTTGCAAATGACTGGTGATCAACTTCATATTGACAGTAAAAAAACGTTGCAAATATCATAATTTGAGCCACTGTCATTCTTTACTTCATGTGAATGAGAAAGTCAGTAGCACCAGTGCTACCAGTGTTAAACTCAGTGTCGAGCCCTGCAGGAGTAATTTAGAAACTTCTTTTTGTTAACAAACATAACATCAAAATAAACTGAACCTTAAAATAGAAATGCTGTTCACCAATTTTAAGGTTCAATGGATGTAAGGGAATGATCCCCAATCAGTAACATATGCAGGAACTTAAGCAATGACTTCGGATTGTAGCTCCGTTTATTGGCTGGTTTTCGCTGGTTTCTCACGTCGCTCTGACTCTTAAGTGTTGGCGCTCCTCCTCAGCCGTTCTTTGAGTCATTGCGGAAACACAGGAAACCAGCTGAAGTTGCAGCAGGAGAGACAAACTGAAAGAAAGTGGTTTAAATAACCCAAATTCATCACAGCCTCATTCCTGGAACACACTGAACCTCAGAGATGATGATAGCGAAAGGTGGGTTTCATCTTTTCAGAATCGCGTCGTCACCCTAAAGTCTTATGTTGATCAACAGAATCAGAGGGGACGCTGCAGCATGATTTTCACATCATCACGGCAGTGTGTGTTTTCCTCTGCTCTTTTGTGTACCTGTACTGTGAACTCAGTGCTTCATAGTGAGTCATGCACCTGCTTGCATCTGACTGCTGAGTGTAGTTCCTGTTACTTTGTTTTCTTCAGGTTTTGCTCTCACTGACTCTAGTTATTTCTTGGTGTCACTTCAATATGTTAAGTGACTTCAAACAGGAAACTTTATTTTTCAGTTCGACCCGTGACCACTTCCTCGTTATGCAACTTATCTGGTTTACAGCACAGAAAGAGGACTTAAATTTTCTTTTATTTTGAACTAGCTCATGCAGATGCTAACAAGCTGAATTAGAACAGTATCACGGAAATCCTCAACGTGCAAAGAGTGAAATTAGTCAGAAATCAGCAATGGAGACCAATTGTCCTCTTGAGCTATTCAAGGCTTCTTTGAGTGATATAATAGAGTAGCTTAGTAATGCAATCTGTAGGTCTTTGTGTGCAGTATTGGTTTCAGTTTCCTCACAACAAAAGCATGATATGACAAAGTCTGTACACCGCCTTCAGGAAGTGTCTCTTCTAACATCTGTGTCGTGCTTTTGTTTCGTAGTTCCCTCCAAGCTGCAGTCACAGCCGTCCTCGCCGCAGCCCCGATGCTCGTCGCCGTCTGTCCCTACCAGCAAACTCATCTCTCCCTCACAGAAACACAGCAAGAAAGCTTTGAAACAGGTACTGGAAAGGTTCTGTGTTAGCCGTTTGTAGCATGTATAAGAGCCGGGTGGTGGCCTGAATGCCCTTTCTTTCTTTCTTTCTTTCTTTTTTTTTGTAGTTTGTTTACCGTTTGTGCAAATGCACTCGCTCTAGATGTAACGCGAGTTCCTGCCACACCCTCCAGCTCTCACACCCATGTAAAGCTAACTCTACAACACACAAGCTCTGCGTAGCTCTCTTGTATGAAATCCCTTTCAGAGTTCTTACTCTGCAGTTTGCTCAACATTTTCCTAAACTTTCTTTTATATTTGCTGACATGCTGTTGGATAATATGAGCGTAACCCATGTTGATGTTTCAGCAGGCGCTAATTTCCCTCCATTCCTCGCCTGTTCAACAGCTTGTGCTGATTATTTTAAAACAATGAGGCATCAGGGAAAAATGCATATAGCTTGTTCTACAGTATTAGTGTTCTCATAATCCAACCCGCTCCACATTTCCCCTATTGGCTGCTTTCTGCCTTTTGTGTTCCGTTTTAATTAAATTTCATTTGATTGCACAGATTGTAATTCCCTCCATCTGTGCTGGTGTGGAATTTTCAGCTCTGCGACATCAATTTGTATTCATTTATTGGGCGTAGGAAACACTATAAGATGACCATTTGGCAGAAGGACTCATGCTTGAGGGTCCTTTTTGCGTATTTTTTTACAAGTGATTTTTTTCACATAGCTTTAAAAAGGCATTAAGTGGTTAAATTTCATCTCTAACCTGTTGACATTGCATTTGTAAGGTGATCAGACTTCAGGCTTGATTTACAACAGACATGATTTATGCTCCTGTTATGCAACCTGAGCTTCATTGCTGCACTGTTATTTAGCTGTTATTTAACCAGGCAAGTGGCCCTGGGGGAGTATTTGCAGTGAAACACACATCGACTCTTTCCTTTTTGTCTCATGCTGCTGGCTATTTGTTCCAAGTGTTGTATTTTTTACCTCTTTTACTCGTTTTCAGGCCTTGAAGCAGCAGCAACAGAGAAACCAGCGCAGACAGGGAGGAATGCCAACCAGCTCCAGTCCCAGGCTGCTCCTGAAAACCATCAAAGATATGGCTGAAAACATTACTACAAAGACAGGTAGGTGGCTCCTCTCATGCTGTCTCATACAATACAATGAATGAAGAGCTGAATATTTTGCACACAGAGGTGCGATATTCACCAATGCAGCGTTGAGCTTCTGCTATTACGAGACAACAAAGGACATCACATTACAATCATCCAGACATGACTAATAAAAACTGGCAGCATCATTGTGGAAACAGTCAGCTCTGTACTCCGCAAATTCTCAAAGCTTTTCTTCCCTCAACAGATTTATGTCGCCCAGTCGTACCGAGGAAGGTTTCTCAGAGGTCAGGCCGCCTCAGTGCAGGTAAGTTGGACATCTGCTATGTATTAGGGAGGTGGAAATTCTGGAGGACAGGGCTGAGGATGTGTTTACTTTTCAGAAATACTTAAATCTTGACTAAAACAGACGGTAAATGACCTCACTTTGCATATTTGCATAATTCTTAATCATTTGTAGTCCCAAAAAGAAAGGATGGGTGACAAAGGCAGCGAGTGTTACACAGTAATAAATCACAAAATAGAGGGTTTGGGAAAGGGATTGATTGCTTAATCCATACATGTCTCAGAGTGCTCCCAGTTGTCAGATTAAACTTAGATTTTAACCCTTTACTGCCAAAGATATTATATTTGATACACGAGTTCCAAAGACCTCAACATGATAAATATTTTCATCAAGGACCTGTTTAAAAATTATAAAAAATGTAGTCTACTACCTTGAGGATGATCACTCCACTACAGGCAGCTGAAGTTGTATTTTGGCCCTTTTCAAAATAGATTCTCTCAGGAAATTACCCACACACTCTATTTCAGGAAAATCTTTTCTAATTTTCAAGACATTGCAAGAAGAATAACATCTAAATTGTTACTCATTTTTTTAAAAATAAGTATTTTCTGCGTTGATTTTAATGTATATTTACTAAAATAAAAAATAAAAAGTTGTCAAAACTGCCCAATATGTCAAATGTGATATCATAAACCAAATGACGCAGCAGTATTTTTTGTTGATTTCGTTGAAGGGTTTAATAAACATTTCAGTAAAAAAAAACAAATTTTCTCGCTTTTTTTATTATTATTTTGTTTTGATAGGTCAGACTTTAAAGGGTTCAATCTGGATTTCTCAAGCACACAAAATGATTGGAAACCACACAAGGACGTATCTTTTTTCATTACAAGAGGAACCCTCACAACACTCAGTTTATGTAGTTACAACACCAGAAGTTCTTCCAGGAGATTATGAGGCTTCTTTAAATTACACTACAGTGCGTTTTTGTTATTTTCTAAGATTTTACAGATTTGCGTCTTTAAACTTTCGGGTAGCGGGACTGGAGTTTGTTGACCATAAGAAAATGTGGTAATAAAAGCAACTTTATTCATCAAAGTAATTTGAATTAATTTAGCTTTGTCATCTTTGCTGGGTTAGCTGTGTTTTTCTTTTTCAATGGAGCTAAAACGAGTAAAAAACAAGAAGAGGGAAAAATTTTTATTACCACATGTGAGGGTAAATTGCTTAAGATGTCACTTGCAAGATCGATGTGTTTCTGCATTGCTGGATCTGTCCTCTCTTACATCTGTTTCCTGTTTTTGTGGTGCAGGGCATCTGAGACGTAACCGGTGTAAAATAGACGTGGAGACGCCCGACTCCATACTGGTGAACACCAACCTGCGGGCAATCATCAACAAGCACACGTTCTCGGTCCTGCCCTCTGACTGCCAGCAGAGACTGCTCAAGCTTTTACCTGAAGTCGACCGGCAGGTAGCGCGTCATGCTTTATCTAGCTTTGTATGTTTTCAGTACATGTTGCACCAAAATCCACACCACATCATGCAATCAGCTTTGTACATGAGAGCTTTGGAACAGCCAATACAGCGTTCATTTTACAGCAGCTAACTTGAGCGCAGAGTTTCTTTGTGTTCACTGATTCAAACTGCAGGAGGGAAGCAGAAGTCAGTGGACAGAGTGATGCTTTCTGTGATGATGTAAGTGAAAACCTTGTGCCTTCTCTCTCCAGGCCTGCATGGACGGCCTTCTGAAGGTTACCAGTTCTGCCTTAAACAATGAATTCTTCACATCAGCTGCTCAGTCCTGGAAGGAGAGGCTGGCTGAGGGTCAGTGCAACGGTTTTCATTTCATAAGAACTGCATTCAGTTCTCAATGACAGTTAAAGTTATGTCATCAAGGTTTGGAGTGAATATAAAGAGTCAAGTATAATGTAACCTTTCTTTTTTTTTTTTTTTTTTTTTTTTTTTTTTTTGACCATTATGTAACTTTTTCCTTCACAGGAGAATTTACTCCTGAGTTGCAGCTACGAATGCGGCAAGAAATCGAAAAGGAAAAGAAAGTTGAGCTGTGGAAGGAGGCCTTCTTTGAAAACTATTATGGTGAAAAGTAGGTCCTTCTTTATGGTTGAAGATTTTGTGTTTTGCATGACTTATTAATCTGATCCAGCTTGGGAAGTTGGTAATCCTTTTTTCTTTCAAAGTAAAAGGCCTTCACCTATAGGCTCTACAAACATCACAAAAGCAGTCTTATTTTTCCGCAGATTTTTGGAGATATCTGGTTTTCAGATAAACAAACCCAAACATTTTTAAGGTTTCATCGAGATTCTAATTAGTATTTAAACAACCTGCTGATCTTTCTGTCACAGGGGTAGACAAAAAGACCTTGTGAGACTATTTCTATGTATGAATATAAACAGGGACCTCAATATTTTGCACTCATGTGAGGTACTACATCATTAGAGTGTTTCAAGAAAGAGCTAAATCCAACTGAATAGACCTTTAAGCTTCTCAAAAACATCTCTATACAAGATGCTAATTAAGCCAGCCTTATATGCAGGAACATGCTAGAAACTGAATAGGTGATGACACATATTTTAGAGAGTTTCATAGATAAATTATAGCCATAGATTACAAGTCAAATGTCTGAGTAATAAACATAGAACACTTCAAAGAGGGTTAGATGTGTCCTGGAAAAGTCCTGGAAAATAATTTCAGGGAAAGAGTGGGAACCCTGCAAGTGTTTTAGAAGTTTGTATTTCAACATAACCATGGATTTATTTTAATATTCCATCTCTCCACCGCTTCATTATCTCTCTACATAGTTCTGGGCTTACCTTTGAAGATTCCAAAGAGCTGACGAAGTCTGATCTCAATCAGGAGTCTGCCAGGTCCCATCAGACAAGAACTGCTGCTCAGGCTTCGGAAGAATCCAAGGGCGCCAAGGACAGCAGACAGACGGATGCTGATGTTTCTAGAACAGCGGCGAAAAGCATGAAGCCAAGACAGGAGCTCACGAAGACTCAGTCTGCTCAGAAAGAGCCAGTTGCCACCACTGAACCCATGAAGACGAGGCGCTCTTACTATGCTGAGGAGCGCAGGTTGAACACAGCCGCACAGTCTGGGCCTGTAATTGTAACACAGCAGGTTGAGAGGCACTCTGAAGCAACAGCTGTAGATACTTTATCTGATAAGGGGCATAAAGAGGAGGTGAAGGAGGAGCCGCTGCAGTCTCCTGTGATGAAGAGCGAGCCACAAAAGGCCAGTTCAGAGTTAAGAGAGGATCAGCCGGTGTCAGCGGTTAAACCTGATGTGGGAAGCGGAGAGGTTATCTCAGAGCTCAGTGGCTCTTCTGAGTCACAGAAAAGGAAATCTGTCTGTGAGATGGGGGGTGAAGTGACACCAGAGAAAAGGTCCCGCATGTCCTCAGTTTCATCAATGTCATCCGTCTCCTCCGTTTCTCCCACTGCTTCATCCATATCCAGCCCTTCAACACCCACGTCAACATCAAATCAGAGGGTCCCTCCACTTAAGGTAGAGAAATGTCCCGTGAAAGTGTCTAATATTTGCGTTCATGAGATATGTTTGGCTGATTTGATATCTTCATTTTCACCCCGCAGATCCCAGTATCAAGAATACTTCCTGTGTCACCAAGTCAAGTCTCACCACGGACTCCTCTCCAAACCCCACTCAGCAGCCCAGGCCGCACAGGCGCTCGTACTTTGGCTGATATCAAAGCCAAAGCTCAGCTTGCTCGTGCGCAGCGAGCGGCAGCTGCTGCAGTGTCAGCAGCATCCAAGGGTGCAGTGCCAGGTCCGGGACCAGGAGGTGGCAGGGGGGAGCAGCCATCGCCCAGTCCTAGCCCAACATCCCCGCAGGCACCAACTAGGTTATCAACTTCTGACAGCAGCATTCAGACGACTCCACCACCATCTCGCACATCGGACTCCTTAGGTCAGCAAAGCCCGAACCAATCCCAGTCGTGTTTCTCATTTAAAACTGATGATAAACACAAAAGTCATCCTGCTGGTACTGTCAGCACAGGTGTTCAGAAGACTTCAACACAAGTCACTCCTTCATCTGTGCACACAACGAAGGGACAGGAAAACCTTTCATCTGTTGGATCATTAACCAGGACTAGTTCCTGCATCCCTGCAAACAACCCACTGGTTACTCAGCTCCTGCAAGGCAAAGAGGTTCCACTGGAGCAGATCCTCCCCAAACCACTATCTAAAGTGGAAGTCAAGAAGTTGAATGTATCACCTGCGAGTAACGGAAAGACATCTCACTTTTCTGAGCATAGGACTGACAAGCAAACGTCCCACCAATCTAATTCTGCAGGAAGAACAGGAGTTTTCTCTGAAATCACAATGCATCACAGGGAACTTCCTGATAAGGTGACTCAGGAGCAGATCCTGCAGGCTCTCATGCAGAGGAAAAGCCAGCAGAATCAGTCTTATGATGCTATAGCGCCCCAGCAACAGTACAGACCCCATCAGCTTCTGCATGTAGAAGAGAGCCAGAACCAGCCCAGGATTTCGATCGGGTTTCTCGGCCGTAAAAGGACGCCCAGGCCTGCAATGACGGGACATTATCTCCTCAATGTGTCCACATACGGGCGAGGATCAGAGAGCAGGAGACTGCAGCAGTCTGCTGCCCTGAACATGTCCGTGTCCGGTTTAAAAAGGGAAAGTACAGAAGGAGAGGAGGCGGTGGCGGCTAAGGACGAAGAACCTGCCAGGAAAGTTTTCTCTCCTGCTTCTGGGGTCAAAACAGAACAGCAGGGATTTTCGATAAGCAAGTTTGACGAAGCGGTGAGCGGTCAGCAGTGCTCTAATGTAAAAACAGAGCCTGGATCAGAGGACAGTGTGGCTGGTGCGGAAAACAATAGCCCCAGTGCGACAGCCAAAGACACCAGCTCTTATTTCCTGCCAAACAGAAGGCACCCGGAACTCTGCAATAGTAATCAAGGAAACTCCGAGCCATATCTTTCCCAAGTGAACCCCAGTCACCAGCAGCTGCCTGCTTTCCAAACCCAGAGAACACTCCATCATCAGGAACCTGTAGCAGCTTCTTGCTACAGCAGCACTATCAGCATGTCTGTACCTCACACTTTGAACCACAGCACTGGAGGCTCCTCTGCAGCTTCCACAGACGCTGACCGCAGCGGCGTCCACGGGAGCGTTATGTCCTTCTCAGTGACTGTAACCACCATCCCCGCTGGTCACTCCTTAGACCACGGGGGGCAGGACGAGCCGTCGCCTGAGCAGTCGTTCATGGAGGGCTCTAACATGGACAACATGCAGTCCAAATGCTACTGCCGGCTGAAGGCGATGATCATGTGCAAAGGCTGTGGCGCTTTTTGCCACGACGACTGCATCGGCCCCTCCAAACTGTGCGTGTCCTGTTTAGTCGTACGATGATATGAAATTAATTTATAGGGTGATTTCCTGGTTTTATTTGTGTTGAAGCATGGCGTAAAGCCAAATCAGGCTGTTCAGAATCAATACAATATCACTGCTGTGGTGAAGCAAATAGAGCCAAACTTCAGCTGGAGTCCTGTTTGAAAACCGAGGATTTACACTGGAGGGTCTGTTCTTTCACCAACATCTATGAAAAGTTGTTTTTGTGCAATCTCTTTGTAGAAACGTTCGCTTTCAATCAAATCAGTAGTCTGTCAGGTGTTTTGACAAATATCAGATCTGGCAACGTTTGCACTCAGTTAGAATTAGTGTGATATATTTTTTTAAAAAACAAATATAAATATATAAATGTGTAGTTTTTAAAAAAAGGAGGGAAATTGAATGTTGCTATTTTTGTAGATGATAAAGACTGTTTTCGTGTTTTAGACTGACACTTTTTATTATTGGACCTAATCAGTTTTGGTTAGAGGCAAACAAAAAAAAAAGGGGCGTAAGTGATAATCATCGGTTGCAGAGTACCTCCTATTTGGCATTTATGCATGCATGGCAGGGAAGTGCAACATACAGTAACTATTTTATATAAAAACTGTACATTTATAACGGAACACACTCAGATTTTAGAAAGCTACTATAAGAAGATCTTTGAATGCTAATTCCGCTTGTTTAGATTGCACATCACTTCATTTTGAAACATACAGTAACAGATCAAAGCACTTGAAAACAACCTGGATTCCTGATAGTTACTGTGTACAGCACTTAAACGCAGAGAAAAGAAGAATTGGTAAAATAAAAATGCCTTTCAGTTTCTTTTTTGGCAAGATTTTTTTCATTCCAGGTTAAGGTCTCGAGTCACTTCCTACTGTCTGAAGCTGTTTTCTCCACCAAAAGCCAGTCTGTACATATATATCCTCCCATAAGTTGTGTTTTCTCACATTTACTGTATGTCTGTACAGATCAATCAGCGGTGGCAAACACACAAAAAAAACAAACACTCAAGGCAAGGGGGGATACAGTACATTTTGTTTTCTGTTTGTAAATATTTGCTCATTTACGGTCGATTTCTAGATGTAGGTGTTTATTTTATTTGTGCAGCACACCTTGCTTGAGCATATCCAGCTGTTTCTTACAATTATTTTGACCGTGGAGGACAATTGAAAGCAGGAAGTTGTGCTAAAATGCTAAAT
Organism: Labroides dimidiatus; assembly: GCA_030710495.1. Lineage (NCBI taxonomy): Eukaryota > Metazoa > Chordata > Actinopteri > Labriformes > Labridae > Labroides > Labroides dimidiatus. Next base: position 8,619,686 of record CM061156.1, on the reverse strand, counting down.
GCTTTATCATGGAGTGATCGAGCATGCCACGCTTTAGTTAAACAACAACAACAAAAAAGATTTCGAGGTACAATACGACTCTGATTACGTGCAGATGTAACGCTTTACTTCAAATCGGCTTTGTCAAGAAGAGTGAATCCAAATTTCATAGGTTATACGATATTGTGAATGGAAAATGCTGCATCATGTTAATTTACATGCCGGTTTGAATTAGGTCATATGGTCAGTACTTTAGTACAAATACACTTGTTGAAGCCAGTGTGAAGCGTTACCTCTGCAAGATTTTCAGCTGTTCTTGTGATAATATCATTTTGAGATCTCCTGAAGGTGCAGAACAGGCCTGTTTTACAGCAATTACTTCAAAGGTAAAATGCCAAAGTCACCTTTATGAAAAAAAATAATCCGAACTTTTTATTGTCTGACTAGTTAATCAAAGTAATATATTTTAATTAATATATTTTAATATAAAAAATCTATTTGCTAATTGTTTTTGAAAATCAACAGGGTATTTACTATGATGATATATCGGCTGTCTGTTTTTTCCTTTACGTTTGTTTGAACTGGACGGACTAACGTATGGAGAATAACTTGACTTTTTATAAAGCAAATTGCCCAGGTATCAATATTCTGTGAGGCCTGAGGATTTTCAGTGGATCCTTTGGTCTGTAATTTTCATAGAGATGTTGTCTCATATGTTTCCTTTGTGGCCGTCTACATCTGTGTCATTACCGTAGAAAAACTAAAAGATGTTTTTTAAAGCACCATTTTTAGGTCAATGGATTACAATCCATTTTTAAATGTATTTGATATTAAATGGCGGGTTGTCTTGTGGAATTGGTTTTACGATTGTACGTCTAGAATCACAAATTTAGCTTAGTTATTTCACTAAATCTGGTGGACAGTAACTTATTTGCAAGAAACGTAATTAATCCCCCATAGAAAAAGAAAAAAAAATGTAGTTATTTTATTTTTCAATGTGATGTTTGGAAATTTACTTGGAGTCGGGGACTGAATTTCACTGCATAACAATAGATTTTTTTAAAAAAAACACCCTCATCCACCTAAAAGGCAGCTGAAATCTTTGTTAACGATGACTGAAACATGCAACAGTCCCCGCCATCACTCTAGTTACCTGTCGTGTGTGTATTTAGAGGAGACGTTCATTTGGAGGGGGGGGGGTTAAGTGTCATGATTTTAAAACATAACGACTTTCACTAGGTGAATTTGTTTGACATGTCTGTATCATTTCATCTCCATTTAAACTCTGGGTGAATGTAATATAGTAATCAGCACTTGTAAACAAAGTGTATTTTATCAAAAAAGTTATAGACTATTACAAATAAACAATGAAAAGAAAAAAAACATGTGCATTTATTGTTGCTTTTCTCACACAGTGTTTGTGTAGACCACTTTAAGTTTATTTGACTTTGCCCATGCAGTGAGTTCCACTGTAGAGTCATGTGAGTTTCGAATAACAGTGTGGCTCGAGGATCATGGCTGTCCAGAACTGCTTCTCTGCCCTGTCCCTTTTGTGCCAAGATTGCTCCAAATTCTTTAAATCTTTTAATATTATGTGAAGTAGATAATGTTCCCTGCATCGAAGTTAAAGGTGTGTATTTAAAAAAAAAAAAAATCAGCATTTGATGTTTGCTCTATTGTCAAAGGAACAGGGTTTTAGTGATTTGAAAACTATCAAAGTCTATTTTAATTGATATTTTACACGGCATCCAATCTTCAATTAGAAATCGGGTTGTGAATGAATATATATCTTCTCATTTAATTTTTGTTACATTTGGCAGTTGCTGATTTTTTTAATGTATTAATTCACTATGATTTAATTTTGTTTTGGGTCGTCTTGAGTTAAGGATAAAAAGAGGAAAAAATGGATTGAAAGAAGAAAGCTGAAATGGGAATTATTATTATTATTTTTGTGCTTAACATTTCTTTTATTTTTCTAAGAGTGCATGTATACGTTTTACCCAAAACAATTGGTTTAGATTTTTTTAAAATTATTATTCGTCAATAAGTGCATACAAACAAATATATATGAACAGACAGATATGTGTGCATCAGGTCGTTGTGTTGATTTACAAAATTCTTTACATATAATAAAACTTTAAAGGAGACAAATCGCCAAAAGAAAAAAAGGAAAGAGAAATGAAAAAAATATCATAACAAGGAACTCCTCCAAATAAACGCTACTGTGTTGCATTTTGGGAAATGTAGGACAATGTGTTTTAGGAGTAAGTCAACCTCTGCTGCGTTGAAGTGCATTCATTCTTTCATTCATTGTTTAATCTGCCTCTTTTTCGATGCCGCAGATTTATGAAAGAACAAATCCGTGTTGCTGAATGGCCCTGTAAAATACATTTTCTCTGTTTTTCTTCTCTCTTTTATGAGGTTCATAATTCAGAAATAGCAATAGTAGTAGTGCGCCTTTAACCAGCGTGCGTGCGCACATGCGTAAAGTATAGTAGGTGTTCGCGCATGGCATCTCCGTGCCTGCTCGCGCTCTGCTCTGCCGTCCTCTGCCGCTGGGTCGCTGATGATGCCGCGCGGAGCGGGGCGCTCGTACGTTTCTGTGTGCGGCTACAACCGCAGTTGTCAAGACTGAAGTCGGATGAAACAGGAGAGGAGGTTGAAATATGATGATGGATCATCGGAGCTCTTCCTCATCGCTCGGACAGCTGTAACGTCGGCGGACACGCGCTTGGATTTATCAAAGGTGAGAGTGCGGCGGTGAATCGCTGAGGAAATATCCTCCTTATTCACCCTGGACCACTTATCCTCCTCATCTGATGCTGCTACTGCTGCGATGATGATGATGATGGTGATGCTGTAAACGCAACCTGCGTGATTTTCTCCGTTTGAGGCCAGCTCTCCGCTCTGCCTTTCATTCGACTCAGGAAACAAGTGAGAAATGAAAAGATGCTGGATTGCCATTGTTTCTTTTCCTAAATTTTATGGTCATCACGACACAGCCGTCCTATTGCGGAAATAAGGTAAATAAGCAGTTAAACTGCAATATGGCTGCGTTTGTGCGCTGCCGTCGCTCCAGGAGTGAATATTTAAGTGTTGCAGGATGGCTCGGTGTGAGAAATGAGGCTTGGAGAAACCGAGAAGTGAATGATATCAGCGGAAGGGAGGCACTGCAGCAACACAGTCCTAATGTTGACTCGCATCAAAGGATGCTGTCATTACCTCCAAGCTGAAGGTGCGGTTACAGTTAGATGCACCTTTGAGGGCCTTTAATGACAAATACACGGTTTAACTGTAACATAAGGGATGGCATCAAAATTATTCTCTAATTTTCATTATTTGCGTGCAAATGCGTGGATTCTATTGACAGACAAAGCAATGACTTCAGACTGTATCACTCGGAATCCGGTCTGTGTATTCATCTCATCTCTGAAGAACTTGTATCTGCGAACTTATCTCCCATGAAATAATCAACTCATGTATCAAACTGTCATCCCCTGCCATGCACTGCTTCCATTCTTCCAAACACTGCTTGCCAGTGCAGGGCCCTGAGTTGCCTACTCATGAATTTCTGCAGTTACTTCATAGGCTGAATATTTACAATGAACCATTGTGGTATTTTGCTGACATGAGTGTGTTGGGACTCCCACTGAAAATGTTCCTCTCACTCAAACACAACAGAGCTGCTCTTAGTATATCAACACTTAATCTTGCATATATAAAGTGTGTGTTGCCCCATTTAGGAGCAAATGCAATACGTAATGGGTCTGATCGAGTGTCCCAACCGAGTATCTGTCTTCATTCAGAGTGATTTAAAAACAATGAATACAAAGAGGGCAGCTGCTGTCTTAGAATGCAGGTTAATGGTTGTAAAGTCAGGTGAAACAGCTTATCAATTAATCAACTCAGTCTGCGATGATAGCTGCTAAAATAATATATATATATATATATATATTTAACTGCTCAATTCTAAAAAGCTCTTGCTTATGCACTCAGTGATATCAGAAACACGGGAAACAAGGGACTGCAGTGCATTAAGGTCCTGTGGTGAGGCAGTCGGGTGTCATCTACATAAAAATGATAATTGATGTGCTGGTGAGAAATGATATGATCAAGGGTAAGTACATTCATTGAAAATAAAATGAGACCCAGTATGCTTCCTTGAGGAACTCCATGGTAAATGAAAGTCACTATGAATCGTTTTTCTTTTAAGTGGAAACTGTTCCACTAATTGTGTTGTGTAAAAAAGGTCAAAATACAGGGAAAATACCTTGTCTAAGTTTTTAGTACCAAAGGTGATGTACTCATTCTTCTTGTTAAATCACAACGACAGCCAAAGTAAATTCAGTTTCATTTCATCTACCTATTCAGTTTTCACATTTGTTAAACTGCAGCCTTTTTTTTTGGCATTTCTAGAATGAACGATTAAATGGCAAATATAAAATGTACCATAATATGTAATTGTAGTTGTTGACATGGAATGAATAAAGCACAATTGGAGTTATATTTACAGGCAGTTTCCCATTTCAAAAGATTGGAAACCAAGGCAAACAGGTTTTTCCTATTTTAAAGCTCCTGTAGGGTGTTTTTTTGTTTGTTTTTTTTTTTTTTTTTTTTTTTTTTTTTGTTTGTTTTTTGTTTTTGCTGATTTTGAAACAGACTGGAATAAATGATATATAAAAGAAAGTAAACTGAGATTAATAAGATACTACTTCGATATAGTTATTTTTATATACATTTCCACAGCAAAGATAATGAATGAATGATCCATCTGAATTTTTAAAAAAGAAGTACAAAATTCTTTTTTCTCAAAAGAAAACTGCTTATACAAATACAAGAACAAACCAACATAATTAGATGTTCCGCTTTGTCCACAGGGGACACTGAATTCAACCAACCAAGAGTTGCCTACAGGAGTTTTAATAATTACTATTTTGAAAATTCATTTCAAAGTAAAGAATAGCTTGAATGAACCAGCGATAAAACAATGTTTGATAGAAACTAATGCATCTCAGTGGATTTAATTGTTTAAAAGATCATATAGATGTCTCTTACCAGCAGTAAGAAGCAGCCAACACAAAGCACAGAAACAAGATAGTCATCAGAAAGAACTGACAACAGCTTGGTTAACCTTGAAAAAAAAGGGGGGCCGTTAAAGAAAATTTGCTGCAAAATAGACCAAGAAATAGAGAAATCCTCCTTGCACTGACTCCCTGAAGGTTACAACACCTTTGTTTTTTGCTTACACTCTGCTGGTCAGCTGATACCTCAACCCACGCACCGCAAGTGAACACACCTTGAACATGTATGCATTCTGTCATGTTTTGGGTCTCTCTGTCTGAGGCCATTCGGCGCACGGGAAGTTTCTCTCTCATTGGCCAGCTTTACCATGCTCCATGTCCATCGACATTAAGTGGTTCCTCTGCAGCTCGGTCAGTGTCATTAGCCCACAGGATGCAGTCACTGCTGAGCACGATGTCATGGAGAATTATCATTTGCACAGACCACGGGCGCTGGAGTGTTTTTTCCGGACAGCTCACCGATATCTCTACAGGAAGAGAGGGACGGGAAACAAAAGCACAAATTGAGAGTTAATGAAGTCCTTGAAGGAAAGAGAGAGGGGGGGGTGTTAATTACTTATTTAAAAGTCTACTATGTTTTGTCAGCAAGGAATAGCTTATCTGCCTGAAGAAGAAAGGCATACTCTCTAACTCTCTCAATGTGTGTTCTTTTCAGGGTCGACGTTTGAGGCTCCACTTCGTTTGACATTCAGCCTAGGACAGGTAAATATTTTAAATATATAATTATACTACACCTGGGAGAATCCCAGATTAATAGCAGCCCACAATCGTAAAGTATTTGAAGATAATTCTTACAAATTAAAATGACAACTTCTCTGAAAAATAAAACTGTTTTCAACACACTAAAATACCTGACGACACTTGTAGTAGAATGAAGAAATGAAGCAATAAGGAAACCTGCTGCTTCAAAGGGATGATTGTCAAGCGTTACGAAGAAACAACAGATAGATGAGAACAATCAGTTCTCTTTGAAAACACAACTGAGCAAATGCTGAAGTTGAATCAGGTGTCAGCATAAAAGCTAAACTTCCAATTGTTCAACAAAGTCTTTGGTGTCGAAAGATGATTCTGTTCTGTTTTGTGCCCGCAAACAAGAACAGCTACCTGCGTTCTTGAGGTTAAGTCTTAGTAAAGATGTTTTAACACCACAGTTGGGTAAGGAAAGGAAGAGTTTTCAAAAATGCTCATTTTGTGTCTCCTTATCAGTGAGCCTCGCTTGGAACTTTAGCATAACACATTGTAAAGCTAAAATCTGCTGTTTTTAAGTTCTTGTTTTTGAAACGTTGAGGCTAATAAGATGTTAATTAGTTAGCTTTGACAATACTGATATTAAGATTGTGTTACCTCAAGAGCCAGGCTAACTGAGACCCCTTGTTTTAATTATTTGACAGTTAAGCTAGCTTTCATATTTGTATGTCTATCTCTAAGTCTTGCACAAAATTGACCTATCTTAAATCCAGCATTTAATTAGTTTAAGATAAGCTAACAGATAGATTTGTTAACACTGAACATATCCAGGCTAGATATTAGCTTGTTTCCATCACTCAAGTGAAGTTAAGCTAACCCTGCTTTGTTTATTTCCCAGTCGTCCTAGCCTTGCACTAAGATATTGCGCGAAGTAATCTTACATTTTTGCTAGTTTTAGTGATACTGGTAGCTAGCTTTTGGTGCAGTTGGATAGAGTTAGCTAGCTTTGTTTATCCGTCAAGGAAGGCTAACAAGGCTAAAGTTAAGTGAACAGACATGAAAATGGGAAAAGGACAGGTAAATATTCTCCATGTTTGACTAATCCTTGAAAAGAAAAGGATATTTTTGTTATTACATTTTTGCATTGTTACAGTGCTTTCGGAGCTACTAGCTTCTCTTAACACCCTGCTAAAGGTTAAAACTTAGCAAAGGTGAAGCTATGTCAAGATAATTTACCCATCTATCTTTACAGTATCTTTAATTAAATCCCACCTTTTTGATGGTTTAGTGTTTGAAAAAGTGAATTAAGTGTAACAAAGTGGTAGTTTTGTTGAGTTTTTAAGCTAACTTCATCAAGTTGAAGCAATGTTCTGCGTTACCACAATGGAAAAATGCTAATTTTATTCCTTGTAGAGTCATTACCTGATGGTATATCAACGAAATACATGTTATCTGTATATTATACAGTGAAGTTATTCACTAGTGTGATGACTAATCCCTTTATGTGCAGTACAGGGTAAATAATGCTGAAAGAACATAACGTTTTTAGTAAAACATGATGCAGTAGTTAACATGAGCTGACCACATGACAGGTGAAGGATAGGCAATGAACAGAGATCCTCTATAGTTTTAAGATGTTCATTTATGAGATTTATGATTAACCATTAAACAACTGTAATAGTCACTGATATTTTCTTTTGCTTCACTGATTATCATCTATTTAAAAATTCTTTACCATAGAGTACGTGCCTCATGTTTGACAATGAAAAATGTTGTTTCATTTATCAACATGCCTCTGTCTGAACAGTAAGCACTGCATGCTCTGCTGTCTGATGTGCCGCAGGATGATCGAGGAAGGCAGTAAACGAGGCAAGGCCATGGTGGAGAAGAGACAGCTCTTCATGGAAATGAGTGAGTGGAGCGACTGAGAGAAATGTCTCCTCGCTATTCATAGTCAGCACTGGCTCGTGTTGTTCTCTGACTGTCTCTAAGTTACGCAGGAGATATGTGGACCTTCACACACACAGTATAATACCTCCCACACAGGGACAGAAATAATAAAAATATACTAAAATAAGCCTGATTGTGTTTGAAAAGAGACTTTTTTATGAATAACTCAAACAGAAGTGTGATTTGTGTTGTGCTTTTATTTTGCAGGAGCTCAAAACTTTGATGTAATCAGACTGTCAACGTACAGGACTGCCTGCAAACTCCGGTTTGTGCAGAAGAGATGCAACCGTAAGTCCATTTAGAGTCTTAAAGATTATCCTCCCTTTCAAACTGCTACAGTGATGAGTAACAAGTGGAAACGTCTGTCCCAACTTGAATAGGGACTTCATTGATCACTTCCTGTCTCTTTGCCCCCCTCTCGCAGTCCATCTGGTTGACGTCTGGAACATGATCGAAGCATTTCGTGACAATGGGCTCAACACATTAGATCACAATGCAGAGATCAATGTGTCGCGGCTGGAGACGATCCTGTCTTCCATCTACTACCAGCTTAACAAGCGGCTGCCGACCACACACCAGATCAATGTGGACCAGTCCATAGGGCTGCTGCTCAACTTCATGGTGGCCACCTATGACAGGTAAGGGTCAGGCGTTAAACGTAGACCAACAAAACTCTTCAGATGGGAAAGAGGAAAAAGAAGGGGATTCAAAAAACTAAGTTTTACTGTTAGCTGTGCAGTCCCTTTACGTTCAATGTTATGGTGCATTTGTAGAAAGCTATTGCTTTTGTGTAACATTGACAGGACAAATGGGGGGAAGGGGTTAAAATTAAACAAAGTTCAAACACTAGATTTGTCTAAACCAATAGTGTTCACGGCTCCCTGGATTCCAAAAAACACATCACCCAAGTTTCCTCAAGTTAGCAACTTTAGAAACAATATTTTCATCTAAAATTAAAGGTCCAAATATTCTGGTAACAACCTGCCAGATGTAAAGAAAATACAAATGTGCTCCTCTCTGTATCACAAAGCAGATAGAAAAAGTGTCTCTCTTGGCAATTCTCTGTGCATCCTTTCTCTGAATGTCCACTCTGCGCTCACAGCCTCTCACACTGAGCTTCCTGGAGCACAGAGGTTTATTATTGACCGTGACGCTCTCTCTCATTATTGTACCTTGTGCGCTCTGATTGATTGGCTGCTTGCCCTGCCCATTCATTGACCCATTCAATTGGTTTACTTTTATCTGTAAGGCCACTCCGGTCAGGCTCTGTTATTACTCCGGCTGCTGTATCTGCGGGAAACTTTGTGGAAATGACCGCCTGCGATCACAGGAAGCAGTTCGCTATCTGTCCCTGAGGTCCAAAGTGAATTACAGGCAGAAGAGCTTTCATGTACTGTTACCTCAGCTCAGGAGCAGGATCTAAATGAATGTGAAACCAAAGAGCTGCTCTCTGATGGCAGTTAGTGAGATTTAAGGAGTCTTGAGTCAGCTTTATTATGACCTGGAAACACCAAGTTAATCTGAGATTTAAGGATTAGTCCATGATTTTTAACATTTCATGTACTGGATGCAACATGACAAATGCACTGGGATAATTCAAAGTCTTGCTTGACACATGCTGGTAATATTAAACATTAAAATATTAAACAATATTAAACATGGTGTCATGTTTTTGTGAGGTTAAATTAAGCTGTCTTTGATATGCGAACCTGCAACCACAACTTCTTAATACATTTGGAAATATTAGGCTTTCAAAACATGGTCCTACCTTCGTCCTCATTTCAGCTTAGAAAACTTTTTAACAGGAAACATTTTATGTACTTATATGTTTCAATAAAACAAAGATTTGTGAAGAGCAGCTTGTCAAGAATTAAAGATGAAAGCTTGTTATTAAAAGGTGTAATACAAAATTTAAGGTCACAACGGAGACGAACTGCATGGACATGAGGGCTGAAATTTGGTCAAATTTGTTTGCCATCACCAAAATGCAAAAACCTGCAGTTCCTTAAGTGCTGACTGCAAAAACCAAGGAAACGCCATTAGAGGTCATATTAAAGAGGGGGTATTGTTCTTTTTTTAGGCCTTATACTGTTCTTCTGGTATCCATGAAGTAGCTTTTCATGATTTACAGCCAGAGAAAATCCTTTATTCTCACACTTGTGTTTAAGAAAACTTAATTCGGCATCTGCTTGGAATGTTTTGTTTTAGCTCCTGTCTCTTTAAGAAACCCCACTTCACAAACCCCCTTTCCCCTGATTGGTCAGCCCTCCAGAAACAGAGGTATGGGCAGACTTTGCCCCTCCAACCTGTCATTAACCAGTTTAGAGATTTTTAAGTGATGACCTTATTATAACAGCAGGTGTCGTGAAGAGATGATGATGATCTTGTGCTACTTTTCTCTGCATGTTTCGTATGGTCATCTAGCATCATTACCTCACATCCATGTTTAAAATATGGGAAAGCAGAATACCTCCTCTTTAAAGAATTCATTTCACAGCAGAAAATATTTTCCGAACAATCCAAATAATGATTAATTTTGTCACACATCTTGTTTCTGTATTTTTCACAAATTTTTATTTATTTATTTTGTCCATTTTTCTTATATTAGTGCACACATCGTAGCTTTTTGTCTCTTTGTACTATAGAGAGGCTACCGCCTCAGGTCTTCCACTGCCTGTTTCAAGGTTAGCCAAAGTTAATAAGTGTCAACATTCCTGTTTGGGAACAACTATCTTAAGGCTTCAAAATGCAGAAACCAATGATTGACACCCCTGAGACTACATCCATGTTTTATACATGCTATGATCTGTACAGCTGCCACTGTACAGATCATCTGTAGCCTCAAGATGCGTCAAGAATATCAAATAAAGCAATGGCAGTACACAATGTGAGGCATCAGCTGACTGAATTAGCTAGCATTAGCAACCAAAAGCTAATAGTCTTTCAATTTGTTTGTATTTGCAGTGAGAGCCATGGGAAAATGACTGTTTTCTCAATGAAGGCCATGCTGGCAACAATGTGTGGTGGGAAAATCGTGGATAAATTACGTTGTAAGTATATTTCAGAGTACCTTGTAGTCGTGTATTTATCAACCGCTTCATTTCAAAATTGGCTTCAACCATTTTTCCAGATTTGATGTAGTCTGATGTCATTGCCAATTGCAGGGTATTCTGGGACAGCGGCTATCTTCTTGTAATTGCTAAAGTTGGACACACAGGGGTGCTGTTGGAGCACGCCAGCAGAATTAATCTTACTCAAACTGCATATTTTACCTTTCTGCTGAGTGCACAGACTGTCTGGGGATCAATAATATGCAGTCACAGAAATGTCAAAAGCCCACTTTGCACTCTGTATCCACTAAGAATATTAAGTCTGACATTTGCTTTCTCAGATATTTTCTCGCAGATCTCAGACTCGAGTGGAGTCATGATGTTTGCAAAGTTTGATCAGTTTCTGCGGGAGGTGCTGAAGCTCCCCACAGCCGTGTTCGAGGGCCCTTCTTTTGGTTACACAGAGCATTCAGTGCGGACATGCTTCCCTCAGCAGGTATGAGAAGAATACTGAGCAACACACCCTGCCCCTCTTCTTCTTTTTCTTCCAAATCTTCTTACAGATCTCTAACACTAATGTCATCTTTGTTTACATGTGTTTGTATCTAGAAGAAGATAATGCTGAACACGTTTTTGGATGTGTTGATGGCAGATCCTCCCCCTCAGTGTCTTGTATGGTTGCCACTCATGCACCGACTTGCTAATGTTGAAAATGGTAAGATCTGGATTTAATGTGCTTCCACATTTAAGTTTGGTTTCCCATTGCCAATGTTTCTAATTATATTCCTGAAACATGTTTTCAGACTTGTTTTTTAATGCCCAGTAACAGTTAAACTACAAATGCTAACTTAACCTAACTAATAGAGTGAATGAGAATAAAAAGCAAACATTCACTCAGTTTGAGTCACATTAGAGAAAGCTTTAGAAGTGGTTTAGATTACAGAAAGTTAAATACTTGCTAACAAAATAATCTGAAATTAAGGAAGGATCTTAGAAAACAGTCAAAACAGAGAACATTGCTAAACACGGTCAAAGAGTGCTGGTAAACAATGCCATATCAGCCTATGATGGGAGGCTAACACTAGCAGAGCTAGCACCACTAACTTTTATTCCTCTGCAGATTTTCATCCAAGTGCAAAGTGGTGGAGTTGCTTTATGTAATACATACAATTTCATCTACATAATCTGTGCTTGTTTTGTTGAATTGTCAAGTGTCATAGCATTAAAAGTTGTCCTTTACTGAAGCTACAGCCCCGACTAGTGGCTGGTGGCTGCTTTGCAGTTTAGACACCACTTACGGCTTGAATTTTAGGGTTACAATAGTTGAAGTATTAGTAATTTATTTAAATAGCTTTGGTGTCGACAAGTGAGGACACTAGTTTGGATGACTGAACATCCCAAAATTTTCTTTATTATGAAGTATTTGATAATAAAAGGACAAGATACAAAAATAGATACTATTTTTCTGTAAAGAGGCCAAACTGGGAATATTTGTAGATATCCTCCATGACTATATTATCTAATCTTGTCATATAGCTGACACTACATCAGCAGTTTGTTGAATATGCTCGCATATTGTCTTCAGCTCGTTGCATCAAACTGAATAATCATAAGTCAAATAAAAGTAATGAAACATCAGCACAGGTAACAAATATGCAACTTTAAACCTGTACCTTGTTACTTTCAGCTACTGGCCATAGAGTTATTGTTGGAAGTTAATGCCATAAATCTGGCATGTGTTAAGATGTCAACAAATGTCTCTGTTTTTTTATTTTCTGCCACTGCTCAGTCTTCCATCCGGTGGAATGTTCATATTGCCGGAGTGAGAGCATGATGGGCTTCAGGTACCGCTGCCAGCAGTGTCATGGCTACCAGCTTTGCCAGAGCTGCTTCTGGCGTGGCCATGCCAATGGTCCCCATAGCAACCAGCACCAGATGAAGGAGCATTCATCATGGGTAAGACAAAGCTCTGATAACTCCTGATTTTACACTGTGCTGTTCCCTTTCTGAGACAATCAAAACGTCAATGACTCACTGAGAGCGGGGATTGATTTTACATTATTGCTGAGTGTTGAGACACTCTCTACATTTCCTGTCCTCTCAAAGCAACACTAGAGGGAGTTAATGAAGTCTGGTGAATTAAAATGTAGTCATTGAATTTGCTGTGTTGCCTGATCATTGTGTTATAAATGAATTGAACAATGGCCATTCATAGACACTGGGTCCTTCAATGGCAGAATATGTGAAACACAAAACACGGTTTGTGATATAAAAAAACAAATTTATGACATTTATCAATAAGATTATCTCAATGTTTGTGACTGGTAAAGTTGGCTTCGAACCCAGAGCACCCACTAGAGGGCTAACCTCATAGGGCTAGCAATCAAAATCACAAGGCTTTTCTGCTGCCCTATCACCAAGTACTTTAACCCTAAAGAGCCCAGCATAGAGCTACAATTTGCATATTAGGTTTCATTTGAAAGTTGATTTGAAACTTTATATGCAAAGATGTGTGTTTGCAGAAATCCAGAATAAGCGTAAACAACAAAAACATTACCATCCAGATTGCCATCATGTCACTTCCTACATTAAATACACGGCAAGTTTTTTTTACATTTAGAATTTTGAGGATAAAAAACATAGGGATACAGCCATAATGATATTTCTTTATTTAGAAAAAAGTTTAAAAAAGCATTTGGGAACTGAAGACACTAAATGAGGAAGCTTTGTAGGTAGAATTCTTTCCCATTCTGGCTTGATTTACAACTTTTATTTCAACTAGTATTTATATTACTTATATCAAAACTAGTTATTTCTCCAGATTCTCAATCTTTTGATGATATTATGGACTGCTATGATGAAATCCCTGAATTCTTTGCAATTGTACATTGAGAAATATTGTTTTTAAACTGTTGGACTATTTATTCACGCAGTTGTTCACAAAGTGGTGAACCTTGCTCCATCCTTGCTTGTGAATGACTGAGTCTTTTGGGGATGCTCCTTTTATACCCAATCATGACACTCACCTGTTTCCAATGAACTTGTTCACCTGTGGAATATTCCAAACAGGTGTTTTATTGAGAATCTCTCAACTTTCCAAGTCTTTTGTTGCCCCTGTGCTAGCTTTTTTTGGAATGTGCTGCAGGCATCAAATTCAAAATGAGTGAATATTTGCAAAAAAAAAACAACAAAACAAAAAAGTTTATTAGTTTGAACAATAAATATTTCGTCTTCGTAGAGTATTCAATTGAATATAGGTTAAACAGAGTGTGCAATTCAGCGTATTCTGTTTTTATTTGTTTTACACAATATCCCAACTTCATTGGAGTTGGGGTTCTAGTTAGTTTGAACATCAGTACCGGTATATATATTTTGGGATATAACGGTAGAATAAAAAGAATAACACATCAGCATGTAAAAGTGTAAAGTTATACTCTGGCAGACTTGGTATGGTAGGTCATAAAGGCCTGTACACAGCTGACTTGGGTTCTCCATATAGCATAGGAGCAGAATAATGGACTCATTGTGTTTAAGTTTTGGGACCACAGTATGAAGCAGTCACCAAAACTGCATGTGAAGTAGCAGATTTGTGCACTTCCTGAATCTGCACAAACTCCTGCTGATGCACACTTTAACACTGTAAACAGACTGTTGACCCAGTTAAGTATATTACCTCTGAAACCCTCCGACTTTCCCAGTACAATGACAGCACTATAAGATCAATAAACAAAAAGTTGAGACATTATTGTTTTTTTTTCCTCTTTCATCGCAGAAGTCTCCAGCCAAAAAGCTGAGCCACGCCATCAGTAAATCTTTGGGCTGCGTCCCCATCGGAGAACCGCCGCATCCTGTGTTCCCTGAGCAGGCGGAGAGGCCGCAGGAGCTCAGCCACACCGTGTAAGTCCCACTTACAAATGATTTATCACCACTATGTGTGTCACTCATCATGGGGTGAAACCCAGCTCACACTGTGATTATGATCTACAGTCTGTTTTTGTCATGTTAGGGCTGCCATCTTTCCATTTCTGTCACTGCATGACTGATGGAGAGCCATGACGCTGACATGTCAAGCCATGATTACGAGGCTTACGTGGAAATGGTGATAAATACTGGGCGCGTTCAGCCGCAGTCATCCTTATAAGTCTGTTGGCAATGAAACATGGATGATGGTATAAATCTCAAATACAGGCTTTGGAAGTCGTTATAGGAAATGCATTATATAACAATCAGCTGCTGTCGTATACCCTTCACACTCATTTATATTTCACTTGAAACCAGTAAGATTTCTTTGATCAATCCCCCCACAAAGATACTTCTTTAAGGGCCCACACCATTGCAGTAAATCCCCTTGATTTGACCAAAGTTACACCAAATTCTGACACTTTTGGCCTCCAGCACGACAAAGTCTTGTAATAATCCAGTTTAAGAAAGTGATTAATGATTCCTGCTCATTCCCACCCTCAACAGGATCACTTGATATCTTTCAACTTTCTCATCCGAGCCGTTGGCATTCCTCATGGCACATTTCATAACAAAATCCTGCTTCACATCCAAGTCACGACCATATAGTAAAGCTGTGTGTGTGTGTATGTGTGGTGTATGCCTTTGCTGCTGGCAAGTGTCACTGAGTAATTGATAGTGGGGGGGGATAAAACCAGCTCAGCCAACGCCAAGAATAATAGACACAGCGTAAATACATCAACATGATTCTGTGTTCTGCTGCACGAAAGCGACCATCGTCTCTGAGTCACTTCTCACATCCATCCTCTGCTCACTGGCCAGAGGGTGTTTTTTCTTTTTTCCCTCCCTCTGCATTGTGCCCAAACTTATGCATTTAAGATGATGTTTAATTTGCATAAATCTACAATTCATCCTATCACAGAGAATCAAATATTGACTCTGATGTTTTTTTGTCCTGCTGAGAGATGAGGCGATGGGATTAGCTCGTGCTGTATGGGCTATGTAGCATGAAATGACATCACAAGAGTAGACGAAAATAAATTTGGTGACTAAACTCCTTTGGATTATGACACTGCAGCGCCCACAGCATGCAATAATCTATGCTGCTGCTTCTATTTATGGAGCTGATTAAGACAATGAGGACCTTGAAATCCTTTATTTTATTTTATTTATTTATTTAGAGTGCTTTTTGTTGTGTAATTTGTGTCAGTGAATGTCATAAAAGATATAGCTTTTAATGCGAAATCCAATACTTAGCTGTTATTTGTGGCAGTGGCCAGGGATCCACATTGAATAATGTACTGTACATGTTAAAAAATGATTTAAAAATTTTGAGAATGGTGGTATTTTTTAAAGGAAAAATTAATTTTTTAAAGAATTAAGTCAAAATATTACAAGAATAAAGTTGGACATTGTGTCTATGGATGGCCTGTATTTTATTTTGAAGGGGAAGAATGAGAATATGGAGCATCTGGTGTAGTCATACTTGAGTGTTGGTTACAACAAAAATTGTATAAAATACACATTGTTTTGGAAATTTTAGAGCAGGTAGCTGGCTGCTCTACCAATATTCCTCCTCCTCCTCAAAATGACTCGCCATGCACTAAAATGAGTTTTTTTTTACATAGATGTTTGACTATTGTCTTAAAATGCCTGTAAATTTACAATTTTATCCCCATAATAGTATGGCATTATTATTCAACTTAAAAATGTTTGGGTTTTTTTGACCAGTTCTTGTACATTTACAAATTTTAGGTCTCTTAAACCTTCATTATTGTGCATTATTGAACCTATTTTTGAAAAAAGTTTTAAAAAATTCAATTTATTTTAAGTTTCTGAAAAACTCTTGTCTGACATGACAATCCTCAAAAAAACGTGACTTCATTCTCAGATTATCAAAACTTTGTCCTCAAATACTTTTTTTATTTGATGGGGCCCTAATCTTATAATGTTGAGGTTTCCATATTTGATTATCCTTATTTCTGTTCTACTTTGTACTCAAACATTTTTCAGGACACATTTTCTTAGTGTACTTTAAATCAATAACATTAAAATGCTGTAAAATGTTTAATTTCTCAGATGACTTGGCAAATCAAACCATCCAATTACTCAGAATAAAAAAAGATTAAAGAAAAGTTGTTGAAAAACTTTATTTATATTAATGCAGAAAAGTGTATTTCTATCCTCTTCTCTCCTATAAATTATTTCCTGTTTATGATAATTTCTTATTTATCTTGTGTGTCCAATGAGGCATCCAAACCCTGTGTGGGAGCCTTGCTACTAAAGTTTGTATAATTAATATAAAATAATTATAAATCACTGAAACATTAAAATGCTGCTCACAAATTAATGTATCAGGGTTTATCATTTAAATGTAAAGAAGTGGAAGTTTTTCCAGGCAGAAAGTGCTCTGATAGTTTCAGTGAGAGTGCTTTCATACTTGACTGGAATTTAAAACAGAGACCTTTTGCTGGTAATTGAAGCCTTTTTTTTCATATTTCTGTACCAGTACTTTTGAGCGGCGGTTAGAAAACCAGGAAACTCTTTTTGTCTTTAAGTTTTCTTTGAAGATTTTAATGCACAAAGTTTCTTTTCAGTGCAGGTGCAGATGACATTTCAAGGTTGGTGGCACTATTTGTGTGTTCACTGATTTTTAGTGCAATGGATACAAGTGTGACCCCTGAGCATTGCTGTTGACTTCTCTGACTCAATTGTTACATCTGATGTAGGGAGGTGGGTATATAAAATATGCCTTCTTTTGGTTTCAGATGTAATATTGTGTATAAGTTTGAGCAGTGATGGCAGTATCATGAAAAGATACTATAATCCAAATCATAGCTGAATGTAATACATGTATGTGAAGGTCTTACCCTGAAGAAACTAAGTATACTTTAGGGACATATTAGTGAAGCTTCAGAGTTTTACTGAATGGAAAATACATCAGAACTTTCCAAATAAGTCATAAGAACAACATGTAAAGCCATGGCTTGAAAGAGCAGCTTAGCATTAAGACCAGGGCTTGTCTTTAAAAAGTATCCTAAAGCTCTTAGTGATGTTATTCTTCTGATCTGATACGGAGTACAATTCAGGCTGGTATCAGCAATACAGATACGATACCATTACTGATTATACTGATTGTGAATAATATTAGATATATTTTATAGATATAATCTCATTTTTTATCAAGAGGCAACATCATAAAAACCAGAAGTCACATACACACCAAAAAAAAAGAAAAAAACAATTTCAACATTAAAAAAACATATTCACAGCCTGGTTAAAAAAAAAAACGGCTTAGGTCTGAAAAGCTGATTTTGCTGTCAGCTGTACGATGGGTGGATTTTTCTCTAACTCAGCAGTTTTTTAGATATTAGGATCACGAGTTTGTCCTATCAGAGGCTCAGCTTAGCTCATGTGACTGACGGGTGCCCTATCCACCTGTTTCTTCAGAAGCCTATGGGTGTTGACTTCCGCCTGCGGTTATCGACTTCAGGATGCAGCTGCCGGCAAGCTAACTCAAAACAACTGAAATCATTAATGCTAAACAGGGCTGAGTGTAAACTGTTTTTAAAACATCCGCACTATGACTCCACCTGCGATTTTTGTTCATTTTGTCGCTTTCTTGCTTTTAAAAGCCGGTTATTAGAGCTAGCATGGAAGCAATGTGGTTTCTATGGCAATGTAAACAGAACGCTCAACTGGATGAGCAAAACTGGCAATCACAATGAACTATGGGTAGTCAGGAAAAAGGTGGATAGCAGTTAGAAAGGAAGCTGAAAGCCCGCATCATATCCAAGATGGCCTTGTCCAACAACTGCCTTCATTTGACTGTATCAGGAACAGACGGGTGATGTCGTGGCGACTACATCCATATTTTATACAGTATTTTACACACTATGTTTTTTATCCATCTTTTCTAGGATGTATTTTTCTAAGTTCACATGACTATTTTATTGCAATTGCTCTGTATAATTTAATTACACCTAATCTATGTAATCTACTTTAAATGATAAATTCTTTAGAAAACCTTACCTGAATATATCTTGGCTTTTTTGCCAGAGATTATCTCAGTGATACACATATTATTACTGTAAATTGAACTCGTGCAGCTACTTGTTGAAACATGTATGTATTTCATTACTTATTTCAAAACCATATTTATTAATGTAAATATAGCTTAAAGCTCCACATTTTCTCTCACTGTACCTGGATAGTACCTGCCTGCAGCGCCAAAGGACCCAGCCAGTCTGTTACTCATTAGCTTACAGCTAATGTCTGTACTGTTTCTGTGTCTGTTAGGTTAACCAAAAACTGTCTGTGGTTACTTTCTTCCCTTTAGATGTGCTTTTAGGAGGTTTGTGTCACAGACCAGGCAAAGCTAGCTAGTTGCTTAGCCCTGTTATCTGCCTGTATGCTGGTCGGATATGCTGCTCGGTACATGACTCAGAGAATAGAGATGAGAGTGATTATCTTATCTTATTCATTGCAAGAAACAAAAAGAGCATAGAAATCTAAAAAAAAAAAAGATTGTTTAAATCCAACATACCAGATTAAAATGACTTCTTTATTCTCTGTAGCCTTAAGCCATGAGGAGGAGCTGGCACTAATGGACTAATTCTTATTTTTAAACGCTCGATTTCAGAGAAATTAAGGGTGAATACAGTAATTTTCTGCCTTGCATTCTCATGCTGATTCCCCTGCTGGCTACAGAAATCTTCCCCAAACTGGATCCCTTGGATAATTAGTCACAGGAACTCTGCCAAGCCTCCGACATTATTCGACACTGTCTTGATTCTATTGATGATTCATAAGCGAGAGGGAAATGTGCTGTTGGTTTTTTAAAAGTAGTGCAGCAAGGTGCCAATGCTGATAAATGTTGTCCGTGAGGAGGTGTTGTTTAATGTTGTGAACCAGGAGACATCCATCACCGTTGTCTCTCTCTCTTAAGTGTGTGTGTGTGTGTGTGTTTAAGGCCGAGGAGGTGAGTGAGTAATAATGGCAGAATCAGGGTAGAGCTTCCAATTTGATCGAAACCCAAGAATCGAACAGACAGGAGTCTCCCAGTAGTCCAGCTCCCCTCTCTGCATCCTCAGAGGAAGTGAAGCTATTCTGATTCTGTTTTGAAATATTTACCGGCATCTGAAAGCAAAGACTAACATTAAGCTGAGCTGTGAATTTCTCCCTCCACTCAAACTGTCAGCCAGATTTTCTGGGATTTGTGTTTGGGAGAGGAGTTATAGGTTTGGGATGCACCGTCTGTCTCTGGAACTTTAAATCTATGAAAAGTCTGCCTACCTCAGACTTAGCTCTGCCTCTGCCAGAAGACTTAAAGCACCAAATATCTGAGAGGAAGACTCAAGAATAGGCTTCTCACTGTACTGTACTGTGCTTTGCATAAAATACATCACATCCTCAGTATAAGTTTCCAATTCCCTTCCTTAAAAATCCCTCCACATTTTTCCCTCCCATGTTTCCATCTTTTCTTATTGCCCCACTCAATACAAACTCCATCAATATCATTAAAATAGAGAGTACAGGCCTGTGATTCACTTCTCTGTGAGCGGGATCCATTGGGATTTTATGGCCCAAGTACTGACAGCCTCTCAAGGGAAATGGGGAGGGAGCACCTTTGCCAGCAGCAGGAGAGGACGCTTCATGTTTGTGTATTATTTTTAGCCGGCTGAGGGCGATTGAAGGCAGCCATGCATCTGTCGTGGTGGAAAAAAAATAAGGCGAACGCGTGCACGCCCGTGGACTTAATTTCCATCTCCTGTACCCCTGCCAACCGCCAAGTGCAAGTGAAAAGGGTGGGACATTGTGATTCGCTGCACGCAGGTGGCACGAGGCTTAGCGCAATGCAGGCTTTGATCTCCCAGTTCTTTAAATGTTGTGTCAGTTCACTCCCGGTTTGACCTCCGGGGCAGCAGCTGAATCAAAAATGATGTGAGTCCTTAATGAACATTTCTCAAGTCAGTGAAGCACGGGGCTGCAGACACAGCTGTGAATGAGTTAGGACATCTGGTGTGAAATACTCACGAGAGGAAGCTTCTTTTTTATTGTGCCGTACTCTTCTATGAGTTGTATTTACTTTCTCAGAAAGTAATGGTGATTATTTATAGCTAAGACGAGCTTTGGATTATGTAAGAGGATGGATGAAGATATTTAAATGCAATTATAGTATTACAGCGTTATCGTACCAGCTGAAAGGGGCTGGTTTGTTACACATTAGTCTCCTAAAGGGATGAGAGAAGCTTATTTTAGATGCATTTGAAAGCAAAAGGCATTTCCTTGATTTCCAGCACTGGAGAGAGGTGAGGAGACGAGTCAGAGCAGAGAGCTTCACAGAGGAGAGAGAGGACACGAGAGAGAGAGAGAGAGAGAGAGAGAGAGAGAGAGAGAGAGAGAGAGTGCATGTGTGAGACAGAGAGCGAAATCTACGCCGTCATAAAGTCACGTGCCCGCCGAGTTTCCTTGGAGACAGCAGCAGTGTAGTACATTGAGATGCTCGCCCGCTCAGTCGAGGGCAGATTAGGCATCTGGCAGCAGCAGCAGCAGCAGCAGCAGTTGGATGTATTTTGCCAGCCAGACAGGTGCTCTCTCTCCCCTTACAGAGGTAAGTGTGCTGACTCGTAGTTTTCCCGTCATCCGTCTGGCTGCTCACCTTCAGGAGGGATTACTTTGACACGTTGAGCGTTAAACGAGAGGTAAACATCTGTGTGCGTTGACTGTGTCTGCAGGAGAGTGACAGGGCAGCATGTGCAGGTTAGAATAGTGATGCTTGTTTGTCTGTTTTTTGCTTCAGGCTTGTAGAATTATCATAAGCGGGGATTTGTTTGGCTTTTGGATGCTGGAAATTAAAACTGATAAATTCCTTACGGGTTTCTTTTAGATGTATTGAGCTTGTCCCAAAAGAAAATGCATGAAGTATTAAAAAAAGTGTCTTCAATGGGAACTTGAGCTTGCAGAACAATGCGGGGAACATGTAATTTGCTTCGTGAACAGTTATTTTCATACAATAAGTAATCCAGAAATGATGCAGCTATGTTAACTCTTATTTCTGTTATTTATTTTTTGTTTAGTAGCACAAACACGGAGAAAACTGTTTGTGAGGCACTTTGTAGCAGAAAAAGGCTGTCAGTGCCTCATGCTGATAACATTATTCTGCACAATGTGGATATAAATAGTGTGATTTTGAGCAAAATTGCTGATTGCACAAGTAAGCATAATAGGACACAATGCTGCTCAGTGTTCTGCCTTTTTATGTGATAATGAGAGCTTTAAATAAAACACTTACAAGGCCGATAACTACATGGAGGACCGACTGTGTTTTTGCGCCCAGGCTGAGGAGATGGAGTTCCACAGATGTTAAAATGTTGTTGTTCACGGTGATATTTTGATCTTTTAATGAGACTCGGTGGTCCCGGGGTTGTTTGGCCTCACGCGGGCTCGTCAGGGCCGCCAGATGGACCCCATCGCTTTTGTTTACCCTCGCAAATTGCCTCCCAACAATGTCACCTCTCCTGGTTTCTCACAGACTTCCACTTTAATTGGATTTCTCCTCTTGCTGATGTTGTTTTGCTCTTTCCTGTGTTAATTAGCTCGAAAACATTGAAATCAAAGTTACAAGAAAAACAATTACTCCATGATTCAACTCTTACATGTTATGTCTACTCTGTACCCCCCCACTTGCTTCACCTTTTATCCTCTTTTGTACAGTTGGATTAAATTGAAGTGAGGATCGCTGATTCATGATTACTAATAAAATGCAAATGCACTCTCATCCATTCCCCCCTGGTGACATGCACCACAGGCCTCTGCAGCGTAGCATTAAAGACCTCTAATCTTGTCTTTTAGTCAGCCGAAACCAGCGGCCAACAACATGAACGACACAATGCTCATGTCCTCTGGGGCACCCACTCCCACCAAAAGGTAAGCACACACCCCTGCAGGTATTCTGCACCAAGATAATCTTCTGATTATTTAGAATTAGCTTCACTTTGTCATTATTTCACTCTGATGTGTTCCGCATGGATGACAAAATGTCACCATGAGTTACTCACATGCAAAATTAGTTATTTTTATCGCAGAGTTCGGTCAGATCGCAGGATTCCTTCTGACAGATTCTCTCTCATCAGTGAATAAAAAAAAACAAGAATAACGCCACAAATCAGACTACAGACGGTTATTTGTTCTCTCACTCTTGACATATTTTTGCATTTGCGCTTCACGCTCTTTGGAGTGTATTTTTAGAGGGAAATTTGCCACGCTCTCTTGAAAGAATATGCGAGCAGTCGTTACTTAAAGGTTTGATGTGACAAATAGATTATGATAGAATTAGAACCTCGTCATGTAAGCAGATAGCAGGCAACGGGTTCTGTGAAAGGCCAGCTCTGTTGTTATTACTATTTACTCGCAGCGGTAATGATCCATTTGTGGTTATGAATCCAATAATAGAGAGCTCTCTGAGGCAGCTGTAATGTCTCTGCACTCTGTCCAGCAGGACTGCACGCGGTGAATTTGCCTTTTTGTGTGTGTAAAGTATCTCTATATCGCATCTTTCTGGCAATTTGTGTTTGAGAGAGGCTGCTCAGGGACCCGGGGCTTCAAACAGCACATGAAAGGGATGTGAGGTCACTGTCTGGTGTTCAGCAAGGAAAGAGGTTTTCATCCTGAGCCTGTTTTAAGATCAGGTGTGCGACTGAAATCTAGACTTTGGGGGGTGTATTCAGGAAGAGCTTGAATGAAATCTGTGCCTGTTCTTTTTTTTTCCTCTGATGCTCTGAGGCTGGTCATCCAGTACTACAACAAGGACCCAGACAGCTGAAGGGCAGCATGTGCACTGCAAAAAAATGTGAAGTGTAGGAAGTTTGTCATCTTAAATGATCAACTTTGACCATAAAAATCTGCTGACTCTCCACCTTTTTGCTTAACAAATTGATAAGTGAGTATCTAAATTGATCTAAATATGCAATTAGTTGGTTATTTTTATGAGTCATAAAACCAACTAGATGAAGTTTCTTGCCAAGATGACTGTTTTTACAGTACAACTCTTTCTCCAAGGGTGAAAGGTATCAAGACTGAATCAAGTGTGGAGTAATCTGACAACAGAGGGTTGCCCCAGGCAAGAAAAAAACGATGCCTTGTGTTCAAATCCGTGGAGGTCAGCGTATGACATCATGTGTTGCAGTGCGTTCGAGAGAAAGGCGACACTGTACTCAGGTCTGTTTCTCTATGGCGGTAACAACGATGCCTGATAACCTTTATGTTGACATTTTGCTCTGTGAGTCAGAGCTGCTCTGGGAAGATGTCGCACATGGAAGATGTTGTTGCCTTAGGGGAGCAAAACAGATAAAAAAAAACCCCAACACATTCACAAAGCTGCACAATTTAGGGCAGAAATTGCATGTGAAGCCACAATGAGGCTTTCGAAAACAGGTCGTGTTGAGCACAACAAGAGGTGGGTGGATAAGTTGAATGAGGCCTCTCCACTGTGTCACATTTGGTCTCTAAATATTAATCTATTGTCCCAAGCAGCCTGCCTGCTTTAACACAAAGGGCCCATGAGTCAAAGATGTCATTGCTGAATAATGCAGAGCTCCCTGTGGCTCAGTTCAACAGACCAAGACAAAGAAAAAAAAACACACCAGCTCTTGCTAATATTTTCTTCAGATTCCCACGTTTTCCAGAGAGGAATGAAAAAAAAAGAACACAAAAAATTTCCATGATATTGTGTCAAAGATTGTGCGTATCCTGCTCCCAGCCTCCATCACAGTCTCTGCTCTCTGATAGCGTCTGCTCTGCTGACATGGCACCTGCTCCACTGCACCTCTCTCCCTCTCAGACAATTGCTCACCACCAAGCTGCTCCTCCAAGGGCAAGGCGCAATTTATTACCTGTTAGTCATGCAGAACCGTGGCAGAGGAAGATAAAATTTAAAAAAAAAAAAAAGGAAAAAGGTGTCTCAGGGTGATGAGTTTATTCAAAGTGGAGATGGAGCAAACAGTGAAGTTTTTGTGTCCTATGCAACATATGGCACAAGATAATAGATTGAAACATTAAACCATGACTTTATCCCGACTCTTGGTCTCATTTCTTCACTTAAAACTGATTTGATCTTAAAAAGTCCTCATGGAATAAGTCAGACTGGGTAATGATCAAATATCACTTATTGATTTTCATTTAAAGACGATGTTTTGTTCCTTCTCTTCAAAATTCTGCTGTCATGATTAATGGCTTTGAGGGAAATATAATTAAGAGTTAACCAAGTGAGATATTAAAAGTTTTGGTCTATACTCCAACTCATAGTCGTTGCATTGAATCAGACATTGATTGGATTTAAAGTTGAAAAGTTTCCAGTCGTGTGTAATTATTCTATTACTTTAAGTATTATTGTACATTTTATGAGATTTAAACTCAGAGACCATTACTAATATCAGGGTCAGGGCTCTAAATTAACTTTTTTAACACTAGCCAAGTTTTTTTCCAGTGTACAAAAGACAGATTATGTGAGACAATTAATGTATAGAATGTGTATTATTCGTGGAGAATAAATTGATCGTACCTTAGCACACTTATTTTATTACAATCTATGTACTGCATTTGAAAAAAAGTTAAACTTTGGTGTGCCACCTTTTGATAGTCTGTGCTCCTACCTGGTCCCCCCAAGAAAAAATTCTAGACACCCCCCTGTTTGCTGCGTAGCAGGCTGTAGTGGACAGAGCCCTCGCACCCCATATGGTTCGTACCACTACGGGGGGCAAGCCTAGTCTCTTGAGATGTTCCCGTTCTCTCCGTCCAACTTGGAGTGTGTGAGAGAATGAGCGCGAGACAATTAATCTACTCCTAACTTCCCGTGTGTTCATGGTGCAGTACTGAGTGTTTTTCCTGTGAAGCAAAGACAGCTTCAGAGAGGGAGGAGAGGGAGGAGAGGGCCACTCTCCTCTGACAAGTTGAGACTGACACATCTCACTCCACCTGGAGAGAGTAGCGTCTGTGTACACCGAGGTGTGTGATGATGCGTTCCCATAGAAACCCTGCTCACGTGTCCTGTGAAATAAATGGTAAAGTGCTTCATTCATCATTCGCTAAGCTGGCTAGTAAGTCTTTTTTAATACCTGCCAAAATGATTTT